>JAILYA010000032.1:0-1200000 GCA_021437795.1 Rhodamnia rubescens | reverse complement strand
ATCCGATAGTCATTCATTTTGGTGTGACAAGTTGTCTTGAAAATAGGTTTGGCGTGTGAGAGTTCTGTTTGCATGGAAGGGTAATCATCCTTGTTTATTCGATCCGTCACTGGAGTTAGCTTCCTCTGGTCACGGGAAGTTAGAATTCATGAGCTGATCGTCTTGGATGTTGTCGAGCTAGTGGAATGTTGGAGTTGAACCATATATTGGTGTTTGACCGTGGGATATAGAGAATGGCCCATGCGGTTTATGGCATCGGTTATAGTACAATCTCTCAATCATGGGTAAATCAAATTTGAGGAGTAAGGGATGAAATTATTGCCGGGACAGAGTTAATTGGACATGAAAGTTGCGTGTAAGGGCAATTTGGCCATGAGCTCTATAAGGGAATAGTGCTTTCTTGTGATTGTTGTGATGTACCCTGGCATTGGCTGATTGTTTGAATTTCATCCGAGTGACACGTGAATCAAATAGTTTAGTTGTTCAGCTAGACGTTTTACTTGCTGAGTTTTGGCCCACCTTCTCGTTGTAACCTTTTTTTAGATATCCAAGTTAGCGGCTTGAGGATGGTGATGGTGACGGAGCATGCCATTGGTCTTAGTAGTCGGGAGTAGAACTTTAGCTTTTTAATCCTCCCAAAGGTATTCTTGCGTTTGTTTGAGTAAAAGAAGATGTAATCAAATGATTGCCTATTATATAAAATTTGATGTTTTTTCTATACGTGGTTTGTGTGTGCTTCTCATTGGATGCTATATAGGTTGGTGACCCTTAATTAAGGCTATACCCTTTAGGCAACGTGCTTGCCTTTTCCTTTTGCATGCACTTATTTGTTTTTGTATGGCGGCCTAATTGTTTCTAATTGATTAAACTTCTCCATACGCCCCCTGCTATATATAAAATTAGATTAAAGCAGAGGTTGTAAGTAGGATGGCGCTCAGGGACGTCACGGCCCTTTATAGTGGCCGTTGAGGTGAGGTATGTAAAGGCCTGAATTTTTATCCAATTAGATTTATGAGTGGATTAGTGAATTGTGGAGCCTAGAGACTCAAGATGGTGAATTGGGATTAACTAATTCGCTGTGGATTACTAAACTTTGAATTGTCGAAGGACACAACAAAATGTTAGAGAATTTTAAGGTAACAACTAGCTGGGATCACGAAGGAATATTCGCACCGAAATTGGTTGACACTCGAACTCCAAAATCCGTGGACTACCTCTAGCCCACCCCCACCGACTTCACCCCCCAATAAAAGCCCCCCACTTTTCTCTCTCCCTCTCTTTTCTCCTCTCCTCTTCTTCATGGACAGCTCCTTCCTTCTTCCTTTTCATCTTTTTCCTTTCTTCGTCTCACCTGAAGCCCTCTTCCACCTGAGCTCATGTTGGTGATTCCATGGCTTAACGTCGAGGACCCACAAGCGGGTCTAGGCCCTGTACATCAGCCACGTCGTCGCTTGCACCTCCTCCCGTCGGACCTTGTCGCGTGACACCCACCAAGGAAGTAGCGAATTGAGCTTGTTCAAGCACCGATTCGAGCACCGTTTTCTTCGTACGACAACTCAAGGCAAGTAGATATCTATCCCTACCATTAATCTACTCATCCTTTGTGTGTTTGAGCGTGTATGGTTGTTTTATGAATGTGTATGTTCATGGATAAATGAGCATGGATGGTAGAAAAATCGATGTTTCGTGAACAATCCATTGCTTATGTCGGTGCCTTTGGGTCTTGAGTAAGTAGATTATGGGAGCCGATTGTCTTGAATGTCATCCGTTTGTAGTGAATCAAAGAGAACCTGCTGTTGGAAAAATATCTCATAAAATATTTTGATGATTTCCAAACTATTATTAGGTACTTTATTTACCTTTGGTGTGCAAATGTTTATTGCATAAAGTAAATGATCACCAAATGACCATCGGGTAAAAATCGCATGAAGACCGAAGCGGTTTCATGGAAATGGGCGCTGAGGCTCTCAAAAAATCTAGTCACCGAATGTTTGATATCGGTACTTGAAAGATCAAGTGAAATGAGAAGCATAAAATGCCAACATGCCAATGTTTTCGAAAAGATCTGCTGAAGTGGCTCGCATGTGTTGGAAATGGCCAACGGGAGGATTTCGCTTTCTCGGGAATAGTTCTGCGGCGTGTCGGATGATCGATAGAGCTGTCGAGAGGAACAGCGGATCAACGCCTATTTTAGGAAAGACTCACCTGACGATGCGAAAGCGATCCCAATGCATTGCAAATCTGTCCCATTGATCTCCAACGACTCTTTTGCTCCTCAAGAGGTGCTCTAATGGCTATTTTGCCAAGGCTTATATAAGGAGGAGATCGAGAAGACCAAGAAGAAAGAAGAGAAACCACTTGAGCTGATTGTATATCATGTTAAGTGCTCTAAACGTGTGTTCTAGTTGAAAGGTACTTGTGTGAAAGATCTTGTGATCTATTGTTGCCTGTAATTGTGCATAGACAAATGTACTTCGAGAATAGTGATGATGTATCTAGATAGTGTGATATATCTTGTGAAAAATCAGCTCACTTACTATTTGTAACTTGTGAGGCGGATCACTAGTGCATTCCAAACCGAGTTGTGGCTGTTAGTCGTGTGGAGTGGATGTAGGCTTAATGTAAGCCGAACCACTATATATTTAGTATGTTGGTCTCTTCTTACTCATATCCTTGCTTGCATCCTCTCAATTACTATTTGGGAAAATATTTGCTCACCCTATCATTTTCAACTCACCTTTGATTTTTCACAAAATCTGAAAAAATTTCGAAACAACCTATTCACCCTCTCTCTAGGTTGTATAGTCAGTCCTAACACCAGCATGAAGTAGTTCAACCGTGTGGTTGGGGAAGAAGGAGATGTTTGTGTGATCCGTTCCTTGAATTGGCAAATCGGGGTCTTGAGTAAATGGAATCAATGATGGGTTCATCTTACTTGTTGTTGGGTTTAGGCGAATTGAAGTGGGATTATTAATAGGGAGGTTTGACCATATGCTTTGGCAAAGGACTTGTGAGTTCGGTGCTCATATGGTTATCAGCTTGCCGGGGACAAGATGGAATAGAACGAGATTGCCCAGTAAGCCGCCAGTTTGAGAAGGATTGGAATAGGAACTATATGAGTGCTTGGCCATGAGGTTGGATGGATGGGATTGATGAATCTTTGAGTTTCATGTTCGCTATGTTGGATGGACCCATGATTGTCTCATGTTTCCTCTATATGTTTCCTTTGGTATCCCGCTGCCTAAGTGCTTGTTAAGACTTACTTGATTGAATGAGTGAATGGATTGTTTAGTATATTTTACTTGCTGAGTTTCAGCTCACTCCCATTGAATTAACTATTTTTTAGATAGGCTTCACATTTGTTTGAGAAGTGGTGGACTTGGATGACGGCATTGGAGCTCACAGATGATAGGGATTGTGATGGTAGACGGTATTCGGAGTAAACGTTTTCTCTTGTAAATCCTCCAAGTGTATTTTCGTATTTGTTTGTGTAAGAAAATAATGTAAATAACATATTATCTATTATAATATCAAACTTTATCGCTTTTGTGATTTGTGTGTGCTATCTACGTGCATGTTATACAAATTAGTGAATCCTATTAAGGCCATATCCTTTAGGCGTGCCTGCATTTTCTTTCTCTACATGCACTTGTCTTTCTTTTTTGGGTGGCTCACTACTTGTTTCTAGTCGTTTTAGCTTTCACATGCGCCATCTACTATCTATAATATCATATTAAATTAGAGCTTATAGTTAGTGTCGAGTGATGCCCTGGGACGTCGAGCAATGATAATTAAGGATGTCACAAGGTAGCCTTGCCCTGCCCTGCTCACGTGAGTCGCCTGGCCTGTGGCCGTCAAGGCGTGGCCGCCCTCAACCGCCACGAAGAATGGCCATGCCTTCTTCAGAGTACCAAAGAGCAAAGATCGACGAGCGCCAATAGACCGACGACGCCATCATTACTCCCTTCCAGCTCCGTTGAAGCTTGCCACTATTGTTACCGTACGGCACTAGACTGCCATCGATGTGCGCTCTTCCTCACTCGGTGGAGGAGGAAACCAACACATGCATTTTTCTCTCTGGATTTTCTCCCTCGGATGATCTCGCAAGTGCCTTCTTCTCCTTCATCATGTTCATCAACTTCTTTACATCTCTAAAGCTTCATCACAGATAGACTCACAGGGATACACTTGTTTAGAAATTAATTCTCTTGATTTTCTTTTCCTCCGGTAACATAATAAAGGAAAGATGGAGAGATTGAGAAAAAACAAAATCGAAAGAGAAGAAAGGGAGAGATAGAGCTCAGGTGTTTACTCACGCACTGACCCTCATTCGTGTGGCTAGCCGCCGCACCCGCCGCCCGTCTGAAGACCTCTTGTTGATACCTTCCTTCATGCGACTCATTCTCGTATCTCGGCATTTCCAATGAGTTTATCTTTTGGTCCTTGTCCCTTGTGGCGGCCGAGGGCGATCTTGTCTCGACGGCCATAAGCCGGGCGACTCGCCTGTGCGAGAGAGAGACCGCCCCGCCCCGACCGTCACGCCCAACTCTCACCTGGTGACTGGCCATCACTTGAGACTAGTCACCGGCGAAAAGGTATGGAAAAAAACAAAGAAAAAAATGAAAAGAAATAGAAGAAAAAATTAAAAAAATTAAAAAAATAAATAACGAAAATATCATTGGTCAAGCGCTTCTTTGAAATAAAGTATGCCCTTATTTGGAATTTTTTCATATCTAATGATCATTTGTGTCATTTTTTCAAATACATAGAGCATAAGTGGTACCGATTTAGGATTTTTAATATATTTTTCTATCCAAGTAAAATGGTAAGTTTTCATTGCCTTACAAGGATGTTATCTAATCAAGTATTTCTAATACAAATTCAATCAAATTCAACTAACTTATTCCGTCCATGCATTCAACATTGCTTGCGTGAACACCCACTAATATAGAGAATGGATAGACAAAAATAAAAATAATAAATCGAGAAAATTTTTGTAGTCATTGTGAATTCACGCTTTTGAAATATAAGTCATGTAGCGTAAGCTGAATTTGATCGGATTTTGTATTGTGGGACTTGGATGTATAATTTTGCGCAAGTAAAAAGATTTGATTAGAAAGTATATAAATTCGATTAGATAAGTAAATAAAACATTTTAAAAATAAAAGAGAAAATACAAGGAAAAGAGCCTGTGTCCGAAGACGGCGTGGAAGCTCTTGTACTGCACAACAGAAACGTACGTCGTCAGGCACAAGCCTCCGAGTACGGCCTCCTGTCTCAATCACGGCGGAGTTCTTCATCCATTTTTCTTGCACGCATCGTCAATCACCACAAGGAAGACCCGCGGGTTTTGCCGGTTCCTCCATCTTAATCGCGCGGTAAGTAATCTTTCAGCGGGTAGGCTGCTCATCTACTTCAACTGGCTCGTACTAGAAGCGATTCTTGATATCGTTCGTCCCTGCTTTGTGTTGCGAACGAGCGGTGTTCCCATTTGAACTAATTTGAAGCTGACATTGAGAAAAGAACGACTTTTGAGCTTCTTGAAATTTTCAGCGTTTTCTTGAGGATTGATCTGCTGGTGAAGTGCGTTGATTTCCGATGTGGGTAATTTCGAATTGGACTGGCGAACTTTTCCTGGTCAACTGCTTTGCAGTTTCTTGTATTCTGTTGAATTTTCTTTACGCGTTCCATCATTTATTGGGTGGAGGGGTTTTCACTCCAATTTTTGACCGGTCAAACGAGGAAATTTCACTTTAATTTGGACGTTTTTGTCTATTTTGGAGCGGATTGTCCATTAGTTTCTGATTTGTGGTGGTGAGGTGGGATAGCAATCGTGTAGATTGACACAATTCATTAGTTTCTGATCATTTTTCTTTTTCCTTCCCGCCGATAGTCTTGTCTGGAGGTAAAATTTCGATAATATGTCATGTTTTGGTTATCAACTTCACACAATATGATCAAAGCTTGCTGAGCGATTCGCTTTCAGGTGAGAATGGATGTGCAGATCGAATTGGAGCGTGAATCGGAGTGGGCTGAAGCGCAAAAGATTGAAATAAGTGTGGATCTGGTGGCCGTGGCCAAGCAGCAGCTCAACTTCCTCGCGGCTGTTGATCGGAACCGTTTCCTCTATGACGGTCCTGCTCTTCAAAGAGCCATATATAGGTAAAAGTTTGGTGCAGCAAGATTTACGATCGTTCCATTTTTGTTAAATCTCTTTGTTGGTTACAATCCAGGTATATCTTTTTCCTTTATGTTTGCTCCAATCACTATAGGCTTTTGTTTGTTGATAAGAAAATTTCAATTGACTTCATTCTGAACTTTTCTAGTGTTGTCTTATTTGCTTAGTGCTGGTGGCATGTTACGTGCCATTCAATAGGTAGACAATAGAACCGTTTCTTCAGAAGGAAGGTACATACTGATTTCTCTTTGTCAAACCTTCGATTCAAAGGGTAAAGTCATTTGAATTTCCTTGTAAATTGTGATTGCCTTGAGTGATATGCATCCACGCGTGAGTGAATGAAAGAGTGAGAGTGGGAGGGGGAGAGAATTACAATGAACCTTTGACCACCTGCATCCTCCGCAAAGCCTCGATGTCAGTGAAAGATGTTCTTCTCAAGTATGTGTGAAACCGAGAGAGTTTGTTCGGCGTGTGTTTATGTCTGACTATCTGAGCTATTGTAAGATCTCACCAAGTGGTTATTGCTTTGTCATACTCTTGTTTTCTTGGACAGTCATGAATAGCGTAGGGGAGGACTTGCACTAAACATATGCTCACTAAGACTTGTATGCATGAAGAGAAATTTTAGCAGCCTAATATTCTTTGCCAAAATTAATATAGGCTTTCCTTGCCGTCGATTCATTCTGCAATTTTCCTCTATTTTGGGGATTTGATGCACATTTGGAGTTTTGACAATGGTGTCTCATGGATTTTGGAAGATAATAGAACTGAATATTATCTCACTGTTTTCTATACGACCAAGTTCTGAAACATAACATGTGAACTACAGATACAATTCATTTTGGCTTCCTTTGCTTGCCAAACACTCGGCGTCCCATCTTGTTGAAGGCCCGCTGGTTGTTCCTCTTGATTGTGAATGGATATGGCATTGTCACAGGCTCAATCCGGTAGGATCCTGGTCTTCTTGTCCATATAGATCGTGTAATTCATCAAATTTTCACTGGACCTTCTTTGTTTTCTTATGGGATTTGTTTTTTTTTCCCCAGATCCGATACAAATCTGACTGTGAGGATCTGTATGGTAGGATCCTTGACAACTCTAATGTTGTATCTTCTACTCAAGGCGCCTGCTCAAGGCAGACTGAAGAAATTTGGAGAAAATTATATCCGGAAGAGCACTATGAATTAGACTTAGCTGCAGCTTTTGAAGAAGATATTTCTGAGAAGATGCTAGGGCTTGAAAAAAGCACTAAATATGATCTGGTGTCAGCAGTAAAAAGACAGAGTCCTTTTTTCTACCAGGTAATTCAATGATCAGAAGACACTCTTCAACTCAACATCTTCACATCATGTATATATGTCAGTATTAGTAGGTACGGTGATGGTTCCCAGATTCTTTTTCACATGTTTGTTAATAATTTTTCCGTTGATGATTCCATGACTTCACTGGGTGCTATATCATATCAGCCGAAAACTTGATTCGTAAGGTTTCCTAGTAGACATTACCACTAGTATTTGCCTGATCCAGCAGTGTTCTTATCTTTTTTAATTGAATAAGGAACTGATTGGAAAGGTTACTTGCATTGTGGCAAGTTTGGAATTTGAAGATTTTTTGCGATGATTTGAAAGGTTATCTTCCTTGGTACTTGTTCACAGGTTTCTACGCCCCATATGAGCCATGCTCTCTTCCTTGTAGAAGCCTTGGCCAGATATAAAGGGTTTCTTCATCTTATACGAAGAAACAAGGAGAAATCAATGAGACGCTTCTGTGTTCCCACTTATGACATCGACCTCATGTGGCACTCTCACCAGTTGCATCCCATTTCTTATTGTGAAGACCTCATTAGGGTACATGGCAAAGTATTGGAGCATGATGACATGGACTCAGACAGATCTAAAGGGCAGAAGTTGGATGTTGGATTTTCTGGAACTACAAATCAGTGGGAAGAGACATTTGGTAAAAGGTATTGGAGGGCTGGGGCCATGTACAGAGGAGCCACCCCAAGTCCAGTCACTCATGTACCTTTCTCACCCAAGAGTAAAAAGATCAAGGACCTGTTATCATCAGATGGATACCAGAACATAGTTCAGGTTCCGGACGTGAAGTTTGTAGAGGTAGTTGCTGCTAAGCTTCATGCTGCTCTTTGTGCACATTTTCCCTCTTTTTGGTCTCATTGATGTGTTAATGTGCCTCTTTCCATGACATGATTGCTGTTCAAATTTCTTAGCATTTTAGCAGCACGAATATGCAGGTCTAGTTCAACATTTTTCCTTGTGATCTGAACATAATCTGCCTAAAAGGGACTCGAATAGTGAAAATTTAGTGTTCAAAGCTCCAAGACATCTTAGATAGAGAAACCTCAAATCTCCCCTTGTTCTTGGATTTTCCAAGTGAATAGATAAGAGTTGTTTCTTTGCTCTGGCTCTAGTAATTATTTTTTTTTTTTTTTTTGTTGGTCGAACTCTAGTAATTAGTTTGGCTAGTCAGAATTGGGGCTGTAAAATTATGAAAGAATTCAATTCATGCATGTAAGAATCTTCTGTTACTTCTGGGAAATTTAGATATTAGTGGATGTAAAATATAGTTCTTATGTATCTTCTCACTATCTTAGTCTTTGCTTTTATTTTAATCTGCAGGTACTCTTGGAGTTTGTTGGAGTTAGAGGCTTGCCAGAGGGCCACAAGGGGAGGCTTTCTGTCTTATTTAGTAAATCACAGCCAGACTTGTTTTTCAATGCTAAGCAAAGACTAAGCATTTGGTCACAATCTGGAGAGAAAATGGTCGCTTCGTTCAATTGTGAACCCAAAGGAGAGCTGCTCTTCGAACTTGTATCATATTGTCCTTCCACCTTACCCATTAAAAGAACACCTAGAGTTTTGGGCTCTGCCTCACTCTCTCTACAGGAGTATTTGGTTCCAGTTTCAAAACTTTCTGATGAGAAATGGTTGGAGTTGGTGCCTTCTTCTGGCTATGCAAGCTCAGAATCAATGTGCTTGCGTGTTGGCTTTTCTTTTACAGTTCCAAACCCTGCATTGTATGTGCTTCACATGGTTCGTTCTCGGCCATTCATTAAAAGTTCTTGCCTTTTCCCCCTACCTGGAAGGGTTCAACATGCCAAAAGCTGGACACGTGTAATGAATGATGATGGTATTGAGGTTATCACTCTCCAAATGAGGTAAAGTTGTTTACGTCTTTATGCTATAAATATGGCTTCCTAAAACTAACTCACACATGGTTCTTGCTCGACAACTCATTGGAAGTAAATAATTTGCGGGCAAAATAGTCATTAACTTAGGGGTGCTAGTGTCATGTTTTCTCATTGTGTTCTAGACATTTATGCTATTTTACTTGGCCTTACAAGGAAGTCAGAATTTGGCAATCCTTAGAGCATCTAATTTTACAAGTAGAACTTAGTGGTTTTATATTTGCTGTGTACAAAAATCTACTTATCTTGATCTGATGTCTTCTATGGTTCCATTGTCCAAATTAAAAGTCAAAGTCGATCTGTTTTCTCACCTCTATTTTGTGGTCCTATTTAGAAAAACATTTACAATTGGTTTAGTTTCAAATGATGCCATGCCTTTTCCTGTTAAAGGGACAAACAATGTACTAAACGACACCGTGGGAAACTACAATTTTGCCCCCATTTACCTCTATTGCCCAAGTTTGAATCAATGCACCCTGGAATCAACCAAATTGCTTCTATTCACCTCAATTCCATCACAGCCAAGATAGCTCGATATGCTCTCATGGTTGATAGGGTGAAATGCATGTGAAGGTACTAGACTTTTATCTTTTCTGTGATTTTTTAGCAGATTAGGGTGAATAAAAGCGGTTTTGGTCAATCAATGGGAAAAATTGGCTCAAGTTTTTGCAGGAAATAAACTTGGCTTCTTCCCTTTTTTATCATTCACTTGTGTTGAAATTTGTTATACTTCCATTTAGTTCTATTTACTACTACTTGTATTAGGAATAAAATGAAGTCATGTAATTATTCAAAGGGGCCATAGTGTGAAAATAATTTGTCATTCTACACCGCATTCCCCCTGGCCACCCATTCCTTCGTCGCTGTTGGGACTGTCAAGATATTGGACGTTAAATTTCTAACATAACAAATTATGCTGCTTTAGGCATCTCTTGAATCTCCACAGGCATATAGCCCTGAAGTTTAATTTTTCTGATAAATCCTAAAATTGATTGAATGTCAGGAGCTCGAAGAAAGAACAGATGAAAGACAACTTCACCCCTAGGAAGGAGGTGATTGGGATTACAGCAAGTGGTGAAACACGTACACTGGCTGAGTTCATGGAGAATGGATGGTCCTTGCTAGGTTCTCGTTGGTCCCTTCAGTTTCAGAAATCTTCCCGTGAAAATAGCCATCTCTGCATGCTGATAGGCGATAGAGTGGTATGCCTCCTGCTCTCAAACATTCAACAAACCGTTTGGCTCTTCTTTAGTATTTCTTCGAAAGAAATGAATCTGTGTATCCTACAATTGGCAAAATCACGTCAGATTGTGATTTTTAAAACTTGCATGCACATCTCTGTTCTTCAAACATGAATGTGGGTGTGATGAGGGGAGCAAGTGTATATCATGACATCTGACTTTTCTGTCTCAAGATGGGGTGCACATGGACTCCGTATATCTATAAAACATGAACTCTGGAACTTAGTTAATAAAAAAATGCTTATATTTTGACTTTTAGAAAGAAAAAATATTCACAAGGGTTTCAGCATGTCTCTTCAAATTTTGTGATAGATTTCCTTCAGTACTTTTTTCTAGTGGTGATTTAGATCAAAGTAGTTCTGCAGTAAGACACTTACTTGCAATTACTTGAGTTTGGGATGAAATGTCCAATGCCCATAAGCCAACTCGTGATAGACATAGGTACATTACCTAAACAAAGAGTCACCCTAGCATAGATGAGTCAGACCACATGCCTGTCACCACTCAACTAAGCTTGAATAAGCATGTATGCCATTGTTGAGACACGAAATTGGCAACAGACAGCCCAATTTTGTTTACTGCATGTGCTCAGTGGTGGCACCAACCCTGCACAGGAATCATGTCGGTGCTATTACTGTTCTTCTCGACTGTAAATGATCTCCAAGTCTATTCCAATCCAAAATCTGTTCTGTGAAATAGGTCTTGCTAGTTAACAGGAAAAAATGGGGAAGGTAGCCTCTGAGAATACAAACAGTACGTGATTACCAGTCCAATATATTCAGAGTTCTGCGGTTAGGAAAAGCATGGCCTGAATTTCCTCTGGAGATGAAATGGGACCTTAGGAAACTTTGAATTAGTTAGTTTTTCTGTCATCTTAAGCTTTATTAACTTGAGCAATTTGAACTTCTATATAACAACAGGTTTTGAGAGTGGATAGAGTTTTATTGCAGTGCTTGTTAGGAATCCTGGTTCAAAAGATGGTTAAGTTGAAACCATAATGGAAGATGTTATTTTAATTTTTCACAACTAAAGACTACCCAGGAGAATTGCAGGATTGAAGAGTAAGGACCACTTTGCAAACTAATATGAGTCAATGGGTTGTAATTTTCTCATTAGCTAGTCTTTTCTCTGGCAGGTGAACATTTTTCCCGGCAGAAAACTCTGTTATGAACCAAAACATCATGAGACGCAAAAGAAGGAAAGAGATTTTGTGACTGCAGTTGAATTCTCTGCTGATAGCCCGTATGGAGAAGCAGTAGCACTGATCAACCTGAAATCGGGAGCTGTAAAGGTATAATGCATTCTCCAAAACTGCTTTATTCCAGCATAGCGCTGTTATCCATGTTGACACTTTCTATTTGTTGAATAGGTTAAGGAAGAACCACTTTTGTTAACTATGGTGGTTCTAGCTTTTGTGCTTTCTGATATACTGGAAAATGAAGGATTTGAGGGGGTAGCTGCTATGGAGGACAATGTGGAAGTGGACAATTCAATTAAGAAAGAAAGCAGGTTCCCGGCGGTAGACAAAGGGAGTGTCACGGCCTTACCAGTTGAAAGTCAAATCGAGCTGAATGGTGATGCAGTCAAAGGGATCGAAGAAGTTCCATCAAATTCTCTTTCAACTGCCAGTGGCTGTGGTAGTGGGTGTGGAAGTGGATGTGGAAATATGGTGAAGAGTGATGGTTGTGGCAGTGGCGACGGGAGAGGGTGCGGCAACATGGTAAAGAGCAGTGGATGCGGTGGCTGTGGTGCTGGCTGCGGCAGTGGCTGTGGCGGAGGCTGTGGAAGCATGGTAAAGAGCACTGGTTGTGGTGGTTGTGGTGGCGGCTGCGGGGGTGGGTGTGGAAACATGGTGAAGAGCAGTGGTTGTGGTGGGTGCGGCGGTGGATGTGGTGGGTGCGGTGGTGGATGTGGTGGTTGCGGTGGTGGTGCAATGGTTGCAGGGTCCAGGCGGTAGACCTAGTCAAGAGCCGCTCCGAGGTGCGTGCTGTGTTGATTTTGCATTCAGGTTCTTTTTCTACAACTATTATCCATGCAAGGGTAATGCTTACTAGTCATTCCTGTTTTCGGGCACATCCAGAGTGAAGTATTCCTACAAGCAGATGAGGTCATTCTGGGTTGACATTTCTGAATTAAGTCGACAGAAGTTACGGTTATCATGAATAAGCCAATCAAAGGTGTGAAGTTTCTTTACAGAACCGGAATCAAGGTGTCAATTGATCCCTGCTCTGGCTGTCGAGAAATTCCATAATGTTCTTCAGTTTGCAAGATCTATTGTATATATACACTGTTTATGTTGTGGACTGTATCCATGAGAGGTGTTTATTGTTCCTTAAGTGAATCAAGCTTTGTTAGCTTTTGTGCCAAATATGATACAAATGGAAACTGTTGATGGATAAATGATTTATGAAATGGATGACAGGCTCTCCTACTAAAGGTGGAGTCGCGGGCAGCTGATTTTTGTCCTGATGTTTTCTTATATATCTGTTCACTCCTGGTAGTTTTAAGGAAACTGTACTTTTAGTCCCTGTATCTTTACAAGAAAACTCATTTTGGTCCTTGTGTTAGGAAGTTTTGCAAAAACGTTTTTCTGCTTTTAAAAGAAAAAAAGATGCTGTTCACATTAAAATACCGTTTGGACGGCTACAAATAAAATCAATTATTTCAAAAACAAATATCAAAATTTTCTACTATCTTGTAAGTAGAAAAAAAATTGTTTTTCATAATCAGAAAATTGATTCCGACTATCTCTATTTTCATATTAATAGAGCGAAAACTCTCCCACGTAAGAATTAGGGAAAAAATTTCACTTTATCCCACTAAATTATTACTCTCTTACACAGTAGCCCTGAACTGTACATCCTTTCACTTTGTCTTCACGAACTCTCACATTCTTACCCATTAAACACCCCAAGCTTTAGAGTCTTTCAGTTGACTTTCACGAATTTTCACTCTCTTGCATCTTAAACCCTAAACTTTATATCATTATACTTTCTTCCCCCACACTTACAAATTATTCCATTAGTGTCCACTGTCAAGTTTATCCGTGAAATGTGTAGTGCACTTCCTTTTTTGGGCCTGCAATAAACTAGACCTACATTTAAAGGAGTGGGCGCTCTTGCCTCCCCTCATTTGTCTAAAACTTGAAGTTAGTTCAACATTTTTAAGTTATGATGAATGATTTTGGTCCAAAAAGTAACTTTTGCCCCATTAAATTTCTCAGACAAAAAAAAAAAAAAAAGAGATACATTTAAGTGGATGGTAAATATTTCATTTCCAATTGCCCCCACAGATTGATGAAGTTTTAAAAAGAATGTTAGGGTCATGGACAACGTAATTGCTACATACAAACAATACGTGCATAACATCAATTGCTATTGTATTTTTCAGAATAAGAATACATTTTTTTTTGGGTTGGAACATACGAATGCCTTATTTATTACTAAAATTATCATTGATTGATTGAACTTTCCCCCCGCTAAGAAAGAACTTTATATATCCACCCTTGCATTAGAGGACATCTTCGTCCATAAGAAAGAATTTATTTTGTTGCAGCTTGTTTCAGCTTGAGGATCATACATTGCACATATTGACAAAAATTAATTGACAATGTGCCAACCATCGAACTTACGTGCACATTCTAGATTTGAGATTTATAGTTTGTGGTTTAATGTGTAAAGGGGGAGAGTTCTAGATTGTAAAGTGTGAAGATTTGTTGGGGTTTAACGTGTAAGAGAATGATAGTCAAGGGGGTAAAGTGAAATTTCCCCTTAGAACTATCTTCCACTTGGCCAGCAAAAGTAATGAGAGCTTTTTTAGGCTGTAATTTTTCTTTTGAGAGATGACTTCACAAAACAAGAAGTCCACTTTCAATGATCATTTTCCAAGACCGGGTTATTAAACACGTGAAGAAAATTGAGAAGCAACATGATGAGGAAAGATCAAGCATTTCCATAGCCACAGGGAGTATGCTCAGCGTAATGCTTGAATGTTTCAGGCTTGAAAAAGATTTTTGAGATTGGCAATCGGTGGCCGCGATGGTTTGCGCTCGGTTCCTTTCATGAGAGGTCCCGGGTTCAAAACTCGTAGGCGCCGGTGATTTAAGCGGGGGCCATGGCGGTGGGATGCTGTGCTAGTCTCCCCGAGGAATAGTCGAGTGTGCGCGCAGTGGCCCGGACACCTCGGTTATAAAAAAAAAAAAAAACATTTCACTATGCAGCAGAAACATTTGATGGTGCATGTAACAGAATAAACTCAATAATCTACTTGACCCATTGAAATGAAAAACAAGAATACATCCCCAGATACAAGACAGCGCAGTTAAGCAGCAGCAACTCAATTTTCAAAAGAAGCACAGATTCGCTTTTCATGGCAAAAGCTTCTCTATTATAGCAGTGGCAATTAGACTGAATCGACATTTTGCTGCCGCTCTTAAAGCATGATTACTGACAGATTTGGAACGAGTCAATCTTCATCAGATTCTGCAATTGATGAAAGGAAAATGATTCAGAGAGAGTGGATAATACCCGCCCTAAGAATGCAATATCCCTCCATCTGCAGCTAGTCCATTTGACCCCTCTGATTAAACAGATTATGTCTTAACATCTTAATGAAAAAAGGTTCTAAAACAGATCCAATCATACCGTTTATCACTTCCATGTTCTCTTCTTTGTATTCACCGAGAGGAGAACCACGAACAGATAGAAGCATCTCCCCAGGCTTAGGCAACCTTAAGGTTTTAGGTGTCATCCCTATGGAGAGCCTTTGGCTACTCAGCTGCAGAGGGCAAGCAATGAGGTGAAAGGGAATTATATACCATATGATGCAGAAGAATTTCAACTACAAAGTAGGGAGGGCACTAATTAATCAATGACTGTATTAGTGCTGAAAGAAGCACTCATGTAATTCTGTATATTTGATTACTTTAAATGTCACTATTTAACTGCATAATTAAGTGAAAAAACCATTTAAAAAAGCACATCTAAAGGAAAACCTTCTTACAAGTCTTGGCCGAACGTAGAAACTTGGTGCATCTTTTACTGATCCGTTTTACATGGGCAATTATGTCACCCCAGTTATATAAAATGCCTAGCAAAGCTCTGATACATAATTCACATCCTGCAGCAGCCTCATAAGTTCCAATAAGTTCCACAGTTTCTATCATACCTCCGAAGAAACATCGTTTATATGCTTTACTTCTAAAAATGATGCAGAGTGCCTATCTGATTTTTACATCAAGACTGTTTGAGCAGAAAACTTCATGTTCAAATGAAAATAAATTTGAGGTTACAATTTGAACTGGAAAGGCTCACTGGCCTTCAACATAAATGATCGTAGCTAAATAGCTGCAAATTGACATAGATTATACATGAAACTTAAAACACATGATATCTTTCTATCATAATTGGTTGATGATATGAATTTTTAATGTGACAAGATAAGGTGGGTTCTTCATAATGTTTGTTCGTCAGAACATAACACTTGAAAGTTAGGCTGGCAGTCATTTGTGTTCTAAATAATTTATCACTTATACTTTTAACTCCTTCCAATTTGGTGGTTTGTGGGTGCCAAATAGTTATACAGAAACTAACCCCAGGGCTTCTAAGAGTATCCGGCAGCCCAAGCATCTGAGTCTGATGGCTCATCCAAAACCTATGACAATTTTTTAAAATAACATGAAACTCATGAGTGAAGTTAGCAGCAAAGTCAGGTTAGGTACAAGATTCTAAAAACGCCCTACCGTCATCCAATGAACTGATATTTGTAAAAGGGTAGAATTCACAATTTTCATCTCTAGCGAGATGAGATTACTATACCAGGAACAGTCTCTAACTAAAACAAGAATAATGAAGGAACAATTATTGCAGACTGGTTTGAGTATCTATTGGTTGTCTATCAAAAAAGGAGAAGACGGCAGCTGTAAGAAGCAAAAGATTCTTAAGCATGCCTAAAGCCCGACCATCTAATAGGGCTAAAAGCTAGAAGATCAAAGCTTTGAAAGAACATACAAAGTCCCTCACTTGCAAAGTTTCCGAATTAAGAAGGCCTACTTTCCCTGCAACAATCAAGTAGATCCACTGAGTATAGGAGTCGGATTTTGAATATCTTCCCCATGTTGTGTATGCTTCAAGAACAAAATGTACCACCTTTGCCGGAAAACTCAAAGCCACCAAAGTATGGAAGTGCATCAGAGTCTCCAGGATGAGATATGGACATTCTGTGGAGAAGTGAAGCACATAAAGTTTTTCCATGAGTGTTGTGCAGACATAAATTTCCATCTTTATTCCCCCAGTGGACTTCGAAGTGCCCATCTTCTCTGTCCAGATCAAATGACAGATATGGAAGATTTTCAGTGAAAAACTGTTGTATGGGACTTCCCATCTGTTCCTCAGTCATACAAGAGCGCAGTAGACGTAACTCAGTCAGCAAATGCTCAATCTGTACATCACGAATAGCTCTGATAGCTGCAACTCTTTTTTCCACTGCGGGCATTCATGAGATAGGTGAGAAAAACATAAGGAAAGACCCAAGAATATAATTACATAACCTTAAAATATTTGAAGACAACCCATCTCAACTTCTCTTGGAAAAACCATTTAGACAAGGAAAAACCGCCAGGATAGGTGCTTAAACAGTTTAGGCAAAGCAAAACTGATACAAGCTACTACGTACTGCAGTTCCAAGTTTCCCCTAAATATTAGCGAAAAACTCAGTTGTCTTTTACCTCTGAATACAATTGATCAATGAACTTTAAGAATCCTTAAGCCAACACTTAACATATACTATTGGCAACTTATCTGACCAAGTCGTCAAAAGCTCAAGAACCTATAACATCATAGAAGGATAATGGCCATTCAAATTGAAGGCCTAGAGAAGCTGCATGCGGGTTAACTGCATACAACAGCGAAAATGATCATAATAGATAAAGTCGATGCAGCCAAAGATATGAACCATGCACCTTCTAGGTCCTTCGAAGCATCGTCTTGGGCTTCGTCTAATGGCCTTCCCTCATCTCCACCAGGTGGCGAAGCAGGTTGTTTAACAATTATCTTGGCTCTTTTTCTTGGCATTCAGAGATTTTAGTTTGCGTCACGCACATGTGTACGGGAAAATTGGACTAGCCGCTAGCAAAATGGACTTGTGTGTAGCCGTTCAATATAGCGCTCTATAGGAACATCACCACTGAATGGTGCCAGAGCCTGAAGAAACATAGCCATTTACAATGTGAGTTGACATTAACAAAAATCGCTCTCAAAATCGTCTCATATGCTCACTTTTATTACACTTAAGAGCCAATAAACAAGTGATGATCGGTGAAGCTGTCTGATTCATGGTGGGATGGCAGGCAAAAACCATAGGGACGGTATCTATCGTGAAAGCCAGAATCTTTTTTATCTTTGAGAGATTTTGTCGAATTGAACCCCCAACTTCCCACGATTTCTATCCAAAATCACAACAGCCTCTCTCTCTCTCTCTCTCTCTCTCTCTCTCTCCTCCCTGCTCGTTAACTCCATAATGACATTTTCTTTCGACCCCTTTTTTTTCCGTCTTTATCATTCAGGAAAGACAAGAAAATTTCAGGATAGCAACATTCTCTAAAATCAGCTTCGAAAGGAAATCTCTCCGATCTCACGGTCCATTCCGAGAGAAACTTTAAGCCACAGAACTATTTGGAGAAGTGAACTCACGCGTGGAGACGTTCGCCGGTCTCGAGTCGGAGGATGTGGCTCAGGCCAAGCATCGCAACCGCAGCCCCCATCCCGTCATCAGGCCGTGCAGACGCGGTCGCACGTGAAGAGACACGACGAGTTACTCTGCCTCTATCTCTCTCTCTCTCTCTCTCTCTCTCTCTCTCTCTGTAACACAGTTTTCCTCCGAAGATAGAAGGAGGAGAAGCAGGGCGCATGCAAATTCCCGGTGTTGCGAAATTCTCCGATTTGCTCGGGAAATGAGGGAAAAGCGAGCGAGCGAGCAAGTAGGAAATCGTGTAGATTTTGCTCAAGGGTAAAATCGTCATTTCGCGTAAACAATTTGAATTTTCTTGTTATATATTCACTTTCCCTCCTTTTCTTTTCCTTCTGTATACAAAAATAAACAAAACCAAAGGGGGTAAAAAAGCAGAGAGAGAGAGAGAGAGACCTGGGACAATTTAGGCCAAGAAAATTTTAAAATAAGAGCTTAGAATGGGGACATTTTCTTAAGAAAGGGATTAGAGCCGATCTTGTCTTAGATGAAGGCGTGAAACGATCAATTTAATATTATTAAATGCCCGACCTTATCAGCCGGCCAGTCATATTTTCACCGGCTTATTCTTGTTGCAAAATCGGGGCAATTTTGTTTGAAAATTTCTGTTTTGACCCAAGTTGAAAAAATAAGGTTTGCTCCTTGTAGTGATTATAAAAGAGTGATGAGGAGACTCGCTGCCGCCCATTTCTTTTGTCTAAATCAAATAAAGGCTTCCGAGGATTAGAGACTTGTAATTCCATCCGAGATGGTTTCAATTGTTGGGTCGCCACAACAATCATCGAGGTTTCACTGTCCGCCAAGTCAACCAACAAGCTTCGCGCCACGGCATGATGTTCCCACTTCCCAATGTTTGGATGTAGATTTGAGCTAGATTATATGAATTGTGTCAAAACGTATTAATCCCCGTGAACGATAAGCGTTGACATGACTTCATGCCTAGGTCACTGGCTCAGGCTTTGCCAGAGCACACCACCTCCCTGCTGAATATAAGGAGAGGGAATTTCTGCTCATGCGACTTTTGGATTGTCTGCATTTGGTTGGACGAGAGCAAGTTGTGTAGCTTGATTTTCACGTTGCCGAATACTAAATCGGAAAGCATCAGTTATATTAGCAATGCCATGCAAATCAGCTAATGTGGCCTTTAAATTTCTTGATTCGTGCAATTTTGGTCCTCTAAGTTTTTGTTTTGTGCAATGAGATTTTCTAACTTTCTCTCATACTGTCAAATTATGATTTTTTTTTCTCGTTTTTTCCCGTTTGTTTTCTACTCATTTGATAGCAAATTAACATCGCATGTCTTCAACCAAAAAAAAAAGTCACGTGTCATTTCTATCACATAAGTAATGCCACATCGTTAACTAATTTAACTGTTTGGTTGGAATGGTTGGTTGAGGGATTTGATTAAACAAGTCCAGAAAGTTAGTGGATTTGATTGCATTAAAAAAAAAAAAAAACAAAACAAAACTTAAAAGACTGAATTGCACAAGTAAAAAAAGTTGGAGAACTGGACAGAATAAAATCATGGAACAAACCGCACAAATGTTGAAACTTAAGAGGACTAAATTTTTTTACCCAAAAAAAAGGACTAAATTTGTACTTAACCCAAAGAAAATAACTTTCCAAGTGTAATGTTGAAATGATAGTCATTCTAAAGGCACAGGAATCTGTACTAACAAATTTTGATGGTTTTCTTGGTTATGATCCGTGTAGAGGACATGATTGCTTATGACCCTCAAGCAAATCAACAAGCTCCCAAACAACATTATGTTTTATAAACTGCATCTTGTCTTTCATCGCATCTAACCACAAATCTAACCGAGGACAAAAAACGTCATCTATATGAGTCACTAGATCAACCACACAACCAATATTGTAGTTAGGCTCTCTCAAATAGACTATACAAGGTGGATATATTTGATTGTTTCTCCTAATAGATCTTCTTAGTGGAGCTACTTCAACATCATCATGTACTTATCGAGCTTAAGAAAATAACTTTATCAAGAATTGTCTCAATAACATGATCATGAACCCCAATAGGCTCAATGTGGTGCAAGAGGCTCCACGATCATTTGTATAGGAAGAGGAGATGACACAGTAGTCCCCAATGTACTGTTATCCTCAATAGTCTATGAGTAGTTACTCTCTTCGGCTACATCAAATTTCAGAAGCTCCATTGTCTCGTAATTCCACAATTATTATCCCTCCATTGGATTATAAACTCGATACCCATTCTAATGATCTAGGTAACATACGAAGAAACACTAAGTGGTTATGGAGTCCAACTTACTTAATATTGTATTACATAATTTCACTTCTTCAAGACAACCCCAAACCTTAAGGTGGTTCAAACAAGGCTTATGTCCAATCCATAACTCAAAAGGAGTCTTTGGAACAACTTTGATAAGAACGCAATTTAGAATATAAAGGGCAACGTTCAAAGTTTCACCCCATGGAACACCAGGTAAGTTGGTTGTACTAACTATACTCCTCAACATATCCATAAAGGTGTGATTATGCCTTTCAACCATCCATGTTGTTCAGGACTCTCTAGCATAGTAAACTGAGTTACTATTCGGAATCTTCTAAATATTTGGCAAATGGCCCTTTGACCTGTCCGAAGATCGTTATGCCCTGCAAAAATATTCACCACCTCGGTCGATTTGATAACATCTATGATTTTTCCTAGCTATTTCTCAACTTCAATCTAAAAAATCTTTAATTTATTAAGAGACCATATCGGTATAATCATCAATGAATATGATGAAATAAAAAAACTTACACAAGGTTGTTGTATAGGCCCACTAATATCAATATGAATGACCTCCAACAGTCAAAACTACATACTACATCTTTCTTCATTATCTCGGTCATCTTACCGCTACAATAGTCTATGGAAGTCCCTAGGTCACTTTTAAAAGCAGGCAACATATCGGCCTTTATCAACCTTTCCACTCTTTCCCTAGAGATTTGACCAAGTCGTTTATGCAACAACACATAAAATTGTTCCTTACGTAGAGGTATTTTGGAAACAACCTTTTCAAATGAAATAAGCAACATATATATCATTAGGAGTTAAATACAATTTGTATAATCTATAGGACATATTGCAACACCCGACCTTATATGAATTAAAAAAAAATGAAATATGAAAATATCATTGTTCTTTTTTTTTCAAAAGAGTAGCCACACATGTCCAAATATGATACGGAAACTAAGTTCCTTATAAAGAAATGTACATAAAGTGTGATCCTTAACATCAAATTAAAATCAGAATCACAAATTAAATTGACATCTCCCGCGAATACAAAGTCGACTTTATTGTTGTTTCTCATGATGAGCTTTTC
This sequence comes from Rhodamnia rubescens, assembly GCA_021437795.1. Lineage (NCBI taxonomy): Eukaryota > Viridiplantae > Streptophyta > Magnoliopsida > Myrtales > Myrtaceae > Rhodamnia > Rhodamnia rubescens. Next base: position 1,178,286 of record JAILYA010000032.1, on the reverse strand, counting down.
ATCCCGATTTGACTTCCTCTTATTTATAAATCAATGTACAATGGAATGTAACATGGTTAGTTGCACCACTAACTAGCCACCAAGAATTTGATGAGGCTTCGATAGATTGGATAATATATGAAGCATTTCACAAATCTATATATATATTATTACACTATCTCATAAACCATACTTAAGGTCAAGTGCTTCGTACTTCTCTCACAAAATGGTTCCAAACGTAGTGCATTTCGCAAGACATGTCTCACATGATTTTGAAACTTTTCATAAACCAAATTCATAAATCGGTATACATAACCATTCGTACCTTTTTTCGTAAAATGTTTTTCAAATCATTTAGAATGCATTTCACAAACCAGTTCGAAGCGTAAAACATATATGTAAACTATCACAACATTTTTCACAACATGTCTATCAAGCCATTTTCATATAACCAAAGAGTAGTAAATGCCCGATCTATATTTTTATGTAATAAAAGCTACATCATAGCTCATAATATATCTAATCCATATTGCTTTCAAAATATGAGTTTACAAACTTAAAGAAGAAATAGCATCACTCACCTAGAAATGCCCAAAACTAACAATATGCAGCTAAATGAGCCGTCAATCTCGTAATCCTAACAATTAAACAAGAATCGATATCAAAACCAAGCAAAATACCACAACCATTGCGAATCAACTAAATTAAACTTAAACGCTAATAAAACAACTTCTACGCATCAACAAATCATATACCCAAACTATTTATTCAAGCTGTTTACAAAGCGAAACTCAAACGTGAAACTCTTAAATTCTCGCTCCGACCAAACCATTCCTCCAAATTGACTCTTGCCAAAACCCACAGCTCAACAACGCCACTATTTACCATTTTCGTAAAAACCCAAAGCTAAACACCTCAGAAGTCGTACTACACTACATTAATTTCACTAAACCTCGATTTTTAAGCCCAAATTCGAACGAATTAGGGGTGCAAGCACTTACCCAATGTTGTGAATCGAAGTTGAATTGACTTGGCGAGGTGTCCAAGTCAAGTCCTCTCTTCTCTCTTCCTTCTTTCTTATTCTTTCTTTACCGTTGTTCTTTCCCTTTCTGCTCACGTGCGAGCTCTCTGCCTATTTATAAAACAAGCGCCACTGTTATGCCTTTTCTTTTCTTTTGTTGAATCTAAATTTTATTTCTTAAGGTGGGTCCTACCACCGCTTTGACCTGTTCAAAAAGGCAAATCTTGTAGACCCTATTTTAGCTCATGGAGCATTCGTCGGATGCACACCGCCACTCGAAATGCTCATTTCGACAAAGATGAGTCGAATATACATGATCAAAAATGGTTTTCAACGAACAAAAAATTTAAAAAACGGGCAAAAAATCGAAAGTTCCAATCCTAGACTATGGAAAGCTCTGATATCACATGTAAATCGGTGAAACAACACTTTAGGATCACCATAGTTGGAATCTAGAAATACAAGTAATGGTTTAAAGAGATTGGTGGACTTGATTTGAAATTCATCATACTTGATTTGGAATAACGACGATCTAAAGCTCAAATACTTCTCCTCTATCGCCCTCTATATCCTTGGCTCAATGAAATAGCTCCTAGCTACACGAATTCGTTACGCTCCTTATTTGAGGTTGTTTATGAGTTCGTAAGGTTAGAGAAGAGACTTGAACGCTATTTATAGAGTTTTTAGTCGGCCCCTCTCATCACGGGTCGAGCTCAATTCAGCCTACACAATCCAGGCCTATATTAAACTAGTTAAAAAATTTTATATCTTACCTTATTAGACCAATCGCAAAACGGTAAGTTACAATCTTAATTAACGTAAGCTCACATTAGGAAAACTCTTACGATTTTGGATGATGTCAATGTGAAGGTTATCAACCAGGTTATTGATTAAGAAGTTGTCAATCCTTCCTCGCCGATCAAGGTTTAATTACCAATTCACAAGATTAATTGCCGATTTCAAATCCTATCGATCAAAGGCTATTCTAAGACATTTGCTTAGCTAATTATCGATCTCCTCCCTATATGGTTATTTTCTGGTCAAGACTAGTGGATGAATTTAAGACCAAGTATTATAAGTCCGAAGTGTGATTTAGGTTTCAAGAATCAAAGTTCTAGTCTCTATGTGTGTTAAATGCATATTGTAGTTCCTAGGACATTGATTGCTTTTTAGTTCTCATGTCTCTTATATTTTGGGTAGTCCTTATGTCTTGAATGCTTTGTCTATTTCCTATGTCTTTGACGCAGGGAAATAATAACAGGAAATACTTCCAAAAGAGTATACTAACTGATTGAATAATAATATCGATTACATAAGGCGGACATCCTTTATATAGAGAGGACTCCATTTAAGAAATCAAATCTAATCCTAATCAAATAAGAATCAAATCAAATCAAACAGAATTCAAATCAAATATATTGCAAAATTGCCCGAAATAAAAAATTGCCCAAAAACCCATCTAAACGACTCAAACGCGAAAATCCATCGTAATCATCACAGCAAAGCCGTGATGATTGATCGAATGCCGTTTCGCCCATTACCGAATTTGAGAGCAATCCGAGCTCACCAGCCCAAAATCAGTGAAATCTACCCGATTTCCGGCGATCACGTTTTTCTAGAAAATCACACACCGCTTGTTCTACATCGATCTTAGTTTTTTTATTAATAAAGGAGAGTCCTGAAATGTAATGCAAAGTTGAAGACTATATGCTAACTCCTCTATGTAAGTCAACATGGATATGACTCTTTTACCAACGTCATTGGTGGTGAATCAAATGATCTTTATCCTTGGCCGGTTGAGTAATCCTTTAAGCCTTGGTGGTGAGACGCCATTGTTTCACTTCTTTATCCTAGCTAGTGGCCTCTGCCTTTACGGTTGAATAATCCATTAAGCAAGATGTCTTCTACCGAAACCTCAACAAAGGGAACATCCTACTTTTAGGGTAAAGCAAGCCCGAGAATACTACGAAGAAGAAAAATGAGAAAGAAAGGTCTACGGAGTTTGTCAAGGAGTTCCTCAAGAAAACTGATGGTGAATGAAAGAAATATTTTAAGGGCCATGTCTTTGGGCATTTGCTAGCTAATTATCCTAACCGGAGAGTTATGACCCTTCAAGAGATTGAGAAAATCGAATTGGAACTTCAAGAGGATGATCCTGACGAAAATGGTTTCGAATCTATAGAACAAGAGGAGATTGTAGAAAATGTTGATGATCGCTAGTTATTGTTTATCCACATAGGGTTGCACGCTATAATTCCAAAAGAAATGGATGAGCAAAGGGAGATTATCATTCACACTTGTTGCACTATTAACAAGAATGTTTGTATGATGATTATCGATGGGGGAGCTGCACCAACATTGCATCCACAACCTTAATCGACAAGCTGAATCTAGTAACATCTAATCATCCTCAATGGTACAAGCTTCATTGGCTCAGCAAGGAAGTGATCTTAAGGTAACCAAACGAGCTCTCATATCATTTTCAAGTGGGAAGAATTACCAAGATCAGGTTATGTGTGATATTATTCCCGTGGATGCATGTCGCTTGTTATCGGGGAGGCCTTGACAATATGATAAAAAGTTGTACATGATAGTAGCAAAAACAAACACTCTTTTCATAAGGAACAAAAATGGATTACCCTTGCACCTTTGAATCCATCCATGACTGTTAAAAATCAACCTAGGAGGGAAATACAAGTAAGGAAAACTTTTTCTAAGTGAAACATGGGGGGAGAGGGACATACGCAAGCATAAGACTATATTTTCATTGCTTATGGTTGAAATAAAAATAATGAGATAGAGAGACCATTGAAATAAAAATTCTTCGGGATAATTATCGAAGGAAATCTAAGATTTACATCTATCCAGCACTTGAACATTAAACATTCACTTCGTGCATTTAAGTTTTAAAATTTGTCCCGTCTCCTACGTCAATTATTCTATTAGATCACTAGTTATTAGAGGACGTGAAAGTTTGAGGTGGCTTTTTTATTTATTATTTTGTTCACATGCCGATCAAGTGATTAAAATCTAACATGGTGTCGGGTAAAGCATAAAAAAAATTCTAAACCTATTGTATTTGTATCAATTCAATCATAAACCCTTCAATTAGACCAATTTAGTACTAAACCTTTTTGCATTAATACCAATTCAGTCAATCCAGCCAATTTAGATTGGAAATCGCTAGCATGGACGTTCTTGCCGTCGTACGCTCGCTAGCATGGACGTTTGTTGTCGTACGTGGCACCGATCGGTGCTTGTGAGAATATTTTTATAATTTTTTAATAACGTTTTTGAATTTTTTTTTCCCTTTTCTTTTTTTCCGGCGCGGTGAGCCTCACCTCGCCTAATTGGGGGTTGGCCTCCTCGACGCGAGGCTAACCCTCACCCAAGTAGGGCTTGCTCGACCCTCCCTTGTGGTGGGCGAAGGAGACCCTCACCTAGGTGAGGCTAGCCCTTGCCGGCCACCTACAAAAAGAAAAGGGAAAGAAAAAGATTCACCCTTTTTCCACTCCCTCTTTGGCTACCGCACTCTTTGAATTAGCTTTTTGACAACAATATCCCTTGTGGGTCCGACCTTTTAACATATTATACCCATTTAACAGATCATTAAATTTTCGACTAAAAAAAGCAGATTATTAAATTTAAACGTGGCACCATTTTGTCTTTAATTGTTTTTCTTTTTTTTCTTTCCTATCTCTCTCTTCTCTCTTGCGTGTTCCTCGTTTTCTTCCTTGCTACCTTCTTCACATACGTCCTCCACCGCGCCTTCGACCCCAAGGCTCCATTGGCTGCGTTGTTTGCTCACTTCTCCATCTTGCTACTCTTGGCATTTTCGATCCCCCATCATCAAGATCTTCTCGACCATCGTTTACTCGCTACGAAGGGACACAAGATTGGCGAGGCGTAGCTCAACCCCCCGTGTGGCTAAACGATTTTGAAGATGAAGGTCCAACCAATGATGATGAACTTAAGGAACTTGAGAGAGAGAGAGAGAGAGAGAGAGAGAGAGAGAGAGAAGTGGCTGAGGTGATGATGCTCTCAAGGTGAAAACGCTACCCCTTCATGGCGAGTAGATGATAGTCGAGAAGGTCTCGATGACGGTATGTCAAGAAGGTGAGGTGGAGAAGGGAACGAATGCGCGGCCAATGGAGCCTTTGGGGTCGGAGGTGCGGTGGAGGGTGGAGGTCGTATGCGACAAACACCCAAAGAGAGAGAAGAGAGAGATAGGGAAGAAAAGGAAAAAAACAAAAAGAAAAAAGTGAACACAAAATGGGACCAACATTTGAATTTAATAATCTGTTAAATAGATGTGATATGCTAAAAGATGGGACTTACAAGGGATATTATTGTCAAAACACTAATTAAAGGAGTGTGGTAGCCAAAAATGGAGCGAAAAAAGCACGATCCAAGAAACAAAAGAAAAAAAATTGCAAAAAAAAATCTGTCTCGGTGCCGCCAATGTTACGTAGGACGGCGGCGTTCACCTCAACGATTTACGGGCTAAATTGGCCACGATGAACTAAACCGTTATCAATGCAAAAAGGTTTAGGACTAAATTAAAACAATTGAAAAGTTTAAGACTTAATTGATACCAATGCAATAGATTTATGATTTTTTCAATACTTTTTCCCACGGCATGATTTAACAAAAACAACGTTTCGTGCGACGTGTGTGAAAAATAAAAAATAAAAAATAAAAAAAAGCAAAAAATGCCACATAGAATTGCATCCGTGGAAATTTCAGGAAGCTAACGGAATGACTTGCGTGGGAACTCTGACAATATTTAGGACTTAAGAAATAAAAAATTTTAGGACTCAAGTGCCGGATCGACAAAAGTTTTAGAACTCCTTTTAGAGTTGTTTTAAAATCGTGTTGACTTTTCCGTGATTTTTGTCCTTTCTCAATTAACAAAAATTTTCCAATATTAATCTACATTTATGTTAAATATATCTGTGGATGAGAGAATATTTGAATATAGCATTAGATTTTTAGTCAGTTTGAATTACATAACAATCTTTTGTAGATCATGTTTGTTGATCAAGGCACTATAAGAATCCCACACCACCAAACTGTGTTCATCACACCCCTCCTTCATCCCCCACCAAAAAAACGAAACAAAAAAAAAAAATGGAGAAGACGAGAGTGAAGAGCTTCTTGATGACTGCATCTATGGTTGTCTTGCTTGTTTGCTGCTTGAGCTGTGAGGTCTGCAGTGCAAGAGAAGGCATCAGTAAGATGCAAACCACAAAGGACTCAGCCGATCCTCAATGGCTGTGGGGAGGATATGGCCCTTGGACATTCCCCCCCCCGGTCTGCCGCCTTTCTGGTTGCCCTGCCTGCCCCCTTTCCCGTTCCCCCAACACTGGCCTCCATTCCACGGGTTCCCATGGCCGGCACCGCCACCAAAACCGGCGCCTAAACCCTCTCCAGCACCAGCTTCTCCGGCAAACGGGGCAGACTCCACCAACACCACCCCTGGTTGAGGAACCGGCACAGCGCCAAGGTCCAAGTCGGCAACGAAACCGGCACCAACATCGAAACCTGCATCAGCGACGCCAAAACAGACCAATTGAGGATCACATGAGTTCTTGGATTTGTTAGTTTGGTGCATGGAGGCAATGTCTAGTACAAAGGGTGTTTGTGGAGTCTATCACTTAGATGGATTCATGTAATCCTTCATTTATGCCCGCGTATGCGTGGACGCGATTGATTTCATTAATCAAGTTGATTCATACTTTAGGAAACTTCTATGAATTAAGAAATCTAAGCAATGATGCTTCCGACATATAAATGTTCATACAAGGATCCTCAAAAGCGGAAGACCAAAAGAAAATTTCATGCTCTTTAGAAAAAACTATTACAGATGGAATAAATGGATCTATTGAGATTTTCTATGGGAATTGGAAATGTGGAAGTAAGATTTTGTGGGACTATATGGGCTTAAAAAATTCGAACCGGAGACCTTCCGTTCTGATTGAGATTTTGTTGGGCCATTATAACTGTTTGAACAGCTTTTCTCTTCTCGATATGTCACAGATGACCTAGCCTCGGAGTGGATAATTTTCGAGAAGGAATTTATTATCTCAGACGTATATGCACCCATTCGGCTTTTCCAGCAGTCAAGGGACATAGTATTGAAATCTAGCATCAACTATTTGGACACCCATAAGCTTTGAATTTGATCACCGATATTGAGATAAAAAAGAGACGGGGCTAATATGTGTGACGTATGTTGTTGTGCAAAACAAACACATTCTTCATTTCCTTTAATTAATAAGCCGGTGAAACTTTTTGTTTCTTGAATTGTGATGCTTCCGGGTCGGATCAAATAGGGCCTCTCTCTCATATGCGCATTATTTTTCAGTTATCGTGGATGGTTATAGTCGGGGAGGTTGGGTGTATTTTATGAAGGGAAAATCAGTGATGTACAAAATCTTCGTTAGTTTTGATCATATGACAAACCCAATTTGGTTTAAGTCAAAATGGTTCCTAGTGATAATGGTCGTGAATTGCGATTTTTTTTTCCAAAAAGTGGAGTCATGCATCATACCTCATGCAATTACACACCACAACAAAAGGGGCAGGTTGAAAAATAACACAAACTCAATCCCAATGTAATGCTGACACTTCGTTTTCAAATGAATTTACCAATTCGGTTTTGGGGGAGAATGCATATTGGCAGGTGCTTATTTAATCACTAATACATATTTGCCAGTTTGTGGTGCACTGTGCTATGCTCACAAACCATCAAAGGGCAAAGACAAATTGCAAGAAAAGGAAAGAAAAATGTGTATGAATAATTATCGATTTGGAAAGTGAAGAATTATTGGTACGTTGCGATGTTTGTGATTTGAAAACTGAAGAATTGCTATGCCGTGATGTTTTCATGTGCGAAGATAATTTTCCCGTTTGCTCAGCAACCTGCACATGAGGATCAAACCTCTCTTCCTCTTTTGACACCAACTCGTGACATAGGGACTTTGGTCGGCGGAATCAACCTCGAGAGAGGAACAAAGAATGCTAATCCAAGTTAATGAAGAGAATAGGTAAACGTTAATGCATGATTGTGGAAGTCCAATCCAAGTTGATGAAGAGTCGCCAAGCGAGCAGCCCAATGACCAAATTTCAGTCCCAACTCATCCGGAACAAGACAAAGGACAGTCGGCCCATCTTTGAGATTATGCATGCCATACGGTCCATATAGAGATACCAAGTTACCAACTCCTCATCCCACTTCCTTGATATATCTAGGAATTCCAATTGAGAATATAATTTGTAATGAACAGTTTATTGAGGGCCACGATTTTGATATTGAGCCTAGATATCCTTTTGTGGAGAGATACGATGGCAATAGAAATTCACGCATTCGAAGGTAATGGGACTTGTACTCCGGCAACTTTGCCGGAGCGTTAAAAAACCCATAAGGTGCAAGTGGATTTACAAAATTAATCTTCGAGCTGATGACATTATAGCAATGAAAACGCTCAGATTTGCTTAGGGCGTGGACTTCCATTAAACATTTTCTCCAATGGTTAAACTAGTCACTGCACGGTATCTTCTTGCAGTTGGATCGGCTCATAATAGGAAGTTGCATTAGATGGACATCAGCAACACATTGCTACACAGGAAATTTATATGAAACTTCCACCATGTTTCACAACAACGGGCTCAATTCGTGTATATCGCCTACAAAAGTCATTATTTTGTCTTTGGCAGGCATCTCGAAACAGGTTTTAAAATTTCTCTATTGCATTGAGGGAATATGGTTCCGATCAATCTTTTGCAAATTACTCGTTCTCTTATCTGCATGAAAGTCCTTTTCTAGCCGTGTTAGTACATGTTGACAATCTCATCTTGGCAAGAAATAATTCAAGATAGTGCGCATCGCTTATGCGGTACCTTGGCATAACAAAGAGGACCTTGGCAAATTAAAGTACTTTTTGGCAATTAAATTGACCCGAACAACTTCAGGGTTGTTTCTTTGCTAAAGAAAGTATGTACTTGACATCCTATTGTAAAGTGACATGGTAGTAACTAATCCAACAACTTCTCTGATGGAGCAACAACACCAGCTAGCTCCAGCAATCGAACCCGCCATGACAGACCCAAGTCATTATCATCAATTAGTGGGACGTCTACTTTATCTCACTATACTTAGTTTTGAATTAAGCCACTCTATCCACGTACTTACCCAATTTATGCAGTTACCGAAGGAGCGGGAAGGGAAAGTGGTTACATAAGTTCTTCGATATCTTAAGAGAAACCCCCGGCAAGGGATTATATTATGAGTCTCGACTTCACTTCGCATCATCTAATCACTCGACGATTAGTTACCGGTTATTTTGTCATGCTTGGTGGTTGTACAGTCTCTTGGAAAATTAAGAAGCACACCACATATTCTGTAGCATTTCAAGCCTGTTACCGTACTAAGTACGCGCTCTTCTTTAATTTTATATATATATAGGAAGACTAATATATAAATCTATACAGATCATCATCATACAAGTGCATTCAAAGATAGGCACGCGCTTACGAGGTATGGTCTTAACTGGGTTTATCTCAAATTGCACCTGATAACAGCAATTACATTCATTCGTACATAACAAGATCTCATGAACTACACACACATATACATATATAGAGTACTTCATTAATTGTCAGTCATTTGCAAAACGACCTTGACAAACAATTGGGAGGATCAAAAAGGCATTGTCTCTCCAAATTAATAGCAGCAACGCGCTCCATCGCCACCACCAATGCATGTATGCTACACATCACGCCATCCTCATTGGCTAGTTAATCCGAAAACAGTTAAATTCAACAAGGTAAGCTAAAAGCTCCGCGAGTAAAATGTCGGAAATGCCAACTATCGAAACATCAATCACTGGATACATGCCGGATATCACATTCGGCATCTCCGTATGCCAACTATCGCCTCATCCGACCTAGCCATATTAATGTCATTCACAAACATAGCCGAAATAACAAGCCGGAGATCAAATAATCAACTAACAAATGCAACAAACGAAAGGCTACTCAAGCAATAGCGATGACATGCAAACCATTTAAAAGCCCATTGCGCGCTAATACCACCGAAATCGAACTTGGCCTTTCTCGGCCTTCACTGTTCATTGCTCAATTTCAACGATCCGTCCTCCACTCTCACAAGCCCGACACCAAGAGAATCTTTTCTAGCTAAAATGTTTGACATGTAAACAGGTTTAGGGCTGTCCGCGCCCTCGCTTCCACCCCGGTCCTACGCGCCCGAACCATCGATATGTCACCTTTTGCGACGATCCAACTACCAATCCAGTTCACCCAAGCCCCAAGGATATATATTCTACCAGAATCTAGGACATGCAAGCAGGATCAACAATCGACGATTAAAGAATTAGAAATTTTACTCGCCTTGTAACCGAACTCGAAACTCTTGCAATCCACGCCGCCTCGGCCCACCAAGGGATCGAAACTAATTACCGGGCACTCTATCCTTTTGTCAATAATTTTCTGCACCATTTATTAAAGTCCCACAATCATAATTTTCTAAACAGCCAATGCCAAAATAATTCCCATTTTGTCCATTAACAAGTTGGCGAAACTCAAGTCGTCACAAACTCTCGGTCCTTTGCCGAGTTAAATATCCTGCTGTCGTAACTACCACGAGCGAATTGATTCAATTGAATACTTTACTTGCTTCTCTCTGGCTATTGCATGATAAGTCGATGGTCTTTACTTGTGACAACCAAGTCAGTCTTACACATTGAGGGCCTTAGAATCGAGCAGGAATCCACTAGACTTCAACCGGCATACATTTTTACCAAGACGTTTGATCAAGACCAGCTTACATTTCTAGTCAGCAAGTTGCCCATGCACTAGAGTATTATGGAAGATTTGTTGAAGATTTTTTTTTTTGTTAGTATTTGCTTTATCTCTATTAACATTAAGGATTTAATTTGTGTTTGCTAGTTAGCATAATATATATTTCTTATAAGGGTTAATACCACGGAAAATCCTAAATTGGTACGTATGTGACAAATTTACCCCAAATTATTTTTTTGACCACCGAAAACCTTAAACCGATATATTTGTGACAAATTTACCTTAAACCGGTACACTTGTGATAAATTTACCCTCCGTTAGTTTTCGTTAAATCTAATAGTCAAATTGCTAAGTTTCATGGCATGTGGGAATTCATGGATGTACCAATTTAAGATTTTTACTCTCTGTTTGTCACGATTTATCAAATTGAAATTTTTCGTGGTATTAATCTAATTCAATAGAGGGTAAATTTGTTACATGTGTACTAGTTTAGAGTTTTTCTTTGTCCAAAAAATTATTTTAGGGTAAATTTGTTACAAAAGTACCAGTTTAAGGTTTTTGGTGGTTAAAAAAATAGTTTGGGGTAAATTTATTACAGGTGTACTAGTTTGGGATTTTTTATAGTTAAAAAAATAGTTTGAAGTAAAATTGTCACAAAGTGTACCGATTTGGGATTTTTCATGGTATTAACCCTTATTATAATTAGCAAGATATTTAATAGAGTTTTCTTTTCTTTTATGTTATGCAACACCTTGTATAAATATTTGAATTGTATGATGACCTAGGAAGCACGGACACTCTCCGAAATGCTCCGTATCGGTGTTGGACCCGTGGCAAACTTTCGAGGCATGGTCAACTCCATCGGACATGTAGCGACATGCGAGTTGGGAAACCCAACACGTTATTTTGATACGGTGGGTCAATTTTGAAAAGTTTTAATATTTTAAGGGTAAAATTGAAAATCTATCAAAGCCCAAAAGCCTCCACCTAATCATCCTAACGGTGGAATGTGGATTGATTAGTTTTTTTTTCTCCAAGTTTTATGGATTGTTAGAATGGAACGTAGTTGAATTTGTCAATTTGAAACAAAGAATGATACTAGCAAATAGTGGATTGAATTTTTTTAGTTTAAATTCATTCTAGTCTCTTTTTTATTATTTATTTTTTGTGAATTTGAATCAAATTCAAATGATATTTTTCATTTATATATAAAAATACATTTAATATACAACGTGTCCCAACGTCTCAAAATTCTTTATTTTTGAGAAACTATGTATCGGCATATAGTATTGTGCCGTGTCGTGTCACGCATCGATATTGGTACTTGTGACAACCTAGGAACTACATCTCGTTATTCTTCTCCTTATAAAATTTATTTATTATTTGTTGCCAACCTTTATTCTTTATTTGCGAAAACGTTAGTAGGTAACCTAATTTAACGGATATAGAAACTTCTAAGACATTTATAAACATACTTAATTTTACATATTTGCATTAAGTATATTTTACAATATACACTAACCTCACTTACTATGTACAATCAAAATTTAGAAGATTATCCTTAGCTATGACTACTTTGCACCTACATGCTCTTATTAAACTATTAGGACCTCTTCCTCATTTTGACTCGGGTACTCTCTTAAGGCGTGACTCTACCTCGCAAACCTAACGGTCCATCGAAAATGCATAGAGGACCCATGAGCATTCTTTCACCTACTTTTCGACACCGGTTTCTACATTCATGACTTCTTGCAGAGAATAATTTATGTGAGTCGGCAATCCAAACAAAAGGCATGAAGCGAATCCATCTTAGTTTCTTGAAAAATAAAGAGATGAGTGAACAACCAAGTAAATAAAATTTCTAGGCATAAGACAGGAATATTAGCCTAGTACTCAACTCGGTGGTGTAAATGCACTTTACACGAAGCTATTTTGTAATCCATTACCAAAAGGATGCCATGCATCATCAGTCATGCAAATTTCGCAAAAGCACGTAAATGCAATGATATTGTTTCTTTTCACATTTGGGCTTTCTTTTGCCGAGCATAACATTACTCATGGCAACCTTGCACTACATTTTTCATAATGTCAAGCATAAACTCAATAAATGCAATAGATATTCTTTCTTTTCACATTGGGGATTTCTTTTCCCGAGCCTCACATTACTCATGACAACCTTGTACGAAATTTTTCATAATGTCGAGCGCAAACTCAATAAATGCAACAGACATTTTTTCTTTCCACTTTTGGGCTTTTTTTTTTTCGAGATTCTCATCGAGATTTCCAAGACGGGCAACGTAGTCACCGTACGTGTACAACGGCACACTCACTTCATCTCATTAGGTAAACGACATCTACGCCATGGTCTCAAGTAATACTTTTAACGAATGACGGCAGTACATTTGTTGTCGCGAGCAACAATTAAAAAAATACGTGGTTACCTCAAGCTCTTGCGCCATTGCTTTTCTCGCTAATGGTGGCGATCATTGTCTTTTAATGGCAATCACATACTTGCATAAGCATGATCCATTTATTATCTTTGATTAGGATTATCATACCATCTACACATTCTAAGAAAAATCATATACCACATATAATAAATACTTATACACACGTGAATAACTTGTACTCTCAATCTCTCTTTAGCAAGTTTATACACACATTCCGGCACACATTTCATCTCATTCATAAGGAATAATCATGCATCCACTTCAATAAGCATTAAACTAACATCCCTATTTCAAAACTAGTAAATCCCCTACTCCTCCTTCGTACATTTAACCAAATAACTTGACATTAGTGCAACGACACATACAACTATGCATAATCACACGCTAATGCAAAACTTCATCAAGTAATAAACCGATATTACCACATTAGAACTAAAAATCCCATTTATCTTTCATCAAATTATCGTATGTCACTACGCATGAGCGGGTTTCTATTTCTATTGCTACGCAACAATAGAACATAATAGCATTTTGCGCCCACATCTTTGATTAACAAATGAAACCCAAACTAAGACAAAGAAATAGACAGCGGAATGGCGGTGATGGTGAGGAGGCGGCGGATGAATGGCGGATGGCGTGAGGCGGCACGGTGGTGGCGTGACGGCAGCGTCGTGGGAGAGAGAGTGAGAGAGAGAAAGAGAGAGCACGTAAGGGAGAGGGAGTAGGCATGAGGAGGGGGAGGGAGTACATGTGAAAGAAGGAGTAAAAGGAAGAGAGAATTTGTGATTATGGAAATTGAAGAAACCTTACCTCCTATTCATAATAGGTTTCCAACTTTTTCCTCAAATTTCTTCATTAATGAACTTGCTCATTAAGTTTTTCCTACCAATGTTAATGCATTTATAACATTTTGACTTTTTCAACTTCTTTCCCGAATTTCATTAATAAACTTGCTCATTAAGGTTTTCCTACCAATGTGAATGCATTTATAGTTTCTTAACTTTATTATTGAAAGTGACATTGATCTTATCCTATCATTAAATGCTTGAAGATGACATTGATCTTATCTTTATCTTATGCTTTGAAAATGACATTTCTATTTGTTCTTTACCTCTTGACTTCGTATTGACTCATAAAAAATGACATTAATTCTATCTTGAATTGGCAATACTCTTAGTGTGAATTCATTTATAGTTTCTTTGACTTTACTAATTTTACTAGTGTAAATTCATTTATAACTAATGTGAACTTATTTATATTTTTTTTAACTTTACTAATGTAAGCGACATAGATCTTATCTTATTATTTAATACTTAAAAATGACATTCTTATTATCTTATCATTAATTACATGAAAGCGACATCATTATTATCCTATTATTTAATGCTTGAAAATGACATTATTCTTATCATTTAGAAAGACTTAATTGGTTTTGCATTGACTTCATTATTATCCTTTAGAAAATTGACTTAGCATTGACTTTATTCTTATCATTTAGAAAATTGACTTGCCGTTAACTCAATTGACTTAGCATTGACTTCCCTATTCTATTTGATTTATAAATATCAATTAAAGAACTACTTCTTCATATTATATTTTCTGATACAATTTTTTTCAAAAACTTCCTAAATAAGTTAAGTAATAGTTTCATTGAGAAATTTCAAATAACTTTTTCAAAAAGTTACGAAATAGTGTCTTCTAAAAGTTCCTTAAAGAACATGTCAAGAAGATATGTTTTACTCTAATTATTTTTAGTGTGGGGAAAATTCGGGATGCCACAACTCTTTCCCTATTAAGAAATTTCATCCTCGAAATTTGAGTATACATGGGTCCTTAATAGATGTGGACACTTGCCTTTCATTACTTCTTGTTCTTCCAAACTACTTCACTATGCCTCTGCTGCGCCACTCGATAGATAATTTTTTTTTTTGTCTATACTTTCCTTGACCGAAGAGAATCAAATATTATAAGAATAAGACCGCCTCATTCATCTTTACTTTTATCTCAACCATTATTATCATACTTATGACCTTTTAGAACTTTTGTAACTTCCTCTACTATCATTATTCGTAATAAAAACTATTCTACCAATTAGTAGATTACGGATTACCAATATAACTTTCTAGAATTCTCGTGATGTTGTTTTTACTCAATTTAATTTCAAACCTTGAAATCATTTCGGACAATTGAAATGAGGCAATTCTACTTTCGAAAATCATTCAAGAGTTTCAAAATTATTTGATCATTGCATAGATGCAACTTCACCTTTGAAAATAATTTTGGAATTTCAATCCAAATCTTAAAATAATCTTAAGCCTTGCAAACGGTTCATCTCCATTTTTGAAATTTTTTTGAAAGTTCCCAATTCAAACTTTGAAATCATTTTAAACCATTGAAATGATACGGCTTCGCTTTTGAAAATAATCTTGGAGTTCCAATTCGAACATTGAAATAATTTTGAACTTTTGAAACGATGCGGCCCATTTGAAAATCATTTGTTCACAAAGTACAAAATAATTTAGCTCGAAAATTACCAATTGTATAAGCGTTAATTCAAAACTAAAACGCTCTAACTTGAAAACATTTTGAATTTGAAAACTATTTTGTTCGAAAACTTTTCATATTTTGAGTGTTGTTCCAACTTTCCAAAGGAAAAGCCGATTGAAAACACATCAATTGCTAAAACACATAAGTTGCTAAAAACATTTTGAACATCAAAAGCAATTTAGCTTGGAAGTATAAAGTACTTTAACCTGAGAAACAACTAATTCAAAAACATAAGTTACCTCAAGCTTGAAATTATATTAAGTAACGGACTAAAAACACTTTAGGCTTTGAAATCAATCTTGCTCAAAGTTAAAAATGTCTCAACTTTTAAAAATATACAGTTCGGATCACAAAAATGTTTCGGCCTTGAAAATAGTTTTGGCCTTCTTTAAAATCAGTTTCAACTTTGTAAATGATTCAGATTTTGAAAACAATTCGGATGTAGCACAATACCCATACTCACCTTTTTCAATGTATGACTTGGTTCATTCCCCGCCCTCATTGTTATCCTAGAAGCCTACCGGAGAGCTGCTTTTTGTACGGGCCTTTTCGTCCCGTCGATCACTCCATGCCCTCTTCGGATCTAGTCATTGCAGGTTCACCATCTTTCACCTCGTTATTCCGCAATCACACATCTACAAAGGGAGTCCCGCTCAACAAGTCTCATACCAAGTCTTACGGTTATTAGGTATCCTGTTTAGTTCATCCCATACCAAACTTCACAGTTTATCAAGTCAAATATTATTTATAATAATGGCATGTGTAATGCATGTACGTTTTCAAAACTTAGTTGTTTTAATGCAATAAACGCATGCAATGTATGTATAACCTCATAGCTCGAGACTATGTGCAAATCAACGTCCAAAACATCGGTTCTTGATTCAACCTCATAGAATCATTATTCTACCATAAATTCTAACTTGTAAGAGTCGATCATTACCAATCCATATAGATCTTTCTTGATCATCGCATAAACTAGATCCAAGACCATTCAAGTCCTTCAACAAATATTAACATCTAATCCTCCATACAACTCTACGAGTTCATGCCTATAATTCGCGGCTACCACTCACTTCCTTGCAAACATCACAAAGTCATCCAAAGCCTATTCATGAAGGTCGACATCTAAACCATAACATGCTAGCACGAATTCATCCTTATAGTCCTCGATTGTCACTCACTTCATCGTAAGTCCAACATCCACCGACCGTGGTACTAAATTAGCCACCGACCAACTCAAGTATCAATTAATTTCCAAATCGTCGGCCCTTATCTTAAACTTAATATTATAAACCATTAGGCGACCATCAAATCACGTGATCAATTGCGTCGAATCTATATTACTCTTTCTTTATCGCTATTTACTCAAGTTTCAAGATCATGCAATATCAATTCTCATCATATTATTTATATCATATAGTCTTTCCAACCTATCGTCTAAGATCAATGTCTAAACCTTAATGCATGGCCACAAATTCAAGCCTAATATGTCACTCACTTTATTGTAATCATTTCCTATGTATTCAAGGACTATCAATGAAAATCATCATTTAAACCTCAACTTGCCAATATGAATTCAATCCTATCATCCTCAATTACCCTTGACGATGTGATCGACCACAAAGTAACCACCGATTTTTAACCATTCAAGCCTAAAAGTAAATCATCGCCACAATTCACATACCAAATATTTCCTCTAGATTGTTATCTCCAAGAATCACAGGTGATTCCAACTTCGAAATCATCTAATTTATCCTTGTATATGACATTCGTCACCCGAGCACAATATCTTGAGTTACTTGAATCTTCCATACCACAATAATCACCATTGATTAGCATAAACATTCTTCTTAATCTCGAGCAAAAATATTATTATTATTATTTTCTTTTCTTTTACAATAGCATTCACAAGAATCGAACCCCGGTTGCTTTCGGATCATTTCATTCCCTAGAGGCAAGGGGAAACGTTATCTTTTTCCTTATATTAACTATCGCAAGGGCAAATAGATATTTATTCCTTGTAGTAATCGTGACTAATGCTTCATGCATAAATCAAATCAATCAATTAACACAAATCAACAATCATTGACTCATGAAAATAAATGCAAACAACTTATAGATAATTCGCCCGCTTGATATTGCCGTCCCCACATGGATTTTTCCTAAGCTTTTCTCGATTTTAACACATTGTTTTGTGACCCTAAACCAGATGCTTGAATCTTCCAAACTAAAAGGTCTCCTTATCAATCCAACCTAAAATCTCCTTATTTTTCCAATCAAAACCTAGGCTCTCCATTTTTAAAGACCTCATTATCACTCCAATTCAAAACCTTTGTTTTGATACCACTCAAACGGAAATGTAACGACCCAAGAACTATATCTCGATATTCTTCCTCTTATCTAATTTATTATTTTCTGATATGATCTTTATTCTTTATTTGCGAAAACGTTATTAGCTAATCTAATTTAACAAACATAGCAACTTTCAAGATATTTATAAACATACTTAGTTTTACACATTTGCCTCAAGTGTATTTTACAAAATACACTAACTTCCCTTACCTTGTACAATTAAAATTTAGAAGGTTGTCCTCGACTATGACTACTTTGCCCCTCTATACTCTTACTAAACTATTAGGACCTTTTCCTCATTCCGACTCGGATACTCTCCTAAGGCATCACTCTACCTTGGAAACTGGACGGCCCATCGAAAATGCACAAGCCATGAGCATTCTTCTACCTACTTTACGACGCCAATTTCTACATTCATGACTTCCTGGTGGGAATATTCCATGTAAGTCGGTAATCCAAATATAGGGGAGCGAAGCGGATCCATCTTCATTTCCTAAAAAATAAAGAGATGAGCAAACAACTCAATAAATGAAATTTCTAGGCCTAGACTAGGAATATCAACATAGCAATCAACTCGGTGGTGTAAATGCACTTTACACAAAGTTATCTTGTAATCCATTACCAAAAGGATGCCATGAATCATCGAGTCATGCAAATTTCATTTAAGCACATAAATGCAATGATATTCTTTATTTTCACTTTTGGGCTTTCTTTTCTCGAGCCTCACATTACTCATGACAAGTTGACAACCTTGTCCGATGTTTTTCATAATGTCAAGCATATACTCAATAAATGCAACATACATTCTTTCTTTTCACGCCCGAGCCTCGCATTACTCATAACAACCTTATACGACATTTTTCATAATGTGAAGCATAAACTCAATAAATGCAACAGACATTCTTTCTTTTCACTTTTGGGCTTTCCTTTCCCGAGCCTTTCATCGGGACTTCCGGTCAGGGGCAACGTCGCCACCGCACATGTACGACAAAGACATTCACTTCATATCATTATTAGGTAAACGACGTCTACGCCATCATCTCAAGTAATACTTTTAGCGAATGACAACAGGTACATCTACTATCACGAGTAACAAAAGAAAAATACGTCGTTATCTCAAACCTCTACACGGTTGCTTGTCTCGCTAATGGTAGCGATCATCATCTTATGATGGTAATTACATACTTTCACACGCATGAATTAAATACTATCTTTGATTAGGATTATCATACCATTAACATATTTTAAAAAAAATCGTATGCCACACGTAATAAATACTTATACACATGAGATCGACTTATATTCTCGATCTCTCTTTAGCAAGTTTATACACACATTCCGACACATATTTCATCTCATGCATAATGAATAATCATGCATCCACTTCAACAAGCATTAAAATAACATCCCTATTTTAAAACTATTAATTCCCCTACTCCTTCCTCATGCATTTAACCAAATAACTTGACATTAGTGCAATAACACGACAACCATGCATAATCACACGTTAATAGAATACTTCATCAAGTAATAAATCGATATTACCGCATTAGAACTAGAAATTGCATTTACCTTTCATCCGGATTACTGTATTTCACTACGATTAACGAACGAATCCCAAACTAAGACAAAGAAAGAGGCATCGAAATGACGGTGGTGTGGTGAGGCAGAGGTGGTGGCGTGATAATGGCGGCTTGAGGCGATGTGAATGGCGAACAAAGATGGGTGGCACGGCGATGGCCCGATGGTGGGGTCGTGGGGGGGGGGGGGAGAGGAGAAAGAGAGAAGCACATGAGGGAAAAGGAGTAGGCATGAGGAGGGGGAGGGAGTGCACATAAGAGAGAGAGAGTAAAAGGAAGAGAGAATTGGTAGTTATGAGAATTCAAAAAACCTCACCTCTTTTATAGTAGTTTTCCAGCTTTCTTCCCCAAGTTTCTTCATTAATGAACTTAATCATTAAGTTTGTCCTACCAATGTGAATGCATTTATATTATCTTGACTTTACCAACCTCTTTCCCAAGTTTCATTAATGAACTTGCTTGTTAGGTTTTTCCTACCAATATGAATGTATTTATAGTTTATTGATTTTATTATTGAAAGTGACATTGATCTTATCATTAGCTCGTAATAAATGAGACATTGATGTATTGCTAATCTCATAAAACCATTTGAGAAATGGTAGGAAAATCAAGAATGAACCTAAGAACTGATCATGGAATGACCTTTTAAAATTGTCGAGAATATTTTGGACTAATATAAGCGATCCTAGAATGATTAAGGAATGATTTGGATAATACCTGCTTGGATCACGGGTGATTCCGTTTGACCTCGTATGGGTTCGAACGTTCCTAAATTATTTTCAACGATCGTGTCCATCGGATATGATTAACCCCGCAATAAGTAATTCTTAAACGTGATATTAATCACGGGTCGATACAGTAACCTAAAAGCCGCCCGTTAATTTGAGATACGCCGAAATTTCAATTAATTGAGATTGATCGCGAATCGGGCTTCAAAATTGACGCGACTTTCGGGTTCCAATAATTAAATTTTGGACGTTTCCTCATCCATAGTAAAATTACTTGCGTTTGCCCAAAGGTTCAAAAAATAAAATTTGATGGATATAGAAAAAGACCCATTTACCCTAAAAATATCCAATTTTCACTTTGATTAGGGGCATTTTGGTCAATTTACCCCATGGCCGAATTTGACTAGTCTTCTTGCATTGAAGACCCAAAAATATCTAATCCAAATATTATCCTACCCTTTTATTATTAATTTTGGTCTTCTTCTTCCCAAAATCAAAGACAACTCTCTCTACCTCACTCTCTCTCTTTGGCCGAAAATTTCATCACCTCACCCTCCATCACCGAAAATTCTTCAAGCTCCCACCGGTTTCACCTTAAATCGCGAAGCTCAATTCTCCACCGTGAACCACCTTTGAACGCCGGAATAACTTGGGTTGAAGCCGATTGAGAGGAGTCGCGGAGCCGCCGGTTGGAATCAAAAACTTCTCTCGACTCCTCAGAAAACTTGCTATAATTGTAGTAAGTTGGTTTCTAACCTTAGATTAGGTATCTATGTTGCAAATAGACATTTTATTGAGTAGTTGTAATGAAAAATTTGTTGAGTTTGGGCATTTGATGGTGTTGCAAAAAAAGATGAAGAGGAGGAGAGAAAAACAAATGTGTTCTTGATTGAATAAGAATATGCATGATAATAAGATGGCTAGGATTTAATCTAGCTTGATCTTGCTTTATTGGGACGGTCCACATTGAATCTTGCTTAGGAAGATTAATCACGGGAGATTAAATCTGCTATATTGTAGACATATTGTGTGGTGGAGATTTATTGTACGTTAGTATAGTATAATTGTATAGTACGTATTAAATGCCACGTTAGTACAATAATAATTGTACGGTACGTATTAATTGTACGTTAGTCTAATTCCGATCGTACAGCTTATTAATTGCTAAGTTAGTAGAATTAATTTTATGTGGCATAGATTAATTTTTGTAGCATAAATTAATTATGTGGCCGATTGGCCATTGGCTTAGTATGATTTAATCGGGTGGGTCCGATTTATTAATTCTCTAACGTGAGTGAATCACGTGGTTCCGATACTAGTATTTATTCGGCATAATTAAATCGAGCGGCCGCGATTGAGTGAAAGGGAAAAATTAGAAAGATCGTGTGGATCCGATCTTTTATTGGAAAAAATGGGGAAGATCGTGTGGTCTTGATCCGTTAATCGGTAAATTTAGCGAGATCACGTGGTGAGGATTTATCGATCAAAAGGAATTCGAGATCGTGTGGTATTAGACGAGGATCGAGGAATTATTGCGGCATATGATCTTTATGTGGATAATTGAGAGGAAGTGTGGAATTTTACCCGAGGCGTTATACGGGGGGTTCATATTTTATAAGACCATATATATAGCCTAAATAGCGTATGACGCGTGGCCTTTATTATTTTATCCTAAGGCATTAAACGGGATATTAACTTGAGGTGTTATTACGCGGGTTACGATACCCAATGCGTTATTACGCGGTCCGGACTATATAATGCCGAGGCGTTATTACGCGTCATATGTATATGTTAGGCGTTAAACGCGGATATGACAATTGGGGATATTTATATTATAGCACGATCGCGGGCTTTAGATCACGTGGAATATTTATATTATAGCCCGAGGCATTAAACGCGTCGAGTACGTGGAATATTTTATTGAATTTGAGGCATGGAACGCCGTTATGGGACAACGTAAAATTTTCGTGAAGGTGTGGCAATTTTTGGAGAAAGAATGGAATATTCTAGAATTTATTTATTGAATTATTGATTTAAGGATTATTTGTTGAGAATTGCACACCTAGGGCTCATTCAGGCACTAGAGCCCTAACTTAGGATTATGGACTCTTTACTGAGATTTATTCTCACCCCGTCAGGTTATCTTTTTCGACCCTCCGCCTGACAATGAACGACCCACCTCGAGGTTCAGATTCCCGGGATATGGAAACGGTAGTGACAGAGTACCCGATTGAGAAGATCGAGTGTATTATAGGCACGCTACCACTATTTGGGTGGACACAGGAGAGCTCTTTGGAAGCCCTATAAGTACCGGCATGGACGTAGAGACATGGGAATATCTTTGGTGGTCCGCCTGAGAGGTTTTGATATTCCATATGATAGAGTTGGGAAATGGGATCCCACTAGCGCCACCGCGTGGTGTGTGCGCCGACGCGGTTTAGACGCGGAGCCCAAGCTGCCGAGTGGTGGGGGATGGGGCCAGTTGCGGAGCCGACGAGCGAGGATGAGTTAGCAGCTATAGATGAGATAGTACGATAGAGGACGAGGCCTAGGGTAGATGGCCTCTGACGATGTAGAGTGTTTTATTTTGGAAGTATAAGAGTTCGACCACAAGATCTTTTGTTATAGGTGGCCACAGCTTGCATGCGGTGGCCTCCGGCCCTAAGTTTGAAAGTTGTAACAATTATGTAAATATGTATATAAGTGTGTTTTACCATCCCAAGTTATCGTAGTGTTGTTGGTTTATGTACGGGATTTGTTTCGCCGCATGAGATTTTATTTTGTTGACCTTTGGATCCCCGAGAACCGCATGCAATATGGGCATACTTATCCTTATCCTATGCTTTGAAAATGACATTTCTATTTGTCATTTATCTCTTGACTTCATTAACTCATAAAAAATGACGTAGATTCTATCTTGAATTAGTAATCCTCTTAGCGCAAATTCATTTATAGTTTCTTTGACTTTACTAATTCTACTAATGTGAATTCATTTATAACTAATGTGAATTCATTTATATTTTCTTTGACTTTACTATCTTATCTTATTATTTAATGCTTAAAAATGACATTCTTTTTATCTTATAATTAATTATATGAAAGCGACATCATGTTTATCCTATTATTTTAATGCTTAGAAACGACATTACTCTTATTCTTTAGAAAGACTTAATTGACTTAACATTGAATTTATTCTTGTCCTTTAAAAAAAATTGACTTAGCATTGACTTTATTCTTTTCCTTTAGAAAATTGACTTGCCATTGACTCAATTGACTTAGCATTGACTCCCATATTCCATTTGATTTATAAATATCAATTCAAGAACTATTTCTTCACATTGTATTTTCTAATGCAATTTTTTTTAAAACCTTCCTAAATAAGTTAAGTAATAGCTTTCTTGAGAAAATTTAAAATAACTTTCCCGAAAAGTTAAGGAATAGCCTCTTCTAAAAGTTACCTAAAGAACAAGTCAAGAAAATTTATTTTACTCTCTAATTATTTACGGTGTGGAAAGTTTGAGATGTCACAGTACTACTTAGATGATGAGTAATACAATCAATTACTTTTTCTCTGTTGATGTTATGCAAATCTAAAGACAACGAATAAACGAAGAGTTGAGGAGGAGATAGGATAAGCAAAAAAAAATGAAATTTTTAATCCATATTGAAGAAATCAATCATTTATTAAGAAAGAACTTCTATTAAAAAAGAATCAATGTATAATACGTTTAACTGGGACAACGAAAGTATAATTGAGTGTCACTATGTACATGTATATATTGAAAAAGATGATAGTAAATATTTTAGAATATGCTCCACCTCGTGAC
This sequence comes from Rhodamnia rubescens, assembly GCA_021437795.1. NCBI lineage: Eukaryota > Viridiplantae > Streptophyta > Magnoliopsida > Myrtales > Myrtaceae > Rhodamnia > Rhodamnia rubescens. Next base: position 1,153,980 of record JAILYA010000032.1, on the reverse strand, counting down.
TATTAGGCATTATCTGTTGTCCTGCAAAAGAGGCGTACCAAATGTTTATCTGTAGATTTTTTTGGTTCTATTATCTGTAGATTGAGATATAAAGGATCTTCTCTAAACTTTTGCTTTTGTTGAAAGGACTGGAGACTCTTATGTGTACAGGAAAAGACTCATGCGTTATATTGGTGAACTTCTCAAGGAAGAAAAGAAAAGACACTTTTTATTAATGAACATCCACATGAAATGCACTCAAAGTCAAATTTAGGCTCCGTGTCTTTCACGAAGTATGAACGATTCCCTTAAACTCTTTACTTGTATTGATTAAAATAATTAGTCAATGAAAAAGAAATCCATTATCGACAATGATTTATATCTAAATATTTTTGCAAGGGTTAATACCACGAAAAACCCAAAACCGATACATTTATGACAAATTTACCCCCAAACTATTTTTTTATCATAAAAAACTCAAATTGATACACTTACGATAAATTTACCTCAAACTATTTTTTGAACCACCAAAAACCCTAAACTGGTATAATTATGACAAATTTACCCAAAAATAATTTTTTCACCACAAAAAATCTCAAACTAGTACACATGTGACAAATTTACCTTATATTAGTTTCCATTAAATTGAGTTAGTACCATGAAAAAATCTCAAATTGATATACCTACAACAAATAGAGGGTGACTTGTACACTCAACAATTACCACGTGTCATCCAATTCAAAGCAATTTGACATTAAAATTTAAAGAAAACTAATAGAGGGTAAATTTGTCGCAACCGTACTAGCTTTGGGGGTAAATTTGTCACAAGTGTACCAGGTTTGGGATTTTTGGTGGTCAAAAAAATAATTTGGAGTAAATTTATCATAAGTGTACATGTTTGGGGTTTTTGGTGGTATTAACCCTTTTTATAAAGATAATAATATATTCCTTTAATTTTTTTGTGAGCAATATGAGCAATCTTTTTATAAAAAAAATTTTAAATCATTAATTTTGTGCATTTTATGATCCAGCCCTCTCTTATTTTCTTTCGATTTGGCAGAATAAATATCTGGGTTGAGCTAAATAGCTCTAATCATTCAACGTCAGAAGGCATGTCAGGCCAAGAAGTTTGTGTGCATGTAATGATACCTAATACATAATGACTCTACCTAGTAATTTCCCTCTGTTCATGTTTTGGGTTTGAGCTAGCATGCTTAATTCGTTGGGATTCCCGGCTAGTAATTTCCCTAATTTTTGAATTAGCTACCAAACAAGTGTAGTCCTCATGTGTTTAATTGCATATGCAAACTTCCTTACCCTGTTCTAGTGCAGTCTCGCCGTTCGGAATCTCCATCAGGAGATCCTGATCCGGCTCTCAATCCTATGCCTAGTATACGTCCATGGGGATAGCATAAGTTCGAGTTGATCCGGTTCCCTCAAGAACCGACAACGGGATCGGTGGTTCCGGTTTTCAATTTCCGAAACCAGTAAAATGAAAATAGAAGAGAAATGTATTTAAAATAAGGGACTTGTTCGATAGTCACATATCTACATACAATATTCTTGTGATTCACATGAGGAATGTCTATGTCATAGTGAATATCGAATATAATGTTCGATATTGTAGTACTTATGTTTCTACATATAATATTGTACTTAACGAGAAAACATTTAATCGAAATTTTTTCTCATGTGCAAATCCATTTCTTTGCCTAGACTCTCATTTCTACGCATGCCATTGTATATAAAAAATAAAAATAAAAATAAAAATAAAAATAAAAATTGAAAATTTGTCGATTCCCGTGGGCGGTCTATCGGTCCAATTCCCCTTAGAATCGGGAACCGAACTACTCGAATACCGGTTCCACCTTGAGGAACCGGGGACCTCTAGAAACCGGTCAAATCCGTCGGTCCGATCGGTCTAACTTGCTCACTCCTAATACACCCTAGCCTTCATGGCCCCAAACATGGCCGATAGGAACGTGGGCAATGGCAAGGTGCAACAGCGGCAAGGGCATGAGAAAACTCATCTTCCTTGTTTCTACGTCTTTTATATTGTTATCCAGTTTCTACGAAATAATTCATAGGATAGGATATAAAAAGAATTAATCATTAGAATTATATAATTTAATATAATATTGGGTGGAGATATGAAATATTTTACATTTATTTCTTTTTTATTGTTTTTAGAACTGTATGAATTATATGTTAGAGATCAAACATTAAATGAACATTTTGCTCCTCTTTCAAAAAATCAAAACACATTTATTAAAAATTTGAGGAAAATAATTTGAAAGAGGGTGAAATTGTCTGTTGTAATGTGAGAATCAAGGATCACCCAGTGTATTTTTTTGGTAAAAATTGGGGAGTTCACTTTTACCATTCAATCCATTTTCTCCGGTCAATTTTACGTTTCTTCTCTTTGAAACTAAACTGCACTACAATATTAAAGTAATATGTTAATGATGGAAAATTTGAGAGAGACAAAAGAGTGTTTTGAATTTGGAAGAATTTGACAAAAAAAAAGAAAGAATTGGGAAGAATACCAAAAAAAAAAAAGTCCTAAGCATATGGCATTGATGGCAATTCAAACATAAACCTTTCAAATAGACTAATTAAGTCATAAAAATTTTAATATTTTGCAATTGACTCAATCCAACTAATTTGGGCTAAAAATTGCTAACTTGGAAGCCGCAGTTCTACGTGGCATGACCGACATTGACGTAGATATTTTTTAATAGTTTTTTTTTTCTTCTCTTTCTACCGGTGTGGCAATGAGAAGGCGAGGGCTCCCCTTGCCATATCTAGTGAGGCCGACTCTTGCTCGACGAGGCTAAGCATCGGTGAGGCCAACATTCACGTCATCAATTTCCAATCTAAATTGTCCGGATTGAATCAATTGAAAAAAATTGAAACTGTTTAGAATTAAATTGGTCAAACTAAACTGTTCAAAACTGAATTGGCACTAATGTAATAGGTTTATGAATTTTTCTATTCGTTTCCCACTTTGAATATTATGTATAGATTGATAAATAAAAGGGTTAATATCACGGAAAACCCTAAACCGATACACAATGACAAATTTACCACAAACTATTTTTTTTTATCACGAAAAATCTCAAACTAGTACACTTGTAATAAATTTATCCCAAACTAGTACACCAAAGGGCAAATTTACCCTAAGTTAGATTTCGTTAAATTTAACCGTTAAATTGCTAAATTAAATGCTATGTGACAGTTTTATGGGTATACCACTTTAGGGATTTTCACCCTCTCGTTTGTTGCGTATGTATTAATTTGGAATTTTTCGTGTTATTAACCTAATTTAATGAAGGATAAATTTATCACAGATGTATTAGTTTGATATTTTTTGTGATAAAAAAAATTAATTTCAGGTAAATTTATCACTAGTGTACCAGTTTAGGGTTTTTTATTGTCAAAAAAATAGTTTGGGGTAAATTTGTCACAAGTGTACTAGTTTGGAATTTTTCGTGGTTAAAAAAATAGTTTCCGGTAAATTTATCATAGGTGTACCAGGTTTGAGATTTTTCGTGATATTAACCCTAAATAAGAATTCCATGTTTTAATAGATTTATTAAATGGAAAAAAGTACTTATATAGGCTCCATTCATTTCGTGGAGAATGTGATGTTTATGGAAAATATTTTCTAGGAATTTCGGTGTTCAATTGAAACCCGAAAATAAACCGAAAAATATTTTTCGCCGTTTGGTATGGAGAATCTAATTTGATTTTCCTCCATGCACTCTATTTGATTATTTTTTATTGTTATTCTTACTTTTATTGTTTTCTTTTTAAAAAAGCAATTTTTGTTATTATTTTTCTCTTTTTTATTTTTCTTTTTCTTTTCTCTTTCTTCTTAAATTGGCCATAGACGTGTGATGGGCTCACCCAAGGCCGACAAGCTCGAGTCTTGTCAAATTAGTGAGCTCATCGCTTGCCTATGGCTAACAACCAGCTGAAGGAAAAGGAGAAAAAAAAAAAAAAAAAATAATTAAAAATTTGATTTAAAAATAGATAAAAATAAAAAGAATTAAAAATAAAAATACAAAAAGTTAAAAGGAGTGCACCAAGGAGAACAGGTTTGGTTTGGGTGAAAAAAATATAGGGAAAATGATTTATACTCTTCAAGCATATGAAATCATTTTCCCCATTTCCTTAAGTATTTTTTCCATTGATGAAAAATATTTTCTTAGACTAGTTTGTTTTCCATGGACTAAACTTGAGAGTTATTTTCAGCGAAACGAACGGAACAATTAGTTATATGTCACATTTCCAAGTTCAATCTAAAAGTACTTATGTAATTAGGTTGGTACCATATGAATGACGACGACTATTTAAGTTTCTCGTCAACACATGAAGGATTTTCTTGAAAAGTATCCTTAAACCAATCAATACTTCGGAAATCAAGAGTACCAAAGATAAGTAATTATTCAATTAAAAAAATCACGAAACAATTTAAGGTCAATCCTTCACTTTTTTGGATCTTTTCACTCTTGCAGCTTGATTTTTTTTTTTAAAATCCACGGTACCCACAACTTTCCCGCATCCAGATGTGTTTACCCGCAAATCCACATGCGACTTTTTTTAGGGTCTAACACATAGGACCTTTTTTTTTTTTTGTAATTGTCATGTCCGTAGCTATAAGCACGCTTTCATAAATTAAAAAAAAATCAAAAGAAAAGTCGGCGGCCAATATCGGGAACCATTCGTAGATAAAATTTGAATACTAACATTCGTATGTTATCGAGCTCGAGTGCTTCTACGTAATAAAATCAGCACGTGACGTTAGCAATCGATCAAGTTATTGTCTTACTCGCTCAAAGCCTGAGTTCTAATTTTCGCATTGACTCTTCTTAACGGCCTAAAAGCGTCGAGCTAGAAAAAGTTCAGGGGAAAACCAAAAACGCCGTTCAACCAAAGTTAAAACGGTTTCCATCCGACTCAATCACGCTCCCGCGATCTGAGGTGGGGTGCACGCGCCCGCGGAAGTGCCGGCGCAGCTTAAGTTCGTGCACCGTCGCCGCACCCGATGTTCCGACGTGGCGAACGAGGTGTGAAACCAACTCACGAAAGCTGACCTGGCAAAGATCCCAAACCCGGATTTTTGCTCAGAGAAGGTTCCGCTCCCACCCGAAACCCCCCCCCCACCAAAAAAAAAAAAATTATTAAAAAGATATTTTCCCGTTCCCACACATCCCTCGCCGGTCCCCGGGCCCCACCGCCACGTCATCGCCCAGGCCGGGCCCCACGTCCAGCAAAAACATCTGCACTCTCTGATTGATTGATATCGAACTTGCCCTCCAAAAATCCACATTTGCCGAAATTTTTTAAAAATTGCCACCAGAAAAGGGGCAAAAAGGGAAACAGAAACCCTATTCCAAACAGGCGGTCGAGAAGTACCCACGTGTCGAGAGGCTCGGATCTGGGCCGTCGGTCCCTCGGGGCAGTGCCAAGGAGATCGGGCAGCCAGGGAACGGATCCGATCCGTCAGAGAAACAATAAACGGTCGAGATCCTTCACGGGCAGATCTGAAGCGCCTTTAAGAAGGGGTGGTGCCCTCATCTTCTTCCTCGTTCAAGCTCGATAAAAAACCCTCGTCCTTCTCTCTCTCTCGCTCGGTCGCTTCCCGCGATACCATCTTCGCTTCCTGATCCTTCGATGCTCTCCGTCGCCGCAGCAGCTGTAGCCGCCTCGCCGGACTCCGACGGATGGTCTCCGGCGTCACACTGAACGCCGGCGACTTGCCTCGGATCCGACGGATCTGACCCGGCTCCGAACGGCCCCTTCTTATGGCATCAGCCCTCTTGGCCAGTCGAATCGAGCCTTCGTGGGGTGACCGCAAGGTGTATATGAGGAAATACACCGCCACAGCCGCCGATAATTCCCTCTTCAACCCCAATTCGAACCCTAACCCTAACTCAAACCCTAGGCACGTCCATGATCCCGCCAATTTGCGCTTCCGCAAGGAGGAGGACTACGCTGTTGTCGACAATGACACGGCCTCGTTCGCTCCGAGGTCGAGGTTTGACGCTGCCTCAGAGTACGTCACCTTCAATCTTGGGGGTTTCTCGAGATCGGAGCTCAAGGAGCTCAAGAGGCGCCTCGTGATGGAGCTCGAGCAGGTCCGTATCCTCCGGACCCGCATAGAGAGCGCGGCTGCCTTTGAGGCCCGGCCTGTTTACCAGACGTCGCAGTTTTCGGCTACCCGGCCCTCGCCCGAGGCTGTGACGGAGTCTCCAAGGCTGAAAGACAAGGGGATTGTGCCAAAGGCGCACACAGGGAAGAAGAATTCCGGCATTAAGCGTGGAAACCCTTTCGGGTCAGACAAGGATCCGAAGAGACCCGTGAAGGATTTGGTTGCCATCCCGGATAAGTTCGTTGCAAGCATGATGAAGCGGTGCGGCCTGATCTTGTCGAAGCTCATGAAGCACAAGCACGGGTGGGTGTTCAACGTGCCTGTTGACGCCGTGGGCTTAGGTCTTCACGATTACCACCAGATAATCAAGAACCCCATGGATCTCGGCACCGTGAAGACGAATCTTGAGAGGAATCTCTACCAATCGCCGCAGGAGTTTGCGGCTGATGTAAGACTGACCTTCAACAACGCATTGACGTATAACCCTAAAGGTCATGATGTGCATCACATGGCGGAAACGTTGCTCGTGCAGTTCGACCAAATGTTCGATCCTGCCTTCAGGAAATATGAGAAGGAGCGGCAGAAGATGTTTGCTGCAGCGGAGGAGCCCAAACCCAGGGTTTGGGATGAGGAATTGGTTCCAGAGAGCACAAGGAGGGATCCGGAAGCAATGCTGGTGGAAAAGAAGAGAAACCCCAGCCCAAAATTCAACCCAGTATCAGCAATGTTGAATCAAGAGGCACAGGTTTCTTCTCCACAAGTTGCACAGCCGACGCCAGTGTCTGTGCCTGGTATAAAGCGAACAAAATCCGGGAAGTTGCCGAAGCCGAAGGCAAAGGATCCAAATAAGAGGGACATGAGCTTTGAGGAGAAGGCGAAGTTGGGGATGAACTTGCAAAACTTGCCCCCTGAGAAAATGGGTCAGTTATTGAACATCATAAGGAAGAGGAACAAGCATTTCGCGCAGGATGGAGATGAGATTGAGCTCGACATCGAGGCCGTGGATACCGAGACTCTTTGGGAGCTTGACCGGTTCGTTTGCAATTACAAGAAGCTAGCGAGCAAGATCAAGCGCCAGGGGCTTATTCATAACCAGGTTGCTGCTTCAGATATCACCAACAAGGTAATGTGCTCATGTTTCCTGTTCAGATTTTGCAATTCCCTTTACTTAGTTGGTTGGCCGCTGGTCTGATGGTGTTTTGTACTTGAATCATGTAGTCGCCGGAGAGAGAAGTACCTGAAGGAGTTGTGACGCATAAGGGAAGGAGGGGAGAAGCTGGTGGAGAGGAGGATGTAGACATTGGGGACGAGATGCCCATGAGTAATTATCCTCCAGTGGAGATTGAGCGGGATGCGAGATCTAATACCTCTAGCAGTTCAAGCTCGAGCAGTGATTCATCTTCATCGAGTGGTAAAAATTTGATATTTTGCCCCTTGTCTTTTGCAGTGTTTAGGTGCCAATAGGTTCCATTTTGGGCTGAGACGGACTCTCTACCTTGCAGGGTCAGATTCTAGGAGTTCTTCTGGGAGCGATTCTGAGGCAGACAGTGTTCAATCGCCCTTTGTCGGTTCGAAAGGAGCCCACGGAACTTGAGGAGAGAGGAGGTATTTCTTATTTTGGTTGAAGATTTGGGGACACCCTTGAGAAAATGGGTCGGTCTAAGTCCCTTGGCATCATGGAAGAAAGCATCTTGGTGGGTTGTGTTGGAGTTGAGTGAGAGGTAAAGAGGGTTTGAAGGTTGAAGTATGTCTGTGCCTTTTGTTTGTTGCGATTGTGATGTTACTTGCAACTCCAAGGGAGAGAGGGCAAGGACTGGACAAGGGAAATTGCAAGGCATCGGTGGGGATTTGCTCTGAAGTGGCTGGAACAGAGAGATTGCATTGCCAGAGCAAAGGAAGAACCAGGATATTGTAGGGACGACTGTTAGGAGGATAGGGTAATGCTAATTCGAGAGGTAGGAGTAGGTGTTCTTTTAGTGTAGTTGTGCCGAAATCTTCTAAATGAGTGATGGATGATCAAAGTAGATGGCCAAAAAATTTTTTGTACCATACCCCCAAGTAAATCCACCACATGGTTTTCACTGTGGTCAAGATGCATAGCAAGAATGAAAAACATGTACAGAGTGAGAGGGAGAGAGAGTATGAGAAATGCAGAAAAGGGAAAAATTTGCTTGCTTGCTTGCTCTAGTACTTCAACCCATGTGGGCTATTCTTCCCCATTTCCCTTGTCCATGTTTATGTGTATGTGTCATAAGAGAAGAGGCCTGTTATATTTTATCTTTTCTTCCCTGCTGCAACTTTTCAAGCTTTTCTTTCCCCTTGAAGCCCTCTTCAAACTCAAGCACCACTTGTCGATCCTAGCTGGCGATGCCCCAGCACACCCTCTTTTGCTTCAACAGAAGGGACACAAGGCAATCATTTTGGCAAGTGTCCCACGACTCAGCAGTTGAGAGGAATGTCTGGTCTGAAGAACAGTTGCTTAAAAAGTGTCTCAAGAACATGGATCTAAAGAACGATAATAGGAGCTTGACCATGATGCACTGGGGGCTGGGGGAACTTAGCTTTATCTCTGTGTCCGGTGAGGTGTTCTGTGCTGTCAACAACGTAAACTATACGATATTCTTCCACCAGCCAAACAAACGCGTGGGCCCAATGTCTCCTACCCCTTGGATGTCGCTTTCTTTTGAAGAAACTTCGTCGAAGGCATGACGCCAAACGAGACCCTATTAAAAAAGAAGCAAGAGGTCGTCACAGTCGAAGTCACCGTCCAGGAACCAAAACAAGCACTTTCTTGGAACTAGACTCGAGCACAACGCTACTGCTAGTATAGGATGCGGTAGCTTGGCTTGGGCAAAAGTCGAATCTAATCAAACCAAAGCACGTACACATCATCATACTTCATAAGCTAAGTTGGAGAAATAAGACTAAAAGCACAGGGGAGAGCTCTGCGTTCAAAAAGCACCTGTTTCTAGTTTCTGGGACTCGTTCTGAGAGGTCTTCCACAAAACCATGGCCAGAAAACCTGTGAATTTTACTTCCTATGAAGAAGTCGAAAACATGAAGACGGATATAGATGTACACATAGGGTCAATCAGCATATCATCAGCACATTGTCAATGGACTCCTGCTACATGCTGAATCGGAAATTATGTTTATCTAATAACAGTTATTCGGATTGAATACTCTTTGCACATCGTTAGCGTGAAGTCAATTATCTATCCTCCGCCGAGATCGACTAAAACCGCGGGAAACCCCCTTGCAGTCATGGAAAAAAGTCATGGGATGAGAGGCCTTCAATGAATCAAATCCCAGACGGTTCTGTAAGAAATCAACGAAGTGCTAGGTGTACTGCGGTGACAAAGGCACGATGGCAATCTTGTACTAATACTTAACATTAGAAATCCAAATTGGACTGATGTTGGCTCCTCGGCATCCGCTCGATTTTTCTACCTATGCCCCTGCTTTCTATCCCAGCTGTGAGAAAATGGCGGACCTGAGTTATACAGTTCTAGCCTCGAGCAAAATTCACACGAGATGCAGCAGCTTAGCCTCTTGACAGCGGTAAAAAGGGAGTGATTACGTTATTGCGGAACACAACAATCACATGACACGTCATTTAGTCTATGCAAATTAGACAAAAGAATGACCATAAAAGCCCCAAATCCCAAAAGTAACAGCATATTTTCGATGGTTACTATTTGCAGTCTGAAATTCACTAGCACTATTCGGTTTCACCAGCTAAAGAACATGAAGCTAACACACATTCAGTTTGAAAACCTACGGATGAGACGAGAGAAATGTGTCTGCTAAGTACTACTTCATCAAAGCTAGAAAGACTGCTGAAGAATTGCAAAGCACCACGAAGAGATCATCCCCCAAACCGTCTGATTTCACATGCCCCTCTTTGTAGATAGAATATTGGGTCGCCAGAAGATGATACCCAACCAAAAGACAAAGCAATACACTCACCAGACTAAGAATTGCATGTCTAGAAGAAATAAGAGGGCTGACTCTTTAGACAGGGAATAATCATATCAGTATCTGTGTAGCCAAGATCTAAGGAAGCCTAGTGGAAAGGCGAATGTCGGGTTATAGATAGTAAACTGCTCTGTATCCATCTTCATAACTATTTTGCAGTGTCATCAAGGCTATCCAAATTCTTCCATGGATTTAATCCTAAAATGGCCTTAATCTTTTTAATCTCACATCTTCTAGACTTTATCCAGTAATTGAAAGCACGACTGAACTTGTGATGCAAGAAAAGTCAGGCCACTGTCTAACCATGCTTTCGCTGAGTAAAAAACGCCCGCTAAATCAATGTCCAGCTCCAGCTTATTACTGCTTTTTCCTCCAATTGACTAATATGAAGCCACTCCAAGACTACAAATTGCAAATTATGAACTATGCGATCGCTAGATACAGCTTACTCGCAAATTCCAGGATTATACGAGCAGTCTTGCCAGATAACACTGTCTTCAGTGTGAGATCGCCCAAAGAAAGAAGGTTTCAGAAAACTGGAAGAAGAATCAAATACCTCCATTTCATTAAGCTCTCTACAGTGCTGCAGATAATATCATCCAATCAAAGCCTCAAGCAACCAAATTGGGATATCTTCATCCTATCAGGAGTCCTAACAAAATCCACTAGAGAACACAGCGGCGGCAAGTAACAAAAGAATCCTAAACTCCAACTGAGGAAGAGCATCTACTTCATTGTCTCTGGATGTCCCATGTGTTCAAATCAATCTCAAGATATAAACTTTTCAACATGACCCACACTGCACACTGCTAAACCTCCAGAAGAAAGCATAAAACCGACTCGAATGACACAGATCTAAATAACCAAGAACTGTAAATTCCAGAATACAGATCCAATATCCAAAAGGAACAGCAGGCTCAGAAATCATACCTTGATTCTAATTAAACTAGATCCACATCAAACATCACCCAACCCATACCTGCAAAAAGCACAAGGAATCAACAATACTTGACTCTCCCAAGGCAAGAATCAATACATTAATGAAGCATTAATTAGACAAAACTCCCCCAGAAGCCCTTGGATTGAAGAAAAGCAGCATTAATCATACACCCACTCTCTCCAAAGCAGCAGCTGCACTGCTCTTGTCTGAGCCTGAGATGTGGCTGTGTCCAGCAAATCTCGACTCAGATTCAAAGATTTTGAGTTACCCTTTTAGTAAAGTCTCAGCTTCTTCCTGCAGAACCATGCAGAACCCAGAAACGTGAGCAAAGAGAGGCAACCCCCAAATTAATGTGAAGGCCTCAGTTACCACCCAAAAGAACAATTTGCCCAGATTTTAACTTCCTTCAATGAGCTGAAAAGAGAAGGAGAACCTTTGAGAGTCAAAGACATCAACGTCAAGAACAGCAAAATTAATGTGCAGTAAACCCAGACATCTGCTGCAGAACTGCTAAACCTTCACGAGGGCCCAAAAACAAAAACAAAAAAAATAATAGTAGAAAAGAAGGGAAGGAAAAAATCAAGAAAGCACGATGAATGATCACAATCAAATGCGGGAGAGGGGACCACCCTATTCTGCCGTTGCTAGAGAAGGAACATATTCGAGGAACGGGAAATTACCGCCATAGTCTCACCAAGATATTAACAGAGATAATTAGAAAAATGAATTTTTTTTTCTCTTTTTGCGAGGTTGGACTTAAATAATATAAATGCACTTTCCTTTTTCCAAGGTTCAATGCAAATAAATGGCAAGGTCATTTTGGTCCTTTTACAAATGGACCCAAAGTTCAAATTATTATATAGTATAGTTTTTTTTTTTAGTACGAGAGGCTTAATTATAGTTAGGTAAATTCAATCTCGTGAAAATATTCGCTAATACTACGAATTAGATAAAATGCGCGGCCTAACCGGTTGTGCACGTACATTTTTGTCTGGATCAATAAGTCAATTTTTTTTTCTTTAAAGGTGGTAAGTTTTATTTTTAATTTCATTTTCTATTATTTAAACCTTTTTATTTATTTATTTTTTTGTTGAAGAAATTCGTTAGCCCGTGGTTGCTGTTCAGAGCTGGAATCTGAAGTATGTCACGTCAGTGCAAGACCGGGACGTTTGAATTGGTCAAAATCTGCCGCTCGCCACCAAACGAGATGGATTTAAATATTTTGTGGTCCCCACCAAATGCGCGGCTTATGTCAGCAAGTGGACCCCACTTCGATTAGTTGGAAGCCCGAGGAACTTTCTTGATTGCTCTGGTCCTCTCTGCAGGAACTTACCAGAAGTTGAAAAAAAAAAGAGCTAATACCACGAAAAAAAATTAAATGGAGACATACGTGAAATTAATTTTTGGAAAATGTGTCATAGAAATTCTAAACCTATTACATCAATATCAATTTGATCTTAGATTTTTATTGATGTAAATTTAGTTATAAACCTCTTTGACCTATAGCTAATTTAATCCTTCGACTAATTTTGATCGAATATTATCGACGTGAAGCCGAATGACCAATGTCGCATAGTTTGCATTAACGTGAATATTTTTCAATAATATTTTCATAATATTTTCTATTTTTTTATTTGTTTATTTTTTCTTTCTGTTTTTTTTTTGTCTTCCTTTTGCAGCTTTCCTCCGGTGGCCAGCGAGAGTCGGCCCTGACGGGGCGAGGGCGAAAGCCGGCGATGGGGGGTGAGAGAAACTGTACCTTGAGATCGAGAGTCGTGAGGTTCGGATTCCCCTTTGGCGGTGCCAGAACATATCAGTCGATCAAATTCAGTGCAAATGTAGCTTCCCCTTCTCATTCGCAGATCCTAAGCTATCTGGGGAGGCACCCATTTTATCTGGTTAAGTGTTCTTCGGTAGAGCAGGAGTTATGTCCACGCCTGAAGCCGAAGCAATCAAAATTCGATGTCGATTGGCCTGAGCAAACGGTTTTGGAAGAAGATACGGGGACCAGAAAACGGAATCCGAGGATTTGTAGTCACATAGAGAAGCTGGTATTGCAGAGGAGATACCGACAGGCACTGGAGTTGTTCGAGATTTTGGAGTTCGAAGGCCGATTTGAGGTAGGTTGTAGCACGTACGATACGCTGGTGCATGCATGCATTGGGTTGAGATCTGTTGGAGCAGTTAAAAGGGTGTTCAATTACAAGGTTAGTACTGGGTTTGAGCTGGATTCGGATACGAGCAACCGGGTGCTGCTCATGCTCGTAAAATGCAGGATGATAATGGACGCGCGTAAGTTGTTTGATAAAATGCCTGACAGATCTGGCAAGGGCGGCCTTGCTGGCGTTCACCCTTGCCCCGGCGAAGGCGACCTGATTTGTGGCAGTGAGGGCCATTCTCGCTCCAGTGAGGCCAGCCCTCGCCGGCCATTGGAGGTGAGAGGAAAAAATAAGACAGAAAAAAAGAAAGGAAAAAAAAAAATAAAAAATCCAAAAATCATTAAAAATATTTACTAGAAATATCTACGTTAGTGTCGGCTATACCACATAGATCGTTCGACGTCCACGTCAAGAATATTCAGCTAAAATTAGTCTGGAAAGATTGAATTGGCTTTTAGTCAAAAGTTTAGAACTAAATTGACACTATTAAAAAATTTATGGGTAAAATTAGTGACAATAGGCTTTGAACTTTTCAAACACTTTTCCCCTATGTCTGTAGCTTGAATTTCTCAACAACACGATTCATCTAGACTTGACGATTTTCTCAAATCCCAATCTATTCGCATTGTGCACTTATAAGGTTGCTCCAAGTACATTGATGTACTCATATTATCCAAGTTGCTCATCTTCTATTTGGCCATCAAGACACCTTAATGATCCTACATCCCTTGCTTGTCAACCAAAATCCTAAGGTCCTTTCGACTTTAATACTTTCCACTCAGTGTATTGCTCTCCATTTGCAAATTAAGGATAGGATCTACCGACATGGACATGTGTTCTTAACATCATCTGAATATGAATTCATGGATGTAGGGTATATTTCGTCTGCCAATTTGCAATCACATATCAGTTCACACATAATACTTTGTCACGTTCAAAATATAGGAAGTTTTCCCAGCGCATTGAATATAAGAAAAGCGATATAGCTAACAAAAAATTACGTTATGTAAGAATATATCAACCTTATCTATCTCTCAAATTTTTTGTTTGTCATATTTAGAGAATATTCTCGTAATTATCCATGACGAAGTTGCAAGGCGATTGCATTGATGTGAGACTCATGAATAAATATACTTTACGCACCTATTGAATCAATCAAAAGGAAAAGGGAAAAAGAATTCTTTCAGTTGTTGATATGATAATCATTATCATAGAGTTAAAATAACGAGATTGGGATTTATAATATTCTACAAATTCATATAACAAAAAGAGAAATGACACAAATGGTCCTTGCACTTTGATCCAATAAGCATTGTAGTCCATAAACTTTTAATTTGACCAATATGTTCACGAACTTTTGGAACATGTTCAACTTAATTGATGAACTGGGAAGATGTTCAATATGTTCATGGACTAAGTTGAACATATTCCTAAAGTCCATGAACTATATTGTCAAATTAAAAGTCCAAAGATCACATTGCATATTAGATTAAAGTTCGAGATATATTGGTCAAATTCAAAGTTCGTAGAATGCATTGCACATTGGGTCAAAATTCATGGATCATTTGTGTCATTATCTCTAACAAAAATTAGCAAGAAAAGAAAATTGTGTGGAAATGTTTTGCAAAAGTAGTTATAGACAATCATTTTGTATGTATTATAGGAACAATAAATTCTTAAGTGAAGTAGGTGAATTGAAGCTCGCATGCACAGTTTTTCCACTCTCTCTAATCTCCTCATGGTGCGAGTCCAAGAACTCTATATTTCTATTCTTGTACTTGCAATAGCGATATTGGTGCAATACGAGATAAATATGTCTATACTTTGTCGTGAACTTTCTAAAGTGAGGTTTAAATGTTCGTTTGATTTCATTTTTCTAACTTTATTATCATTGGCCTCGTAAACCAGCTTTAGGCATTAAAATATTACTCGTCGGAGCCACGCCCGATTTTCGACACCCGAGTTTGTAGTGGTGAGCTATGAATTTGATTGGGGCTTTTTTTTTCTTTCCTCAAAACACTAATCTCTAACAAAAATAAATCAATTAACTGATGGCCAAAATATTATGTCTTTATATATAATATATATATATATATCCGCACAAAATTATACACCCTTGTATTTCGACGAGTATCGTGAGTAAGATGCATGTCCAACCTTGTTTTCAATTCGCTTTATTAAAGTAGCCTCTCGTTAGTAGATAAAAGTTAAAAAATTATCACATCAGTCCTTAGATAATGTATACTTTTGCTCCTCTCCTTACTTTGAAAGGTTAACTTTTTTCTTCTTTTTGCTCTAAAGTATCTTCAACTAGCTATTACTACATACTTAATCTATAGATAATGTGTGAGTTAATAATTCTATTTTATTTCTGGCGTACTTCACTAAAGGTTGAATCCTTTAACCTTGCAAATAATCTCACCGAAGAAAAGTTAATTTTGAAATATTGTTCCCTTCTAATTATATTTTTCATGGATCAATGATCATTTTTCATGTATATACGCAATACATGTATACCGTGCTTTTGCTAATTAATAAAAATGAGAATAATTCGTTTGTTTGGCATAAAATGAATGGTTTAGAAAATATTTTTCAGAAAGTAATCGAAATGAATGAATAAAAAATATTTTCGTCATTTAATTAAATATTTAGACATAATTTATTTATCAGTAATAATTTATTTTATATATATTAAATATTTCAAATGATACATGAATAAATATTTTTGAAATTACTTATTTTTCACGAAAGAAAGGGGGCCTAAATCCAATATTAGATTGTTTGGACAGTGGCCTCGGAATTTTCCTTTTGTGGTTTTGGCGGGCGGAAGTTTATTCAACCCAACAACGACCAATTCCTTCATAAATGCAATCGCGTAGCTCTGAACGTTATTCGGAGGGTTGGGTTCTCTTCGTATTCCCCTGCTGCATTTCCAAAGACGAGTTCTTCCGGAATTGGGTGAACAGATGGAGAGTTCCATCGCTTTTTGATCAAATTCATGCTTACATCACTACTTGGGTTCTTGGGTAATCATCAGCAAGCCCAAATACGCGCTCAAGATCAATAAAGGAGGGGATTTTTATAGCAGCCCTGTCGATTTATACTCTTTCTTGATAAGCACTGCTTGTTGTTAGATGAACCAAATCTCATGGAACCTTCACAACTTTCGCCATCTCCTGAAGCATTGCATAGCTGAGGGAGACTTCTTGACTGGGAAATCCCTCCACGCACTGTACATCAAGTCCATCGTCCCTTCCTCCACTTACTTCTCCAACCACTTCATCCTCCTCTATTCAAAATGTCGCCGTCTTATAGCCGCTCGCCGGGCCTTCGATCTGACCCCGAACCCGAACGTGTTCTCCTTCAACGCCATCATCGCGGCCTACGCGAAGGAATCTCAGATGAAGGTCGCTCACCAGCTGTTCGATCGAATTCCCGTGCCAGATCTCGTTTCCTACAACACTATGCTTTCTGCTTTTGCCGATCGAGGTGAGATTGGACCTGCATTCTCCTTGTTTTCGGGGATGAGGGAGATGGGGCTTGACATGGATGGCTTCACATTATCTGCCGTGGTCACGGCTTGTGGTGATGATGTTTCTTTGATGAGGCAGTTGCATTCTTTTGCGGTTTCCAGTGGTCTTGATTCTTACGTTTCTCCGAGCAATGCGCTTCTAACATATTACAGTAAGAATGGCTATTTGAATGACGCGAAGAGGATGTTCAATGAGATGGGAGAGGCCAGAGATGAGGTTTCTTGGAATTCGATGATAGTTGCTTATGGACAGCACCGGGAAGGGCTGCGAGCACTGGAGCTGTTCCAAGAAATGATTAGGAAGGGCTTGTATGTAGATATGTATACTTTGGCAAGTGTTCTCACTGCATTCACCTGCATGAGCGATTTGGTGGGCGGGCTTCAGTTTCATGCTAAGCTCGTAAAAACAGGGTTCCACCAAAATTCACATGTTGGGAGTGGTTTGATTGACTTGTATTCTAAGTGCAAGGGTGCCATGTCGGATTGTGAGAAAGTATTTCAAGAGATCGAGGATCCGGATTTGGTTCTGTGGAACACTATGATTTCAGGGTATTCACAAAACGAGGAATTCTCAGAGGAGGCTCTAGACTGTTTCCGCAGTATGAGAAGAGTTGGGTACAGACCGGATGATTGTAGCTTTGTTTGTGCAATCAGTGCCTGCTCCAATTTCTCATCTCCGTCTCAGGGGAAACAAATGCATGGTTTGGTAATCAAATCAGAGATTCCCACAAATTGGATCTCTGTTGATAATGCTTTAGTTGCAATGTATTCGAAATGCGGGAATCTGGGGGGATGCCAGGAGGTTATTTGATAGGATGCCAGAATATAATACTGTCTCACTTAACTCAATGATTGCAGGTTATGCTCAGCATGGATTAGGAGAGGAATCTCTTTCTCTCTTTAAAACGATGCTGGACATTGATATCCCTCCTACCAGTATAACTTTCATCTCTGTACTCTCTGCGTGTGCACATACTGGGAAAGTTCATGAGGGCCAAACATTTTTCAACATGATGAAGGAGAAGTTTGGGCTTGAACCAGAAGCAGAACATTACTCGTGTATGATTGATCTACTAGGTCGGGCGGGCAAAATAAGTGAAGCTGAGAAGCTCATCGAGACAATGCCATTCAGTCCTGGCTCCATTGGCTGGGCCTCATTGCTTGGCGCTTGTAGAAAGCATGGAAACATGGAGATAGCTGTCAAAGCAGCCTATCAGTTTTTGCGGCATGAACCTGCAAATGCTGCTCCATATGTTGTACTCTCAAATATGTATGCTAGTGCTGGCAGACTGGAAGATATGGTAGCAGTAAGAAAGCTAATGCGAGACAGAGGTGTTAAAAAGAAACCAGGTTGCAGCTGGATCGAGCTAAATCGAAGAACCCATGTATTTGTTGCAGAAGATAGTTCACATCCAATGATCAAGGAGATTCATGATTTCTTGGATGAGATGCTATTGAAGATTAGGAAGCTTGGTTATGTACCGGATGTTAATCGGTTTTCGTTAAAGGAGGATGGAATGGAGGAAAGGGATGGAAATAAGATTAAGACATCACAGTGAGAAGCTAGCTGTAGCATTTGGGTTGATTTCGACGAACGATGGGGAGCCAATACTTGTGGTGAAAAATCTTAGAATATGTGGGGATTGCCATAATGCATTCAAACATATCTCTAAAATTACAAAAAGGGAAATCACTGTTAGGGACACCCGCAGGTTTCATTGCTTCAAGGAAGGGCAATGCTCATGTGAGGATTACTGGTGATTAAAGCATTTGACTGTGTCCTTTTCAGAGTTCAATTGGTATGTAAATCAGAATAATAGTTATTTATCTTGAATTCAAAACCTAATATTATGTGCCATTGGGTTATAGTCTGCTTTAGAGCCTACTGATAGAGTATTGCTTTCTAACTTTTATGTTACCCGTGAATCATGATAAATTTATGTGCAAAACAATTAGAGAATTCCAGTGATATCATATCAAGGTAAAATTGATGATAGTGAGAGAAAAAAGAGCTGCTGCTTTGAAGAAACATAACAGCATGTGAGTGAAAAATTTTAAGCATTTAATTCAATTTAGACTGGATCTGATTCTAAATCTTGACCTCGTTGATTCAAACTTTTTTCTCATTCCCAGATTTCCTTTCTTATTGAAGATTAGGAAGGTTCACTTAGTCTCGGCCTTGAAAGTTGTTGCCTCCCATGTTTACTTCCTTTTATTGGTCCGTTTGAGTTGATTTAACTAGGGTTCTGTGATACGATTGCTGCTCAAGAAGTCCAACCTGTAGGTTGGGTTCTGAATGAGTATAAGTGCAGTTATGTGGTTCCCAAATCTAAGTAAATATATAAAAACAGTTTCACAATTTCCATGATCCCAAGGGAGATACTAGGGGGTGGTTTGTCCGATTTTAGGATACTTATCTTTTGTTGATTGTTTTTGTGTATTTAAAACAAGAACCCCGGGTTTTTACCTAAGAATTCAATTGATTCTGACTGGTCATTCATTGATCTTCAAATGAGATTATATTTTGCCATTCAGCTTTGTTGACTAGTCATAATACTTTTAACGAAGCTTCAATCGTGCTAGTGGAATTGTGTGGGATCACTACCATCTGTGCTAAAAGTTTAAGATGTTAAATAAAGGTGTGGTTTAATATTTAAATACTTCAACACTCCCCCTCACACATTGGTTGGCCTGTCCTAAAACCAAAGCGCGAAATATCATTGGAGAGGCAATGAAGAGAACTCCCTGAACTCGGGACCTCCTACGCTAATTTCATGTGAAATTGTGTGGGACTAGTGGTCAACGGTTCTAAAAGCTTAAGTTATTAGATGAAGGCGTGGTTTAATACATAAATACTTCAACATTTCACATTGCTGAGCAATCGAGGACTTTTTTCCAAATATAACAGCAACATGGTGTTGCAACTTGGGAGATAATTGCTTGCATAGGAAAACTTAGGCAACTGATCCTGGATTATTTGAATTTTTTTGAACAATCTTCTGTTTACTAGAAGGATCTATTTTAATCCAAAAGATGGCTAGGAGCTATTATACCTAGAAAGTAATATGGTAGCAATCTGTCAAATGTCGTGGGGATCATTCTTTAATGGCCTCATTTCGTGAAGGGAAAATGGAGGGATGGTGTGCCGCCATCAAGATATGTGTAAATGCTCATTATTGGAAAATTGAACTACTTCATGATATTTGGCATGCTTTATGATTTTCATATTGATGTGAAGAGGATGTTGTGTTATGGTTTCACTATAGCCTGCAACGATGATTTTGTCACTGTCAAATCAGCATATAAATCTTCTGGAACACAACAGAAGTTGGGAACTCCCTACTCCTTGGAAGATTTCCTGGAATACTAAAGCACTGGTGAGAGCTAGCTTTTTGTCCTGGGAGAGTGTTTGGAGAGAATTCTGGCTACAAAAAGATTTGAAGAGAAAACGGATGGCGTTAGCGAATAGGTGTTTTCTTTGTGAGCAGATCAAAGAATCTGATTTTTCATCTTCTTTTTCATTGCGCAGGTTGATGATCTTCGAATGCATTTTTCTTGCCCAGGCTGTGGCGGAGTCTGTCAGAGAGGAACTTAGCTTGTTGAGGGTTGAATTGTCCTAAACATTGGAGAAGCTCTTCCGTTTGTAAACCCTGCTTCCATTTTTTTTTTTTGGATAGATGGCTTTCCCCATTACTTTTTCTGTATTATTGAGTGACAAAGGATTTATACATTGGTAATTAGCCACAAAAATAAACCCTAAAAGTCCTAAAAACCAATTTATCCTTTTATACTTCTAACACTCTCCCTCAAGCTGGAGCATAGATATTAATCATGCCCAACTTTTTACAAATATATTCTATCCTCCCATTACCCAGAGATTAGTAAAAATGTCGGCAAGTTGTTCACCGGTTCTAATTGACCGGGAAGAATCTTTCCACTTTGCGGCTTCTCTCGAATAAAATAACAATCAACCTCAATATGTTTTGTTCTTTCATGAAACACGGGGTTGGAAGCTATATGCACTGCAACCTTATTATCACACCATAGAGGCATATGAACTAAAGCTTTAAAACATAACTCAGTCAATAATTGCTGAATCCACACTAATTCACATGATACTTGTGTTATGGCTCTATATTCGACTCAAGATAGGAGCGGGCAACAACACTTTGTTTCTTATTTTCCATGACACCATATTTCCTCCAACCAAGGTACAATAGCCAGTAGTTGATCTCTTATCATCTGGAGACCTTGCCCAATCAGCATAAAAAAATCCTTTTAACTTTGCTATGACCATGGTTTTGGTAAATATTTTCTTTCCTTGGAATCTTCTTCAAGTATATCAAAATTCAAATTACTACATCCCAATTAGATGTATGAGGGGAAGAGAGAAACTAGCTTACCACACTCACTCGGAAATGCAATATGTGGTTGAGTAATTGTGAGATAATTCAGTTTGCCTACCAATCTTCTATATCTCTCAGGGATTATCGAAAACTCACTTAGCAACCAGTTTAACCCCTCGTCCATGGGTGAATCAAGAAGCTTTGATCCCATCATACTTAGTGAACAAATCCAGGACATATTTTCATTGAGACAGAATAATACATTTACGTGATCGTACCACCTCGATTCCTAAGAAATACTTTAATTTTCCTAAGTCCTTAGTTTGAAATTGTTTCTAATATAGATCTTTAGTTTAGCTATACCATCCAAATCATCTCCCGTGATGATAATATCATTCACATACACAATCAAAAACACCTTGCCTTCCCCGATTGTCTATAAAAGAAAGAGTGATCATTGCCATCGAGACAGTCCAAATGAGAGTACAACCTCAGAAAATCTTTCAAACCACGCCCGTGGAGACTTCTTCAAACCATGCAAAGATTTTTTAATTTGCAAACAAGTCCTCCGGACTCACCTTGAGCAACAAACCCCGAAGGTTGCTCCATATAAACTTCTTCATGAAGGGTACCGTGCAAAAAATCATTCTTAACAACGAGGTTGAAACAAGGGCCAATTATCGGTGGCAACGATAGAGATCAAAATACGAACAAAAGTAAGCTTGGCAACAGGAGAGAAAGTATCTAGATAGTCAACCCCATACATCCGGCATGCCCTTTCGCAACAAGTCTCGCTTTTAAGCGAGCAAGAGAACCATCGAGATTGACTTTCACAAGCATATACCCATCTACAACCAATAGCATTTTTGCCTAAAGGAAGAGGCACCAAGTTCCAAGTTTGATTAACTCTGTAGAGTCTTTAATTCTTCTTCCATAGCTGTGCTGCATCCAAAACTTTGTAATACCTTAGACACAAGCTTGGGGACAGGATATTATTCAACAAGTAGATAAAAAGGACCGAAAGGAAGGAGACAGAAAAGAGTATGAAATAAAATTTTCAATAGAATGTTAAGTACAACCACGTGTACCTTTGCGATGAGTAATGGGAAGATCAAGAACAGATATAGGAGGAGGATTAGCTAATGGCGGATTTGGGACGACGTAGTAGTGATACGAGGAGAAGGGGGAGTAGACCGAGGGCGTCGAGTATAAACCCGTAGAGGAGTGGTTCTTGTGTAGATACTAGTGAAATGGCTGGAGCTGTTGACCGAATGGTGGTCACATGTAATTCTTCATCCAACTTAGACATAGTAATTGGAACATCATGATGAGAAGTGGATTCTAAGAATGAAACATTAACAGTAATGAAGTATTTTCTTAGTAATAGGGAATAACAACAATATCCCTTTTGAGTAAGGGAGTAACCTAGAAACACACATTTGATAGCCACGGGTCAAGTTTGATACTCTAGGTCGATGATCATGAACAAAAGAGACAACCGAAAATTTGGGGTGGTAAGTCAAATAGTGACATATTTGGAAACAGGGTAGAAATGGAATACTACCTTGTAAAACAGAAGAAAGTATGTGATTAATGAGGTAGCATGTAGTTAAGATAACATCGGACAAAAAGATTTTAGGGACCTTTATATGAAACAACATAGATCTAGTAATTTCCAACAAATGTCTATTCTTTCTTTCAACAACACCATTCTGTTGTGTATCGGGATAGAAAGATTCATGAATCATGTCCTTGTTGTGTCATAAATTTAGAAAAGGGTGCAAAAAGTACTACTTAGCGTTTTCAAAACGTAAAACTTTAACGTGCATACCAAATTGAGTATACACATGCAAAATATAGAAAACAACTCCAAACGACTTTTCATTAGATATAATCAAGTAACTTTGGACTTGTAATCAACAAAAGTAACGAAATATCTAAAACCCAAATTGGAAGTCACATGACATGGACCCCAAATATTTGAATGAACTAACAAAAAGGGAGACGTTCTTTTAATAACTTGAGGTGGATAACTAACACGATGTAGTTTGCCAAGTTGACATGATTCACACTCTAAACTACAAAGAGAGTTAAAACTAGAATTCAATTTCGAAGACTGTGTATAGAAAGATGAACAAGGCTATAATGGATTTGATGTAGGGAGGTAACACTAGAGCATGCAAAGGATGTTGCGTCTTCAAGCATATACGATCCCCCTTCCTCACGTCTCTACCAATCGTCCTCTTCGCAGCCAAATCCTGGCAGATACAAGAATCATGATAGCTTGTTATTGAATACTGAAAGGTTTTGGTTAACTTACCAATGTACATGAGATTAAACCAAAATTGTGGAAGATAAAGCTTCGAGGACAATGGCAATGAAGGAGTTGGATGTACTTGTGCCAACTCCCTTAACATGTGTAGATGGACTATTGGCTAATGTAACTGTGGATGAAGATGGAATAAGAGATGAAAATATACTTGAAAGACCTGGCATGTGATCGAAACCCCGAATGAATGATCCAATGACGAGAAACAACCGAGAAGCACGCAAGTAGCATTACTGTTTGTACCAAAATAGAAGTGGAAGAAGTAGGCCGTGAAATCCGAGATCGATTGTATTGAGCAAATTTCTCTTCAAACATAACCACTACTTTGCCTTCAAAGACCGTGGAAAAGAATCGGTACTAGATACGATATTTGCAAACCGTTAAAGGTTATAATGGTCTTCGAGGTCTTTGATATGTATATATACTCTCCTTTTCTATCAATAAAATATTAATTCCGCTAACATGGTATCGAGCCAAGTTAAACAAAACAAAACCTAAACCTAAAATTATCACCGCAGGCGTCGCGAGCCGGTGACCGTCGTTCAGCTCCGGCGAGCCAGATCCAAGTCTCTCAGCCCAGGCGAAGCTAGATTGGGCGTCGCCTAGGCCGGCGAAGGCTTTCTCCGGCGTCGCCCAGCCCAGAAGCCAGATCCGACGTTGCTGGCGTCGCTGGAGTTGCCTAGGCCGCGAAGTCGTTCTCCGGCGTCGCCCAGGCCAGACGGCCAGATCTGCTACTGCTGGACGTCGCCCAGGCCAGGCGAAGCCAGATCTGACGTTGCTGGCGTCGCTGGACGTTGCCTAGGCCGGCGAAGTCGTTCTCCGGCGTCGCCCAGGCCAGACGAAGCCAGATCTGCTACTGCTGGGCGTCGCCTAGGCCGGCGAAGTCGTTCTCCGGCGTCGTTCGGGCCAGGCCGGTGAAGCTCAGCTCCAGCGTCGGTTCAAGCGTGTTCTCCAACGTTGGTGGTGTTGATGTGCTGCTGAGGTAAAGGAGTTCTCCGGCTGATTTTTGATGCTCCGGCAAGTGAAAATCTGTGTAAGTAGCATGGATGTCGGATTTTATGGAGGTGTGAAGTGTCGCTGAAACTGAATCTTGTTTTTGTGGAAGTTGGTACTGTGGATGTTATGTTGAGTTGAGGTGTGCAGTGTTTTTGGTGATCTTGATGGTTAAGGGAAGATTGTGGGGGTCTCGATTGTTGATTTTAGTCACGATTATTGATTGTTAGTACTGATTTAATTGATAATTCGTGGTGTTGTGATAAGCGAGATGTTTTGTTCCTAATTTGAAGGGAGTGTTTGATCTCTAATTTTTGGTCGTTCGAAAACTTGAGTTATGGCGGACGGAAAGGAGTAGTGAAGGTCATGTCATCTTCTAGTCGTTTGACGGAGGAAAAGTTAGTGGTGTCTCAATTACAGCTGGAGAAGAATTGTGATGGTAGTATTGATGGGAGGGAGCAACATCATCATTTAACAGTGAAAGATCTGCTGCGACACTAAATGGGATACCATAGATGCTAGGATTCTTGGGCAAATGTGGAATTCTATGGAATCTCGGTGGTGCCTTGGTTACACATGTCACTACGGTTAAGGATTTATGGGATTACTTGAATGTCCTTTATTCGGACAAAATAACCTCTCACGGATCTATGAAGTTTCTCAAGACTTCTTTAGAGTCGAAGAGCCTACCTCCTACTCAATTTTTGCTGATTTTAAACAAATGTATGAGGAGCTTAATTATACATTACCAATTACCTCGATGTTAAGGCGATGCGGGAGCAAGAGAACAATTAGCGATTATGGGATTTTTGGGAGCACTAGGACCGAGTTTGATGCGATCCGTTCACAAATCCTTGGGAAACACTGTGGCCTCCCTAACCGAGACATTTTCTCGTGTCTTGAGAGTTTCGCGTGAATCCTCTAAGGATAGATTTCAAGGTGATAGCTCGGCCTTAGCGGTTCAAGGGAACCGCGGTGGTGGTCGAGGTCGTGGCGGTGGTCGCAGTGGTGGTGGACGTAGCTCGTAGTGGTGGCAATGGTCGTGGGGTTGGTAGAGGACAACCACGATCATATAGTAGTACTTCGTGACACGAGGGAGTAATTCCGGTTTTACACGTACATGTCATTCTTGTGGTGTTCCTGGGCACATCCAACGTTTTGTTATAAGCTTCATGGAAGGCCTCTTCCTTCTGCGCAGCCTAATGTAGCTCATGCAATAGAATCGAGTTTCTTCCAATCTTCCTAAGGAGGAACACTAGTTAGAATGTCGAAAGAGGAACTTGCTAGGTACAATCGGTTCCAGATTTCTCGGCCCAGTTTCCTCCTCCATTGCAACAAGCGTGTCTTTCATCTACCTCTCGCCCTAGGTATTGATTCAAGTGCTACCGATCACATATTTGGATCTTCGATATCTTTTCTGTCTTTCATGAGTCGTCATCTAGTGTTACTTTAGGCGATGGCTCTCTATCCAAATAAAGGGATAAATATCCACCGACATCCTCCATATCTTTATCTTCTGTCATGTATCTCCCAAATTTTCCGTTTAACCTCATGTCATTGGTCACCTTACCAAAGAATATAACTGTTCAGTAACCTTCTATCCCGATTCTCGTGTTTTTCGGGATTTGAAGGCGAAGAAGATGATTGGTAAAGGGCATATGTCCGGGGGTTATATGTGTTTGATGACGCTACTAATGTCGCATTGTTAATTTCCCTTCATCAAGTTCATTGTCGCTTGGGCCATCCTCTTTGGGAAGTTTGAAGAAGCTTGATTTTCGTTTTCATTCTTTATCTAGTTTTGAGTGTGAGTCGTGTCGGTTTGGAAAATTGCATCGTATTAGTTATAGTCCAAGAGTCAATAAGCGAGCTTACTGCCATTTGCTTTAGTTCATTCGATGTTTGGGGTCCATGTCCTACTACTTCAAAGTTGGGTTTCAAGTACTTCGTTACTTTTGTCGATGACTATTCAAGAGCCATGGCTATATCTAATGAAAAGTCGTTCCGAGTTATTCTCTATTTTTTGTGCATTTGTTAATGAAGTCCATACTCAATTTTCTGCTAATGTCGCATTCTTAAGTGATAATGCCAAAGAGTATTTTTCTAACACTTTCTCCGAATTCATGTCCCAACGAGGCATTCTTCATCAAACTTCTTGTTCGGATACACCACAAGAACGGTGTCGCGAAAGGAAAAATCGTCACTTACTAGAAATTACTCGTTCTCTACTGTTTGAAATGAAGGTTGATAAATCCTTTTGGGCGACGCTTTTATGACTGCATGTTATCCGATCAATCGCATGCCATCCTCCGTTCTTAAAGGGGCAATTCCTCACTCTCTTCTTTTTCCTTCGACCCCTTATTTCATTTGCCACCTCGTATATTTGGTTGTGTCATTATATTCGTGACCATCGTCCGGACTTTCCAAACTTGATCCTCGATCTCTTAAATGCCTTTTTGTTAGGTATTCTCGTACACGAAGGGTTATCGGTGTTATTGTCCTTCTTTGCATAAGTATTTCACTACTGCAGATGTTTCCTTTTTGAGTCTACTTGTTTATTACCGATAATCCAATAGAGACTCCTATAGTGGATGCCGATTCCTTGACATATGTTATTATGGAATCGACACCCACTTCAGCTTCTCAGCTATTCCTCCTCCCGTCCAGCATGTTTATAGTAGACGTCCTCGTCCGCATGCGGCGCCCCCTGCGATGTACCTCCGCCTCTCTTGTCTTCTTCGTCTTCGAACCCGAGGTAAGTCCGTTACACATACCGACCTTGATATTCCTATTGCACATCGCAAAGGCGTTCGCATTGTACCAAACACCCTATTGCCCAATTTGTCTCATATTCGGTTTATCTCGCACTCTTGTCAGGCTAGTCTCATGACCATTGATACCCATCCTATTCCTAAAACTTTGCTTTGAGGCATTATCTAGTCCAGGTTGGAGGGCAGCTATGGAAGAGGAACTACGGCACTAGACCACAATAAGACTTGGGATCCGGTTTCTTTACCCGCAGGAAAGACGGCTATTGGATGTAAGTGGGTGTTTATTGTCAAGGTTAACCCGAATGGTTCCCTTGCTCGTCTCAAGGCTGGGCCGGTTTGCTAAAGGGTATGCACAAAGTTTTACGGGGTCGATTATGGTGATACTTTTTCTCCGGTGGCTAAGATGACCTCCGTTCGTCTTTTATTTTCTTTAGGTATACGCTTGTTGGCCTCTGTTTCAGCTCGATGTTAAAAATGCCTTTCTTCATGGCGATTTACGGGAAGAAGTGTATATAGAGCAACCACCTGGGTTTGTTGCTCGGGGGAGTCCGGTCATGTTTGTCGTTTAAAAAAATCTTTATATGGTTTGAAACAATCTCCTAGAGCCTGGTTCGGGAAGTTTGCTAAAGGTACTCCGGTTTGGGTTGTTTAGATGTACCGGTGATCATTCTATGTTTTATCGGGTTTTAGAGCTGGTCGGATATTCCTTGTAGTTTATGTGGATGATATTGTTATAACGGGAGATGATTCTACGGGGATTAAAGAGTTGAAACCGTATTTGCAACAGCAGTTTCATACGAAGGATTTGGGACTTCTTAGATATTTCCTAGGTATCGAAGTGGCACGGGCGAAGAAAGGTATTTATATTTCTCAACGAAAATATGTTACGGATTTGCTTACGAGACAGGTATGCTAGGAGCTAAATCACTGGATACACCAATGGAAGTGGGCTCAAAATTGATGGCGAGAGGATGGTGAGTGTTAGATGACCCGAAAAGGTATCGAAGACTTGTTGGAAAGTTAAATTATTTGACTATCACTCGACCGATGTTTCCTTTCCGGTGAGTGTTGTGAGTCAATTTATGTCTTCTCCCCGTACCTCACATTGGGATCTTAGTAATCGGAATTTTGAGATACTTGAAGAAAGCTCCAGGTCGTGGTCTCATTTATCGGGATCATGGTCAGAAGGTTGGAAGCCTTTTCGGATGCTGATTAGGCGGGATCTCCTATAGATAGGAGGTCTACATCGGGATATTGTACTTTTGTAGGAGGAAACCTAGTATCTTGGAAGAGTAAGAAGCAAAGTGTGGTGGCTAGATCAAGTGCGGAATCGGAATCTGAGCTATGGCTCAAGCTACCGTGAGCTAGTCCGGATGCGTCGGTTATTAGTTGAACTTGGATTTGAAGATCTGCGCCAATGGAGTTGTGGTGTGATAATAGAGCAACTGTCCATATTGCTTCAAATCCGGTATTCCATGAGCGTACCAAGCATATCGAAGTTGATTGCCACTTTGTTCGTGAAAAACTTAACTAGAATTATTTCTACTAGTTATGTTAGGACCGGTGAACAACTAGTGATATTTTCACCAAGTCTCTAGGGAGTAGTAGGATTGAGTATATTTGTAACAAGCTAGGCATGTTTGATATCCATGCTCCAGCTTGAGGGGAGTGTTAAAGGGTATAATGGTCTTCCGAGGTCTTTGATATGTATATATACTCTCCTTTTCTATCAATAAAATATTAATTCCGCTAACACAAACCATTGCTGCTGCCTTGGTCTACCAGGTAACTCGTAGCAAAATTTCTAAATATGACCAGGTTTGCCACAGTAATAACCAATCCGTGCTGCCCTTGAGCTATCAATAGACAGGTGATATTGTCCATAAAGATGTTGTTGGCCTTTGCTTCTCCCCTGTTCTTGTGGCCTCGCCCCTTGGCCACTAAGTCCATCATATCATCCATGGTTTCCTCCATCACTCCTCCAACTACCAGTTCGAGACTACGACACGAGCTAAATTATCTGCCATAAATATGGGGTCTTTAGAAGACTCACGAGATGTCCGAGGAACCCGAGCAAACATATCTCTGAGTGATGCAACAGTCTATCCTCCAAGAATTTGGGATCTAATAGTCTCATATTTAGGACCAAGACCTCCTAGGAACCCCAATACAAATTGGTCTCTCCGAAGTTGCATTTGTTGAACGTTGGCTGAAATAGGGAGAACGACATTCAATTTCTCATCCATCCTCTTAAAATCAGCAAAGTACAACATAATAGAATGCCCCTTCCTCTCGAATCGGTAAAATTCCTTTGATAGCTCATAAACTCGTGACGATTATTTTGGCTTGAAAATAATACATCCAAATACTCCTGCGGTTCTTTGATTGTGTCAATATGGGTTAATAGATCAACTATATTACTCCCCATGGAGTTTAGCATCTAACCAAGACATACGTGCATCAATAACATCCCAAGTTTCATCATCTCCGGGATTATGCTCGGTTAAGCATTTATGTTAATTCCTGCTGTCAAAGTTAGCTTCACAATTTTCTTCCATTAGCGAAAGCTAGCACACCCTCAAGCTTCTTATCAATAATTTGATTAGATGGGGAAGAAATTACCTCAGTCATCACAGCATTATTCTTCCCGGACCCACCCTCAACTTATTCATATAATGATCACCCAGTCTCCAATAGTAATATGAAAATCCTCACTACATTATTCTTCAAATAACCCAACTTAACAGTTCAATATTTGCTCACAATTGGACAATATCACATCAATCCACAAAAGCCCAAAATGATTAACTCCAAAAATTCACCTAATCAGCTTTACTTTGGCTCCAAAAAGTCAAAAAACAGTGGATTGACACATCCGTATTTCCTATCAAGAGCTACGCACATAACAATCAAGCCTTATTCAACAGGTTAACCCTTCAAAACTCCTGCTTTGAAGTTCAAGAGCTATGAATCCACCGAAAATCAAACTTGTGGGGATCGGGGCCGTGAAGCGGGTGTCAGAAGACGCTGGATGACGTCGGATCTGGGCTCGCTGGCCTAGGCGACGGCCTTGCAGCATTGGGCTCGTTGAATTTGAACTTGCCGGGTTTGGGCAACGCTAGATCTAGGTTCGCTAGAATCGCCGGGTCTGGGCAACGCTGAACGAGGGGATTCTGACGAGATTCATCAATTTCGGCTGTGCTGGCTGGTGGTCAACGATGGTGAGTGGCTATTCTTAGGTAGGGTTTCAGCTAGGCTCGATACCATATGAGAGGAAATGTTGATCTTATATTATTTAGTAACAAAAGGTTTATACATTTGTAATCAACAAAAAAAATAAGGGTCCTAAAGACCAATTTATCCTATTATACTTCTAATAACAAAAAAAAATAACCTCAAAAGTGATTCAGCTGTGTTTTAGGTATAAAAGGGTAAAATAGTCTTTGGAGCTTTAAGGCTTATTTTGTATTTATAGATTGACGTTTATTGAATAATAAGAGATACGATTTTCCTTTCTGCATGGTATCGAAGCTTCTTCCCCACGATCACCTTCTTCCCATGACTCACCTTTGACATTGACGACTCGGCCAAGTCAATGCCTGGTCCTCACGGGATGCTAGTCTCTCTCGTGCGACTCCTCTGGTTGACATGTACCTCGCGCGATCCTTCTGATCTGCATTTGAGCCTTGCTTGACCCTTCTAGTCAGCATCCTGGGGCATATCGCGACCTTATTGATTGGGCGCTTGGGCCTCGTGCAACCTTGCTGGTCGGCGCCTGGGCCTCGCGTGACCCTGCTGGTCGGAGCCTAGGTCTCGTGCAACTTGCCCAGATGCACCTTTGCCTCTCGCGACCTTGCTAATTATCTAGTTGCACCTCTCGCGATCTTACTGGTTGTCCCCTAGCTTTTGTGCGACATTGCTGGTCATGCCCCTACTAATTCTTACATGTCTGGCCAGTCTAAGGTTCATAGGTTATTACTGAATCTATGAAGTCTTATGGGTATCTCGGTATTGCCCTTTTTTGGTGAATTCACTTGTTGATGGTAGAAGAGAACATGTCGTTCAATGTGCTGCATTGTTAGAATGATGTGATTTATTGATGCGATATTTTTCGTCAATTGTCGTGGACTATTGAATTGTTGGAGTTGAGTTGCTTGAAGGAAACCATTGCAGAAGTTTTCTTGTTATCATTGGGAAATGGGTGATGGTGAGAGGAGTAAAGTTGAGAAGGGTAGTACTTGTCACGACCGAGGTGATTTCCTTTTCTTCTAAATCAAATTACCGATAAGAAGCTTGTGGGTAGTACTAACTTTCTACAATGGAAGATGAAAGATTTATGAAACAGGCAACGAAAAGCTTAAGCTATTAGAAGAAGGTGTGGTTTAATATTTATATATTCCAACACTCCTCACGTTTAGCTTTGCTAGAACTAAGCGTGGAAATATTAAATGGGGAGGCAAATAGGGGCGGAAAGATTTGAACTCGGGACCTCCGCTCGATACCATGAAAGATTTATGAAACCACGGCAACGCTCAAAAGCTTTATTAGAAGAAGGTGTGGTTTAATATTTATATATTCAACAAAAAATTGTGATGTTAACTTTGTGAGACGAAATAAGCATATACACTTGGCCGAGTCTAAACCCAATAATGATGCGAGATTGGGATGTCATTGATGCACGTATTCTTAGTCGCATGCTGAACTCTATGGAGGGTAATATTGTTGTTTTGGCAACTCACATTGGCACGAAAAAGAAATGTGGGAGTATTTGGATGTGTTGTATTCTGGTCAAAATAATCTTTCACGAATTTATGAGCTATCATAGGAGCTTTATCGTCCGAAAGAAATGGGTGTTCCATTACACAATGTTTTGTTGACTTTAAGAGAATGTATGAGGAGTTGAATGCTCTGCTTCCTATTTCAATACGAGCAAATGCAACTTTAGAGAGAACAATTGGATGTAATGGAATTCCTAAGAGGTCTTTGGCTGACTATGAAGCGGTTAGGTCTTAGATTCTTAGAGGAGAAACTATTGCATCACTCACGCATTTTTGCTTGAGTTCTTCGTGTATCCCATGAGCCTTCTCAGGGATACCATGTACGTGGTAGATAGTTCAACTCGTGTCTCAATCTCAAATTGGTGGTAGGTGTGATGAATGAAATCATGGAAGGCATTATGGCCGTGATGGCCATGGTGGTGGCGAGGCATTGGAACAAGAAGGCCAAGATCGGTGACAGTCTTATGGACAATCCCTCATTTCTATCGATAGCTTAGGGATTGTTTGAACTTGTCATTATTGTGGCAAACCTGGTTACATTCAGAAATTTTGTTACAAGTTACATGGGAGACCCAGGCAATAACAATAGTTTGCAAATGATGTATCTAGCACCAACTCTTTGTCTGTTACGGTCTTCCGAAGGCAAGGTAGTGATTATGTCTGATAAGGAATTTGCTTGGTACCACCGGTTTCAGATTTCTACTTCCTGGTACTAGGACATGTAATGCTACCGCATGCATATCAGCTGCTTCTTGCCCTTGGATCATTGATTCAGGGTCCTCCGATCATATGTCCGGGTCTTTCGTATATTTTCCTCTTACTCCATTACCATCCACTGATACCCTCGCTAATGTTAAGGGGTTAGCGTAATTCATTCAAATCCTTCTTTGCCACCGTCGTCGGTGCTTTGTCCTCTCGCAATTTCCATTTAACCTCATGTCTATTAATAAATCAACCAAGAAATTTCAGTGTTCAGTGACATTCTATCCCGATTTTTGTATTTCAAGGATTTGATTATGAAGAGGACATGATGTGGGGAGATTGTATGTGCTTGAAGATGCTCCTTCCATTGCATGCCCTAATGCTGCTTCCCCACATTAGATTCATTGTTGTCTTGACTATCCTTAGCTACAAGTCTTCAAAAGTTAGATTTTAGTTTTTAGTCTCTTTCTAGCTTAGAGTGTAAGTCATGTCAACTTGGCAAATTGCATCATGTCGGTTACTTGACTTGAGTCATTAAACGAGTAGTTTCTCCTTTTTCATTTGTCCATTCGGATATATGGGGTCATTGTAATGTGGTTTCCAATTTGGATTTTAAATACTTTGTTACTTTTGTCGACAACTATTCCGGAGTCACTTGGCTATACTTAATGAAAAGGCATTCAGAATTGTTTTCTATCTATTGTGCCTTCATTTTTTAAGTTCTTACCCAATTTGGAATGAATGTTAAAGTGTTTTTTTGACAACGCTGAGAACTACTTTTTGTACCTTTTTTTGACTTTATGACTCAACATGGTATGATTCATGGATCTTCTTGTTCGATTCACCGCAACAAAATGGTGTAGCGGAAAGGAAGAATAAACATTTATTGGAAGTTACTAGATCCACGTTGATTGAGATGAAGGTCCCTAAAACTTTTTGGTATGATGTTGTCCCTAACTGCATGCTATCTAATTAATCGCATGCTTTCTTCTGTTTTGCGAGGTGATATTCCCTTTTCTACTTTATTTCCTAATCAGTCTTTGTTTGTCTTACCACCTTGTATTTTTTATTGTGTTTATTTTGTTCGTGGTCATCGACCTGGAGTATCAAATCTTGAATGTAGGGCCATCAATTGTATGTTTTTGGGTTATTCTTGTGCTCAAAAGGGTTACTGTTGTTATTCTCCATCATTGAGGAAGTACTCAAAAGGGATACTGTTTTTGGGTTATTCTTGTACTCAAAGGGATACAAAATCCTGGTTGAAGGATAGCTATGGAAGAAGAATTAAAGGCTTTATAGGTTAATTAAACTTGAGACTTGGTACCTCTTTTTTCGGACAAAACTACTATTGGTTGTCGATGGTATATTCTCTTGCTCGCTTAAAAGGAAGACTTGTTGCAAAAGGGTATGCTCGGGTGTATGGGGTTGATTATCTAGAAACTTTTTCTCCCGTTGCCAAGCTTATATCCATTCGTATTTTGATTTCTTTTGCTGCCACATATAACTGGCTCTTGTTTCAACTTGATGTAAAGAACGCTTTCTTGCTTGGTACTCTTAATGGGGAGGTGTATATGGAGCAACTTCCGGGGTTTGTTGCTCAGGGGGAGTCTAGTGGACTGGTTTGTAAGTTGAAAAATTCCTTATATGGTTTGAAAAAAGTCTCCACGAGCATGGTTCGGAAGATTTTTCTAGGTTTTACTCTTGTTTGGATTGTCTAGATGTGGAAATGATCACTCTTTCTTTTATAAACAATCGGGGAGGCAAGCTATTCTTGATTGCATATGTTGATGATATTATCATCACTAGAAATGACTTGGTTGGTATAGCTGAACTAAAACTTTATCTTCAACAACAGTTTCAAGCTAAGGATTTGGAAAAATTGAAGTATTTCTTAGGAATTGAGATGGCACAGTCATAGAAAGGTATTGTTCTATTACAACGAAAGTATATCCTGGATTTGCTTTTTGTGACAAGTATGCTGGCATCAAAGCCTCTTAATTCACCTATGGAACATGGAGTTAAACTAGTTATTGATGGAGGAGAAACTCTTGATAATCCCAAAAGATATAGAAAACTAGAAGGTAAGCTGAATTATCTCACGGTTACTCGACCGGACATCGCTTTTCTAGTTAATGTGGTAAGCCAGTTTCTGTCTTCCCCTCGTACATCTCATTGGGATGTAGTTATTCGAATTTTGAGATACTTGAAGAAGGCTCTAGGGAAAGGAGTTGTCTACCAAAACCATGGCCATAGTAGAGTTGAGGGTTTCTCTTATGCTGATTGGACAGGATCTCTAGATGATAGGAGATCAACTATTGGCTACTGTACTTTAGTTGGAGGAAATCTAGTATCATGGAAGAGTAAGAAATAGAGTGTTGTTGTCCGCTCCAGTGCTGAGTCAGAATTTAGAGCCATGACACAAGTGACATGTGAACTAATGTGGATACAACGGCTCTTGATTGAGTTAGGCTTTAAAGCTTCAGCTCCTATGTCTCTATAGTGTGATAATAAAGCAGCAATATATATAGCTTTCAATCTTGTGTTTCATGAGAGAACAAAACACTTGAGGTTGATTGTCATTTTATTTTAGAGCAGCTCAGTGGAATGATTCTTCCCAGTTATATTAAGACCAGCAATAAGTTGCAGACATCTTTACTAAACCTTTGGATAATGGGAGGATGGAATATATTTGTAATAAGTTGAGCATGATTAATATATATGCTTCAGCTTGAGGGGGAGTGTTAGAGGTATAAACGGGTAAAATAGTCTTTGGAGCTTTAAGGCTTATTTTGTATTTATAGATTGTCGTTTATTGCATAATAAGAGATACAGTTTTCCTTTCTACAAGCCACAAGATATTCATTAAGGAAAAACAAAAAGTAAAAGTCAATTCCGAGGGCAGTAATCTTCATGTCCTTTCTCCCGTTTGAATGGTATGATTAGAGTCTGGGTGAATGATGATATACTAATGCTTTCTGCAGTGAAGTATAGAATTTAGTATTTATCTCCATCTTGGTTGGCAGTAAGTGAGTTTTTCACTGTACTAGTTTCTGAACAATAAGTAATGGGGTAGGGATAATTAAGTAGTGTAAAGTAACAGAGTTTCTGAGGCTTTTGCAATACACCATATAGTCGCTTCATGGGATTAATCAAGCTGTTAATGATGACAGAATTTATTTTCTCTCTACTAGTGTTTAAAACTCGGTCTAGATTGACTAGTTCTGCTGAGAACTCTTTCTATGTCCGATCTGGTTTACCTGTAGGAGCAGACGAGGTACTAAGCCAGTCATGAATTGGCCAATTCAGTTTGACTTGTTTGGGCAGATTCTTAAGTCATTCTTTACTCTCCAAATTTGGATACAAATATAAAGAGACTCTACACATCAATTGTTTTGTTTAACATCGTTACTCCTACATAATGATAGAGTAGAAAATCATAATAAATTCATTGAGTAACCAACTATAAGTTAGATAAGTGCATTTCACTTTCTATTTGTTTGAAAAATATCAAATTATAAACTTTAGTTCCTACTTTTAATAATTTCTTCGATCTTTATTCTTTTTGGTAATGCTACTGTTTGGAACTTAAACTTTTGACCTCATTTGAAGGGGAGGCAGACATCAAGCGGGTTCTTTTGATCTGTTTCCTTTTAAAACACTCCTGGCAGCCAAAAAGTATGATCACATAAATTGATCTAGGGTATCTTTTGGTATGGCAGAAATTTTCTTGATGTCTTGAAAACTCTTGTGATGGAGTATATTGTATTAGAAGCTGACCTTGTAAGTATACTGGTTGTGGACCTGAGAATCACACACTTGATCAATGCTTAGATCTGATTTTAGGTCTCCATACTTGAAAGAAATTATCTTATAACTAACAAGATATGTCACCGGAGGGCAGTAATGAGGTCTGACTTATTTAAAATTCACTATGTGCCAATGTAATAGTTTTACTTCTTTGAAAATAAGAAAGTCAAGACAATCTTTCAATTTCTTTCGAAATGTCACTGCTTGACATGCATCTTTTGCCACTGCATCTCTTGTTCAATTGTGCAAATCTTTACTTGATTACTGGTGATGGGCGACTCGTGTTCACAAGCAAGGTAATGTAATGTTTTAACTCACATTCAGCTGTTTGGGCACAGCTGCTGGTTGTGGTTTTGGGTGAATTCTTCCATTCTGATACTTGCCATTAGGAAGTATAGGTTGCTTATTATCCTCTTTCTCTGGTGAAATCGTAATTACCCGATTTGATGAGGGTGGGGAGTGCCCGCTGGGACTAGAAAGCTTGGACAAGGTATGGCTCCCAGTAGCAAGCTTGTTAGGATGGTGCAGTGGGTTAGTCTTCAGGCGAGAACACTATCGGTATGGATTCCCTGTTAGAAAATGCTTATTTGGGTTGCACTTACACCCAAAGGACGTGAGTGTGAGGCTCGTCATAGGATGAGCCAGACAGACCATATCTAGGGTGAGGTTAGGCCAAGGTACTCAGAATCATCTTCGTTGCTTATGCAGTTCTAGGTTCACATTTTGGTCATTCTTAATGAAGTTCTCCTTCTATTGATTGGTTAAATTAGTTCATTTTGATTATGTATCATCTGTCTATTATGGATTGCTTGTTATGGCAATGGGGAAAGCATTATCTTGTTCTTTTGCTTTGTGGCTAGTAGACTAAGTTTATTCTTTTTAGGTTAACTCATTTAGATGTTCTGGTCCAAGTCATCTCACTTTTGAGATGGAAATTCATTATAGTGTCACTGTCACTTTTATGGGTGACTATTTAAGAGCAATGTGGCTCTATTATGAAGAGATCACACTGAGTTGCTTTTTATGTGTTTAATTCTTCTTTTTAATTTCAATTTAATGTATCTGTTTGCATAATGTATCACGAGAATAGGAAAGAATCTCATTATTATTATTATTATTTTATGACTGACTAAGGGTGATTCATCAGTCTTGCTCCAGCTCTTCTGATTAATAAATGGAAGAACAAACATCCAGTCAATGATGTTACAGCTTATTGGTTTATCTAATGGTACTGAATTCTCAGAAGCTATACAATTCTTGCCAGCGACTACGCTCTAAGCTACCTTCTTCTGCTTCCTTGCATGTCTGATTCTGTGGTATTTGTCAATCAGCATAATCCCTGGCAAAATTGATTCCTGGTCTATTTAACTGTGTACTTTTCATGTAATTTATGTCTTTAAAGAGGCATAGTTCTTCCCTTCTATGTCTTTACCTGAGCATCAGCTATTCATATGTTAAATTCTTTAAGTTTACATGATACTATTCCATGTCCTATGTCACAACAGATCTTACCAAGTGTCTTTTGTGGTATTCTCCTTTTCCCTAGTCTATATCTGAGCCATGCTTGTCCCAAGCATAATTTGTATTTGAAAGTCCAAGTGCCTCACCACTCGATGCGTTGCCTTTTGGATTTAGTACATCAGAATTCTGATCTCTTTCCTATGCTGTGAAAAGGTAAAAGAGCTATCACGCTACAAGAACATTTTGGTTCTTATCACGGTTTATCTGCTCCATTCATTCAGTCATTGCTTATTTACGGTTTTAGAGAGTCAAATTGTTGCTTGAAGCATTTTTTTATCTTTGCTTATAAAATGCTGTGGATGATGAGTCATAAGAAAATAAAACTTGCAAACCTAGGAAGTTACTCCTTTACATATGGATTTGAGGTTGCTGCTGTGATAGATTATCGTAGGTTCTAACTGTCTATTGATGCAGTTAAAATGCATGTGAACAGTTCATTTGATCTATCTTGGGCTTGATTCAAATCAAACAGGAACTACTCTAATTTATGCATTGCATTTGCCAGGCACTTTCTTACCACTGGCCAAAATTGCCCTGCTATGCCTTTCTATTTCTCTGCTACCACTTGTTTCTGTCCTAAGGCTACAGGTGATAATTATGTGATGGAACTGAAAAAGTATAAAGCAAAGTGAGATATGACCTGTATTCCCATTGCTATGCCTGATTTTTGGTTGAATACTTCATGAGGAAGTCTTATCAGTGTGCTGTCTCTGATGACCTTGTTACAATATTAGGGTGGAGATTTTATGATGTTGTATGGTCTCTAATAGATCTTGTTGACATGAGTTGTTGGCACTTCCTTGGTGCCATTTACAATGAAAGCACCTTTTTTTTTTTTTTTTCAAATCAAATGATTTGTGTAGAATTGTCCAATATTCCCCTTAAAATAACTGTATAGATATATACGGGCAGTTGGTCACACCAGGAAAGACATTATTGTTGTAATGTCTTAAGAGCTTCTGTGGAACAGGCATTCTTTCAATTCAATGGATGCTGAACATTCTGTTTGACATGTCCGAGTCTGAGTTTCCATTCCTTCTATTGATGCTGTGGGCATTGATTTCCTTGTCTGTTCAGGCCAGAGAAAATAAATGGACACATCGCAAAGGAATAGGGTTTGAATGCTCATTCCCTTTTGGCACCAATCCCTCCTACCAAATTTTCCCATACTCAAATTAGACTGAAAGAATGTGTGAAATCAGGAGGAAGTCTTGCGTGACAACCTTTTGAAAGGGTTGCTTTGGCGGCAATTGGAGTCAATTCATGTTTTGAAAGTTCCTTCAAGGGGTTGGGGTAGTTGTGAAGAGCTCTTGACTCGGTACATTTATTGCGGTCATAGTGGACCCTGATAAATCCTGATGTGGAGTGAACCACCCAATTCTCAGTTGATAGGTGGATTGAACCACTTGATACTACTGGTAGAATTGGTGGATGACTACTAACATTGTGCTGGGGTCATTGAAGAAAGAAAGCAAAAACCGAACTTTATCGAATTGAAATCTCTGGTACATTGGTTGACTGTGTACTTGCTTACATTTTACTAAGATGGAGAAAACAGAAATACTGATAAACCTGATAACCCTTTACATTATAATTTTAAATCATTTCAGTTGTCTCACAAAAAATTAATCACTTACAGGAATTATTTGATTATGGACTAAAACTAACGTTTTGCATGAAATAATAGACATGTCTGAAAATCTCTGTGGATGAAGCAAAACCAGACAATGATGATCATGGAAAGAATTTCTTGTGGTTCCTGTTTTGCTGTTTTAAGTACATACATACTTCTAGGTAAATGACAAGATTTTCATTTGTCTGCAGGTTAAGCATTTAACAGTTTGAAACCGAACCAAATTGATAGTAACCAAAATTCTATAGTTATCGTGTAGCTTGAGGTCTCTCCAAACCGACATTTTTCGTCTGGGTGGAAAACCTAAAACTAACTGTCAAGGCCTTATGCAGTTTTCACAAGCGATGATAGTATAACAATGAAATGCTGAAACTAGTTTAGTAAGCGTTACAAAAGGGTTTGGGGCAAATATAGTATTTCTTTGGGAATCAACAAATGTACATTCTGTAACAACAACGAAACTGTGGGTTTGGGTAATAAATTCTCGTATGCCATCATGTTCTCTAGAGTAGTCTTGCTGCTGTTATGTGTCGATGGAAAAGCATCTTCAACCTGTGTTCTGATACGACTGATGTCGAGTTATTTAGAACCTAAACCTTCAAAATGCAGTAATCCGATCCTGTCAAGGCTTAGAAACACGTGGAAGTGAAATTGGACGCAATTGTAAGCAGCAAGCAATTGCAATTGGGTTTGCTGTATTTATTGGCACTTCGGCAGTGCTTTGCTGGTTCTCTTGGATTTGCAGAACAAGTTTTGTGAGAGTCAAAATCGTATTGGAATTATGAGTGGTGTGACTTTTGAGATAGTAACTTTGATGTAACAGTCTGAAATTCCAAAAGTGAATATGATCCTTTTCCGGATCTAGCGGGAAAAAATTTGAATTGAAACTACTTGGAAGAGAAAGGTCATTAGAGATAGGATCGGCACCTAGCTGTATGCCGATTCTTGAAGTGTGAATGGGATCTATTAGCACTCTTGGTTCTTTACTTGCTGCTTAAAAATGTGGACTGAATCTGGACCATCGCCACTTCCCCGGAACCTTATGAGAAGGTCGACGGCAACGACGGTGGAAAATTCTAAGCAGCAGATTGTGGATCGTGACAAAATCTCACTTATTTCCGGTGTTAGATTCTCAAAAATGAGATTGGTTTGCCATTTGATTGAAACCATTTGAGCTAATCGGCGATACACATCATGCCCCATCTTGGAAAGGAGGTCTGCTACTTTCCATAACATGAGAAAATCATTCTGCGGGCCATGTAAAGCTGCTTGTTGAGCTTCACCGTTTACTCGTTTTCCTTTACTTTTGTGGGGACAGTAGAACTAAAAGCTAGCCTTTAGTATATCGTGGAACCAACTGATTGGGACTGGATCTTTGGAAATCATGGGTTGAGCACTCTTTGACAATTTTCGCATTTTAATGTTGTTTTGAAATAGTATATGGCGCGTTGCATGTTTGATTTTTTTTTTTTTTTTGTCAGAAGATGATGTTTGATTTTTATAGTAAGCTTTTCGGCATTTCACAGTTTACATCTTCGATCCCTGCGAATTGATGAACTCACACGTTTCGTGTTCAGAAATGGCGAAGAAAATTTCAGTGGTGGGCGCCGAATCCCGTCGTCTAGTAAGGTAATAGGATCAGATTTTCTTTGTTCTGCTGTCTGCTTGGAGGACCCAAGAGATTAATGTTCGAGATGAGGCATCATTTTCAGTAGTTACACAAATACCGCACGTCATTGTGATCATTTAAATAAGCAACATCTTTGATTTTGATATGGCATCCTGCATTTTACAGAGGATATCAATTCCCTGGAGTTGCACTAATTGAAGATTGTAGTTGAGTGCTAGCAGAAGACCTGGACTTCATGATATGGAGTAAAGTTAGCCCAGAAATGATCTCAAACTGGTAAAACACGGGGTGGGCGAAAACCGTTTGATCTCATCTCGCTTTACTTGAATGCCGTTTCGCTTTTTAAACCCGTGCAATGGCGAAAGTGGCAAATGTTACCGGTGTCAAAAGTGTAAAAAGATTCAAGTCCGTAGATAGATTCAAGTCGGGCAAGCGTGTGACCAGATACTTCACGGTCATATTGCTTGTTACGCAGGTTAGATCCGACTCCCAACTGTCACCGAAGTCGACTGCGATCGATCGAACTTGGCGGTTTGTGCGACGACTCGACTTATATCGGATCTTTTCAAGAAAAGAAAGGAAACATTGCCCCTGCTTTATACGAATGTACAGAGTACATCTAAAAGAGCAATGCTATAATCATATGAAAATGACAGAGCACACAGGGAAAAGTCAAAATACAAAGCTGCCCACCATGTAGAATCATCTAGAGAACACAGGACAACCCTGAGGCTCTATTTTCTTATTATTTTTGTTTTTGTTTTTTTTTGGGTGGAATCATACTCAATACAAACTACCAACACATGAACAAGAAGGATGGATCGCAGCAATCTTCGATGAGGCAGCAGCAACACAGAGCCGCAAGGCTGCAATGCAACCAACCAACAACAACACATCACTGATTGATTTCCCTTGACCATACGAACATGAAAATCTTTCTGGCCAAGAAACAAAAATGGAGAGAGAGAGAGAGAGAGAGAGAGAGAGAGAGAGAGAGAGAGAGAGAGTACCATCCTTCAAGAAACCCCGGCTCTCTCCTGGGAGGAGGGGCAGCATAGTACTGCGGAGGTGCCTGTACAGGAGGCCCTTGATAATACCCTGCAAAACCAACCTCCACCATACAAGATCAGACATGAACATGGGTGGGGGGAGAGAGAGAGAGAGAGACAAAACTTACCACCAGCATACAAGATCAGACATGAACATGGTGGGAGGAGATACAGAGACAAAAACCAACCAGCACCATACCAGATCAGACATGAACATGGCGGGAGGAGAGCGAGAGAGAGAGAGGATACCTTGACCTTGAGCAGGGTAAGGATAAGCGTACTTGGGGGGTTCGCTCATCTCTCGAGACTTGGAGGAGACCCAAGGAAACTTTCACAGTGGATGAACTCCCAACTGATAATATGGTTATTGCAGAGAGAGAGAGAGAGAGAGAGAGTCTTTCTCTGTCTTGGTCTTGGGTCTGGTTTTTATATCAGCACTTCACCATGGAAGGAGGTAAATAAATTGCAACACGGCCCTTCATGTGTTGTGAAATTTCAGGAGTTTCGAATTTTAAAAAAAAAATGTCAAGGTGTGTGTGGTTTGCAAGATATAAATTACACGAAAAAATAAAGTGAAGGGTAAAATACTCCAAACTTATCATGTGCAACTCTACCTATCCCTAGTCATATGCCGTAAAAGACCCGAGCGATTCGCGCGTTAAACACTCAAAATGCACACGCCCGAAAAATTAATATTAACCACGAGGTAAAAATAAAACTCAATCTAAGTAACTTTTTACGCAATTTCCCATTTTGTCTTGATTTATCAAACAATAATTGAGGTGGAACACATAGCGTCCCATAAAGGGTTTTTTTTTCAATTTAATTTTTTAAAAAAATTATTTACAAAATTATTTTAAAAATATATATTTACCTATTTGGGTCTCACTCGACACTCAGCCCACCCCTTGCTTGGCTGCGGCAGCCTAATTGATAAATATTTTTTTAAAAAAATAATTTTAAAATATTTTTTTTAAAAAATTAAATTGAAAAAAAACCCTCCTATAAAAGATTATCCAATGCACCTTCGCTGCCACGTTTCCTCTCTCTTTTTGACTTTTTGATTAACATT
The DNA here is from genome assembly GCA_021437795.1 of Rhodamnia rubescens. Lineage (NCBI taxonomy): Eukaryota > Viridiplantae > Streptophyta > Magnoliopsida > Myrtales > Myrtaceae > Rhodamnia > Rhodamnia rubescens. The sequence continues at coordinate 1,110,607 of JAILYA010000032.1, read as the reverse complement.
TTGAAGTCGTTCTTTAGTGCTGATCTGCTTTTTTTATTTTTTTATTTTTTTTATTTGTTTCTTCTTGTAGTCTCCTGTCTTGAACTGGGGGAATCGAGGTCCTTCGATTACGACACAGTACAGAGAATATTGGGACTTTGCCTCCTTGTTTGCTTTTGTTGGTCCTCAAATTGACCGCTGGTTTTCCTTTTTTTTTTTTTTTTGTGAAGGATCTCACTTTTTTCTTTGAATTGGGAATTCTAATTTGATGTATATTTTCATCCCTTTGAGAGATGTTCAACCTAATCTCTAAATTATTATGAAAATATTCGATATCGTTATTTTATCAATTTAAATTAATGTAATGTGTTAACGTGGCTTTCAATTCGTTAAATTTTAACTGTGAACAACAAAATAAAAGTTACACCTCGATCATTAAATTATGTTTGAACTGATAATAAATGTGATAATGCACGTTATTAGAAAATGACGGACATTCTGAACCAAAAGACAGATAGCGACAGAAATATTAACATTGTAATTTTTATTTTTCTCTTTCTGAAGTAGATGTATAAAGAGATGGACATGTTGACTCATTATTTTTAAAAACCCAACTCGGCATATAATAACCTACACCATCACGTAATGTCCGATCTGTTATTTGAGCAAACGAAATGACTATATTGAACATCTAGCAATAATTCAGGGGACCGCATTTAACGGATAAAAATTTCGGATATTACATTGCATAATGAGTTAAAGATCGGGATTGTTGGTTACGTTTTTCCTTCAATTTGCTCTTTGACTAACGCAAGAAATACTAGTGTGCATATAGATTTATTAAATGATGTGACAAATAATAAATGGCCATTTAATCCAATAAGATCTCGTTAAGGCACTCAACAAGAATCTACCATATAAGTTTGCAATCCCATTTAGTCTCAATGCTTTCTTCTCTGAGTTTCATCTAAGGAGCTTTCTTAGTTCGTGAAGGGCCGAATTACGCGAAAATAAAATAAAACTTTTCATCTTTCAACCGTGAGAAAAAAACGAAGAAAAAATAGTTTGGACCGGTTTTCGGTTTCGAAGATCTCATTGTTTTTAGAAAATGTTACAAATTAATGACGAAAATTTTCATTTAAAATACATACATTTGTATTACAAGTAAAAAGGAAGCAAATGCAATTTTTCTTCTTCTTCTTGATAGCCAAAAGAAAGTAGACTTGTTTTGTCTTTTCATTGTTAAGGTGAAGAAAATGGACTTTGTCCCCTTGACAGCTCATCTTGTCCCTTGCTTCCGTCTCTATCTCTTCGGATCGGGGCCGTTGGTTTCACATTTCATTTTCTGCCTCTATTTTTAGTAATCGGAGCCTTAGCCTTTGCGACGAAATGATAATGCTTCGCACGCGATAGTTGGCTCACAGACACGACCCTCAAATTCCGATAGCACCGGAATGTGTCTAGCTTTTTGAGGCTACTCTCGGGGAAATTGCACAGTAGATCGTAAACTGTATAAAAGTTTTGTTAAGTTCAATCAAGTTCTAAACCTTTTCTTAAAATCGCATGTGCCATGTAAACATTTTTTGAATGACACGTAGACAGTTCTAAATATTATTTATGAAAAGGACGTACCCGCACTTTGTGAAGAAAGTTTAGAACTTGATTGTATTCCACGAGCGGGATTTAAGACTTTTTATGCGATTTTTTCGGTTACTTTTAATTTTTCCGTAATTTTAGTCTTTGATTTGGTGTCCCCAAAATTTCAAAAATATATAGTTTTTTTTGTGTGTGTGTGGAGAAAACGTGCATGAGAAGGTAATATGGTCGGTTCATTCTTGCGGATGAAAGTTGCGTGAGTGTGAGGGCAAGGCTTATGTGGTGGACGGGATGGCGGTGCTTTCGGCCGAATTCGATGTGAACTCGGCCATCTTTCTTGCTCATCAGACGCTCTTTGATAGGCATGAGGGCCTTTTTTTTTTTTTTTTGCGGGTCCGGTAGGCATGAGCTTTATCCGTCACAACTTTGTTATGTATCTTTTTAATGAGCGCACATGAGAGTGGTGTGAAAGAAAGAAGTTACGCATTATATGTCTAGAGATAAAAGAAGTAATTAATACTGCCTAAAACTAGGGAGATTATCAATCCCAAAAGTTCTAATCGAACCTATCATACGGTGGCTAATTTAGTGCTAAATCTTTTGACGATTCACTAATGTAGCTTGTTTGGCAAATTCCGAGCACGAACCGCTTACGTGATGGTCGAGTCCCGGATGAGGAGGATGCCCATCATCCACGTGTCAGCAATTTTCATAGTCAAAATGGATGATGCACGAGGGAGGCTTTGGTTGAAAATGAGAGAGATGGGTTTATTTGTCTTAAAAACCATCGAAAAATAACCATAAAAAGAACCGAAAAAAATCAAACATTAAATTGGCAAAAAATTACAAAATTTCTGAAATATTTCATAGTTAGTTTTGACAAATTAATCGCGATATATGTAACCAGGGAATTATTATAAGACTTTCGGAAATTAGCGAAGCTATGAGTGGCAAAACAAATTTTCATACCGACCGTTGTACGATAGGGTTATGACTTTTCGGACAACAATTTTCTCACCCAGTTGACGTAATTCAACGGCTTAAGTATCTAAGTGGAGGTGGATCCGACTAAGTTCTTAATTGGTCCAAGCAATGATCTCCCTTTTGGATCTTCCACGGTGCTTCCTCAACACTTTTAAACTCTTGAGAGAAGAGTTTGCACCCGAAGCTTGTGACTCCTAAATAACAAACGTTGCGTGTACTTGGGACTAGTGATTTGCCCCCAATCAATAATTAAGTCTTGAATTTTGACATTGTTGCACAGTAACCCTCGAACTTTTACTTTGGTTGCGGCCGCTAGTTTATTCTAGGGTTAATGATGCTATGAAAATAAAAAGTGGTGCATGCATGGGCAATGAAGTTAAGAAAATTTAGTGGATGTTATTTTAGTCAAGAAAGACGAGTTAATTCATTTTCAAGTGACCTTCGTTGTTATGCAGTCCACAACAGTACCAAAATTCAGAGGAGTTTTGAATATTTTTTTGCCCCTATATATTTATGCTAGAGATCGTATTTGTGATAATCGGAACTCAAACTTTTTACAAAATCCTGTTTGGGTGTCTAACCAATCCTAATTTATAGGGGTCCAATTTTTTTTTAATGCGCGAACCGATGAAGAGTTCCAAATGGGCATGGTGTTCCTCTAGAACGGATCCATAAACCTAAGATTAAAAAGGGATAACAACACAAATAGTCCCCGAATTTTGATTTCATAGGCAATGTGGTTCCTAAAATTTTAATTTGTTCAACGTAATCAATGAATTTTTGGTACATGTTCACTTTTATCCTCGGATCTGTATGAAAATATTCAATGTTGTCGTTCTAATAATGTAAATTTAGAGATATTATTAAACATTTTCTAATAGTTTAGCAACTAAATTGAATATACAACAAGACTTCAGGGACCACATTGAATAAATTTAAAGTTTAGGAACCATATTGGATATCGGATCAAAATTCGGAGGCTGTTTGTGTTATTTACCCAATAAAGAAGCATACTCCGATTTATTTCAAGAGGACTTGCGGATGATTCAATGAGTAAAGGCTCAACAGGGAAAAAGAGAGAAAAGTATCCGAGCGGGAGCCCAATTTAAATGCGTACAAGTACATTGTACCTATTATGTACATCTGTTTAATATCAACGTTATCGTAAAGGATATATTACCCATCATGAAATGTTCAATTGGAGGCATAATCATTCCATGACGAGTCTACCCCGCAGCTTCACATCCCATAATTCATGATTTTTTTTTCCGCACGAAGTAGCAAATATGCCAAAGATACAAGTTGGCTAGATGTTGATTTGCATATTGACTCAAACTTATGGCCTTTGTGTAAGGTATTGCGACCCTTTTGCCAATGGCCATATCATGCTTCATAGTGCCAAGATCATTCAATTCAATTATGGCAAGAGTGTCGAGAGAGATTCAAAAAGGCACCCGGCAAATGATGGGTCATTCTTCGCTAAAGCAAGTTGTTTCAGAGTATTTCCCCGTGGAGGAACATAAAGGAATTCGATAAGATCTTATGTCTCGTAATTGTTAGGGTGGCCCATCACATGATATTACGGCAGCACATTACAGCAGCACACAAATGTCTATTGGATGGCTAATTTTCATCCTTCGTTCTTTGGAAAGGAAGAATATATGAAATTGTCAAGCATTTTGCGTGCTTATAAAACAATTGCTAACATTTGGTTTATGATCCATTGATTTTTTTTCGTGACACATGTAATTAATATACTGAAAACCGAATATTTTCTTACTAAATTTGATTAACAAGCATTCCAAAAAGGTGTCTAGCGGATTAACTCGGCATCACGTTACTTAGTATTTAAAGAGGAGCATCCGGAAGTCATGCTGGGGTCAGCCCCTCGTACAGTGGAGTGGTTCCACTTGGAGTGGTTGGAACTTGTGTCCGAAGGACCTCAAAGAAAATTGGTCCACAAAATTCCACATTGTCTTGATTTATTTGGCGTTCTCTGAAAATATATCACGCAACATGTTGATATGATACACGACTCTAATAAAAAAAAAAAATTAAATGCAAACTTCCGTAGATTAAATGACAAAAGAAGAAAAAGACGGTTCAACCAGTGCTTTTGCACTTTAGGGGCTTCGGTTATTAATTCATGAGCCTTAATTTTTTTTTGGTCGAATACAAATCGAACCTTAATTTAGGTGATTACAATGTGTACACTTTGAATATTAGTGAAAGATTTGTCATTTCTACCTAATACATATTATGAATTGAGCGACAAGACATTTTCTGGATTTATATCGCCTAGAGTAGATCGAAGGTAACCCTGATTGAAAAAGGACCAATGCGCTATTGCCACAATAATACAAACTATGAGGCACACATGACGAGTCCTCTTGAATCGAACAACGGAGCACATGGACAATTGCCTCTATTAACTGTTCGAAAGAGTAAGTATTAGGCGTTTGGGTTAAAGTATTTTTTGAAAATTAGTTTTTTCAATTTTCATTCGTTCCAAAAATAACTTAATCAACGAAATACAATTCTCGGTCAGTAGAAAAAAATATGCATAAAGTTAGGAAAATGAAAAACTAAATCTAAAGTGGTGAAAATACCGTTCAAAATTGATCATCTCGATTTTTTTTAAATTTTTTAAATTTTTATCATGTACTTTTTATTTTTTATATATATATTATATTCTCATTTTTTATACATGTTATCTTTTTTTTTTCTTTTTCCTTGCCGATGATCAGCCATAGTGTCGGCTAGCGAGCTTTGAGCCTGTCGAGTCGCTGACCCTTTTTTAGCTCGACCTCGCTGGATCTGGCAAGGGACGAGCTTGCTCGAGGCTGGATAGGCTGACATGTGGTCTGCACGCTTCGCTTCCTCTGTCACGTCTTCTGCCCTTCTCTTTTTATTTTTGAAAACCTCACCCCTCTCCTCTCTGTCTAGTGTCTCCCCCTCTTCTCTCTCTTTCCTTTTTGAAAAAAATCACCGAAAACATGTGGACTGTCCGTCCATTCACATGTCGACCTGTCCAATAGTGCAAATGTAAAATTACTTCATATATTGACAGTGGACCTAATAAAGACATAAAAAAATTTAAAATAAAAAATAAATAAAAATAAATGCGAACCACGTTGGTCCATCAGTTATCAGTAGCCCCATCTACCTAGCAATAGCATAGCCCCTACTGTGTGGTCCAGCCTAACGGAAAAAGATTGGCCATGAAAGGGACCCAAACTTAGGCCTTGAGCTTTGGGCCAGATTTTGGGCCTCGTGTTGGGCCGGACCGCATGAAGCAACTTCCTCAAGTACGTGGGCACTCTAGGGCTCCCCACTGGCGATTATGCATAAGATTGTAGTTTCCGGTCCGAAAGTATCTCCACATGAGATAAGCACACAAACTGCCGTGGGATTCGCAAAAGGGAATAAGGGGCATGATGACTGGACATCATCCCCGCTTTTCTCCGGCTTGTCTCCGACAGTCTGTTCGGGGTTTCAAACTTAACGGTGATAACTAAACACGAGAGTTGTGCTCGGCACGGGACTTGACACCTTACGGCATGAGTTGCCGATAGCCATGCACCACCTGTGTCCGTGTTCCCGTAGCACAAAAGATACGTGACACCTCTTGGCCGATCACCACTGGGCATCACACCCGATAGCACAAAATTCTAGGGCTCTCGTTCGTCATATCATTGCATCTAGATGCGGGCCGTTCAATTTCCACTGTAGCAAAGCTGATACTTTTTTTAAGCCATGTTGCTCATTTACAATTGGGAGAAATTTTACCTTTTGTTCTTGCACTTCCACGCTTTTTTAATCACGTGCCCATACTTTTTTAATTAGCCTAATCAAGCCATTCTTCTACTCTCACGATTATTTCGATCAAGTCCTTTCAGCACGAAAATCCGGCTAAATCTCACTGACATAGTTGTTGAGCGACGCCCTAGTGCGATGTGGAGAGATTTTTGCCAATGTGGACGTCCACATTAACCTAAATATTTTCAAAAAAATTTACTTCTCGTCCCTATACTTTCATGTTTTCTTTTCTAATCAAGCCTCTGTGCTGTGATTTGTCTAATCCAATCTCGCCACTTGCACAAATTTTCTCATCCCAAATGTAGCTGGCGTTACCATCGAAGAGATCAAAGGTGACATGAATAGATTGTTCCAACGTGGACGTCGACGTCACACAAGACGTCCACAATGCTTGATTTTATCCACATTAAACTCCGATTGTGTTCACGTCGGCTATATTTTTCCACCGATATCAAAACGTAGGGAAGTCGACATATTTTATACATGTCATATTTTGATGTTGTTCGACGGTCACTTCAAATGGATCTAGTAGGATTGGTGTTAGAGAGATTTGATTAGAAGGCTTCTAAATGTAAAAGGACTTGATTAAACAAATTAAAGTAGTAGAGGGACCTGATAAGAAAAAGGCATCAAAGTACAAGGACGAAAAGTGGAGTTTTTCTTAAATTCTGTCTACATTATGCGCTGATATTTTCTAAATTTACTAAATCTCTCCATGCATATCCAAGCGGACATCCACATGTTGTATCCGCATCATAGTTTGGCCTTGTCCGTGGATCGCGTCAACTGAATTTGGACGAATTTGACATTGGGAGGACTTGATTAGAAGATTTGCGAAAGTAAAAGGAGTTGATTAGATAAGATAAAAATATGATGGGCGAATCTTTTGGGCTCATTAAGGCCTGTGGCTCATTGCTAGTCTGTCAGCTCAATTTCATTGTTTTTCTAGTGACAAGAACCTTGTGGCATTTGCTGCTTCAAATATCCGTAATTTCCGGTGAATCCATGAATACAAATTACCTCATGCATTTGTCATAATAAGGTTATGATGTTAGAGTATTGATGGATTAGTACCCTTGGTCGTGTCGTTGAATAGTCAAACGGTTGACTTTGGTTGAAATAATTAGGCAATGATTGACCGTTTTGTCTTTGCCCTGTACAACTCTGCAAATCATCTCTCCCCACAAGCATGACTTCGAAGACATTTAATTGAAAGGACATGTATACAATTTACCAATTTCTTGCTTGTTTGGCTGAATTGGAGTACAATTAGCAACATGTCATGCTGTTTGTTTGTACACTAAGTAAACTATTATTATTAATAATAAGGATCTTACATCAGCGAGCGAATCATTTAAGCCGCAATACAATTTTTTCCACAGTGTGTAATTACCCTTTGTTAGTCCCCATTTATAAGTTCCTTTACTTGCAAAGGCTGGGTAGTTGGGCTGGGCCTGAGGTAATGGTCAGCCCATATTTTATTTCCTTTATTTTGTTAAAAAGATTATCATGTTGAGATGTGATTCCGTTCTAATTGAAAGTTAGATACTTAATCAGATAAAGGTGGGTGGGATCCTGTTAAGCATCACATATCAATTTGTCTCGCCACACATCTCGAGTCAAACTTGCAAATCTCTACATTTTGTGGATGTGATTTCAGATTGTTAACCACTCCATGCATCGGTCGACATTCAAACTTACATGATGCATTTGTCTCTATTTCGTGTAATCAATAATATGCATCAACAAATTAGTACGCCAAAGTGTGGGATTAACTGAAGGTGAATGGCACTCAAATCCTTATTATTTTCATACTTGGGTTTTCCTTCTCGTGTTTTGCAATAGCTATTGTGCATGTACTTGCAATTTGTGTGCTTAGGGAATCGTGTGAACAAAAGAATGTGGCATGATTTAACTTATTCTCATCGCAGTCACATTCTCCCACAGAAGAAGTGCATGTGATGGAGTGACTCCAAGGAAAGGGACAAAATCCAGAGGTAAAATGGAGCAAAACTGTCCCCCCAAAATCCAATCCCCGCAAGAATATTTTTTGTTTCTGCTTTAGTACGTTTCATCAATTCTGAGGAGAGCATTTGGATGGTAATGGTTGGCTCCATTCTGAGGCTAGAATCGTTGAATTGGTTTGGATATTCCCTCGTCACCATCATTATTATAAGGAAAAATGACACAAATAAGACTTGAACTTTGATCCAATGTGCAATGTGGTCCATGAACTTTTAATTTGTTCAATATAGTCCTTGAACTTTAACCTAATGTGCAATTTGGTCCCTAAACTTTTGACTTGTTCAATGTAGTCCCTGAATTTTTAGTAAAAGTTCAATTTAGTCCATGAACTATATGAAAATATTCATTATTGTCCACGATCTTAAATTAATAGAAGGACTACATTAAATATTTTCATATAGTTCAGGGGACTATAATGAACATGTAGCAAAAGTCTAAAGATCACATTGAACAAACTAAAAGTTCAGGATCATATTGAACATTAGGCTAAAGTTCAAGGATTATATTGAACAAATTTAAAGTTCAAGGACTATAATGCACATTAGGTCCAAGTTCATGGACTATTTATGTCATTATCCCTTATTATAACTATTTTATAATACAGGACATAAGCCTAGAGGCCTCGCGGGCCGGAAGAACCGAGTTAAGTTCGAGCCTTTGACCCGTACAGGTGGCCCCGATATGGTGCGGTTTGTAGGCAGTTGGTGGAATATAAGCATATGACCCCAATTCTCGAGCTGGAAATTCCTTGCACCTCAACAAACTGCGCCTATGAACACCTTGCAAGTCTCATGAATCGAGTTAAGTCCCAAACTTTGGTTTGCGCAAGTGACAGTGATCCTAGAGCAATTTGCATGCAATTGATGGTATTTGAACCTACAACCTCTAATTCTCACGCTGGAAATTCTCTACACTTCAACCAATTACGTGTACCTTAATATTATGCGATCGTTTTTTTATCATCATCATCGTCGTCGTCATCACCCCTACTTTGGCTCTTATCAATCTTCCTCTAACGATGGATATTCCCAATAATCAGTACTTATAAAATATATTGATACCTAACAGTTGCCAATTAAACCACCTACATGTACATTCTTTAAGCTCAATGGCTCTATTCATGCAAAGCAACAAGCATATTTATGTTTCCTAGCCAAAGAAGAAGAAGAAGAAGCAGCAGCAGGATATTAGCACATCGTATGCTAAGGAAACAGGGTGTTTCTCTTTTCGTTCTCGTGATTTTGCAAGATCAAATTAATTTTCAAAACCTATAGCAAAATAATCAAAATCGAGAGCTTGGAATGAGCGAAAGGCCCTGTCTCTCCAAATTGAACATTTTCAAATAATCAAGACCAAGTTTATTTGTCATTGGCCCTTTCAAATGTTTGGCAATTTCGAGGCAATAATCTTCACCTTTTCAGGTCCTTTACACCAACTTTCTCTCTTTTCTGACTAAATAAGGAACTTTGGCCTCATGTCAATTATCAAATTATCATTGCCTAGACTCTCTAAATACCATTGGTCCATCAATAATTTTCATCAATTTGAAAGCTTATTGCTTGCTGAGAACATACATCAACCGGGATCCAATCGTATCCAGCCTTTCAGCAAACAATCTTTCAATCACATTGTCAAAAGACTCCATGTGGACAACTGTCACTATCTAACCCCAAGAAATGACAACATTGGATATGGAGAAGTTCTTTCAAAATTGATTTTTGTTTATGTAACCTGTGCAAATTTGATTGGACGCTTTTTCATGTAACTTGTGCAAATTTGATTGGATGCTTTTCATACGTAACTTGTGTAAATTTGATTGGATGAATATACCTTTAGGTTTTCTAAAGCCACTATTCGTATAATTCAATAAACAAAAGTGTAAACAAGTAAGTATTACCTCAAACCTCTCTCAAATCTAACAAAACATGCTATATTATTCTGAAAGAAACTCCCTTTCATCGATTGTGATTCTCCCTCCAACAAATTTGCTGTGTCTTTTGTCCTTCTTTTCATAAATAATATCTCACTTATGCACGAAAAAGCAGAAGATGCTATATCATCCATTATGTTTAAAGTTTGAATATCGAAACTTTCTTTCTACAGATTTATTCCAAAGCTTTGTTTTTTCCCCTTTTTGTATGCTCATTGTAGAGTTATAAGAATAATCCTCCTATAAGATGTGTACCCAATAAAAAATGAAAGTTTTGGACTTTATATAACATGGATAAAGAGCTGAGAAAATGTCCCGTGTTCTGGGTCATTCTTTTTGGCTTATATTTTTCCTTCTCATCCCCTATTGCCTCTTTCAAATCAATGGCTTGTCAATCTGTTAAGATTGCTTCATCATGCAAGCATTCGTGGGCTGTCAAACCAATGAGTAGAAAGACATTTTCCTGTGTAGGAATTGAAAAAGATATCATTATAAAACGTTGTTTGATAGGCTATCCCCCACAAGGGTTGAAACTAGACCCTTTTGCATAAAAGTCCCATTCCACCGGGATACGAAATGCAGGCAAGTTTGTGGGAGAGTCAATGGAGTAACAATGAGGGCACGAATACAGATGTCTCCAGGAAGTAGTTAATGGGGAAGAAATTCATAGTTCAGGTCAAAGTGTGTGACCCCATTGACAACACAGGAGGACCGTGATCTGTTGTACGTGACTTTTTAGCTGCATGATTACTCCTTTTGACTTGGATCATTGGATGTTGCATATGATTGGTATTCTCTTCTTCTTTTTTACTTTTAATAATTTTTAGAAGCATTTTAGTGGGAAACTCGAGGTGTGTTCGGTAGGAGCACAAACAATAATCTCCATATACTCGTGTAGCTTCATTACATGACTTCATATTTGCATATTACCACATGGCTTTATAGAAATTGGGCCAAATTAGATAGCAGATCTGATGTGGTATCGAACAATTTTGATCTATCTGGGTCGTGGTAGCGCGGGACAAGGTCGACTTGATTCAATTCCTTGGGTTTGGGCCAAGTTTTGGATCCATTGACCTTGTCTTCTCTTGCTTGAAGTTGAGGTACCAATGAAACTTTTGTGGTGGGTGTTATGACCTATCACTGTTCATGGAGAATTTAAGTCATCTCTTCTTGTGGCCCTAGGTGATTGGCCATTTTAAATGTGTGCATTATTCCATCTCGAAAGCACGTCAACATCCTAAGCCATTCGTGAGCACCAACACTCAATAATCTCAACATGCAAGTGATATGCAAGAAGTTAGTTAAGGGTGTTCTGATAGCGATTGTAGGTCCGTGATGAGCATGCCGATTTGCGTAATTATTTCGCATCATTGGACGTGTGAATTACTAGAGAAACTATCCATGTCAAAGTTCCTTGTGGTTAAGGGTAGTGAATAGCTCTCATTGGTTCGAACTCCACGTTGGACAAAACCATATTGCCTTGTTTCTCAATGTTATGCGCTGAGCATGAGTTCAAGATGATAATTCTCACTGCAACAATGCTTAGGGTAGATTTAAATTCGGCCAGGTTTGACAATAGAACATGTATGTACAAAAGAGAGTTTGAAACTTTAGCAAGGCACATTATTTTCACAAAGGAAGAAAACTTTAGTAAGACAAAAGCTTGGATTAAACAAACAAATATATAACTAGGTCTGCATGAAACTTCTAGCGACTTCAACATGCTACAAACCCTAGAAGATTCTCAGCCACGAGATGGTTTTCTAGGGTTTCGCGGGTGTTCATGAGTGAGACTTCAAATTGTTTTTTGATACCCAGATAAAATCCAGTGAAGAAAAGAAAGTGGGAGAGATAGATACAAAATTTCACTTGGAGTCTTTCACGGACAGTCACGTGAATATAATCGAAAAGCTATTGAACCTGAGTCGAGCGTGGCGTTAGACATGATCATTACAGAAAATTGGAAGCACCCTTCAGTGGGTTTTGATGGCCGCTCTCACGGGTCCTGGGAATAAGAGCAAAATCAGAAGAGGAAAGCAATAGTGTAGGTCCAACCTTTGACTCCCCCAGTGAAATTTCGTACGTGGGAAATAGGAAAAATGGAGTTGAGGCACCCGGGGTCCCCTTAAAAAGAAGAAGCACAATTCATTCACATAACATATCTCCACCCTATGTATTTAAGCATTCCTATTGCTTCGGTTAGGAAAGGTTATTGAGCCCTGCCAGGAGAAAAGGAACAATGAGAGTCACAATGACTTCCATACTTGATGTGGTATACATGTAAGTGTAGTCGCACCACAAAGAAAATTACTAGAATCAATTCCCCCTTCTTTGATTGCATGTGTTAGGTTCCACTGCACAACAGCCATACCCAAGTTGATTAGGAGTGACGATTTGCGACGCTTTACAAAAAGCAGGATAAGAACATATCACGAAATTAACGAGTTCATGGTAATTGTTTGTGTTCGTAATATTGTCAACCTATCGATACAATTAATAAGTAGGTCGTGCTCGGAATAAACCCTTTTCTAGCTGGGAATGATAGACGGGGAACGAAGGAATCTCTCAAATTAGTTCAACCTAGAGTTTTGAAACTATCCAGACGTGTGATGAAATCTAGAGAGTAACAAATTTATTTTCTGGAATAAGTATACGGTTAGGGTCTTTTGGAAATGGTGGATGAAAGGCTTTTAAATGGATATGTATGAGCAGAAAATAAAATTGGAATATATGAAGTTCACCATCAAGGTATAAAGGAACACGCCACCAGCTAAGGATATAGAACTCCAGGTTATGAAGTTCACCACGAAAGCATAAGGATTACACTACCAGCCAAGGATAAAGAAATTTTTGGTTCGCACCAAAGGAGGTGGATAATTAAAGTAGAAATTCACTCACTTGAGAAAAATCTCATGTACATTTATACGTGAGATCAGTCCTCTACTTATTAGAGAAATTTTGCTCAGGGACTAAACAAAACGGAAATGACTCTTGAAATCTAGGACTCTTGGGATCTAGCAACCGGCAATGACTCTAGGAGCAGTTACATCGACACACAATTATGACTCAGAAAACTAACAACATATTTAAGATGCATTATAACTAGAATTTGATATATGATAACTCGTTCACTAGTCTTAAAAGTCGAAGAACTACCTTGGAAGATTGGTGATAGCCATGAGCATTGACCAAGAGTTACATAGTAGTCGATCAACAACCATGGAATGGAGGAGCAATTACCAAAAAAAAAAAAAAAAAGATTCCTAAACTTATTGTTTGGCTGACAGTTCATAATTTTTCAATATGGCCAATATAATCATAAGCGTTTCTGACAATTTTCCGTTGTAAACCTTGCGGCTAATTATGGTTGGAAATCACTGAAGTGAACCGGGAATAGTCCGGAACCGGAATGAACCAACCCATAATTGGCGGTCCCCATGGAGATCGGTCTGATTCCATATTTCAATTTATTGCTGGACCTGTATTATATATTAAAAAATTCCAGCTCACTTTTAGTAAGTGAGTTTTTCCGTCCTGCTTTTTGTCCTTTACTCGCAGTCCTACTCGCATCTTGCGGTCCTCAAAATAGAACTCACATCAAGATGCTACCATTTACCCTACAATATTTCTTGCTCTTCTCACGGGTGTCTTTGTCCAGGTTAATGTCTCCTACCTAGATGCTGTTGTGGGCCTCTATCTGTTGCTAAGAAAACCTCCTCTGATCTACGTTTGACAAAAATATCCTTGGTCTTATTGAGTTTGGTAAATACATTGTTATATTTTATTCCAGGTGATACACGCGAGAAAAGAAGCTTATATTGACCTTAATTGGATGTTCATACTCAAGACAAGAGCATCCCATATCTATTTTTGAAGGGGTTGAATCATGTTATCCAGATTAAGTAAAGTGTCACTTATGTAGCTTCAACGACACCGTTGAATGAAAACTTATATGCGAGTATCAATGAGGATTCTATTAGTTCAAACTTAGTGTTCTCACTATTCAAATTCAAATGACTGGTTTGGTTTGTAAAGACTGTTCGAAAATAGGGAAACATTAAGACTTAGAAACTGTTCTTACCTGAAGACCCACGTTTGACATATGCTATATATGGTTGAGAAATTCATTTGAAGGAAGTTGTAATCTTTGATTTGCAAGATGATTCTACAAGGGAACATAGAATATCTCAAGTTGGATATTACCTTCAAGAGACAAGCCGACTTCCATAAATGAAGAACTCTACTTATGCAAACCAAAGATTTGATTGTGTGAGCAATAGAATCGAGTGGGGTTCAGATTCTTATTACTCAACAACTACTAAATCTTCAAGATACAGGCTCATTCAATTAAGATTGAAGGTGTTCAATCAAAGATTGAAGAGCGACCTTATGAGACCTATTCAATAGCAAGTTTAGAGGTGGATGAGTACAAAAGGAGACATTTGTGCTGTTATGAGTAAGAGAGTTCGAGTCATAAATTTCAAAGTGCAAGAGAGCTTCAAATTCTACATAATTGTCTTTGTGAGCTTTACACTTTAATCTTTGAGAGGCTTTGTAAGAGTGATTGAGAGAAGATAATGTGATCTATGAAGAAGAGTATCATTATTTGTTGTAAACTTTCATTGATTCATCTAGTGGAATTGATCCTATTGATTGTCGGCGTGGGAGAGTGAATGTATATACGATCTAAGCCAAACCACTATAATCTTCACGTGCAACATGCTCTGTCCTAAACTCTTCTTTTGGTGTTTAATAGAATATTGCATATTGGTGACCGTGTTTATCAATTACATACCTTCAAAGTCTATGTGATATTTGACTTGATTCTTTTAATTCCACACTTTGTCATCAAATTAGATTAAAAACACCTATTCACGCCCCTCTAGGTGATATTGCTAGATACAACATTTGTTTCTTTCCCCGCCTCTTACTCACAAATGCGTCTCTTAGAACATCTGGTTATAGCTACTAAGCGTTGATGCGTATGTTCTATTTTGGTTGACTCAATATTATATTTGAAGCAAGAACATGCACAACACTTGAGACTCGCAATGACAAATTAAGCTAAAACAGATGGTTCTCTAAAGTCTTTTTTGCTCTTTGTCAAATATTCTAAAATCATAGTACCATTTCATGTTTGATAAGCAAGACCTTAAAACACCTATTCACCCCCCTCTAGGTAATATTGCTAGATACAACATTTGTTTCTCTCCCCTGCCTCTTACTCACAAATGCGTCTCTTAGAACATCCGGTTATAGCTACTAAGCATTGATGCGTATATTCTATTTTGGTTGACTCAATATTATATTTGAAGCAAGAATATCCACAACACTTGAGACTGCAATGACAGATTTAAGCTGAAATAGATGGTTCTCTAAAGTATATTTTGCTCTTTGTCAAATATTCTAAAATCATAGTACCATTTCATGTTTGATAAGCAAGACCTTCATGCAGATTTTTTTTTATAATTATTCTTACATTTTCCCTTGCAAAGAAGATTGAACATAGAAACTAGATTCACCATGAAATTAATTGATGAATGAAATTTTATAGGGATTGGAAACTAGTTTCAATGTAGAACACTTGAGACTGTAATGACAGATTTGAGCTGAAACAGATGGTTCTCTAAAGTCTATTTTGCTCTTTGTCAAATATTCTAAAATCATAGTATCATTTCGTGTTTGATAAGCAAGACCTTCATGCATATTTTTTTTAAAATTATTCTTACATTTTCCCTTGCAAAGAAGATTGAACATAGAAACTAGATTCACCATGAAATTAATTGATGAATGAAATTTTATAGAGATTGGAAACTATTTTCAATTTTTCGAAACCAATACTTAGTGGGTGGTTTTCGGTTCCACAATAGGAACCTCCCACCCAGATCGTGCTCACGCCTACCAATAATGACTCTAGAAGCAATTACATCGACACACAATTATAACTCAAGAAAACTAACAACATATTTAAGATTCGTTATAACTAGAACTAGATATATAGTAATTCGTTCACTAGTTTTGGAAGTCGAAGAGTTACCTTGGAAGATCGATAGATAGCCATGGGAATTAACCAAGAATTACGTGGTATTTGATCAACAACCTTGGAATGGAGGAGAAATGATAGAAAAAAAAAAAATACTAAACGTATTGTTTGGCTGACAATTCATTTTTTTTAATATGGCCAATTTAATCATAAGCATTTTTGAAGATTTTTCAATGTAGAACTCGTGGTCAATTATGGTCGAAAATCATTGACGTGTAAGCTAATTATCCTACATGGTGCGGCCCGTATTGATGTGAATAATTTTTATATTTTTTAAAATTTTCTTTAAAAAAAGAAAAAGAAAAATTGGGAAAAAAATATAAAGAAGAATTTTTTAAAAATTGCAAAAGTTCTCCACTTTGGTGTCGATTGTGCCACATAGGATAGCTAGCATTTAGTCAGCAACTTTTTTTTATCGAAATTGGCTAGAATGACTATATTGGCAAATTGTCATAAGATTCAGAACTAAATTAGTCAAATTGAAAAGTTTATGATTGAATGGATATCTAATATATTTAGGAATTGTTTGGTAATTATCCATTGGAATCGACAACTAGCCTTGTGAGTGGACATCTATACCTATAGGATCGACAACTTCAACCTTGGACCTATTGAATCATGTTGTCGCGAAAATAGTCTTTTCTTGCATAAATAATGATTGGGTTGAATCAACTGAAGAAGCATAGGTTGGGATTAAGAGTTGTTCATAGGACCTCATGCTCCTAGATCATCCTCCCTAGGTTGATTGAGATTTGGCCTCAAATATTAATAGACATTCATCTTCGAACTAAAGAGAAAGGTCTCCCCCCCTTGAAAGTTGTTGAGTCGTCATATTGTGATCAACTTTGTACACATTATCGCCGATTCTCTCAAGTGTTGAGAAAAACCTCTAATTAACTTTGAAGTGACAAAATAATCCATGATCTCTTAATATGAATTAATGTAATGAAATACTTGTTTTGCGAGATTATCCATAAGTGTGGGTTACACACGATTGAATCTAGCATAAAAGGATCAAATCTGTTATGAGAGACTCGAGATGTTGTATCGAGCTTAGACGTTAGCGAGAGAGCTCAAACATCGAATGATGCTCAAGCTACGAGAGGAGTATTTCATATGCAATGACCAGATTATAAAGAGACGTGTTTAAGATGATTTAATTGACATATTACATCATCACAATGGCTAACGAGATCAAGCTGGATTCATACTTGAAGATTCTAGAAGATCAATCAAGGACGCGGATTAACAGAGACAAGAATGACTCACCTAATGAAGTGATCTATCTAGGAAACTCAGGATCACGATTGTATAGGCAATTTGATCCAAAGAGGGATTCTTTTCTTTGTTGATCTCAACGACTACGAAATTCTTTGTATACGCTCTCGTCCAAACAGAGAATTTTTAGAGAGCCATCCTTTGGAGATCTTGGAACGGTCAATTGGAGATGGAGGAGTATAAAAGGACACTTCAAGGCTGAAGAACGGAAAGACGAGGGAAAATAATTCAAAATTCTAAGATCAAGAAAGCTTCACATTCGTCACGTACCTTTGATCCTATACTTGTAATACTTAGAGGAGATCATATGATTGTAAGAATGTTAGACAAAGAGTCTATTCACTAAATTGTAACCTCCGAGATATTCACTAGTGGAATCCAATTGATCGACTACTAGCGTGAAGAAGTGGATGTAGGCTTGAATAAAGCCGAACCACTATAAATCCTCGGTGCACATTCTCTTACTCTCATTGATTATGTATTGTGATAGTTAAATTATACAAAGCGTTGCATATGAGAATATTGCTTGAACCAACTAGCTATCATCATCCGAATGAAGTTCGAGCATTCTCATTTACATTCCGCATTAATTTTCTTAAAATTTCTAAAATCACCTATTTACCCCCTAGGTGATAACGCTAGCCCTAACAATTGGTATTAGAGCTTGGTGCTCATATTTTTATTGAAGTGTTCTTACTTCGAGCTAACGATCATTATGGCTAGCAACTTTTCTCCCACATGGATTGAGGGAGGTAGCAACAATAGACCACCTTACTTTAAAGGAAAGGAGTACAAGTGATTGTCATAGTTAATTCAACGCATATATTAGATGTCAAGATCTGCAAACCTAGGTTGTTTTTCAAAGAGGCGTTGACCCATCTGCAAGCACTTCACGCCGATCAAATGCAGGGGACAACACCAACACCACTCCCACGAGATGTTGTAACCGCCATTGAATTGGCAAAGAGAGATGCCCTGGATGTTAAAGCTATTTATTCTTTCTATAGTGCATTATCTCCCACTCGAACACAAACGTATTGCCAATTGTTCCTTTTCAAAATTGGTATGGGACAAGCTCTATGTAATCTATGAAGGGACGGGTAAAGTTAAGGATACCAAAGTTAATATATGCCTTGGCTTATATGAAGCCTTCAAGATGAAGCCTAACGAAACAAATGAAGGAAATGCTTGATAGATTCATTGAAATAATGAATGGCCTCACCTATCATGGACAATACGTATGCGGACCGATACGAGTAAACAAACTTCTAAGGGCACTCATAAAGGAATGGGATAATATCAAAACATCCATTCGAGAAAATCACAAGATATCACCCTTATCCATGGATGAACTCATTGGAACTCATTGAAACTCTTCATTCCTACGAGGATGAAAGAATCAATGAAGAAACTCATTCAAAAGGTAAGAAGTCCATTGCTTTGAAATCAAATGCTGATTCGATGCTTTAGGTTCCAAGATGAAGACGATGAGGAACTTGCACTCATGGTCCAAGAGATTCGGAAGAATGGCTAAGAAGGGCGAAAACTACAAAGACAAAATAGATTTCAAACAATATGATCAAAGAAGATCATATGGCGGTAGAGACGAAAACAAAGACGTTATTTGTTATGAATGCAAAAAGAGAGAACACATCAAGCCTAACTATCCTCTCCCAAAGAAGAAAGGAAGGGATGAAAAATCCAAGAAAGCTTTAAAGGCGAAAACCTGGAGCGACTTAGAATGCAAAAATGATGAGGAATATGCCAACATCTCGTTTAATGGCCAACTCGGACTACGAGGATGAATATGAGGTAATTCATCGTAGGATCCCTCCTGAGGTATTGGAATATATAGATGGTTGACAAAAAATCTTGTGCTATTATAATTTGATTTCGACTTTATCTCGGAATGATATATTGAATTATTTTACATCGTTGGATAAGCTGGAAATTTCTTGTTGGAATAAAAATAATTTTTTTTTATGGATCTTGAGATGAAAAGAGAAATGGTTGATATCTTTTTCAAGGAAGAAAGAATTCGGATTATCGAGCTCATTTTATCATCTTTGATCTTGTCACATTTTGCAAAGATAAAATCTTTTTAAAGGAGATATTATTTGAATTAGACGCTATCTTGATATGACATGTTATATTAGATCGTTAGTTGTGTTGCAAAGTGAGAATCTTATGAGATATTATTTGATTGGCATATTGTTAGAATGATAATATTTCTTTATATGCTGTTAAGGAAAGAATATTTTGGTATTTATAAAGTTTCCTTTATTTTGTTCTAACTTAAAGAAAAGATACAAAATCCACGGATTCAAAAAAGGAAATAAGTTTATTGCAGGAAATTCTACAAAGGAACAATGATTGCAAATCAACGTAAATCATGATGCGATCGAAGAAGGATCTCAATGAGCAATATTTTCTAAGAAGGAAAGATTATTGTCTCCTCTATAAGAAACGACCGTTTGACGACATGGAAATCTCTATCTTCTAAATGTTGAATATGAAGATTTCAAATGTCTAATCTCTTCAAGGATGAATTATGGCACATAAATCATACATTCTTGGGAGACATACATTACAAATGTTCATGCTTTAGAACAAGCTCGAGCTTCTAAAGATACACATCAAAAGCACTTTCTTGAATAGACACATTAAAGAGGAAGTGTATGTGGAACAATCTCCTGGTTTTAAAGATCCAAAACAAATAGGTAAGGTTCTACATATGATTCGAGAAGCAGAGAAAAGTTCAGAATCTTGGCATGTAAATTCTATTTTTGTAAAGAAATCAGGTATGTCTCTTGATTGTTTTTATATAATTGATTATATATTGTCTACAAAAATTCTTTATCTAAAGCATTTTTTGGCAACTTTTGATTTAATTCCAACTTTTACAAATCCAATTTTTCAAAATTTCCTTTTATTGCCAAAAATTTATTCTCCATAAAGGTAAATCATCATTTCAAGCATTTACATTTCTTTTGCGAACATCATGAGAGATATATTTTCGATATGCATATGAGATTCGTTCTTAAGAAAAGTCCCTTTGATTTTGAAAGATATCTTTCCGATTTTTTTTTATATTTATGGATATTCTTGCTATATTTTTAAAAGTGCACATTACATTTAGCAAATTTCATCCGCAACTTGAAGGAAGGTATGAACGTTATATACTTTTTTTTTGCAAAGATTATTATCTCTCCTACAAGAAACTGGAGGTTGTAAAAGAATCTTTCCTTATGAAGTTGGGAAAGTTTATTCAAAATCTAAATAAAGATGTTTGCAAAGTTTGATATGAATATTGCGAAAAGATTTCGCAATACTTTTGAAGGATCAGAAATTCTCCTCCTCTTACAACTTTCACAAATCAATGAAGGCATATTAAAATACATTGAACAAGCTCTTAGAGTATCATGTGAAAGGTTAAGTAATTTCTTCATTGAAATATTTGAGATGCTTACAATTACTACTCTATTTATTCGAAAGTAAGGGTGCTATGTATTACGGGAGATATCATATCTTTAACACAAATTTGTGCAAAATATTTGTTGAATTTATGCAGATTAATTCGAAACAAGCTTGATTGAAGAGACTCTTCTTTCTCGAATTTCATGAGCAAACGAATGTTGAAGATGACTAGAACCCCAATGTTCTCTACTCGAACGTAAATCAGCATATGAATATCATTCCGAAGTTGTTTAGACTTAGGGTGAGTTTCGGAAGAAAGACAAAATTCCCTTTTCAAACTTAGGGGAGCTAGAAAAAGTGCACAAGGATGACATTCTTGAGAAATATTCAGATCAATCTTAGCATACTTGGAGTAGCAATTGAAATGGAAATCGAAACACTATAGTATATCCATTGACCCAATCATCTTCACCATTTTCGAGCTACGCAAGGAAAATAATGCTATTGAAAAAAAAAAACATCCCATTCAACTAGCATACCCAGGTAAAAGCTGCTCACAAAAACTGTCTAGACAACAGGGGGAGAAAAAGAAAGTTTGGAGAGCAAAAATGCAACGAAAAGGGGGAGAATCATCTCAAAGAAGCAATAAATTGAAGAGGAGCATTGATCAAGCATGGGAAAGTCCTGTTGAATTTGAGCTTATAAAAATCCCAATCTTGATTACCATTCGGATAATGGAAGAAAAGGTAAACGCGTGTTAGAACTTGTTAATTTATACAAAATCCGATAAGTATATCTTCCATTTTCCCTTGCTGTTTGTCATTACAAATCTCCAATCTCTATTATCGTTTTATTATGACAAAAAGGAAGTGAAATCGATTTGTGCTCCTTATATATGTTCACCGACATACATGATGATTGTTTCAAAACATAAGCTATCTTTCATATCTTTTATGTTCATTCCAACTGTAGATTGTAACGACCCGGGCGATTCACCACCTGTCATGTTCTCAATCAACACGAAGGCTGGTAGAATGCCCCATAACGAACCACATGAAACTAAGGCTTACGTTCTCTACTTTAATCTTTTATTATAATTTGGTGCATGTGGAAGCTCTAGAATAGAAAATCAAGCAAGGCGGCCATATGGGCACAAGTGCATGGAAACCAAAGCATTCAATTGGCGGTACGCCTAAACAAAGGGTATAGCCTTTCATGGTATTGCTAACTAGATATACACATTTCAAACAACGGACTTTTTTTCATATCTCGTTTATTCAACTACATCAGCTATTCTTTCTTACATGTTTATACAACCACTTCATTTAGATACATTATTTACATGGGACGAATACAACAGGAGGGGTAATCTACTCCAGATTTCTAGCATTATCATCCACAACCTCCAACTATCTTTGCTCATATGAGAAATGGTTAATCAACAGGAGTAAACCAAAGCTCCTCCGCAAGTAGGATCCCTAGGCCAAATGATTGAACCAATTATGACATAGCGAGAATGGAGGATCGTCCAAGACAACCAAATATATCCTACATCAACAAGAGATATCGAATTCTACCAAAGCAAAACACGATCCTCATAGACAATAGATTTCATAATCATATCCAAAGCATTTACACCACAAACATCATTCACCAAAATCCAACACTTGAATTTGTAATCATAGAGACATAGTAGCAAGGATAAAGATCTACTTGCCTCGACTAAGCGAGAATTCAATGAACAATCGACGGATGAATAGACGGACGAATGAAATGGCAAGCCTAATGGGCGAATGGCGGTCGCAGAGGCAATGTCGTCGGTCGTGGATCAAGGGCAATAAATAGCAACGACGGAGACGACGTACCTAGAGAGGGTTAGCGGTGGTTGACATTCCAAAGAAGTAGAGTAATGACAGAGGTTTCCGACAATAGCTATTGAATGAACCGACATCGATTTCTATTTATAATTGCTCGATCGGCTTAGACCAATAAGCTTGTAGTCGGTAGCTTGTAGTAGAGTTAACTTATGACGCGTCGTGCTTGTCACCGCTTATAGTGAAGTCGGCTTGTGACGTGTCGTGCTTAACGATTTGTCGTGCTTCGCTTTGTCGTTCTAGACGCTTTATCGTACCTACATTAGTCAAATTTCAATTTTTGTGCCAAATGATCCTAAACCTGTCAAGCACTAACTTGCTCCTATTTTAAGCGGGTGAAAGTTTGGGTCATCACGATCTTCCCCATCCTTAAGTAATTTCGTCTTTGAAATATCAATGTCACTCCCTCCTAATTAGGGAGATTCTTATGGTGAATTTCTTTTCACTCAATCATGCCGCTCATTATGCCTCACTTGCGTATTCTAACCTTAATTACCACATCTCGCAATGTTAACCTATAAACGGGATCATCAATCTCAATATTTTGGCAACATCATCGTGCCATTTTCATCTATCCGTCAATCTCACAATACCATGACCACTCTTTCACATATTTCAAATATACTTTTTAATACAAGTCTTCACTTTTACAACTCACCAATTCAAATGGCGTCAATATTCAACAATGAGCTTATCACCGCCCCATATTTCAAAATATCTAGGCAGGTTATCCATCACTCAGGATACAATCCTCTGCCAATCATGATGCCGATTCTATACACTAAGCATGTGGTTCTATTGGTTACGGTCAAAATATTCTACACAATCATTTCATAAAATCAAATCCGATGCAATCCCCGGATATTTAGGAAACAATCTCCAGGCATTCCGTGATGCAATCTAGACCTTTACATGGCACACCATTGCAGGCAAATACAAACAACACATCCCTCACATAGACAAGATCTTCTCTAGCAATATCCTCGGAGGTATCACAACAAACTTTCACTAATCACCACTAGGCATTTACGGGATTTCTTGCCAATGGCATCTCAACTTCATTTACCATGTTTCATTTCAATACTCGAGTTACAATGCCATGTTATAGTTTCCAATTCATTTGAGTTTAAGACTCAGGAAATTCATTACAAACACTGAAACCAATGCAACTTTTATTTATGGAAACCATTTTATTTCAAAAAGACAATGCAACTCAAATTCGAAACCGTTTCGATCCAAAATCAAAAACATTCCGAAATCTGAAAATATTTTGGATTTCAAAGCTTAAAATCAACTCAAATTTTTGAAATCATTTCGATACATAATCGAGAATGACATTAGACCTAGCACAATACTTAGACCCACTCTTTCAATGCATAACTTAGTTCATCCCCGCCCCAACTATCATCTATGCTAAGAAGCTACCAAGTAGCCGCACCTTACACAAGACTTATCTACGCCCCGACAAACACTCCTCAATCAAGTTGACACGGATCGGGTTGCTACGGTTCATCCCCAAGTCATATACTTATGGAGCGAATTCGGTTTTCACACATCCAATACCACGTCTCCACGATTTTTAAGTATCTCGCCAGCTCGTCCCATACCAAGTTAATGGTTATTCAAGTCCGATATAAAAGCAATGATATGATCATGCATGCATGTTTTCAAACTCAACATTTTTGATGCAATAAGTCCTTGCAAGGCATGTTATTCAGTTTTAGATGAGGTACGTCATAAATTCACAACTTAGATTCATCTATAACTACTAAGTCATCATCTCACAACGATCAACAACTTAGATTCAATCTATATCATTTGATCACTTTCATATCGGCCATGCTTTACATCACTCAAGATCGATATCTAAAATCTATTCACAACTCCACAATCCAATCCTATATTCCATAAATATCAATCGCCTTGTCACAATTTCATAATTCAAAATCAGATACACAACTTACCTTCAAATCTCAATAGTTCAAGCCTAAAGGCAAACTATTGCCATAAGAACTTATTGTCCAATTTCCAGTGATCACCTTACTATATCCACAATTAGCCATAATAATCATCAACCTTAGGTAGTGATCAACGAAATCTTATATGTAACATAAGTTTCTTTCCTTGACAATCACAATCACATCTACTTGTAGTTTTAAATGCATACGTGCCTACCAAACACTTCATCCATTAGCGCACCTTATCACTCGATGAACTGCTACGATACCAAATAAGCTTGTAGCGACCTAGGTAGTTTGCTACTGTCTCGTCCTCAATCCAAATGAGGTTGGTGTAGAGTCTCATACCAAACCGCCCGTGACTAAGGCTTCCGTTCTCTACTTTAATCTTTCGTTATAATTTGGCGCATGCGGAAGTTATAGAATAGAAAATCAAGCAAGACAGCCATACACACATAAGCACATGGAAAATAAAATATTCAATTGATAAGCACAATCAAACAAAGGGCATGGCCTTTCATGGTTTCGCTAAGCGTATACACACATTTCAAATAATGGTCTTTTATGCATATCTCCTTTACTCAACTACATCAGCTATTATTTCTTACATGTTCATACAACCACTTCAATTAGATACATTATTTACTTGGGACGAATACAATAGAGAGATAATCTACTCTAGATTTTTGACATCATCATCCACAACCTTCAGTTATCTTTGCTCATTTGAAAATGGTTAATCAATGAGAGTGAGCCGAAGCTCCTCCGCAAGTAGGATTCCTAGGCCAAACGATTAAACCAACTATGACATCACAAAATTAAGGATCGTCCAAGAATACCAAACATATCCCACGTCAACGATAGATATCAAAATCCTACCAAAGCAAAACATGATCCTCATAGACGGTAGATATCGAAATCATATCCAAAGCATCTATACCACAAACATTATTTATCGAAATCCAACACTCGCATCCATAATCATAGAAATCATAGTATTAAGGATAAAGATCTACTTGCCTGGACTAAGCAAGAATTCAATGAATAATCATAAGGATGAACGAGAAGACGAGCCCAACGGCGAACGGCGGCAATACTCGGCTAAAGGCGGTGCACAACTAGGGCACTGTTGACACCTAAAATTTTGACTAATCCATTTCTTGCATAAAAATTAGAACTAATTTTAGTTCTAAACAAAAATCATCCCACATAGCATTGGCATATAATTCAAACTTAATTCAACAGGGGCCTGGACTAGGCATGGAGTGAAAACGTACCAAGAATATTCGGGCTTGAAAGAAATATTTTTTTCGGGACCGTATTGCAAATACTAGAACTTCAAGGACTGTATTGCAAATACTAGAACCTCGGGGACTGCATTGCGAATACCAAGAGAAGAGGATGAAGAGAAGATGGAGAAAGGAAGATGATGAAGAGAAGATAATGAAGAGAATGTGAAGAAAAGAAGATGAAAATGGAAGATGGAGAAATGAAGGTGAAGAAGAGAAGATGAAGATGAAGAAGAGAAGATGAAAATGGAAGATGGAGAAATGAAGGTGAAGAAGAGAAGATGAAGATGAAGAAGGGAAGATGAAGATGAAGAAAAGAAGATGAAGATGGAAGATGGAGAAATGAAGGTGAAGAAGAGAAGATGAAGATGAAGAATGAAGGATGAAGAACTTTGCCTATAAAAGAAGAAGAGTTCTTGAAGAGGAGGAGGTTTTTGGGAGGAAAAGAGAATTGAGAGAGTTTTTTGGGGGTGGAAGAGAAGAGAATTGAGAGAGTTCTTGAAAAAAAAATTTGAAAAGAGTTTTGAGAAGGTATGAGAGTTTTGAAGCCCGATACTACTATTGCCAATTTTTGCACCGATCAACACAAGCTACTTGGTCCATCCCGATCGTTCAAGCTCGTCGCAAAAAAAGAAAGCTAAGTGATTTCCTAACTTCCTTTAATTTCGAATACAAATTAGCCCAGATTTTCTACACCGATTTTTTCTCTACGTTTTTATGTTAAATAACAATGCATATCAACGATGAGACATCAATGGTACGAGAATAGGAGGAGAGCAAAAGGGAAAAATATCAACGCCCGGATTGCAGCCTCATGAAATTCTAGCGAGTTGAGAAAGAAGCGTGAAGGAGAGATAGGACCAAGAGATTTCTCGGTCTAACGAGTCACCAAATCGGTCCAATGGTTAAGACAAGCCCGAAGCACAAGTTTGGTGCACGAGTTCAAATTGGGGAGTAATCTTGAACCTATTTCATCCTAATTTCATGTAATTTTTTTATTTCAAAAAATGTCATGGGAAGAAAAATCCAAAAAAATTGATTCTTTGATCTTCAAGTAGAATTCATCAAATTTGTCAAATCCATTATTTGTTTCATGAATTTTAAGGTACCGAAAGGGCATTAGTTGTAATTAATGTAACCAAGTCCCCGGACTTTTAATCTCCGGTTCGCAGAAATAAGATAGTTTTCTCCCGCTATTTTATTTAGGTTTCTAATCGACCTACCGAAAATGATTAGTGGCGACTCCAAATTCAAATCACATTGCATGTTAATCATTCGAACCTTAAGTTGCGATTTGGTATGGACTTGGGAGAGTCCGAGTTAGGTTAGTTAATTAATTAACCCGATAATCCATTAGCCCGAAAAAGATGACTTTGTTTATTTTTTTTTAGGTCGCGACACTTGGCGACTCCATGGGGACCCAAAGAGGACTTAAGCCGGATAAGTTCATGAAAAGAAAAATTACTTGATTTGACAATCTTGGTTGAATTTTAATCCCTAGGTGTTAAATGGTTTTGGCAGAAAGGGAGTTATAAGGGGAGGAGTCCGTGGCTAACCTCTATTTTGCGAGCTTGGTGATGAGAATTTTATTTTTTGAACTATCGGAGTGCCGATTGCCCTTAAAATGTCGTGCATGCCGCTAATATAATTGCACTACACCACCTTGACTTGTGACCGAACCCGGGTCACCCGATAGTTTCAGGATGGTATTTATGTGGTTCTTTAACCTTGGCGGTAAGGCTTCGCTAAAGGTTATCCCACTTGGATCCCGAGTTCTTCAAAAAATGGCTTAAGGGTTGTTCTCATGCGCGTGAGGCTATGATGCATGAGAGTTGCCCTTGTCGACCGAATCAAGCCGAGATGATTGGACCCGACTAGTCATGACTATGTATGCGAGGCGGCAACTAGTCATGATGAACGTGCGCGAGGCCGCGACATGTCGTTCCGTCCTTCATTTCATTTTGCTAAAAGAACTAAAATTTGAATCCACGATTCATGCGCATGTCTTTGTGATTGACATTTTCTTCCTATGAGCGGTAATTTCCTGTCTCTCACGCCATGTTATCTCATTTTTATTTTGGGCTGGTCCATGGTTTAGGTTGATTGTTTATGAATCTCATTGTCTTGTTTCCAATTTCACACTTTGCTTCCGTAGTTTTTACAATTTCATCGGTTGTCCTCAATTCCGATTTGGCTTGTTCCTATTGTACGATTTTTACTAAATTCTATGATCGAGTTTTGAGTAAGTACCAAACATGAAAGTTGTAGATCTATGTTTCAACTAATATCCTACAAAATTTCAGAATTAAATTCATAATTTAAGATGGCCTTTCGTTTTTTTAACTACCTGCGGTTATAACAGTTTTCTGAATGCGATTTTTCGGAAAGACACATTAAACTGATTTGATCCGCTCATTTCTAGTCCGATTGGTCAATATAAAAGTTGTTCATCATCTTCTCAACTATAAGCTCGTAAAATTTGGATGTATTTTGACCAACGTACTAATTAATACGGATTTTTTCGTAAAAGCGGACAAACTGAAAATTACAATTCTTTGGTCATAATCACTTTGTTCGTTTGAGTCTAGAGGGATGCCATGGGCCGGCTCGCTATTCTCGCTCCCCGTACTCATTTTTGGTTTGTTACTGCGTACAGGTAATTTTTCACGGATCCTCCACATATTACTCGATCGCCTGCGAAGAGGATGGCCGACATTAACGCCACCGCCTTGCTGCCCTAAACGAGAAACTTGGCTCCTTGACCGAGCGTTTTGAAGAGATGATGTTCCGAAAGATGGAGGAAATGATGGCCGCCTTCTCCGCCAAACTTCGCCGCTAACCATTCCTCGCTCTAATTCCTCCTACGGACAACTCCGGGGATACATGAGGAGGGAAACCTAGTGGATCCAATATACGACCCGGATGAGTTCACCCAGATTATGAGGAAGTTCGTTAAGATTTCGAACGACATGAGGAGATCAAGCCCTTGACCGGTGAACAAATTATCTCGATCAACCTAGGCGATGCGGAAAACCCTAAAGAATTTAAGATCGGGGCAAGCCTTTCCTCAGAAATGTCCGAGCGCCCGATCGACTCTTGAAGGATTACCGGGACTTTTTCGCCGGTCCTATGCAGATATGCCCGGTCTTGACCGTTCCATTGTCGAGCATTGTTTGCCGATCGATCCTTCGGCTAAACCAATGGTGCAAAAGTCAAGGAGGGCCGATCGGAATTAGTGCGAAGATCAAAGAGGAGGTCATGAAACTTCTCGATGTAGGATTCATTGAGACTACGTAATATTTCGATTGGGTCGCTAACATAGTTCCCGTCATGAAGAAAGACGGCCGCATTAGGGTTTGTGTCGATTATCGAGACTTGAATAAGGCCATCCTAAAGATGATTTTCCCCTCCCGCATATCGACGCATCGCAGGGTTTGAATTGTTTTCATTCATGGATGGTTTCTCCGGTACAATCAGATCCCGATGAATGTCAATGACAAGTTGAAAATCACTTTCACCACACCATGGGGAATGTTCCATTACCGGGTAATGCCGTTCGGTCTCGAAACGCTAGAGCCACTTACCAACGAGCCATGGCTGCCCTTTTCCACGACATGATGCATAATGAGATTGAGGTTTACGTCGATGACATGATAGCAAAAACAAGGCATGGAGAAGATCACGTCGAAATGCTGAAGAAATTGTTCGACGGACTCCGAAAGTACAAAATATGCCTCAACCCCGCCAAGTGTGTCTTTGGGACCGGTTCGGGCAAGCTACTCGGATTCGTGGTAGCGGTAAGGGCATTGAAGTCGACCCTTCGAAAGTTAAGGCTATTCGTGAGCTTCGGCCGTCGACGACGGTTAAAGAAGTTCGAAGCTTGATGGGTAGGCTAAACTATATTGCTCGATTCATCTCTCGGTTATCGAAACCGCTAAGCCATTCCTCAAGCTATTAAAGAAGAATGCGCTAGTCCAATGGGATAGCGAATGCGAAGAAGCGTTTGAAAAACTCAAGCAACATCTCATGAATCCACCCGTGCTTGTTCCTCCAACGCCGGAGCAACCTTTAATCCTCTACCTCACAATCCTTAGTGAATCATTGGGTGCTATGTTAGCCCAAGAGAAGTAGGAGGATGGAAAAGAACAAGCCATTTATTATCCGAGCAAGAAATTCACAACTTCGGAAATGAAGTACTCCGAAGTAGAGAAAATATGTGCGGCGTTAGTCCTGGTATTGCACAAGCTTCGGCAATATACCTTGCATTACTAGGTGCTTCTAGTGACAGAGTGCGATCCTGTCAAATACTTGCTTAATCAACCCGCCTTGATTGGTAAACTTGCCCAAATGACAAATCCTCATCTCCGAGTTTGATGTTCAATATTTGTCCCAAAGGTCAATCAAGGGACGAACTATAGCGAGATGTCCTAGCTGAAAATTCGGGGCGAGATGATGATGCCTACCATTCTAAAAAATCGAATCATGTCGGTGGAGGATTACATCTGGACTATATATTTTGACGGAGTGTCAATTTATCGGGGTCAGGCACGAGATACGGTGGTCGCATTATCCTGTGGCAAGAAAATTGGTATTCCCTTGCATAAATAACGTAGTAGAATATGAGGCATGCATCCTCGGTCTGCAGTCGGCGATTGAAATGAGGATAGCCCGACTCAAGGTGTTCGGAGATTCCGCTTTGATTATCCTTCGATCGTTGGAAAGTAGAAGACGAGAGATGCTAAATTGCTACCCTACCATGAGTATCTAGATGAATTGGTGGAGGAATTTGAAGATATCTCATTTGAGTATCTGTCCGGGACTCATAATCGATTCGCCGATGCATTGGCTACCTTGTCCTCAATGTTACAAGTCGCCAATAAACTTGAGGTTGACCCACCGAACATCGAGGTACTAAAAAAGCCGGCATATTGTATGACCGTGATCAATGAACCCGATGGTAAGCCATGGTATCATGACATCAAGACTTATATTCGAAAGTAGGAGTTCCCTGAAAAAAGTACCGTATCCGACCAAAAGTACATAAGGAAGATGGCCTCGAAGTTCTTCTTGAATGGAGAGAATTTGTACAAGCGGTCATTCGATTCTTACTAAGGTGCGTTGACTCAACCGAGGCTAGATTCGTCCTAATGATGGAAGTACATGAAGGGATCCGTGGTCCACACATGAACGGTCACATGTTAGCTAAGAAAATCACGAGGTTAGGTTATTACGGCTCTCGTTGGAAAGCGATTGTATTCAG
Organism: Rhodamnia rubescens; assembly: GCA_021437795.1. Taxonomy (NCBI): domain Eukaryota; kingdom Viridiplantae; phylum Streptophyta; class Magnoliopsida; order Myrtales; family Myrtaceae; genus Rhodamnia; species Rhodamnia rubescens. The sequence goes on along the minus strand of JAILYA010000032.1, from coordinate 1,079,152 downwards.
CATGTTCGAAACCGTCACAAATGCCGATTCATGGAGACAAGATCGATGTTCCTCCAAATGAATTGCATCACTATCGGAACAATGGCCATTTTCTATGTGGGGCATTGATGTGATTGGTCCGATCAACCCTAAAGCATCCAATGGGCATCGATTCATCTTGGTGGCGATTGACTATTTCTCCAAATGGATCGAGACCGCATCCTATTTAGCGGTTACTGGCACGAAATATCGCGAAATTTATCCGCCGGGATATCATTGCTCGATACGGTTCACCCGAAGCCATAATCACCGACAATGGCTCGAACTTAAACAACAAACTAATGGACGAATTGTTCAAGGAATTCAAGATCAAGCATCCGAACTCTTCCCCATATCGTCCTTAGATGAATGGAGCAAGAGAAGCTGCCAATAAGAACATTAAGAAAATTTTAGCGAAGACGGCTGAACATTATCGCGATTGGCATGAGAGGTTGCCATTTGCACTTATGGCATATCGGACCTCAATCCGGACATCTACCGGGGCAACCCCGTATTTTCTTGTATATGGAATGGAGGTCGTTCTACCAGCTTGAAGTGGAAATTCCTTCCTTACGTATACCTGTCTCAAGCTAAGGCGACGGAAGCCGAATGGATCCAAAGAGAGCAAGCCAATTGAATCGATCGACGAAAAAAAGACTTAAGGTCGGATGTCATGGCCAAGTGTTATCAGCAGAGAGTTGCTAAATCATTCAACAAAAAAGTTCGGCCTCGATATTTTCAAATGAAGTGGAAATTCCTTGAGCATTCGTTTGTTTCCTCGCTACTAATCTTTGTTGAGAGATTGTTTCGAATGGGGAGCCTCTCCGGCCCAATTAAATTGACCATCGGGAGCGTGAGATTTACATATTCGCAGAGTAAAAGGGGTTATCTTGCGAAACAAATATGACGACCAAGATGAAATGAGTAAAAACTTGCATTCATTTCATTCATCGAAAGCCTTACAAATAGATCAACGGGGTGGGAATGTAAAGCCAAACCGAGCCCTAATGAGCATCACAAAGGAGTTTAACCGACTCTCCATACAGTTGATGCTCCGCCTACACCGATCGCTCCGAGAATCGAGATCCGCCAACTTAAAGAGGAGGAGCTCACATTTCTCTTTGAGGTTGGCTACCTTGTCCTCGTGATGCTCAAGAGCAAATTCCAGGTCATGGATCAAGCATTCTCCCACTGGCTATATCCAGGGTCGATCGTCCAGCCTTTCCTCCACGGCCATGTGCATTGGAACTTTAAAACAATGTTGAGCGGATCGCGCTCGAAGATGATTTGGGACGTGGCCAAACGTTCTACCAAGTTTCTCCTCTCACGAATCAACGGGGAGACTTGTTCATTACCGTAGTCGAGGGCCTTCTTATAATTGTCGGCTACAAGACCGGCCAACACCAAGTCTGTCCGACCGATCCTCGATAGCGTGCCTTCACAAGGTGGGCCAAAGTAACATCTTGATAAGCAACATGGTAAGCCTCCGGGAAGTTAGTAAAGAGGGTGGGGAAGATCCCGTATTCCTCCTCTAACTTGGTACCTTCAATGGAAGCGGTGCCCGTATCCCTAAACATAAGACGAATCTCGGTTTCGGCCTCCGGATGGTTGGCTATATAAGAGTAGCCCCGGCCTAGGAGATTATAAAGTTTCTCCCATTTGGCCAAAACTTCAGCCGAGAAGGCGTGCGCAGGAGGGGAAGCCATTGTTGTTGAAGCGGCTAAAAAGAGAGTGGATGCAAAAGAGTGCTTAGAAGGTTGGAGATGAAGATATGAAAGCGATAATTGTCTCGGCGTTAAATCCTAATTTAAAGGGCAAGAAAAGCTATAGCAATAATTATTGTGGATGTCGAGTCAATTATCCGGGTAAAACTACGGACGTTTCATCCGTGAATCACGGATCTACCATCTCGAGCCTCATAAATCCGAAAAAGTTACGAAAAGATTTGAGGACGCCACCATGTTGAAAACCGAGTGGGAGACAAGCATACTTTTCGGGAAAAGAAACAGCAATTCTTGCGGAGCCACGTTAGTTACTCGGGTAAAACTACAGGCGTTTCGTTCATTGGATCCCGGATCTATCGTCAATCCGTGATCTCGAGCCTCACAAATCCGAAAAGTTACAAAAAGAGTTGAGGACCCCACCATGTTGAAAACCGAGTGGGAGACAAGCATACTTTTCGGGAAAAGAAACAACAATTCTTGCGGAGCTACGTTAGTTACTCGGGTAAAACTACAAGCGTTTCGTTCATTGGATCCTAGATCTATCGTCAATCCGTGATCTCGAGCATCACAAATCCGAAAAGTTACAAAAGAGTTGAAGTCCCACCATGATTGAAAACCGAGTGGGAGACAAGCATACTTTCCGAGAGAAGAAACAGCAATTCTTGCGGAGCCACGTTAGTTACTCGGGTAAAACTACGGGCGTTTCGTTCATTGGATCCTGGATCTATCGTCAATCCGTGATCTCGAGCCTCACAAATCCGAAAAGTTACAAAAAGAGTTGAAGTCCCACCATGATTGAAAACCGAGTGGGAGACAAGCATGGTTATCAAGAAAAGAAAATTGGTGCAAGTGGATTCGGGGTCCCATCACGTTGAAAAAATAAGGCAAAGCGGAAACACGAAATCTTGGGAAAAACGTCGGCTTAGCGATTTTCATCCGCGTTTAAAGGGAGGCTTTGGAACATACCCGATTACTCGAAAGAATTTGGAGAGAGTAAGCATACATCGGAGAATAGAGTGAACAAAAAGCGGTAAGAGGTATTTCAATCCAACATGTTTAGAGGCCATCGCACTTCTTGGAGGCAACCAACCTAGACATCCCCGAAAGCGAACTGCTGGATTTCGAGACCAGATCCAACGCCGAAGCCGTAAAACCCAACTCTCTTGGCAGTGAAATTCAAGATTTCGACAAAGAATAACAATGGCAAAAATCGACCAACCCCGAAAAGAAAATATCAAATCAAAGTGCTCAAGCGCCTTCAAGGAGTGCTCTTACGTGAATAGGAGACGCAAAAATGAATTGAGCCGGATGATAGGAATGGAGCCCTTGAAGGTCAAGTTTTGGTTTCAAAACAAGCGGACCCGATTGAAGGTTAAAAATGAAAGTCATGAACTTACGTTTCGAGGGAAGAAAGTGAAAAGCTTGCGAAGAGAACAAGAGGTATAGGGATGCTATCAACACCGCTGTTTGCCATGTCCGTAGCGGCCCCATCTCCTTTGGTGACATGTCCCTCGATGAGCCACATCCGAGCATTGAAAATGCTCATTCACCGATTCATCCCCGAGCAAGTTCTCGTACAATCCGATTTCGTTGGAGATACATCCCGAAAGTCGGTCTTGCGGAGCAGAACCGATGCCCTTCGAGGGAAAGAGACATGCATCACTACAATTGGAGTTTCCTTGATGTCACAAACCCGACCAATTCAACGCCGATGGAACTCCGAATGTGTAGTCTACATGAAGCTTTAGTTTTTTTTATTATGGGCTCTCAAAATATCTCTTCTTTGAGCATTACTAGCCAGCCCTTACGAATCCTCAAGAGAAGTAGTGACATGTACGAATGAATGTACTGTTTGTTACAAAATCCCCATGTGAGACATTCTTCTTTTAATCCAGGGGCAAAGAAACGATTACTATCCACGAACATCATCATGTTTAAATGCGTGAATTCCTCGCGTATTTGACTAAGCATTGAAAACCTTCACGTAAGTAAATGCGAAAAGATTTGAGGAGGGAAATAACTCCTCGTTAGTGGAGAAAGCGAAAAGATTTGAGGAAGGAAATAACCGCCTCGTTCGTAGGAGGAAGCGAAAAGATTTGAAGAGGGAAATAACGCCTCGTTCGTAGAGAAAGTGAAAAGATTTGAGGGCTCCTCCATATCGAAAAAGTAAAAAAAGAACGACGGATTGAGCGGGAGGTAAGAGTTATTACGAAATGGATTCAAGGCACTAAGACGAAAAGGAGAGAAAAGCGTCTGCGAGACTAACGAGTCGAGAAAAAGTTTATAAAGAACTTGAAGTCTCCATGCACCTCCCGAACTCGTCACGAAAGGCCATCATCGCTTTTGTGATTTTCCGGCAATATATCTTTGCAAGTCCAAAGAACATCTAAAGCCCCGGTCTTTAGTCGAAACACCCATTTTTCGGTCTACATATGGAAGGTTTTGAAAGGAAAATAAGTATGCGTCCATTCCAGCGGAAGTATGGGAAGCTTCCTATCCCGAGGATCTACGAGTCATGGCCATTGATGGCAACCCCGTTTCCCTCTCTATCCTCGTTGCCATCTGAGAAAGTGCATGTACAAGATTTCAACTTATGTGAAAGCAACGGAAGCCTTAGAGGAGCCGGGCGGTACAAATATGATTTCGACATCGTCGCCACCCATGGTAGGGATCGATTTGGATAGTCTCGGTCTCTTAAAGATCATCGATTCGGAGTTGGATATACCGGTGATCATAACATCGCAAGTGATGATCAGCGATTCATAACGAGGGCCATATTGCATGGTGCTCGGGACATCCTAAAGAAAGCCGGTCTGCGTTCGAGTGCTCCAAAATATTTGGCAGCATGCTGTAAGGAAGCAATTACTCGAACAAAAGAACTATGGCCAAACTTACTACGACGATTTTGTCGGAAAGAAAAGGCCCCTTTGGTCCGCCGAGCTTCACTCTATATTCATCGAGGCGGTTCGACAGCTAGGAATCAATTCAGCACGACCAATGGCTGTACTCAAAATGATGAATATAAACGGGCTCACTCTACGAAGTGTCACAAATCACCTTCACAATTTAGAGATAAGTCGAAGAAGCACGATGTAGCTTGGAACCAAGGCGACCGGAGCAAAGTTGATTGGGAAGATTAATCCCGGGAAAACCTACGGAGCAAAAAGTACCCGACCACTTCCCAATCAAGAATACGGCCATACCGACCTTCCGCTGGTGGTTCTAGCAACGGACCGGTTGATCATCCCTACGAGTTCCCGAGCGACGGCGGAGGCTCAAGCTCAAGGAGTCGACCGCTCACGGCAAAAACAAAGTGGAAAATCGTCGCCAGTGTTAGCAAGTAGCAATGCCCAATTCGAGTATCAATTGCCCGAAAAATCAAAAGGTTACTTTGATGATGAGCTCACCGCCTTGGTCGCCCGATTCGGAGCTAAAGGACCTCCCGAGTTGTGATCCGAAGCAAGTGACTATGGATCCTCAAACAACGATCGTTGGTGTATGATCCAAGACAAAATCAGCCGATCATTAGAATGGCCAAGAAAAGAGGTGGAACCAATCTCACATGAATACTCCTTTAATTCCATGTATAGTTCCCCTGCGTGGGATACTTTTACTTTCTAGTTGTCTAGAATTAAAGGGCGAATTTTCTCCTCTCTTATCAAATGCGTAAGTTCCTTATTAAGCTAGGCTTGTAGCAAATCAATTTGTGGACGACGCCCGAACGCCCATAAAGAGAGATTCCGAATAGCCTTACTTGGGAGAATGCAAGGAAAAGACCAAGCAGGCTCAAAGATGGGTAACTCCGTATCGTTCCAATTGATTCTCACCGTTTCAAACTCTAAGTTAAGCTTATTTTATTCTCGACAGGGGATTGCTAACCGCTTTGAGAACAATATAACAAAAGCGAACCACCCGTGGACGCCAACAACACCGCAAAGATAGTGGTTGGGGGAATGACATGGTCCGAGGCGTCCCGGGTCGATCTCGGGATTTGGCATCAATGTACAAAGATTGATAAAAACTTTTGCTTCGCAGATCGAAGCTCACCTGACGGTTATAGAACCTAGAGAGATGACATTCCGGACATACAATCCGATCCGAGATGAATCGATCTTTTCAATTCAAAGTTCGCGAGGAATACGTACATGGGTAAAGTGGTATCGTTTCAATTCTTTTAGAACATGAGGACATACATTGATGCTTTCCCTTTTGATTTTTACAGGTTCACTACTCATCCAAACAGAGAAGTATCACTTCTCCATGAAAAATTAATGAAATGAGAAATTCTTGGAGCCTTTGACAATCTCATGTCTCAAGCGTACAATGAAGTTTTGCAACGCATTTGCATGAACAGGGGCAACTCACGATCCACGCCTCTAAGAAATTTTTTATGTACTTGCGAATTTTGTCCGCCATAATGAAAAGTTGCTGCATAGTTTGCGCATGATTGTTCCTCATGTTTAATTTACCAACTTTGAATAAGGAACATGAACTACATAAGATACATCGAATGTATAGAAGGGGGCATGACGGGATGATGAAAGGCAATCCTTTCCCAAACACGTCCAATTTTTTCAAGAGATGAACGGTGGCAAATTCCGCATTCCCCGAGGTAAAAAAGTTTTCTCGCGAAAGGTACGATAACCAAAGTGATGGAGGCATTCATTTCTCTACCCTAAACACCGCAAGTTATCCGTTGATCAACCCATTTGAGCGGAGATTTCACTTCCACAACCCTCGTCAAGAACCACCCCACATTGGGGCAAAACAGAGGTAATTCCATCAAGCATCACGAGACAAATGGTTAGAAATCTTCTTGCTTGGACTAACATCAATCTTCGGGTGGTTCTTTGCATTGTACTTGCGCTTTAATTCAAGTGCCTTAGGGTGACGAAGAGCATTTCTTTTTCTATCCCACACATCTATATCCATTTGCACAATCCATTTGAGCCCGCAAATTCGTTTCTAAAAGCCCTTATTGGTGATCATTGTTGTCCCAAAACAAATATGGCCCATCTTTGAGTAGAAGGACCCGAAAGCTGGATCCATAGAAAATCTCCCAATGAACTCATCAAGATACAATCGTAAAAGAGAGTTGGGAGTAAAAAAAAAAGAGAGAAGAAAGAGGAAAAGCCGATTCCACAAAAAAACTCCCGGGCATTTAAAAAGCAAAGTGCCTACCAAAAGCAAGGCCAATGCCCTTTCAATTCATTGTTCATTTGTAGAATATTTCGAACTTGAATGCACAATTTTCCCGCATATCCTAAAAGGGTTGAGAGAAAAATCTCCATGAAGTGTCAAATTGCAAATGCAATCTTCGGTTCATACCATCCTCGAGCAATGATGGTATCATAGAAGGCCACGATCGGTGACAAGATTGTAATGATCACCAACATCAAGCCCCTTCTCAAATATCTTCCGAGCCAAAACGAACCCTTTCGTTTCTCACTCCCCAAATCATTACCTCCATTACAACCCTTTAAAAGCCTTTTCCGACTAGGGCACTTGAATTAATGTGGAGTTCCATGATTTTAAGCATCACTCGAAGAAGTTCGAGCAAGATTACTTCTCTCTCATTTTTGCAGGGTTCTTGACTTGTAAACCCGAGAGATGACGAAGGAATTCATTTCAGCCTTGACTCAACTAGAGTCTCCTTTGTAAACCTTTGACCTAGCCCTCATTACGGTCCTAATCAAGACCTCCGGATCGGCTCGGTCGTATCAATTGCGAGATTACTCGGATCCTTATCGAATGCGATGATGGAAAGATTGAGTGATTTCTTTTGAATCCTATGAGACAGGATAAATAACTTTTCTTGAGAGTGAGAGAAAACCCTTTGGACCGAAGTCCCCCATTCAGCTCACATTCGAGGTATTCATAATGTGAGAACATCCCCGGACAGGATTGATAATGCAAACTTGATAGAATGGTTATGCATAAACCATAGTATGAGTGATTGCATTATACACATGTTATTTCTAATCATTGCAAGCTCGGTAGGAAAGTTTTGCATGAACTCATTGTTGAATATGTTTGCGCATGTTACCTCGGACATTCTATGATGGGTAATACATTCCCAATGTTCGATGTCCCTCCCAAGGTCTCGAAATTCATCCAAGGATTATTGAATGAGCAAGTTCTCCCGGCAAATGCCTACCATGTATGATACGTGACGTCTGTTTCGTTCTTTGATTAATCGTTCGGAGAACCCAGGTAAGTTTTCTCAACCCATTTTCAAATCAACAACTCCTCCGATGATAGTTGTTACGATTCAATTCGAGCAATATGCCTCTCCCGTCGGTCGTGTAGACATATGCACCTGGCGATCTTGACATCTTATCATGACGACGTAGCTCTTATGATTTCGGCCTCGATCACGAAGACATATGCACCGGTGATCTTGACCTTTAGTCGGCTCATAATGACATAGCTCTTATGATTCTCGGCTCCTTTATCAAATCACGAAGACATAAGCACCCGTGATTTTGATCCAAACCAAATCATAACGACGTAGCTCTTAAGATTTTGGTTCCCCTTTGTCGAATCGTGAAGACATATGCCTGGCGATTTCGACATTTAATCAACCACAACGACGTAGCTCTTGTGAACTTGATTCTACTTCTTTTGACTCACAACGACGTAGCTCTTGTGAACTTGATTCTACTTCTTTCGACTCATAACGACGTAGCTCTTGTGATCCGGAAGGATACACATATCTTGCGTGTCTCGCATTAGGGAGAAGTCTCCGATAACGAATAGGCCGAATACCTTAAGGTCCCCGTGTTTGCAAGAAACTTGGAAATTAAGGGAATCACTAGCTTATGAGGTATTTGGTAAAACAGGTATTCTCGTATGCGATCCATATGCGAGTTTCTCTAACATGGAAAAGAGAAATTATGACACATGTTATTTACGTCTCGCATATCATGCATCACTTCATTACAAAGAATGGGATTAAAACTCCCGCAAAAAAAAAAAAAAAAAAAAAAATTCATCCATCATTTGCACTATCAAAATTTAGGGTTCAATTTTATCTTTGAGCGGAACCTCTACGAGCCTCCACTCAAAGAGGGGCAGCAAAACATGATCCTCATAGACGGTAGATATCGAATCATATCCAAAGCATCTATACCACAAACATTATTTATCGAAATCCAACACTCGCATCCATAATCATAGAAATCATAGTATTAAGGATAAAGATCTACTTGCCTGGACTAAGCAAGAATTCAATGAATAATCATAAGGATGAACGAGAAGACGAGCCCAACAAGTGAACGGCGGCAATACTCGGCTAAAGGCGGTGCACAACTAGGGCACGGAACGGTGCTAGAGCGAACGCTATTGCCATAGCATTGGTCGCGGATTAGAGGCGATAAATAGCAACGACGACGATGGCACACGGCGAGAGAGAGGGTATGCGGTGGTCGGCGTTTCGGAGAAACAAAGTAACGATAGGGGTTTTTGACAATAGATCTTTGAATGAATTGACGTCGATTTCTATTTATAATAGCTCACTCAACTTAGACCGGTGAGCTTGCGATCAAGAACTTGCGGGAGCTTGCGGTAGGGTCGGCTTATGACGTGTCATGATTATCACCTGCTTATAGTGGAGTAGCTTGTGACGTGTCGCGCTTAACGATTTGTCATGCTTGATTGCTTTGTCATGCTTACATTGGTCGAATTCCAATTTCTATGCCAAATGATCCTAAACCTGTCAAGCACTAATCTGCTCCTATTTTAAGCGGTGAAAGTTTGGGTCATCACATAGATGATGTTAGATCTAAAATTATTATTTGAACATGAGCTATTTTGCATTGAAGATATATTCTATACGTTATACCCTTTCCATTAGTATCGGTTTTTGATTATGACAAAAAGGGAGAGAGAATATAAAAATGCACATAATTTATGTGTTGATTAGACAAGTTGCGATTATACTTTTATATATTATTATGGTCGAGTCTATCTGCTATCTCCCGATTACGTTATTGGTCATCTTAAAGTGGAGATCACATTACATGCTTATTATATCTAGATTTGAATTCTTGCTTTTGAAAAATAAGCATATTTAATTTACTTAGCATGAATACCTAAAACAATACCAAACTTGTTTACACATTTGCATATTCAGAAATTATTTTGTCATTATCAAAAAGTGAAAGATTATTAGGAAAAATTCCTTGTGATGTTTTGAAAATGACAAGAATCAAAGGCTAGTAATGTGTTTATTGGTTGAGTAAAACCAGGTGAAATATGCACAAGCCATTATGCAAATGGTGTATTAACGAACGTCTGAAGGTTATGAGTTATCTATCAATAGTAAATAAGGCATTGAACGTAGAGGAGTCTACAAGCTTAAGCTACCTAAGTAGAAGATGAACAAGCCTAGAATGGAAAGTTCGGCAAAGCTTGGAAGGACCTTGGACAAGTGAACAATGACGTAGAGCAGAAATTGCTAAAACGCTTGGAGGGATAAAAAAATGAGCTCAAGATGCTGCATCTAAATTATGCATCCAAGTTCTAGCTATTGCATCCGAGAAGAGAAGTTTATATTGACCTTAGTTGGATGTTTAGACTTAGAGTACCGCATATCATTTTTCAAGGGGTTGAATCATATTATCCAGATTTAGTGAAGTGTCACTTATGTAGCTTCAACCACACCTATGAATAAAGATTGTATGCGAGCATCAACAAGGTTTATGTCAACATCGAACTTAGTGTTATCTCTATTCGATTCGAAGATTGAATCTATTTCGATGACTATCCAAAAATAACTATTCAGATTCGTGGCACGCTTGTTTCTAAAGATTGTTCGAAGTCGTGAGATATATTAATTCCAAATTCTAAAGATCCATGCCCGACATATATCTCGTTGTTGCGAAGGTATTTATGAAAGTTTATAATCTTTAATTGACAAGATTATTCTATAACTTGATTGATAGAATATTCTAATTGGAAATTACCTTCCATAGAACAAGAAAACTTCAATATTTGAAGGACTTCACTTGTGGAAACCGAAGATTTAGTTGTATGGGCGACCGAGTCCGAAGGTTTAGATTCAACACCAACGGTCACCAAATCTCCCTAGATACGTTCTCCTTTAATCAAGATTGATGGCGTCCAATCAACGATTGAAGAGCCATCCTTTGAAGACCTGTCCAACGGAGTGAGGGAGTATAAAAGGAAATCCATGGTGCTACTAGGTGTGAGATCGAATCGTCAATTCTAAAAGTGTTAGAGTTATTTAGATTCATACTTATCATCATGAGCTTCATACGACAATCAATGAGATGCTCTATAAGAGTAATTGAGAGAGGATAGTGTGATCTATCAAAGAGAGTGTCATCACTTGTTGTAAACCTCTATTGATTTATGTAGGGGAATCCAGCCTTATCGGTGTTAGCATGGGAGAGTGGACATAGATTTGATCTAAGCTGAACCACTATAATTGTTGTGTGCAATATTCTCTACCTCTAAACTTTTATCATTGTGTTTGATAGAATACTGCATACTTGGTGTAGAAATTGCATACTCGTGTTCAAAATCATAAACCGCACATATTCATCCCCTCGGGGTGATATTGCTCGATACAACAACTAGCCACTCATAAAGTGTGACGACCTGAATTCTATCGTACTAGTTTTACGTGTAAATTAGTTGATGCCGGGCTTGGAATATTAGAGATTATGATTTGGGGTTTTAGTCATGGTGCGGCAAACCATTGGACTTTTGTATAGTGACGACGTGATAGAAATTCAAGTAACATAGGATGCTTTGGATTGTTTGAATCAATCCGCTCTAAGATTCAATTCAAGGTTGGAGCACGAAGCTTGCCCATGAAACTCCACTAGCCGACTTAAGCCGTCACCCCCTAATATATATATATATATATATATATATATATATATAAGAGCATTTTTTCTGTACTTGCATCGGTGGGGCCAATAGCTCAACACCGATCACCGCAGCTGTGACCTCGTTCAACCTTGCCGTCGCTCCACCCAGCTCCGCTAGTGCCCTTGCCATCATTCTCGATGGAACCCGCGGCGTCCGAGAAGAAGAAAATTGAGGCCCCGAGCTTGTTTCGTCGCCATTTTCGTCCCTGCCTCTTTTAAATCATTCGTGAGGCAAGTAGTTATATAATCTTGCCACTAGATTGCCCGATGATTATTCGTTTTAGCACAAATCATCAACTTTAGAAATGGGCATACCGAAGATGATTTTGGTTTGCATGGAGGGGAAACGCTTTTATATGTATGACCCATTGCCCGATTTATCATCCATAAGCCTTGGGCAACTAGAATAGGTTGATGGATCGTTAAAGATGTTCTCGGTTTAGTGAGGAATGGAGTTACACCGTGTGTAGGGTGTTCGGCCGTGAGCTGTGGTGTGATGCTTGAAGTTTGGGACCGTCATGTTAGTTCTATCGGTTAAATTGTTGTTACTTGACTCTAGATAGACAAGATTTAGAGTCGGATTATCTCATTTGTCATTTGAATGGCACGAAATGAAAATTGAGGCTCAAATAGTGCTAGGCCGAGAGTTGTGTAAGGGGTTTATTGCTCAATTCTATTTTTCATGTTGTCTATGCTAGTGAATTATGATCTTTAGACATTAGATTGCTTGAGTTATGGGTTGAATTGCTTGGTTCGATATTACTTATGCTAGAGCTATTGATTCATATTATATGGGTTTTCGGTTATGAGCTACTTGGGAGGTTATTTGCAATGTCGAGTAATATATTGATTGACTTTGCCTAATAGAATGATTGATTAGTAATTTAGTCATTCGATTAGATGCCTTATTTGCAGAGTTTTTGAATTCGCACTTGTTATTATTAAATTATTTTCAACTAGTTAGACAGGTATGCCAACTTTGCCTTATGCCCCGAGACTTCGCTATGGTGCTCGCGTCGGTTTCTCACACATAAGGAAAGAGTTTACAAATCCAGACATTCGTTCTATTCATTTTATGAGACTCTATACTACCCTAGTGTTAGCTATAGGGCCAAATAAGGACATCACTTATTGGTACATGGCGGTTTTCATGAAGCTAGATGATGGTAGCCTTTGGGGCCGCTTCCACTCACAGGTTGAGATGGAGTACTAGATGTACAACCAGGTTTTTTGTGATAGCACGGTCGTTCTTGTTTGGTTAGCGCCGTGGTTTGTAGATAGGGTGGTGAAGGTCATGGTAAGTGTGCTTAGTACTCGGGAATAGATGATATTCCTTTTGAATCCTCCCAGTTTACAGTTTATTTGTCTAAATGGTTGATGTATATAACTTGGTTAATGATATATAATATATGGTATCATATATTTGATGACATGTTCTGTCTTACGTGATTACGTGTCGAGTATAGGTTAGTGAACCCATGAGGCCAAACCCTCTAGGCGTGCCTATCCTACTTGAATGCACTTGTGTGTTAGTCTCGCTTATTTTGATTTAGTCTTCTGCATGTGTCGTATTATATGTAATATCATATTAAAATAAAGCACAATTAGCAAGAAGGTAGCGCCCGGGACGCTACATAAAAGCCTTCTTCAGTATTGAAAGTTGTTTTTCATTTATCTCCTTCTCTCGTTCAAATTTGATGGTAGTTCCCATATCAATCTTCGAAAATATTATTGGGGCAAGCAAGTCATCAAGCATATCATCAAGTCTATGTTTGGGGTACCTACATTTAATGGTTATGTTATTGATGGCTCGGCTATTGACACACATATGTAAAGATCCATTCTTCTTCGAAATGAGCAAGGTTGAAACCTAACAGGGACTCATCTCTCACTTACGAATCCTCTTGCAATGAACTCATCTACTTGCCGTTCTTGTTCCTTGGTTTCCTCGAGATTGTATCGATAAGCAGCTTTGTTGGATAGAGAAGCACCATGAAGCAAATGATTTGATGCTCAATTCCTCTTATGGGAGGTAATCCATGTGACAAATCCGCTAGAATAACATCTTCAAACTCATCAATCAAGGTTTGAGTTTTTTGGTGTAGGGGTCTCACTATCTTACTCTTTCAATTTTTCAACAATAAGCAAAGCAAAAATATTCTTGTGTTTGAGAATGGCTCTCTTCACTCGTATTTTATTGAAGAATAGATTTTACTTGCTAGTGTTTTCCTTCCCAGGTTGATTATTAGAGGACAAAAAAAAAACGGGCTTAAAGATGCAAGGACGATGAGTTTCTGTTCTTTTTTCCTATCTATCATGGACCGCTTTTCTATCAAATTGCCTAGGCCTTTCCAATAACATGTAAGATGCATCTATCAGTGACATCACCGAAAACCGTATTGTGGTAATTTTTTTGATTAAAAATGATATCAAGACTTAGTTACTAGGTGGTTGTTCCCTTTGTTCAACCATTGTAACTTGTATGGTTGGGGACGCTTGTCAAAGCCACGTTGATATGGCTTCCACCATCAAAGATCAATTTACACACTCTCTCATTGATGGGGCAACAGATTTGAAAAATATTCTCTATTTACTCATCTGACTTTAGCCAAATTGTGATGTGCAAAGCTCTCCTAATAACGAGCAATTGTCTCTCATCGGCTTGTTCAACGATCTCATCTTCCTCTCTAGATTCGGACTCAATGTGGTCCCGGTCTTAAGGAGAAAGCTGCCAGTCAAGAACAAAGAACTTTTGGTTCATCACCAAGGAATTGGATAAAGAACGAAAATAGAAATTTAATCACTTGAGAAAAATCTCATGTATATTCAAAATGCAAACTGCTCTTACGTGCAAGGAACTCATAGCAACTAGGTCTAGATGCATAGTAACTAGGACTTGACCCTTCAAATTTGTCCACCAAGTCTTAGAATTATTCTACCAATGCCAAGTCGGTCTTAAACTTTTCGATTTTGCTGATTTGGGCCAAAACAATTGCGCAAAAATTTCAAAGTAGTTCTTCCTACCAATTTTTGTCGGAAATCGCTTATGTGGCGGTGTGTCATGTAGGATAGACGGTGACGATCGAACCGCCACGACTTCTAGCGAAAATTGAATGGAATAGCTACATTGAAATTTCACGCGAAAGTTTAAGGCAAAATTGGCAAAATTAAAAAGTTTAGATCCGAATTGGCATCCGTATAATAGATTTAGAACATATTGGGCAATTTCATCGAAATCTTCCAGTTAGGTAGCTAAACAAGAATTATGGCATGTGGCTTCTCCATGAAAAGCGCCTATAACATTTATATAATCCCCAAAGTGCTCTGCCAAAAAAAAAAGGAAAAATCAATTAATAATTATTATATATGGGCCCCAAGGATCCGCTTAACCTACCAATCACTTTCTCATCCATGAATAAAAAATATATATAGATAAGGAAGAATTAAATAAACCGAAAGTGCAACGATTTGATGGTAAATTATCGGATAAATTAGTTGTAACTGAGAAAGTTAATTCAAAGTTCAAACTTTCACGCTTGCGTACTTGTCACGATGAATCGGGGTGTGATCTACTTGAGGGTGCGAAGCCCAACTCACTATCAATGCGTCGTTATTAGGCATCACGCTCACCAGTCACATTGAGAAATCACTCTATTTAAGACAATTTGAACAAGTTGACGATCAAATCTCCAATTTTCTCCCTTTACACAATCGCAATTATGAGCTCCAATCTCAATTCTATTCCGCCTTCTTTCTTCTTCTTCTTCTGACTTCTCTCTCCATCACTCGGAAAAAGTGAAAGTCGGGATCGCATCGCAAGTCCTAAAGATAACCGTGTTTATTAAATGCACTCGAGTATTGAACATTTCAATTAGTTTATTCATGTCCTAAACTTTCACCGGATAGGGCAATTGAGCTCTAAATTTTTCGACTTATCCATTTTAATCGTAAATGTTTACCAAAAAAGTGTTGAGAAACCTCCTATGATATTTTGAAATTGACAAAACCATCTGATTATTTAAGTTGTTGGATAGATGCAGATGTTGTCTTGTCTCGGTATTGAACAAATACAAGGAAAACTCTATCGCCACTGATGGAACTTGACGTATGAAGTAAAAGACTAAACGATGACCGGAAGGACTTTGATGAAGGTGAATAAGCCAAGGAACGAGAAGTTCATGAGAACTTGGAAGTATTGCGACAAGGTGAACAGTTTACTTGAAGGCAGGCAAGTCGACTAATAACGGGAAGCCTTGATGGACTTGCTCGGTATGTTTCCCTATAATATTTGAGAAGAACTTGCGTATTAATACTTATAATGTCGTGAAGACCCATATTCCTTTTAGTAATACTTTTTTCA
Source organism: Rhodamnia rubescens (assembly GCA_021437795.1). Taxonomy (NCBI): domain Eukaryota; kingdom Viridiplantae; phylum Streptophyta; class Magnoliopsida; order Myrtales; family Myrtaceae; genus Rhodamnia; species Rhodamnia rubescens. The sequence goes on along the minus strand of JAILYA010000032.1, from coordinate 1,063,151 downwards.
ACCTATAATTTAGGGTTTCAGTTGACTTTAAATATAAAATATATATATATATATATATATATATATATATATGATAACGAAGTATAAGTATGTATTAGATACAAAATGGTTAACATGCATCTGTACCTAAAATGAGAACCCTCCATTATGTTCTTGATATCAAGTATTATTACTTGCTATTTGCCAATGGGCGACATTGTTAAGTAACCAATCAAGGAAATTGTGTGATTTTAGTTCATTGACTGTTCTCATTTCCCGTGCAAAAAATACTTGGAAAATTGAACTGTTCTATATTATGTGTGTTTGACAAGTGGCTAGGAACACGTTAATATGATCTTTGTTAACTTCACAGGATAAGTGCACCGGATGTCCTAAACCTTGTCATGAAAATGTGATTGAGTCCTAACATTTTTAAAAGGTGCAATCAAGTACTTAAATTTGTTAAATTGGTGCATTCAAGTTAATGAAAAATTCTAACATGGTTGTGTTTATTATTTCTCTCTCCTACGAAGAGTTAATATTTTTTTTTGTTTGGTCTTATTCTATTCTATTTTACAAGCTACCGTATGTAATATGCGTGCGTGACCGGAGTAAAGATTGAAACGGCATCCTTTTGGTGGGAATCATATTTTTCTACCCCTAAATCTTAATTAAATTAGATTAAAAATAAAAAAGGCTAAATATATCTTTTTAAAAGGAACACAAACGGAGGGCTTGGATGCCCTCTCCACTGGGGGGGGTGGCGCCGCCCTATCCACCTTCAACAGTACCACTTTTTTTATTTTAATTTTTTTATTAGTTCATGTTTTTATTTATTATTATTTTTAAATTAGCCTCTTTTATTTTTCTTATTTAATTGAACTAAGATTTGGGGTAAAATATTAGAATATGCACAATAATGACGTTGTTTTAATCTTAATGCTTAAGTTATTGCCATGTAGAGTAGACAAAAAAACTTAAATCAGCGTTTTTCGTTATCCAAATTGTCCGGAGGTAACATAATTATTCCTTTCCCCAAATCTAGAATTAGAGAATCCTTTCTCACATTCCACGGTTACAACTTCAAATCCAATAAGCTCTCTTTATTTTTTACAAGCTATGTCGAGATTTTACCATATTTCAAGCATGCAACATGACTCCTATGTATCATTGGGGCGCCTCCAATGTAGGTAATAATCATTCCACTATGATAAAAAGGGTCAATTTTCTTCCTGACCCAATGTCAATTCTGTCGATAAAGTTTAACTGATGAGTTAGTCTTAATAAATCTAGCATAAAAATTGTTCTTGCAAATCAAGATTTATGAAATGAACATCGGATGCGCACGAGGATGATGTGAATTCAGCTCATATCTACAATTAAATTAGACCCGCCTCGTGTAATTGTGCAGGTGAGCTCACATGCACCGGATGCGGACAACATTTTTCATGCTTACAGTCCGGGCAAATCGACGTGGGTCCAAGTCATCAAAGGTTGAAAAGGCAACCAAAAGTTCGACAAAAGTGAGTGAAAAGCGGTTTTCTTGGAATGACATAACATATTGTGGGCTGTCTACGGAAAATTATGTACTTGATATTGTTTTTTTTTTTGCTAAATTGAAGTTGGCAGTTGTTTCAAAATTAAAATTTTTAGGCCCCTCATTAATTTACCTCCTTTTTTTATTACAAATTCTCACTCCAAGCCAAAAGAGAATATTGATGGGACTTGACGCTTTTTGGGTTTGATTTTTTTAGCACGATAATGATATCGGAACTAAATATCAATTGTTCACGAACAAATTAAAATTTAAGGTCTCATATGTACATTTCATTAGTCTTGGGTCCTATTTGGACTATGGCTAATGTCAATTGTGTTGTGCCTTGGTGGATTTGCTATTCTATGAAGGCACGTAAGTTTTGCCTCTCATTTGCATTTGGTAAATCCCCATTTGCAGAGTACGCCCAGTCCAAAAAATGTAATTCCTTAGTTTTAAAAAAAAGGAATTATATGCACATAATGGGGTGCGTGATCCTTATGATCACTCAAGCATTTAATTACTGAAGAAACTTCTCAAATGTCTTTCCTTTTTTCAAATAAGAATAAATGAAATTTATTTCAAATAAAAATTTAAAATGTTCACATTATTTTAAAGAATGATCTAATCAAGAGCATTATATCATTTACTTTTATTGGTTTTTTCCTTTTTTCCCTCTTTTTTTTTTTTTTACATTCCGCCGGTGGTCGACCATCGCTTGAGGCTGGCCACCGGAAAGCACTAGGCGAGGTAATCTCGCCAAGGGGTGGCCGTCCTTCCCCCAATTTGACGAGGGCGGTCCTCACCCACCTCATGAATTAGGTAGATTTTTTCGATTTAAAAAAAAAACCGAATTCTCTATGTCTCATTGTCCTTTCAATGTATTGTCCGAAACAACCGCCGCGGTTTTCCCACAAAACAACCTTAAGGAAAATCCAGTCGTACTATGGTATGGTCCTCTCTGGTGGTCATGTCACTCTTGTTTTCCTTTAATAGCAAAATCTTTTTTCTGCACCATCTGTCGCTCCAGTATAAAGAGTGGCGTGTTGATACCAAAATGTCATTTACCGTCTTAAAATCATTTATAAAAAAACGAACATACATGTATAATTTAAGTCCCATTATTGTGTAAAGACTCTTGAATTTCAGAGAATATTGGGTTATTGCATAAACCAACAATCATGTAACGACAACAGCTATTCAGGTTTCCACACAGTTTGCCAAAGCAGGCGTCAAGATCTTTGCATCTCTCGGGAAACGGACGCCAGCGGCATCATGCACAAAGCTTATTTTGTTTTATAGAAAAAGCAGCAGCAGTTGTTTTTGTTTTCCCCCCAAAGATATTCAATTTTTGTGGCAATAGTATCCAGCTATCTCATAAATTATGTGATCATGTGTCAAATGATTAGCCAGGTATGGAACTAAGTGCATTAGATAATTAAGAAAGGGAGAAAAGTATATCGGAAGTCCTAAATCTAAGAACGCAACTAATTCCTAAATCTTTCTTTTAGTTCAATTAAGTGCTAAACGTAAAAAGTATAGACAAGTCTTTTTTAATGAATAGTAGCTAAATATTGCCTTGAAAATTACTTAAACTACATCCTTCATCGCATTGTTCAACGTAAGTCCCAACTTAATTGCATACGTGGTATATGTGTAAGACTTAATTGAACTGTTTTGAGAATAACTTAATGATTTAGGACTTGGTTGAGTTAATTGAAAGATTTAGAGCTTGATGCATTATGTGTATGGAGTTTACGACTTGTACGGTACTTTCTCTTTTCAGAAAGGCAACAAGGTCCTCAAACACTAAGTCAACTACATGAAATTTAGATCACTTCTACTGATAAATTACTCACAACCCAAAAAGAAATGGCCTTGAAAGCTGACTGTTAAGCAGAATTTCCCGCTAGTGATCATTGGATCGGGATACGTAGAGGGAGATGGTGATACGGAGAGGGAAATGGTAAGCTAACAGTGCTCTAAGTCTTCCAAATGGAACGGTGGCTTCTCAACCTTGAATCAAATGAGTAGGTCTGTTTATTAAATTAGAGCCAATGCTCTCTCGATGTGTGATTTGCATTTCACCGTTACTTAAAAGTACTTAGAGTTGTCAATATAGGTCCATGACCCATTTTTTTTATTTATATTTTGTGCAAATGGGTTATATATGAGTTGTAAGTTTTTAAAGGGATAAGTGAAAATAGGTTCAAAAAGTTAAAGTTGAATCGAGATGAGTAAAAAATGGGTCACACAGGTGAACCCATTTTCGACCCATATAAAAAATTAAATGGCGTGGACTTAGCTTGGGTCAAATGCTCAAGTATGTTAGTTTATATTTTGTATTGTATTTGTTAAAAGTAAAAGAAAAATGAAATTAAAAAATGTAAAAATTGTTCAATAGGTGGAACATTGCCGTTGACCGCCGCCACCAATCATCGGAGGGGAACCAAAGGAAACGAAAAAAAAAAAATAAAAAAATACCATTTTAGGGTATAAAAATAAAAAATTATAAAAAAATTCACTAAACTTTTATTGCATGAAAGAGTTTTAGCAATATCCTTTTTTTATCATATTAAAAGAAACAATTATTCTATGATTTGGTTAAATATTGAAATGTTTAAGTAATACGGGTTGGATATGATTTGTTAAATATTTCTCGTATGAAAATGGGTCAATATGAGTCGGATTGTATTTGACCCCACCCGTTTGACACCTCTAATAGTATTGTTAGACTAGCAATGTTCATAAGAAAAGTAAATAAAATGTCATTTTGCATTCTCTATTCTAAGAAGTACACATCTTGGCATCTTTAAACGAAATCTCATCTCTAAAAAGACCAAACTACCGTCTTTTGCAAAACCCTAATCTCCAAGACGTGCTCAAAACCCTAACTCCCAATCACCCAACAAAACCCTAATCCCCTCCACCAACCAGACCACCACACGTCATATGTCACATAGCATGTAATGTAGCCACATGGCTATGTGACACATGTCCCAATCGGATAGCAATTAATCATCAGGGGGCAGAATAAAGTTTGCCCAATAATCGCAAAATAACATATCATCAAGAGATTGATATGTAGGATTGATGGATTCGGGTCCATATTCAAACAAATCATACCTAACTACCCAATTTTGCGCCAAAAGTATGCCATATAAGACATATTCATTGCTCTAACGTTACAATACAACATAGCATGATGAGATTGCTATCATAGTCATGTCGTCTAATGGGGGCTAGTTATATATATGTGCTGTGGAATTTGATTATATTCCTACTTGATTTGTTCTTTGACAATTACAGACTAATGCAATTGACATGCTCATTTAGGTCGCGACAGAAAGCTATTGTTGTTTGAGCATTTATCCTCTTCAAAGCTTATATTAGATTCACAATCAGTAAGTGAAAAGGAGGGGTATCTATCACAAGAACCACCTAGTATGAGAAGAATAAGCAAATTGCGGTAACCTAGACTCTGTAAGTATATACTACTATTCTTTTTTGTGTTGAAGCTATCCAACAATATGTGAATGGCTAATAGATTGTTGTTGATGTTGTTGTTAGGAATAATGGCACAAATAGTTCATGAACTTTGGCTCAATATATAATATGGTCCATAAACTTTTACTTTGTTTAATGTGGTCTATAAATTTTTGGGTTCATACTAGTACCTAATTTTTTGGCAAATGTTCATACTAGTACCTAAATTATATGATTCTCTAACAACAATTGTAGGATTGCAACAAAACGATAAGAATCTTAGGAGATTACATCCTAAAAGCTAACTAGTGAGATATGATGACTCGAGACACACACACTCTCTCTATATATATTAATGCCTCCAATCGAATGATCCATCCCATACCTTGCCCTCAGAATCAATACTGAATTGAAGACGAAAGATCGTGGGTTCCAAATCAAACCTCACTCACTATATCATCAAATTTGAGGGGTTCCATGTGAGAGCAGTGACATTTACTCCAGATTGACTAGGTTCGTTAGAGTAAGCGCTTTACGAACAGTACTGGAATTATTTCCCCGTTGCGTGACTGCCGTGGCACACACGGGTTGGAGGATTTCCACAGACCTTGAAGTCCCTCAGACAAATATAAAAAGATTATATAGTAGATCTCCTTTCCCCTCACGAAGAATTCACAATGGAAAAGGACTTTTGCTTGGCGGATCTGCCTATCGTGACACTGAGAGAAATCCTTTCTTCATAATTCGAACGTGGACGATGGGCTCTCGATCCGTGGACGCTAGCGGGGGGAGAGGCCAAAAATGGGTACATTGAATTCCAATATAAATATCATCAATGAGAGCTATTAAGTCAAAAAGTGCCCCCTTGCCTTGCCAATTCATTCCACATGAAATTTTCTAATGATATGAGAGCCTACTCTATATAAAATGACAGAATGCGAAACAAGTAACCAGAAAAGTTAATGAATAAATACAAAGTAAGTTGAAAAATCGAGAGGGAAAATCGTTCTTGGCTGCTTGTGGTGGTTGCTCGACACCTGGAGAAGGAAGTAGAGACATTGGTTGCTCAGGGGAACGATTCACGTGGGTGGTGGTCTGCAGGAGACGGTGCTTTGTCCCCCTCGGTCGCCTCGAGACGCGTGCGGTTTTTCTTTACTTTATCGGCAAAACATAGGTTTTATTTTGTCACATGAATTTTTACTAGGAGTGTACAAATGAACCGATCAGATAGGGAATCGCTTGGACCAAACCGAACCGGCCGAACGATTCGATGCGGTTTCTAGGGGTGCTGGTCCAATTTTCAATTCCATAAAATTGAATTCAATAATTGTCGATCACGGCTTCCCCGATTCCAAGGATAAATCAACCCACCTAGATCGAACCGACTATTTTTTATATAATTTTAATTTTATTTCTTAAAAATTCTTAAAGAAATCATTTAAACTTTTAATTATTAGGGGCACTTGTGGGCACATATATTGTTGTTCTCACACGAATATGTGTTTTAAGCACATCAACTAGTTCCACTAGACTTCCAAGGAATCGGATCGGACTAGTCGGGTCCCTAGTTTTGAAAACTAGAAACCGGTCCTTTCGGCTAGGCTATCGATGCCTGAGGTGAGAACAAAGCGGCCAGAGAACCGATCACCTCTAAATTTTAGATGATCTATTAGGGTTAGAGGATAGAATTTAATTGATATGTTTTGTTATTGATTCGTGTAGGTGTAAGAGATTTTATGAGACTACAGACTGTTGTTGAGAAAACTTAAGCTATCTTTATGAATACAAAGATTTGAACTCGAGATATCCCGCTTTCATATCATGTGAAATTTTATGAGACCAAATTTAACTGTTTTCAAAGTTTAAGCTGTTAGAAGAATACGTAATTTAACACTTAATTATTCTAATAGGGTGCACATGATAGAATGTTAGATGATAGAAAAGTCTTACATCTAAATGTGATAGTGAATCGATTGACGAATCATAGTTAGCACATATCTCATTGATTTAAGTTTTTGAATGATGGCAAAACTAATTGAATATGATAGTTGGTTCCGCCTAGATAACACTTTTAGCAACCTCACGAAACTAAGGGTGCGCATGGCAACACTTCTTCTCTAGAAATCAACTTCGGCCAAAAAGTTGATTTTTCTACTTATGGAGAGAATTAATTTTTTTTTTTATACTTCTTCAAGTGGCTCCAAAACGGTTTTTGGAGAAAAAATGTTTCAGTAGAAAAATGAAGTTGCGTAATCAAACGGATTTCCGCTCCGGAAGTTGCATTACCAAACGGATTTCTACTCCATAAATGTTGTCATGTGCATAATAATTATATGAAAATAGAGTTATTATATCTATTTTAGGCAATAAATAATGTGACATTTGTGAGAAAATATTTGGATTTCTTTCTATTTATTCAAATTTTCCTTGTTTATCCAAGATAATGAGATATGGAGAAGATAAGGAAAAAAAAAGGGAAGGAAATCCACACATAGAATCGTTAGAAGACAGAGGTCAAATAACTAATCCTGTGATTTATTTTCTTATTTATGAAAAAAAAATTAGGGATTGCCTTGTTTTAAGGATATCTTAATGTTATCCTCATGGATTTACTTGTTTCTAGAAGTTTTACATGTTACCCTATAAAAAGGATAACATTGAGAGCTCGGAGGGACCACTAGTTTTTTACTTTCACATCGTTCTTTCATTGTTCTTGGAGATTTTCAAGTATTTTGAAGAGAAGACAAAAGTGGTGACCGAATTCTTGTTCTTTAATTCAAGAAATTGGGTTTAGTTTATATTTGCATCTCTTTTTCTACTACGTTCTAAATTCCTTTCGTTAGGGTTACTATATAGCCCGATTATAATAATATGAATTTCGTGATATTTATGTTCTGCAATTGATTTAATTCATGTGAGTTATATATCATTGTGCTTAATGCTTTTAAGTGATTGGCCATCATTTGAATAATCGGATGTGCATGTTTGAAGCTGAGAAGTCATAACATGCAATTGCTCTTTATAATATATAACCATCAATTAAATGTGGAGAGAGGTATACCATGTTATATGTGTGGCTTTCGGTGGAAAGGTGATCCAAAAGAGTCATTGTAAAATGGGAATATTCACAGATTTTATTGCACTTATGTTTATTCAAATTCACATGGAGATATGGTGGATTGATAAACTAAGTAGGTTTACTATACCCAGATATAAGATAGTGAATGGAAGAGGGAATCCCTCTATCACATGTTTGATATAGTTCTTGTATGCATAACGATATGACATTTATATTTAGTTGCTATGGTGAAATCGGATCCTCCAATATATTTATTTGATTGATTAATTGCATCTAGTTCCAAACTTTCACTTCAAAGATTGTTAATTTCAATTTATTCTCAATTCTACTTTGGTTTGTTAGACAAATTTTAGAATTAGTTTATTTTAAATATTTAACTGATTTTATTAATTATCAATCTCTATGGAACGGTATCTTTTCTCATCATTATATTGCTTGCTCAACATGTTCATTGATATTTTGACTTGCATTGAGATTTTTATGAATAAGTTTTTGGTGCCGTTTCTAGGGAATTTTTGTTTAATGCTAGTTCATATTGATATGAATAGTTCTAAGTTTAATCTAGCTTACATTTGTTTTCTCTCCGAGTGTAAATCGAGTGCATGACACGTAGCCAACAAAGGAAACTTACTGAGTTTGATCCAAAAATTGAACATATATTTAAAAGACCACTAAGAGAACAGAGAAATCACACTTGAAAAGATGGAGGGAGATGGTGATGCTAAAGCTCCACGTAGACTCTTGAGAGATTATGCTACACTAACGGTTCGGGGCAACACATCAACCATCGGGAGATCCGCAATTCAAGCAAACTTTGAGATCAGGCCATCGCTCATTTAAATGCTTTAACAATCGAGTGCAATTTAGTGGGCTATCAAGAGATGATTCAAATGCTCACATCGATGTTTTTCTTGAAATCGTGACACAATTAAATATAATGAAGTTACAAACGATGCTATTAGATTGAGATTATTTCCACTTTCCCCGAGAGACAAAGCTAAGGGTTGGCTCTCTTCTGTTCTTGCAAGATCGATCACCACATGGAATAATATGACCCAAAAATTTATTGGTAAGTTCTTTCCAATAGCAAAGTCTGCAAAAATGTGTAACAATATTACTAATTTTATGCATATGGATAATGAATCATTATATGAAGCATGTGAAAAATTCAAGAAATTTCTCAAGAGATGCCCACATCAAGGATTACCCGATATGGATGCAGGTATAAACTTTTTATAATGGGTCTAGTACAAGTCTCTGTTCTATGATTGATGTAGTTGTAGAGAAAAACTGAATAATAATACACGAGAAGAAGCCTTCAACCTATTAGAGGAAAGGTCATCCAATAGTCATCAATGGCCTACTTGAAAGGCTACCGGTGCAAAAAGCTAGCGAAATTCATGAAGTGGATACTTTCATTGCAATTACTACGCAATTTCAAGCATTCATAAAAAAAGATAGATAACATGAGTGTTTCAACCATGAAAATTCAGAATATAACATGAGATTTTTGTGGCGGGGGGACATATTAGCGCAAAGTGTCGGGTAAGTGAACTTTCGCACAACCTAGTGAAAATGCTAACTTTGGTAAGAATTTTAATAGATCATAGAATAATCCATACTCCAATACATACAATCTGGGATGGTGCAATCATCCAAATTTTTCATGAAATAATCAGAATGCAACAAAACCTCCATTAGGATTTAAACAATAAGAAGAGACAAAGTTCAGTTTGGAAGATATAGCCACTAGATTTGCTAACACTCCTCAGGACTTCATCAAGAGCACAAATGTGAGATTTCATAACCAAGATGCTTCAATCAGAAATATGGAGATGCATGTGGGTCAGTTAGCAAAAATGATGTCAAGAAGACAATAGGGTTCTTTGCCTAGCAACACAAGGAAAAATCCTATTGAAGATATAAAAGCTCTATCCTGAGAAGTGGTAAACAAGTGGGAAAAAAGATGCCAAACAAGAGATTTCCAGAGAAAAAGAAGAGGAAGTCAATAAACAACTAAAGGAGGCAAGCCAGAGCAAACTTTTTTCAGATAATCCAAAGCCATATGTGCTGCCAATTCTATAGCCTCGACACTCTAGCAGTGCAAAATGGATAAACAATTCTCTAAATTTCTTGATGTATTTAAAAAAAATGGACATTAATATTCTTTTTGCATTTGCATTAGCACAAATGCCTAAATATGCAAAATTATTTAAGGATATTTTGGCAAACGAAAAGGAAGTTAGAGGATTATGAAACTGTGAAGTTGAATGAAGAGTACTCAACCATCCTACAAAACAAATTGCCCGAGATCCAGGGAGTTTTACAATTCCTTGCAATATTGGGGATTCTTTTTGAAAAAGCATTGTGCAATTTACGTGCAAGCATTAATTTGATGTCTTTTTCAGTTTTCAGGAAATCAAGATTGTGGGAAGTAAAAGCGGCCACGATGTTGCTTCAACTGATTGATTGCTCAATTAAGTATCCAAGAGTTATTGTTGAAGCTATATTGGTAAATGTTGACAAGTTTATCTTTCCCGCATATTTAATAGTTCTTGACATGGATGAAGATTTTGAGGTACCACTTATCTTAGGTTGGCCTTTTCTAACAAAAGGAAAAGCTCTTATTGATGTACAAAAATGGAAGTTGACTCTTAGAGTTTAAGATGATCTTGTTACCTTTAATATTTTTAAAGCAATGAAATATCCCTTTGATGATAATTCTTGTTTTTGAGTTGAGACAGTTGACAAGTTGGTGAACAAGGTTTTTCAAGAAAATATTTTTTAAAGACACACTTGAAGCGTGCTTGGTTCAACCAAGGGACAAAGAAATTGAGAATGAGGAGATAAGGGAGCACACAAATTTCATGGAGGCAAATCCACCATAATCAAGGCAAAAGCAAATAAAATTTGAGGAGTTTGGACAATACAAAACAAAGCCTAAACCATCAATTGAAGTGCTTTTGATTCTTGAACTTAAACCCTTACCCTCTCATTTGAAATATGCTTGTTTAGATGGATTTTTTTTCTTTGCCAGCAATTAAATCTTCTTCTTTGACAGATTTGATGGAGGAGATACTACTTCGAGTGCTAAGAGAGCATAAGGATGCAATTGGATGGGAAATAGCTGACATAAAGGGAATTAGCCCTTCAATTTGCATGCACAAAATTTTGATGGAAGAACAATACAAACCTACTGTCCACCCTCAATGGCGTTTGAACCTGAAAATGCAAGAAGTAGTGAAAGTTGATTAAGTCACTTGATGCATGAATCATCTACTCTATCTCCGATAGTTCCCGAGTAAGCCCTGTACAAGTGGTGCCAAAGACAGGAGGTATGACTATTCATAAAAATAACAACAATGAATTGATTCCAACTAGGATAATTACTTGGGTAGCGTGTACGTATGGATTATAGAAAATTGAATGATGCCACTAGAAAATATCGTTTTCTTTTACCATTTATTAATCAAATGTTGGAAAGACTTGCAAGATATGAGTTGTATTGCTTTCTTGATGGATATTCAGGATATAATCAGATTCTTATTGCACCAGAAGATCAAGAGAAAAATACTTTCACTTGTCCCTATGGTACCATTCCTTTTAGAAGAATGCCCTTTGGTATTTGTAATACATTAACTACTTTTCAAAGATACATGATGGTAATTTTTCTGATATGGTTGAAAAATATAATGAGATTTTCATGGACGATTTTTTTTTTTTTTGGCTCATCATTTGAATCTTGTTTTTGGCTTTGGTCTTACAAAGATGTGAGGAGACTAATCATGTTTTGAATTGGGAGAAGTGTCATTTTATGGTGCAAGAAGGAATAAGGCTTGGGCATAAGATCTTTGGAAATTGCATTTCTTGTTGTGAATTTTTACGATTCTTAGGAAGATATAAATCTTGTACAAACTTTGTGAGTTAATTTTGATTGTGATTATGTTGATCCACTTACTAAGCACTAAAAGTCCTAAATCTTTTAGTTGTTTGAACATCTAGAGAACATTCGTGTGAAGTATGTGATTTTCTTAGATCTCACCAAAATCTTATAATTTGTCAATTTTAATTTATTCTCAATTCTACCTTGATATGTTAGATAAATTTTAGAAGTAGTCCATTTTTAGTATTTAATTGGTTTATTAATTATCAATCTCTGTGTGATGGTATCTTTTCTCATCATTATATTACTTGTTCGTAGAATATCACGTGTTCTACTAAGAATGCCCAATGATTCATACTAAAGAAGTTTGTCGATCATCTGTGCAATCTTACTTTAATTTTGGTATAATGTACATGTCATAATCAAAGTATAACAAGAAAGGAGTAGAATTTTATGTGCAGGTATATAATACCTTTAGTCGTCTAGATTTTTGGCTATGATACGATTGGATAATATACCATATGACATTTTGGGAGCTATATCTTATCCATTGTTTCATGAATTGCCATAACAAAGCTGAATATTTTCATATCTTGTCATCTCCGTTACTTGGTATGAACGACATACTAGTCTAAATGAACCTAAAAGAGAACAAACGGAGATGGTAAAAATCTCTCATTGTCTAATAAAGAAATTACAAATGCATAGATGGAGATAAGCACCATCAATTAATTCATGATTAGTGTACGATCTAACTTTTAAATAGCCAAGGAGCTCATTGCATCATTTCAGAACTAGTAGTTTGACTCTAACAAGAAATGTAAATTGGCTACAGCAACATGACAAGGTAGATTAGCCAATGAAAGCTGAATCTAGTAAGAGAGAGAAAACATGATCATTGACCTTTGCAATTCTAAAAAGCAGAGGGCTTCAACTCTCTCGCCTACTCCATTTTCATTTGCTTATTTTTATTATGTTTCCTCTCTTTACTATTTCTTTTTTGTTCCTTTCCATCATTCTATGATAAAAATTTATTGAATAAAAAAATACACTAATATATAAAATATGTAACAAATATAAATACAAGATTTTTTCATGTTCATATAGAGAACATAATGGATACAAGAGATTCATATATACAACTAAAATAGGAATAAATAAAAACAGAATTGTTATTATATTTTGTTCATTTGAATTTTCTTTTTACAATAGAATTCAAATATTATTTATGTCTATTTATTATTTTAAATACTATCGGTTCAAAAAGTTTGTTACTCAAGAAAAATAGTTTCTACACAATTAATATAATAAATCGTGTCCACCTTCATCCCACATTCCCTGTGGGATATATTCTATTCGGATTATATCCATCTTATATTCAACTTTATTCTATTTTGGGTAGGAACAAAACATAGGATATGCTAAATTTTATTCTGACTACCAAATCTAACCTCTGGTTATGGAAGGCTAGAGAGACGTTATTATTCTTTTCGCTGCAACACAGGCTTATGCAATTAATAAAGTAGTATTAGAATGCAAAGTTTCTTTGCCTAAATTTGACAATGCCGTGTGATTATAAAAATACATGATGGATGGCGTGCAGAAGTTGCACTGATGATCTAGACATATGAACACTCTTGCGAAATCACGACTTCTATCAAAAAGAAACTGAAAAAGTTGAAGGGATAAAAGAAATACACATCTAATTTACAGTGGTGACACTTGGCCTACTCACTCTCCCAACTCTAACAATTTCAACAAGGTTGGAGTCCATTATATACTCCTTGAGATATTACACATCGTACAACATGCGTTGCTTTCACTTAAAACTTTTGGAGTTGCTTCTATAAATTTGAGCACTTCTTAGAACAATATATCATTCTCTATCTAGATTACAAGCATTTACACTCTCTACAGAGATCTACAATCAGAAATTTCACAATTTTGACCAAACGAAAGCTAGAGAATTGGATGCAACATAGAGAGAGAGAGAGAGAGAGAGAGAGAGAGAGAGAGAGAGAGAGAGAGTTGTTTGTGATCTTCTTGAATCCCACCAACAACTTTGATTTGCTTTTTTCTAGAAAACATCAAAGCTTCAAAATTTTAGTTAGAAGCTTTGTCCATTCAAATAGCCTTTTGATCTGACCTTCTTTGAGCATGAGGACGTCTTTATCCATTCAAACAGCCTGTTGATCTGACCTTCTTTGACCAGAGCATTGAGGGCCATTTCCTAAAATGGAACACTCTACTTATTCAGTATGTTATCAAATCTACTCCTATCTAACGGAAGAATATTGGATCAAATGACAAAGACATTATTGAGAAAAAGGATGATTCAAGAGGCTTGTAACAGTCAATATGAAGACGAATCAGTCGACTTGATGTTTTGGCATTACATACTAGATGTAGCCTTTCCCCCGGGCTGTTGTACAAAATGTATTTCTATATAATTGACCCATAGATCCCCGTTTTGTGTTGTGTGCATACGAAATATACACTATCCTAATAAATTGACCCCAAAATAGCATATCCAAATACAAAGAAAGCACTGGGTTCGAGTAGCATTGCACCCCTAACCACAACTCATCCGTTGATTCTTCAATATCGATCGATTCAAACCTTTACTTAGTTTCACCCAAGCTTCATCTTGGTCATGGATAGATCATCTAGGTTCGAGTCAAGCGGTGACAATTGACCTATGAAGACTTGCTTACGGCTCCAGGGGATTTCTTTAACCAAGCCACTGCCTTTTTTTTTTTTTTCCAACTATGATTAATGAATACATTTCGATCATGATTCTATTTAGACTAACCATTGATAAGATATTGAACATCATAAATATTTTTGGAAGGTCGATAGTCATTCCACCCATTTAGTCGAGATAAACAAGACGTGTTTGGGAAGGGGATATGATAGATCAAAAGGAAAAATCAAATTGGAAACATGCACAGATTCTTGCACTTGCGGAGTCCAAATAAATAGGAAATAAAAAAGATCCACTCCTGCAATTTTTGTTTTTGGTCAGACCACTCTTACAATTTAATCTCTATCGAATTTGAATTGTCTTTTTTTAGCACTTCTCCTGCCATTATGTGGCATAGGCCCGACAGCTTTTTAGCTTACCAAAAATGGTAAAACAGGTCTGATTCACTCCACGCTACTTCTGGCTGATTCCAACATTTGGAAAATAACCGTAAAACACTAACTTGTGTCCATTTCAAATTAATAAAGCGTTGAGTCTTCCCACCAAGATCGTAGAGGCTTGTATGTAGATCCATGCACTTCATCTACAACACGTAATGTTTCTGCAAAACAATCCTTCGGACTTTTCACGATTTTGAATGAAATATTTTTAATCTTATACATCCTTCTCTTTTTGTATAATTTTTTTAGGGCTGGTTTGACAAAACTGAGAAATAAGCACGGATAATTATGTACTCAATTTTAAGTGCTGAACATGAGAATATAATGTTGTGTGACTATAGCTGAAAGTTCAGAACTGTGTAATATGAACTTATTGGTTTCGACCTAAAAAAAAAAAACTTATTGGTAGGTTGTAGACAGACAAGATTTTAATCCCTTTCTAAATGCCTATTCTGTAATATTTATTAAGTAACCCCAATACTTAGCAAATTAGTGTATTTATTGAATCCTCTAAGTAACCGGCCCTTAAACTCCATTTAATCTCCAAGCGGGTACCATACTAGTAATTCATAGGGAATTGGTCGAATTTCCACTTAAAAAAAAAAGAAAAAATAAACAATAATAACAATGGTTAATACCACGAAAAATCCTAAACTGGTACATATGTGAAAAATTTACCATCCATTAGTTTTCGTAATATTTTTACAGTCAAATTGCTTAATTTGATGACACATGACAATTAACCGATGTATCAATTTGGGGTTTTTACCCTATATTTGTCACAAATGTACCGGTTTGGATTTTTTGTAGCATTTGCCCATTTAATGGAAACTAATCGAGGACAAATTTATCACTAGTGTACTAATTTGGAATTTTTTTTTATCAAATAATTAGTTGGGGGTAAATTTGTTAGTTTTCGTAAAATTTCACAATTGAATTACTGAGTTGGATAACACATAGCAGTTGATTGGGGTACTTATTTGGGTTTTTACCCTCTATTTGTTGCAGGTTTACTAGTTTGAAATTTTTCATGGTATTAACCCAATTTAATGAAAATTAATCAAGGATAAATTTGTCATGAGTATACCAATTAGGGGTTTTTGTAATAAAAAAATTAGTTGGGAGTAAATTTATCATAGGGGCACCAATTTGAGATTTTTGGTGATAAAAAAATTAGTTTGGAGTAAATTTGTCACATATGTGCCTTTTTGGGTGTTTTTTTTGTATTAACCCTAATAGCAAATAAAAAATTATTGGATTAGGTGATTCAAATTCTGGTCAAGTAGTTCATTGTAAATAATTAGGCATTTTAGGAACCACCATTGAAACATATTATAATTGCTTCGTAAAAATGATAATTTTACCCTACGTTAGGTTTCGTTTGTTTCATGAGGAAAAAAATTAACAATTTAGAAAATGTTTTACCAACTTTAATCATTATAATCAATTGTAGGAATGAGTCTATGAAAAACATTCCTATTATTAAAATGTTTTTCCTCATATTGTATTATGTTATAAGAATATGTTCTATTACCTCATTTCTTAATATATATATATATATATATATATATATATGAGATTAAATTTGGAATAAATTTTTTCTAACTCATTGATCTTCTACGAAATAAACGGAATCTAAATATGATTGATCAACATAGATCAAACCTATATAGCTGTTTACGGTGCATTTGTTCACGAAAACTCCATGAAAAAGAAAAATGAATTTTCAGAGATCATTTTCCAAAAAAACGGTTTGTTTTCCTTTATTTGGTGATATGTGACCGAAAATATTTTTTGGTATCTCCTTCTCATTTATTAGATGATTCAATTTTATGATTTTATCTTAGGCAAAAAAATTTCAAAATTTCAATTTAATTTTATTCTATTATTCTTGTTTTTTCCTGATTTCCTTTTCTTTCTTCCTTTTTTCCTTCGTCGTGACATCCTCCACCACAATCGGCAAGCGGTGGCCATCGACGAGCTCGGGCTCACCAAACTCGACCGAGCTTATGCTTGCTACTATATGACGAGCCTCGCCACCACCGAGTAGCCGAGGCCCAATGAGCGGCAAAGGTAGAAGAAAAATGAAAAGAAAAGAAAAAGAAAGTAAAAAATAAAATAAAATGTAAAATTAAAACATAAATATAAAACATAGAATATTAGAAAACAGAAAAATTAAGGGAAGCAATTCCCGAAAATGGTTTCACCTCTTTAGATTTATGAATTCACTTTTCTAATTTTGTGCATGAATTTTTTGTTAACGGAAAGTGTTTTTGGTTAACTAAGTCATTTTCGATAAACCAAACCGCTGAAAGTCCAATTAATTTCCAAAAAATACCTCCACTCAAACAAATGTACGCTTAAATTACTTTCGGTTTCACAGCAAGAATGACATGTGATCAAATTGGAACTGCCTGCTCATTTGATGTGCGTAATAAGAAAGAAGTAATTGAAAGGATGGATGATCGAGCTCCTCCTCCAAGTGGGCCAAATGTTTATAGTTAGACAATGGAAAACTTATGAAGTCAAGATTATAGATTATTTTAGGGTTGCGCTTTTTCCAATCCCACCATAGCTAAAACACTCCCAATTAGAGTGTTTTTGACAATATTGACCCTTGTGGGCCCCATTTTCTTTCAAGCATCTTTTGTTTGGTTGTGGTATCACGCTTTAGTTTTCTCGTTACTTGTCTTCATCTCTCTTAATCCAACCATGGTTAAAGCCTTAGTAGTTCTCAGAAAAAACTAAAAAAAATTAAAATTTTCCTTTATGATCCGCCTTCGTCACTTGTCATCCAGGCCACATTGCACTCATTGATTTTTGAATCCACAATTGACATAAAGGCTATTGCATTGAACTTCTTAACAAGAATCGAGCATAGAGATTCGAATAATTGACAGAGAATGGAGCCTCCTCATCGCATAAGGGCTCGGACATGAGGGCCGAGTTCGTAATTACCTTTTCGGTGCTCTCAATCGCTTGTGATGGCAGCTCGGCCACCAAGATTGGGACAAAAGAAGGAGAAACCACGCGAACGAGGTAGGTGATGGTGAATAGGTGATGACAATTATGATAAGGATCAAGAAGACAAAGATGGAGAAGCGAGACATTCCTAATGAGCTTGATGAAGATTTGGGTGAACGGTTTAGCTCTTGAATTTAATTTTCAATGGAGTTTTTCTTGTCTTTGTGATTGATCAATCGAAGTGTTTGACGTAAAAATGGAAAACGAATAACGAAGAGCAAAAGCGATGGAATGAGGGTGCAAAGTAAAGAGATATGAGAAGGTTTTTTTCACTTACAATAGTTTTGAATTGAAGAAGTGGAAACGAAGAGGGTATTTGCAAATTTAGGCTTCAACTACGTCCATTGCTTGTGTCGTTGATGGACACTTTCTTTTGTGCAGATGAGATACGTCTTCTTTTTTTTTTTTTTTTGGTCGAATCCGGTGAGGAATGTCAAAAACTTGTCTATTATTGACATAAGAGGGAAGTTTTAGAAAGAGAGATGGGAGAAATACATGATATGAAGAAAAGTGGCATAAAAAAGAGAAAGAAGAACAACAAATGAAGAATACTTAGAAAAGGCAGGATCCACAAAGGTTAATATTGTCAAAATAATGTGCAATGGAGTGTTTTAACCATAGTGGGAGTGAAAAAACGTCGCCTTATTTTAATCATAGCTTAAAAAAAAAAAACCACCACAGCGTGACATTTGGTAAAATTTTATAGTGTGCGAAGATGGTTACTTTCACCCAATTGGAAGACGACACTTGACTACTTATCAAGACTTACGCCAACGAATAAAAGCGAATTTTTAACACAAGCAAAGATTTAATAAACTTTTTTCTGCCCAAAATTATCCCGCATAAATACTATTTTTAATTTATTTTTTTAATCATTTAGAGACGTGGGTGCAGAGACAAAACATAATATAATTCAATGAAGTCCTAATCTTAATAATTTAATAAAGTGGCGTCCCGAATTTAGAGTGTCCTCACATAAATATGACAAATGACTTGTTAATTGATTGTTACACGATAATATATACTTGGGGATAAGTATAGTACAAATGCAATAACTTTTGCACAACACTCACTTGAGTGTCAAAACTTCTTTTTCAACCACTTAAGTGCCATAACATCTTAAAAATATTCACTTGAGTGCCATAACTTTCAATTGATTACTTAAGTGCCAATTTTTTTAAAATATTCACCCAAGTGTCGTAAATCCGACGTGGCATATGACTTACGGTAAATACTTTTAAAAAGTTATGGCCTTTAAGTGACCGATTGAAAAATTATATGACACTTAAGTGATCGAAAAAAAAAGTTATAACACTTTGAGTACCGTACATAAGTTATGGCACTCAAGTGATTGTAAAAAAAAAAAAGTTATGGCACACAAGTGAGCATCATACAAAAATTATGACACTAGTGGTGTCCTTATCCTATATACTCATACTATTCTTACCTTGAATAAATACTTGTTTTGGCAGTGTCAAAGCAGGAAATTGGATTTCGAGAAGAGTCCGTATTTGCCTTAACAAATAAATCATTTGAAAGATGGTTGTGACTAAGGAAAATGACACTGGCAATTTTGAATGTCTTATTCGATATAAGATTCAATTTTAAACATTTAAAAAAAGTGCAACCAAATCCAATACGTTTTGATTCCGATGCAACCATTCCTTTCAACTATCACACGGTCAATTTTGCTGGATTGGCACCATAAAAATTTCGATATTTTTTTTTTTTATAAAACGTAATATTTACATGGTGCCACCTAAAAGAAACAATGTTAAAAAAAATTAAAAGGCAAAAAAATTTAAAGCAAAAAATTCAAGAACAACAACTCTGAATTCAACCGAGTGGAATATTTTTCCTAGAAGAAAAAAATAAAACACGAGGAGATGATCCTGAAGTCGGCGGCCATCCCACGGTGGAGTTCGTCGGCAAAACGCCGGTGAGTGGCTAACCTGCCCTCTCCGTTTCCAATCAATCCTTGGACTCTGAGACTTTGAATCCGCCTTTTTCATTTTTCCCCTTTTGAGTGTCACTCTCTGCTCCCAATCAAGCTTCTGTTTTTGCTATAAAGGTTAATGTTTAGGGCATGAGTAAGTTCGATTTAGATCTGAAATAAATTAAGATCTAGGGCTTTATTCGACCGTCTCCAAATTCCAACTCTCCAACCGATGATTCTCCACCTCTGGGGACGAGAACGAATCCGACAAGACGTAGAGCCGCCGCACATGGTCGTTGGGCGATGATGGCGACAAAGTGGTGGTGGACATGGAAAAGCTAAGAACACAAATGACAACTATTCTCTTTCCATGCCTTATTTTTAGCCAGAAATAGAGTTTTCTATCTCTATTCCATTGATGACCTTCCGAGTAGAGATACACGTTTGATAATGATACACAATTTATGTTTCTAGAAAAGAAATTCGCTCAATAACAACATAAAATTTGTATTATTGTCAATAGCTAGGCCCGCCCGGTGATCTACAAACGATGGCCAACGAATGGCAAAAGGAAAACGAAAAACAAGGGACCGGCGATTGGTAGTCGGCAGCTGGCGACCGGTAAACAAAGGATGGCGAATGGCTATCAACGGTAGGTATACGAGAGAGACAACCGACGAATGGTGGCCAACACCAGCGACTAGCAATCGGTGATCGCCGAATAGCGATCGGCGGCAATCCATTGGCGGGATGGAGAATGGTAGCAAGGATGTGAGAGAGGTGATCGGCGAATTACGATCGACGACCGGTGAATGGTGGTAAGGATACAAGAGCGGCAAGCGGATGGCGAACGATGGCGAACGGTGACCGACGGACAGCAAACAAGGATGTCCGGCAACGCGAGGATAGGGAGACGGCAACAAGAGAGAGAGGAGATTGCATGAGAGAGAGAGAGAGAGAGAGAGAGAGAGAGAGAGAGAGAGAGAGAGAGAGAAGGGGTGAACAATGAGAAGAAATCTTATTTTTTATTCTGTTTCAAAAATAAAAAAGTAGAAAATTTCTACTTCTTATTTATGTTCCAAACCTATTTCTAGGCAAAAATGAAATTATGTTACTAAATAGATTTTTGTTCCAAACTTGTTCACCGGAACAGAAAAATAGGGAAATAGAACTCGTTGTCATGTACGTCCCGCCCGGACCTACGCTATTCCATTGCGAAGCTCGACATGACCTCAAAGGACCTCCATGGCTAAATTTGGTGTTCATCCATGGCTAAGCACAACTCAACTACCATGGAGCTATATGACCATCGAGATATGGTTAGTCATGGACATACAAGCTTGAGAGAGAGAGAGAGAGTGATGGGGATTAGGGCAAAGTATAATGGACCAAACATACTGAAAAATCACTTTTGGATCTGCCCAAAGCGGCCGGTTAAGTCCTCGTTCTTGAGAGGTTTGGTCCGGTTTTAAATTATATAAAATTAAAAGCGATTATGGTTGGTCCGGTTTCATGCTCCAGAGGGAACTAGACCGCATGGACCGAACCGACTACTATGTTTTAAATTTTTTTAATGTAAATTTAAACCTAAACCTAAGATGAGGGTAGAGCATAATAGATCGATAGAACTGAAATCACCCGGATCGGACCAAACCGGTCAATTAGGTCCGGTTCCTAATTTTATAAATTGAAAACGATTATGGTCGGTTCGGTTTCATGTTCCAACGAGAACCGGCTCGAACCGACCGACCAACTAAATTTCTTTTAATCTTTTTAAATGCAAATTTAAATCTAAACCTAAAATGGTTAGGATGCTTAATATGACTTTCAAGATAAGCTATAATTCGATGCAATTAATCAAAGGTGGTCCGATGAATATGTCATTAACGAGAAAAATTTAATGGCAAATCACAAAGAAAAATGCAAATGGTCCAATTAGTTAGACCCTTCAGATCCGGTCCGGTTCTCGTCTTTGAAACTAGGAACCAATCCTCCCGATCCAGTTCTTGATTCCACGGTGAAACCCATTGAAGAAAATTTCTCCTAATAGATTTTGATAAGTGACAAAACAATCATCATCATCTGAAGTTGATAATTGCATCTAAGTAGTTAAATGCAAGTGATAACATCAGAAGGAAATGAAATATATCAATATTGTCTGTGAATTCAAACTTATGAGTTAATTTACATAACTGTGGACCACATAAATATATACTCATCAAGGATGATTTTATGAGTCTTCCTGAACATGCTCAAAAGCTAAGATACGTATATTCTCAAAGGCATTTGACTTAGGAAAGCTATCAGACTTGGACTCATTTCCAAAGTCTAACTTATGTTCAGACTAAAACACAAATTATACTTACAAGTGGCTAGTGATCCGGCCGGGATTCTACACATTGGATAGAATCAATTTGGCAAAAGGATACTTCAAGTGTCAATATTTGTGTAAAGAGTTTACTTTTATGCCAATATTTTTTTTGGATCATTTAAGGGTCAATTTTTATGAAAAATGATTATTTAAGCGCCAACCCCAAGTAAAGTCGTTGGAATTTCTTGCCGTTGGCATTAAAGTGATAACTTTTTCTCCAATTTGGCCCTTAAGTGAGCTAAATAAAAAATTATATCGGCACCAAAGTGAGCGTCGTACATAAATATTGACATTTGAGATATCCTTTTACCGCAAATCGATAGGGTTTGTCTAATTTGGGGGAGGACGAGAAATGGAAAGATGATATAGCAATTTGTTTTAGCGGATAGGAATGAGCACAACCATTTCGTTTCGCGTTAGTATGCATGAAAAATATTGCTTTTAAAATGCTCTTCAGTCTTGACTATGGCTAACCGAAACCTTTTATTTAGGAACAATATCCATCATTTTTTTATTGGAGAATAATATCCACTATTTTAAAAAATTGCTATTGAAGTCTTTATACATTAATTATTGTTCAAATATTATCACTTTGATGTTTTTCAAAAAAAAAAAAAAAACAAATCTCATCTTATTTCTTTTTAAAATAGTGGCAACCCACCAATTCGTTGGCAAAAAGTTACAAAACCGCACCGTCCATTTTGTAAAATGACCATATGGTCATGAAACAATTTTCCTAATTTTTTTTTCGATTGTGATTATCCATATCGCGATAACTTACGAGGATATGTAGGGTTTCCCTTTAAAAAGACGAATTGAGGAGTTTGCGAAAATGACTCATTATCAAAATCCATGGCAAGGTGATTGATACACCATCTCCATTCGTCCAAAATCGAAATCTCAATAATGACGAACAAATACATAATGCAAAAAGTTAGGCACCGAAATACATTACCGAAGATTTGACTAATATGGGCAAAAGGACACATCAAGTGCCGGTTTGTATATGATGCTCACTTTGGTGCCAATATATTTTTAGGAACAATTATTTGAGTGCCAAGTTCGATGAGCATCCATCGGAAATTCTTACCGTTGGCACTAAAGTGATCGTTTTTTCTCCGATTTGGCACTTAAGTAGTCTCAAAAAAATATTGACACAAAAGTGAGTGTCGTATACAAATATTAGCACTTAAGATGTCCATTTATCGAATCAATTTAGATAGCCTCACTTATTAATATTATGATTGATTGGAAAATGCAATATTATGAAGAACTCTACTTATGGAAACCCATATTCGGATTGTATGAGCGACTAAATCAATGGGAGATTCCGATCTCAATTCAATAGCTACTTAATTTTCTTTTGGCAATTTTATCCAAAGGGTTGACTAGAGAATTGATTCTCTAAAGATTGTCCAATGGGAATATTAGAAGTGGAGGAGTATAAAAGGATATCAAAGTGCTGGAGAGAAGAGTATCGAGATTATGAAATTCCAAAGTCCGAAGGGAGCTTCATTTCTATACTTGTCTTTATTGAGCTTCAAATTGTTATGCTTGAGAGTTTCTTGTTAGAGTGATTGCGTAAGATAGTGTGATTTCTCAATCGAGTATCATCACTCATCGTAACCTTTGAATGATTCAATAGTGAAATTCAATCGCAAACTATTGGCGAGGAGAGTTGACGTATGCCCGATCTAAAGCCGAATCACTATAAACATCATGTGCAAATTTCTCTGTCTCTCGAACTGTTTCATACTCGCATCTGAAGATTCTTGCATATACATGAATATGAATATTACTGTTCTTATGCTCATCCGAACTTGGAAGTTTAAAATAAACAATAACTTATCAAGTTCTTTTATTTCGCCTATTCATCTCCCCCTAGGAGATTCTACTAGCAACATGAGAACCGGACCGTACCTTGAACCAATCACTCCTAAGGAGCATGGCGGTTATAAAGGCCCGTAAATTTGTGTCCAAATTATATTTTGATTTTGCTATTTTATTTTTTGATCACTTGTTTCCACAATAATTAGTATCGAGTCTGGTTTGGCTGAGTTGAAGCAAATTGATAACAACATAAGAATGAAAATTTAAAATTCAATAGATTTGACAGGAAGGATTTTAATTTCTAAAAGTTGCAGATTGAGAACTGTCCGTATTAGAGGAATCTAAATTTCTCATATCTAGGCAAAAAGCCGAAGTCGGTGAAACAAGATGATTAGGAATTGTTGGATAGATAGGAATTGGGTGTTATTCAATACTACTGCAAGACCGATGAATACCTATCGAAATGCACAAGAAGCCCTCTATGATCAATAAGGTCTATTTGAAGTGATGTTTGTTTTACTAAAAGATGGACGAATATGTGATGGTTGCTGAACATAATCAATGAATACAATGTAACTATTAATCAATTGAATTCAGTTGATATTGACTTTGATAATGAGATACCACTTTGATTTTGTTATCCTCATTGCCTAATAGTTAGAATGCTACTATTACCATTGTTAGTAATTCCTCTAGATCAAGAAACTTGATATTTGATGAGGTCCCCAATTTGATTATGAGAGAAGACAATTGAAGAAGATAATAAAGTGAACTTGTGACTTGTTGTTTCAAAAGGGTGAAAGTAGAGGAAGAACCGATACTCTACTAGCAAGAGTAGTGCAAAATGGAACAAACATAATCAATCTAGGATTGGTAATGTTGTTTATTGGAGATGTGGTAAGAAGGAGTATCATAAAAAGGATTGCTTTAATTTGCGGAATGAGAAGGGTAAGGCAATTAAAGTTGAGCCTCGCTAATGATGTTCATGCAATTGTTAATGGTGTATCATATGGTGATGATTACGTCTTGTTTGTCACCGAGGATTTGTCATTTAACATGAATTATAGATTCTGATTGTTTGTTTCACGCTTGACCATACAAGAACTAGTTTACTAATTCTCAATGCATGGATAGTGGAAAAATGTTAGGGAACAACGATGAGTGGGAGGTTGTGGTTGTTGGTGATGTTAGAATCGAAATGAAAGATAGTATCGTAAGGATATTAGTTGGAGTGCAGGGTGTTCCAAAATTAAAGAAGAACCTAATTTCCTTGTGTGCCCTGGATTCAACTTGGTGTTTGTAACGACCCTAGGACCATTCCCCTTATCACCCTGTTTATATTTTTCTTTACCCGTTTTTCTTATTTTCTACCAACCTTTATTTGTAACGATGTACGTATTAAAATAGCAGACATAGCAACCTCCACACATAATCTTATATATGCATCAATATATCTTTCATCATCATATAACCTCCCATTTACTAATCTACAAATAACATACAAAAGAGATTAAATACTTATTCTCACACTCTATCTCTCTCAACTACTATTACCCACATCTCAAGGCTCCATATCGATAAGCGTCACTCGGTACATATGCATATGAGTGGACCGGCCAAACCGAGGAGCTCGCGGTGGGTCTATCAATTTTCTAAAAAATAAGGAATGAGCGAGCAGCCCAATAAATGAAATTACTAGGCCTAAAGCAGGAATGTCAACTTTATACTTAACAAAACTATCATGTGATCCATTGTAAATATGAGGATGAATCTTCATTTTGAATCATCAAATGCGTAGAGTCTACCACATAACTTTTGTTCATATGCCATGAACACATCAATTCATGCAATTGACATCGAATGGCCATTTCTGGCTCTCTAATTTGAGCCTATCGGAGCCATAAATATTTGCCTTTCCGGGCCATAATTAGTAAGATGTATACTGGGAATGCTCACCTATGGGTTTAACGTTACCAAACGATAAACGTCTCGCAAAATCACCTTCATGGGAACGACAACCAATATACCCACAATACGAACCCTTGAGACTTTAAGGAAACGTTGCCTATCCAGGCCATAATTGCCTATCCGAGCCATAATAATTGCCTATCCGGATCATACATCGTTCTTCGGATGATCTGCACAAACACATTCATGGAGGCGCATGCATAAAATCATTTTAATGCAAGAAAATATCGTCGTTGCATAATTCAAATCATTTTAATGCAAGAAAATATTTTCATTGATTGATGCAATAACACTCGTATGGTACACAAAATGTACACAATTCATATCAATCTAATGCAATATTTCGTTTAAGTAACAAACGAACGTTACCACGATAGATCTAGTAATCCCATTTACCTTTCATCGAATTATCGTATTTCACTACAATTAACGAACAAAACCCAACTAAGCTAAAGGAAGAGGCGGCCGTGGGTGATGACGACGACTTGAGGCGAAGGTGGCTTGAGGCAATGGCGTCGGTGGCGTGAGGTAAGGGAGAGAGAGAGTCGGCGGTAAAGAGAGAAAAAAGAAGAGGAAAATGATAGATTTTTTTTTGTGGTCCTAAAATGGGAGACCATCCTCCTTTTTATAGCCTAAAGTTTTTGTCTTTTATGCCATTAATACACATGCTTCTTATCCTATTCTTATTGGACCACCTAGAAACCCTATTATTCAATATGTCATCCTATCTTTAGAGTAGCTACTTATCTCCATTTTATTGGGCCACCTTACACCCTATAGGTCATCCTAGTATAGATTAGCTACTTATCGAAATTCTATTAGTCCACCTTAAACCCTAGGTATCTTAGATTAGCCACTTATCGGTATTCTATTGGTCCATTTATTCAAACTATTAATCCTAGGTTTCTAGAGTAGTTATGTATCCTCATTTGATTGGTCCATTTGTATGGTTATTATTGAACCTTATCTTACCATTTAATGTATAAAAATGACATTGATCTTATCATATCATTAAATGCTTGAAAACAATATTGATCGTATCCTATCATTAAATGCTTGAAAACGATATTGATCTTATCCTATCATTAAATGCTTGAAAACGACATTGATCCTATCTTTTAGAAAATTGACTTACCATTGACTTACTATTCTTCATATTATATTTTCTAATAATTGTTTTTGGAAAACTTCCCAAAGAAGTTAAGTAATAGCATTCTTGAGAATTTTTTAAATAACTTTAAAAATTCCTTAAAAATCTTGAGAAGTTACAGAGTAACCACTTTAAAAATTCCTTAAATAATGGTCTAGAGAATTTCTTTTACTTTCTAATTATTTCTAAAATAGGAAAAATCCAAGATGTCACAATGTCTATATATTTCATAAGGTTAAGTTTTGAAACTCATTCGAGTTGCCATCAATGAGAGGAATCAAGTAAAATGGCATATATGAGTTTCAAGGTGAGACAAAGTGACAATTCAACCCGGAGGCATCAAATGAATTTGTTCGAGAAGCTGAAATGTGGCATATGTGTTTGTGGCACATTGGCAAGAGAAGCCTAAAGATTTTGAGTGAAATAAATATGTTATATCTTTATGTTGTCAAGGAGCTAAATGTATGTTGGTGTTGTGACTTAGGCAAACAATGAAGGTTTAGTTCAATATGACTATTAGTGAAAATACAGAGTTGATTCACTTGAATGTTCTAAAGCTATTGTAGTTTCCTTTGAGGAGAGTGTTAAATTTATGCTAAAGATTATGGATGTACTCAAGGAAGACCCGAGTGTTTGTGCTTAGTAGGAGATTGATATTGTTATCAAGGTCAAATATTTGAATGTTCCGATAGAAAAGGAGACTCATAAGAAGATTAAGCATGTATAGACTAGCAAAAGCTTGAAGTTTTGCTCGAGCTATTAAACGAATTTGCATGGAAGAAGACATAATCATACATCGCGCTAGTGCAAGTAAACAAAAATATGTTGCAGAGTTAATGATCACAACAATACAAGAAACAACCCATAAATTGCTCTTTAGTGCTTGTATGGCTAGGAGAATCCTAACAAATTCGCTTAGTACAACGTGCTACATGTTGAATAGATATTCATCGATCGCGATTGGATGACGAATTCCTAAAGAAATATGGTCATGTAACGTTGCTAACTATTATTAGAATATACCGATTACCTCTATTATACTCGAGCTATGATAGTAAGCTCAATGGGAGAGCAAGAAAGTACATATTCCTAAACTATGCACAAGGTCAACGGGTATCTATTGTGGCACCCAAATTTAAATTCGATTGTTATCAACAAAGAAGTTACATTTGACAAGTCTTTAGCATTTCGATTAGAATTGATTGTGATAGTGTTTGAACGAATTTGGACGATGTTTAGCTCGATCCAACTAGAAGCTTCTAAGGTAACAAATACTAGCATGGCAAATGACACAAATGGTGCTTGTAGGGGGTGGGGCCTCTAGAGCCGACAATTGCTATTTCTACCGAGTTTGATAATATGCGTGTTTGATCTCCTAATAAATATGGATATTTTAAGGGTTTTGCTTTATTTGTGATATAGTATTGAAGATGTTGGTGGAATTTAGGGGTGAGCATGGTTACAGGGTAAAACCGAAAATCGAAGAATTGGACTAGTGCGAACCGGTTTAATTCTAAGTTCTATGGTACGTATTGTAGTTTTTAGGTTCCAAAACTATTAACCAATTCAGATGAGCAAGTTCCAAGTTCAGGAATAAGTATTTGTGTTTTTCTTGTTATATGTCTTTGCGTGATCCTATGATATACCACGACATCCAATAACAAGTGTATAATGTGGAACCATTAGTATGAACTTCCATTTTCAATGATTTTCATGACTTAGAATTTTAGTTGTTAATGTTTTATATTTTTCGCATCTCTAAATATAAGTTATGATCAATAGATTGTAGTAGTAAATGATGGTCATTTGAGATGATAATTTACTGCAATTATTCAATAGAGAATACATGTGAAATCCGGGTAGACTTTGGAACCTGTGACAATATATATTCTTAAGTTCCCAAAATTGGATCGATTCCAACAAGTAGGTTCTAGGTGGTACCTAAACCAATCTTAAAACTGCTCACCTCTAGTGGAGTTTCTCTTTTCATGTTATCCGCATTTTTTGCAAAATTTTAGTCAGACTTCAACTTGGAAGATTTATACAATGGTTGAGCCTATGGAAGGCTATAGGAGAATAGTAGAGCGACGTTTGAATTTCAACAAAGCAATTATAAGTTGGCTTAGATATCGAGTCAAAGAGAAGATTATTAAAAATATAACTCGAATTTGAACCCGAAAAGGAAACATTCCTAATTTAAGTAGGTCTACAAATGGGAATATATTCCTAGTTTGACTAGGATTTCTAAAATGAGTTTCTTATTTTAGATCCAAGTCTTTTCTATATAAGATTTCTGAAGAGAAATTTATGAGGCTGCTTGTTCATGAATTACATCTTGAAGCAATCGGAGAGTGTTGAGCCATTAAAATTTTCTAATGAGATTCGTGAATTCTTTTGTGAGATGAGAGACCATTCACACGAAACTATGAATGTTAAACACTATGTGAGTATAGGATGTAAATGTGGGCTGGGAAACATTGAAAATATTTGAGTGCTCGAGTGTGCTTGTAGTCTTCGTTGTATTGTTTGGTTTAAAGTGGAATCACATGCTTGCTCTCACCATGGAAGTAGGTTTGATCAATCAAATTACATAAATCTAATTTCTTGTTCTATCTATTTTATTATTCGATCGATTATTTTCGGTAGACTTTCGATGCGCGTGTCTTCGTTCAAATATTGGATTCACACGATTCTCTCAAAGGAGGAAACCTTCTGATGTCTAGTTTCTCCAAAACCCGGTTAGTTCGTACTTTTGACATCATGATCAAACTGTTGATCGATCAAGCCGGCTTTTCATGTTTTTACCAAATGAATACCTGTTGATTGCCCAAAAACTAATAACAATGTGTACTGGTTATCATTTAGTTCCAAAATGTGGCCTAACATTATTGTTTTATTCCCCTTTTCCTACACCATTCAACCAAGTTTTCACCCTTGATTCATTGTAAATGGATCCATACGACTCTCGGTGCCGAAATACCGCGTTCACAAAGTTTGAGTATCTAATTCCGTCAAGAGCATGTGTGCGCGCGCACGTGCGAGAGAAATTGTAAGGAAAAAGCCAAGGACAGCCGGTAGGAGGAGTTCATATACAGAGTACAAAACAAATAAAATCACCTATTAAGGTGGTGTGGCGCGGGGAGGAGCAAAGTCATCAATAGGTAAAGAAAGACACACAGATAGGTTCAAAGACCGGAAGAATTTTTTTTTTTTTCAATTGAAAATTCCTAATAAGAGTAACACTGATTAATTCGGAATATAATAGATAAGGATTGGTTTTCTTAAATTCCATGTTGCTAAAGTTTTAAGAATATGGGTGTGCGCGGACGGGCGCCCGCGAAAGATGTGAAGGAAAAAGCCAAGCACAGCACGCAGGAGTACATATACAGAGCATGAAAGTCGCGGTGGTCTGCGACGGATGCTGCTCCTCCACTGAGGCGGATTTGTGGGTCAAAGCCCCGAGGGACAGGGTGATTAGAAATTTTCAACTTTGTCTGATTGGATAAGTTCGGCGACAACGACGTCAAATAACCCTCAGAGAGAAAAAGAGAGAGAGAGAGAGAGAGAGAGAAAGAGAGAGCACATTCCATTTCAATCTTGGACTCTTAAGTAAGCCACTGCCACTGACACAGAAAAAATATAATACGTATGTATGTATCTTCACCACACAACTTTATACTATACTCATAATGACAATAATAATAATAATGCATTTCTAATAAATTACTCATTTATATATTCCCTTCCCACTCGCTTCGCCTTCTCGCTGATCACCCAACTCTATTTCTCTCCTGCCCCAGAGAGCGACAGAGAGAGAGAGAGAGAGAGAGAGAGACTATGGAGCTCTCAGAGCAAGGCTTTTTGGAGGAGTTGCTGGCTCCAAGGAGAGAGATGGCCACTTGCTGGACCGCTCTCCACCAGCACAACGATCTCCTCCTTCCTCCATGCTGGAGCCTCGACCCCTCGGGCGACAACCCGGCTTTCGCCTCCTCGAACCCGTTGCAGCTCCTGTCCCTATCCCACCAACCTCCCACCACCGTCTTCGGCGACGCCCGCTTCGCCGAGGCCTATCACCCATTGGACGTCATCCACACGTACACCGTCCCTCAGGAGCTCGAGTACGCCGCGAATTATAACCACAGCAACGACGCGTATGCCTCGATGGTGGAGGACGAGGAGATGTGCGACCTCATCAGCAGCGACCATTACGGCCACTGCGCGGAAGAAAGGATGATGGGGCTGAACAGCTGCAAGGTGGAGGCCTCGGAGCAAGCTGCGGACATCAACAACGGCGGGGTCGCTGGGAATATCGACGCCGGGTCGTCGTATTGCTTCGAGAAGAGGAGCTCGAGGCCAAAGAAGTTGGAAGGCCAGCCGTCTAAGAACTTGATGGCAGAGCGGCGGAGAAGGAAGCGCTTGAACGACCGGCTCTCCATGCTCAGGTCGATTGTTCCCAAGATAAGCAAGGTGTGATACGATCTAACTTGGATTATTCATTGCTTTTTCTTTCCCTCCTTTTGTCCTTGATTAAATTGGTAAAATTAGATTTTGTCACATAAAATTTGGTTGAGAGGGAGAGATCGGGAACGCTTACCTAGCTAACATTTAGATCCGGCTCTACTATCTCCCCTCGCCCTGCAAAGAAAAGACGCGTGTAATCAAACTCGACTCTTAACTCCGATGTGCTGAAGTTGAGTACCCAACAGTCTATGCTGTCCGAAAACGACCCTGTTGGCGGATTTGTTTCTTCTTTCAGCTGAACCTTAAAGCTTCAAACAACGTTCAGCCATCCTTTGGGTGATGAAGATGATCTTCAGACTTGTGCCTGTAGAGAGACTGAATACTAGTTCCCTTTTCCTCTTTGGCTGATGCAAGAATATGAATGGACAACGACCTTTTGCAGATGGACAGGACTTCAATCCTAGGAGACACCATAGATTACATGAAAGAGCTCCTAGATAGGATCAACAAGCTTCAAGATGAGGAAGAACTGGAGGTTGGAACAAGCAGTCCACTCAAATTGATGGGCATCTCCAAAGATCTAAAGCCCAACGAAGTCCTTGTCAGAAATTCACCCAAGGTCTATTTGAACATGCCTCAACTTTTTCTTGGTGTATTTTCGATTTTCCACGATTATCATGGGCTATGGGAACTGAGCAAGGAACTGAAATTTTCCTTTCTTCTTTTGGTTCTATTGTTTTGCAGTTTGATGTAGAGAGGAGAGATACGGACACCCGGATCGACATCTGCTGCGCCACAAAGCCCGGGTTATTGCTTTCGACTGTGAACACATTAGAGGCGCTCGGCCTCGAGCTTCAGCAGTGTGTCATAAGCTGCTTCAATGACTTCTCAATGCAAGCTTCTTGTTCAGAGGTACATGTGATTGATTGTACACGAATCTGTCTATTAGTTATTTAGCTTCAATCGACTATCCATTTAGCTCTGATTGTCAAAGATCCATAATCCTTCCACCTCCTTTTGACAGGTAAATGGAGGAAGAGCACTGTTGAGTTCAGAAGACATAAAACAAGCATTGTTCAAAAATGCTGGATATGGTGGAAGATGTCTTTAGGTAGAGAGGATGCAAAGAAAAGCAAAAGAAATTGCAAGTCAGGACTTGGTTGTCCTCTATTTTCTGAATTACTCTTGGATTGGATTGGATTGGAGGGTCAATTCTTGTTCAGCTCTCAACTCTAAATAGATCAATTATGTGTTACCTACTCCAAACTTGGGGTTAGAAATTAATTCCTTCATTTTGCAATTAAGGTCCAATTTGTTCTTGTCCCCAACTTGAATGAAGGGAACATAAACAATGGCAAAAATAAGCTGCGGAGAATAATCTTGTCTGGATTTATTTAGTGAATTAAGAATATGTTTGGAATATATTTTGCTGGATGTGAGGAATTAGCCAGTAAGTTCCTTTGTTCACACACCAAAAGAATTCCCTCTCTCTTGATGTCACATTCCCAACATCAGTCCCACACGCCCAATAATTGCAACTTAGGATTGCATTCAATGGTCGTGTTTTCTTTCTTGTCCATGAATGTTCGACGAATATGCAAGGCTTTTGATTTGTTTATTGCCCAAAAGATGCATGGGCTCTCTTTCCTGGACTAGAATGGTCGCAACTTGCAATCAACGAACCCTCGTTAATAATTTGAGATAGCATTCAGTACGTATACGAATGCACATGCACGATATTTACGAGTGGTATTCTCTTTCGGTCGATTCGCATACGTTTGGATCGACTTGCTAAGTTTGGCTCAAAGGAGTCCCCAAGTTCCGCACGACTTAGAAAATTATAATGATTGACCGATACGAATACGGCAAAGTCGCTGGAGAGAGTTTAAGGGCCAAAGAGTGACAAAAAGAAAAAGTTCGTATATACGATCAAAATAATGGTATATCAGTGACAATTATGTATATCATCTTTAGTGAGGCTTCAAATGATAAAAATAGGGAGAATTATCAAAATAGTCAGAAACCAATTGTAATTGTGTTAATTTAATCTTTTTTTTTTGCCAATTTAGTCCTAAACTTTTTGCATTTATGCCAATTCAATCCATCCATCATATTTTGGCTTGCCTACGTTGACGTGGAAATTTTTTAAAATATTATTTTAATATTATTTTGAAATTTTTTATGATTTCTTCCTTTCTTCTTTCTTTTTTCTTTCTTTCTTTTCTTTTTTTCATTTTTTTAACTTAGGGCCGGTGAGGGTCCGTAGCGTCCTTGCCTGGCTAGATCCGGCAAGGGCATCTCAGCCTTCTTCTATGGCCGACAAGGGTCAACCGGTGACCGTTGTCGGCCCTAAGTGGAGGGAAAAAAACTAAACAAAAAAAAAGAAAACAAGAAATAAATTTTAAAATTATTATAGTCTTACTACAAAAATTTTACGTCGTTGTCGACAAAGAAAAATTCGTCGATGGACTGAATTAACACGAATGTAAAATTTTTAGCACTAAATTGGCAAAAAAAAAAGGTTTAGAATTGAACAGACATAATTCAATAGGTATAATATTTTTTTGGTAATTCTTCCATGGAAATATAATGATAGCAAGAAAAGGGGTTGATTCCAGTTTTCCGGATTTGGTCCAATCTAGTTAGGATTCTTCTTATGGGCCGATTTCTCTTCCCAAGATCTTTCCTTTCTTTGAGCTCCAACCATACCCGAATAATTGACTCGCTTAAAAGCAATTTGATGAGAGATAATCCCAGTGAATCAAGTGCAACTTTAGGTTAAATCAAGAAGATCCCACTAACGACTTGAAATTTTTTGTTCGAATGATGGGGTGTGGTTTATACTTGCTAGGGTTATCCCATATGGATTGTGGAAGGAGTTAGTGGTCGATTTATAAGTGTGAGGAAAAGTCTCATCCTTTAAATTAGCTTTTGGGATGAGAGAAACCCAAAGATCACCCAAACACCTGGTATTAGAGCCCAGATTACTAACAAGTCTGGACCCAACAGTCCTTTGTGGAAGGGGCTAGTGGGGAAAGCCTCATCCTCCCCATCAACAAAGAAAACCTTAATTTAAGGGTAAATCGAATAAAGCCTAATATCTCTATTCTTATTTCTTGCTTTTAATCATTACTCCATTGTTGTTTGTGTGCCTAATCTTGACACCCATCAACAGAAAAGTCTTAATTTAAAAGTAAATCAAAATAAAACCTTGTGCCTCCATTTCTATTTCTCGCTTTTCATCATTACTCCATTGTTGTTTGTGCGCGTAATCTTGAGACGGATATTGTGTTAATATGTTCCTTTAAAGGGTAAAACATCCGGGGCTTTTGCCTTTAGCCGAACCGGAGATGAAGTTCGATAGGTGCAAAGCCAAAATAATGTCCTAAGCGTATGGGTGAGTGATTGCCCAATTGTCTTTGTTTACCATATCTATGGAGCACAATAGTTAAACCCAGTACTTGTTTGAACGTTGTCTTCGGCTAATCAATGTCACGTTTTCATTGCGCTCGATTTTTGCAGTAGACAAGAGTTTCTTTCTCTTGTCCTAATAGTTAATACTCACGAATCGTGATGAAACCAAGTCCCTATTGAAGTGCCTGCAGATACAAGAAAATGTGGTCTTCGCATCTGAAGACCTCCCATGATTAGTTTGACGTATAAGGACCTCCTCGTCCTCTTCTAATTTGGAAGTACTATCAAGAGTAATGAGATTACATTCCATTTTTAATCGTGCGCAATGGGGCTAACCCTAAACCCCAATCCTTCTGACGAAAAAAACAAAACAACAATCCTTAAAAAGGACTGCTTTAATCAACCTACGGAATTTGTTGGTTCTCTTTGAGGAGTCAGCCAACTTGACAGCAAATCGACGGAATTAATATAATGGGCGATCAATGTCGAAACATGTTACGGATGTTGCAACGTACGTTATGGGCGTCTTTAGTCTTTTCGTGCAGTTGATGAGCCGTAAACAAACATTCGCAACAGAAATACACTTATATCAACATGGGGATCAAGTCGAGCATGTATGCGGCGACAAATTAAGAAAAGAGATCAACAGAAGCGCCAATGACTGCATTTAATTGAGAACCCAACAACTCATATGTTAAATGGATCGTGGTACTTTCTCATGCAATGCCCTGCTTTCAACCATCTTTATTGGTGGATTTGCTAGGATCTATCCAACTTGAGCTAGAAGTCTGGAGAGCGGCTTCTTAGGGCCCGACGGCAAATCTTTCCGGACATTCCTGAAGAGATTCCGTCATATTTTCAGTAACCTGCACCTCTTTTAGTAGATCAATCCGAGATCGTCTCATGCGACTTTTCCATTAATGACCACCGAAATGCATCAATGTTTGTCTTGATAAGGCGCATCACATAGCAATTATGTTTTCACCATCACTTTACGGGGCAGATTTACTGCAATGCGCTGCAACGAATTCTGCCAATTCCTAGGAAAACTGATCTATCTCTTCGAATATCCTAAACGTATGCCAATTTGTGGACAATGTTGTCATCTCTTGAGTTGCAGTATTGGCGATGCGGTTTTTTTCATGGTAATTCAAATCAGGAGCTGTCGAAACGGACTCATTGAACTGGAGCAGCAGATTCATCATGACTATAGTGAAATACTGAAGAGATAGTCAACCGGAAAGTAACATATGTATCGAACAGCAGGCGCATCAAAATTTTTCCAGGCTCGAACGGCAGGCTGGTCAAATGCTTCACCCTTCACGTTCCCTTCGAACCGGCCTTTGATCTGCCTACTGATGCATCGTTGATTAAGCCATACTTAGGGAATGAAAAATGACCAGATTTATTTCAAAACTACCATCTGAAGTTGGCTCCTGCAGTATTTGGTCTTCAGTGTCAAGAATTGGAAAGACGATGCTGAGAGCAACACTCGAATTCAAATAATCTGGTCGGATTCATAATTGAATCATGGATTGCAGTCATCAAACCTATTAGGATGCATGTGTGAGTTGTGTTAAACAAGTCTCACATTGGATAATTGATGTGGTATTGAGGAATTAATATAATATAAAAAAAAAAACACTTGAGATTTCCTAGTGGAGGTATATACATATGGCGGCATGTAATTGTGTTGGAGATCCATAATTTGAAACACATATTCCCAATGTCCTTCTTTTATTAGTTTTATCTTTTAAATTCCCACCATCTACAGTCTTTCATCTTTAAATTTGTTGTTCATCTTCTTTGCAATGCCGATCAAACTCCTATTTGAAATCACCACCGACCCCATCTCACAAAAATCAAAAACCAACTTTCTGGTGAAAGATCTTTCACTATTTGGTTCAACAACATTTTTCGTGAAACAAGATGTCAACTTCTGGTTCCAACAATAGCCAATGCCATTCTTGGACAAACCAATCCTCCTCTTGGCCAAACTTACGCCAATCATAATCCCGTTGGTGTCATTTGCACGACATCTTATAATCGTAAAGCCAATATGTTGCTTAATATGATCGATGCCTCACAAAATCTACTTGCACCATTTTTGAGGAGTCAGAAGTTATGAACGTCACTGGTATGTAAACTTCACAGAACTAGAATACCAGTTTAAAAAGCATTTAGCCTTGGTTTTAGAAAGCAAATGCTTGGACTAATGTAATGAATAGAACTTAGGGGAAAGCAAGATTATTTATGCTAGTGGGGTTAAATTATTATGGCTTATATGAATGGTGCACGGTGACTATAACGTGGGTGCACTTAGTTGGACCCATGATTACTATGTCATTTGTCAGTATGAATTGATCCATAAATAAATACTTGTGAACAACTTCACCATATATTAATGTCGAGTTTATAAATGTAAAGATTGAGTTATTTCCATCATATATGAGTGGTAAATGTTGTGTTTTGGATTGGGTAAGGGACCGAGCCATGCCTGTCATTAATCCGACAATGTCTCGTCACACGTTTTTCCAACAAACAACACTCAGCGAATTTGGAAAGCAAATCTAAAGACACATGATATTTGCACCCGGTGCTATGAGACTACATGCAGACATTCCGATGCTAGAGATTATTTGCCATCGCTAGGCCTTTATTCACAAACGAGACCATTTTAAACTTTATAGATTAACTTGGTGGTTAAGGAACGGACTTGCGTGCGTGAATCAGAGGCACGACCCAGATTCATTTCCTGACGGGGAAAGGTGCAAACTACTTCATGTTTGATTCACCCATTCGAGTTTTGACTCGCACATTAGAGAATTGGTCCTGGTAGGGGACACCTGGGGAGTGCGATTTACCTAACTATAGAAGAGATACGACTCAAGAAACATTGCATGAGCTTCATGTTTTCTTCTTTTGCTTGAGAGGGCTGGGCTTAGGACTGATTAATGCTTATTTGACAGAGCACGAGATGGCCCTTGTCCGATCTACTAAAGAGTTTGTTCAAGCCCTTGTATATTTCGCTGAGGTATACCTAAAGTAGCCACAAGAATTCATGTCAGCCATAATAGATTCCAAATCTTAGAAATTGTGGCTTATTTCTCAACTAAAAATAAGCGTTTCTATCGTTTAACGAAGTCCGGTCCTCGCTTTCTCCTTTTATAAATCAACTCCGCATATACGTATGCCGAAATTAAGCGTCCATGAGTTACTAGCCCTAGACATGATACCCTCCTCATTGTTTTTTTTTGTTTTTTCCTAGAGGTTGAGCTTGTGGACAACAAACGAGATAGCGATTTGGTTTGGTTGGTTTTCTAGTATGTAGAGTTCACCTTTTTTGGGCCTATACGTTGCGCAACACATTCTCCAATCTAGCTTGCTTCCTAGGAAAGGTGGCATTTATGGGCCTTGACCATTAGTGTGTAAGGGGACATCTTTGTGGTCTTTGGTCATTGTTTCATCCTACACAAAACCTTTCCTAGCCTTGACCTTGACAACCATTTACTTCTTGGGTGCCTCCTTGAAGGTTTTCTCCTGGTGGACAAAATTTCTACCGCTCAAAACGCAAACCAATGCTGATTTGTCGTTCATCTCTACTTTACACGAAAGGGCAACATATAATTTTTTTCTATGGAGACAACCAGCGCATCACACAAAAAAACCAGCATAAACAACACGAATTGATTATAAAATGACAACACACTCTTGGAGGAACACACCCAAAGTTATTCATTTTGCTTATTTTCTTCTTTTTACCTCCTCTTTTGTCAAAACGTTTAGACGGTGGGCTTCAAAAGATCACCCTCTGTCGTTAGGGTTTTCCCTCAAAGGCTCAGGACAGAATTACTTCAATTAAAGTTTAAAATAATAGTGACAACAACAAAAAATGTAATATTCTGTGTGTTTTTTAGTGAAGATTACAAGAGCCTATTTATAGGCTTTACATGAAACTATATGAAGCAACAAACTAAATACAATCAATCAAGATAAATATACAAAATCACATAATATCCTAAATATCTCTAACATCTCCCCTCAAATTCAAGGTGATTTGAATGATGTCAGCTTGAGTTTGGAAAATAAATCCAGAAAATGCCCAGGTGGATGTGTCTTAGTGAAGACATCAGCAGTCTGTTCAGCAAATAAAGTAGAGACAAGTTGAACGGAGCCTCGAAAAACATATCATATGAAATGACAGTCTATTTCAATGTGCTTAGTGCATTCATGAAAAACATCATTATGAGCACTTTGGATAGTTTCTTCGGTTATCGCAATAAATTACTGTTCCGCTACGGTGACACAGTCCCATGTCTTCTAATAGCCACCATGACAATAGTAGCTCGATGTTGTATCGGCAAGAGCTCAATATTCATCTTCCGTACTAGAGCAAGCGATAGTGGTCTGTTTCTTGCTACGCCATGAGATAAGTGAGTCACTAGCTCAATCAGCATCGAATAAGCTGTCAACTACAAGATAGAATGAGCGGAATAGTGAAGACCATTAAATAACTCACTTTTGACATACCGAAGAATTCGAAGGATTGCAGCAAAATGAATCGCACGTGACGCAGTCATATACTAACTAACAATGTGAATAGGATATGCAATGTCAGAATGGGTAACAATGAGATATAAAAGACTGCTGACCAACTGTCAATGAAGTGTAGGATTCGAAAGAAGAGTTCTATCCTTTTCATTGAATTTGACATTTGACTCCATGGGAGTGGAAATAATCTTGTTATCAGTGAGGCTAACTCGAGATATAAGATCAGTGGCATATTTTTCTTGAGAGAGATAATAACCCGAAGCATCAGACGCAATCTCCAAGCCTAGAAAATAGCTTAGTTGCCCGAGATCTTTCATTTCGGACTGTTTACTTAGATACTATTGGAGTTTGGTAATTCCAGTCTGATCATCACCAAGTAATAACCATATCATCCACATATAATAATAGCATAATGTACACGCGATGTATGCGCCGAACAAAAAGAGCATGATCATAAGAACTAGATTTAAAACCAAGAGATTCCATGTTTGAGCTAAACTTTGAATACCATGCACGGGGAGCCTGCTTCAATCCATACAATACTCGATGTAATCAGCACACTTTGTTAGGTGAATGAGTGTATCCAAAAGGAGGTACCATATAAACTTCTTCAGTAAGATCGCCATTGAGAAATGCATTTTTAACATCCATTTGATATAAAGACCAACGCTTAATAGTGGCAATAGCAAGAAGACTGCGAACAGAAGTATGACGAGCAATAGGGGCAAATGTTTCATCATAATCAATGCCATACTCCTGAATAAAGCCTTTTGCTGCTAGCCGAGCTTTATAGTGACTCACAATATCATCTACCTTAGTTTTAACCTTATAAACCCATTTACTACAGACAGCAAACTTACCAAGAGGCAATCAACCAAATCCCATGTGTGAGACTTTTCCAAGGCTTGCAACTCATCTACCATAGCTTGCTGCCAAAAATGATTAGTACTGGCTTCTTTATAAGTACGAGGTTTGTGAAGAGAAGCAATGGTAGCAACAATGATAATCACAAAGATGAGTCGGAGGCTTGACTCTGGTGGAACAAAGGCTAGAAGTAGATGAAATGGTTGAAGGCGAAGGATCCTCGATTGGGGCAGACATGTCAGAAGTAGCCGAGGTAGAATCGCCAGACGATCCTGCATCAAGATGAGAAGAAGACAACTATGGAGGGAGAGATCAGATGACAGTAGTGCCAGATCTTCTGGGAATAATCCACTGAAGGATCGGTGAAGAAAGGAACATGAGTAGTAGAGGATTCAAAAGGATGAAGGGATGAGAACATCTTATGTTCCCAAAATGAAACATGACGAGACACATGAAGACAGTTAGAGAAAGGATCCCAATATTTGTACCCCTTGTGCTCAATACCTTACCCAAGGAAGCAACATAAACGAGCACGAGGTTCTAGCTTCGTGCGTTAATGTGAAAAAGGTGTACAAAACAAGCACCACCAAACACTCGAAGACGACTGTAATAGGGAATTTTTCCATATAGGTGCTCACAAGGAGAAATGTTGTTGATGACAGGGGATGGCGAACGATTGATAGTATAAATAGCTGTGAGAGAAGCTTCCCCAAAAAAATTTCTGGACAAGATGTAGAGATTAAAAGAGCTCTTGTAACATCTAAGATATGCCTATGTTGACATTATGCACATCCATTTTGTTGGGAAGTTCCTGGACATGAACGATGGGTAATAGTACCATGCTAGGAGAGAATTCTAAGAAATTCTGTGTCTCGATGTTCCATGGCATTATCCGTACGAGAAACCTTGATATCTTTAGAAAATTTTATTTTTATCACGACAACAAAATCATGGTAGATACGAGTAAGCTCGGATCGATTTTTCATAAGGTAAAGCCAGGTATAATGAGAGTAATCATCAACAAAAATAACAAAATAGTGAGAGCCTCCCATGGTAGGTGTTGGAGAAGATCCCCAAATGTCATAATGAATAAGATCAAAAGGAGCATGAGAAACAGATTCACTTAGATTAAATCGCAAGACATGATGTTTTCCTAATTGGCAAGGTAAGCAATCAAAGTGTTTATCATCAATAGAGCCTAAATGACCACTTGAAATCAAAGATTTTAATCTAGAATAAGAAGGATGACCTAACCGAGAATGCCAGGTTTCAGATGACACTATGGCAGCACAACCAGCAAAAGAGTTGGGAATGTTTATGGAAACGAATTCAAAGAGGAAGAGGCGTCCCACTCTACAACCAATTCCAAGGTTCTGTCCCGTTCGTGGATCCCGTACATGACAACCATGAGAGGAGAAGTGAACATCAAAACCAAGTTTACACAATGGCCATACTGAAATCAAATTTAGAAAGAGTTTGGGAACCATAAAAGCGTTAGGTAAGGATAATGTGGATGTAGAAATGTTTCCGGGATGACTTATTTGCATCAGAGAATTATCAGTTGTATGAATAGCAGGTGTATGTGGAGCGGAGGATGTGAAGGGGAGGATTTTGATCGAAACAGATTA
Source organism: Rhodamnia rubescens (assembly GCA_021437795.1). Classification (NCBI taxonomy): domain Eukaryota; kingdom Viridiplantae; phylum Streptophyta; class Magnoliopsida; order Myrtales; family Myrtaceae; genus Rhodamnia; species Rhodamnia rubescens. The sequence goes on along the minus strand of JAILYA010000032.1, from coordinate 1,020,849 downwards.
GAATTAAGTGTCATATGATTGTAGCAAGCTAAGTCAAAATACCATGAATTTGATAAACCTGAAGCGACATACATAGCAGGAGAGACAGAGGAGCTAGAAGTACTAAATTCTCGAAGAGTGGAATGAAGATCCTCTAATGAGAATGTGACAGATAATCCGTTGGGAGAAGCCTCAGTAGTAGCAGCATTGGCAGATAGATGTGCACGTCAACCTTGGCTTCGAGATTGATTGTCTGACCTGGTGGGTTGCTTAGGTCATAATCGATAGCAATGAGATGCCATATTACCATGTCAGTGACAATGCTTACAAAATCTGCCCATTATAGGCGCGAAACACAGTAAATTCGACAATAAATATGAAGGAACCAATACCTATTCCCAAGATAATCTTCCCAAATATGAACCTAAGATGTCGGCTCTGCTGGAATTATTCGCCGGCCTTGCAAGAGTGGCACAGGCTGTGACTATGAGAAAACCTGCGCATATGTGAAACTTCAAACAACAATGAACAACCGAATATATGGAATTCTCGGACACGTCAGGGACGCTTGGAACATCTGCAAGAAATTAGTCAAGCTTGGTTTGTATCGGTTGAGGAAAATCAGGCTGGGCGTAGAGAGGAACTCTCTCTCTCTCTCTTGGTTTTCAGAAGCCTGAGGGAAGTGTGAGCACAGAGGAGACCAAAAAGTCGACTCCTCCCTGTCCACTACTGGGCTCTCACGCCTGTTCTTCATCAACATTCCACAACCATCTCTTATTTTAGGTGAAAATTTGCACAATCCAGACGTGGAGCATCAAGGAGACAGAGAAGAAACAAGCCGTAGAAGAGGGCTCTCTCTCTCTCTCTATCCGTGCACCCAAAAAAAAAAAAAAAATTCTATCCGTGCGAGAGAAGATGGATCGTTACCAGAGAGTTGAGAAACCAAAGGCGGACACACCGATTGACGAGAATGAGATTCGTATCACCAGCCCGGGCAGGATGCGGCGCTACATCACCTACGCCATGGTCCTGCTGGGAACCCCTTGAGGAAGGAGTCCTCCCCTTGGAGACTACAAAGCATGTGTCGATGATTACAATAACCCTGTTGAAGGAGGAATTGGATACTTCATCTGTTGGGTATCAGCCTCAGCCACCAGCAGAACGATTGAAGGCCATGGGGGGTTTGAAAATGAAGGAGAGGGCTATCCAATGATCGAGAAAGGATCGTGATCGGCACAGGGATCGCAGTGAGAGAAGAGAGCGGAGACGAGGGAGGGATGACGTTAATGATTTTGGCTGCAACCGAGACACGGTGGCGCGTGGCAGCCCGTGTGGAGGATTTCATACGAACCGAGTCTAATCGTAGCGTCGGTGGTTCGAAATGAGCAGCGGAAGTGTGCCAAACGGCAACCAACCAAAGGCTTCGATCTTGGCTGAAAATCGGGAACGACGCGGCTGGTACGGCTAGCGTCATGGCCACCAGCTTGAAAAGCAAACGCGACCGATGCAGCTGGCCCTACCAAAGAAACTCGATGGGCCTTTCCTGAGAAAATGTTGGCTCTAGTATCAAGTTAAGAACAATAGTGACAACAGAAAAAATGTGATATTTTGTTTGTTTTTAAGTGAAGATTACAAGAGCCTATTTATAGACTTTACATGTAACTACATGAAGCAATATAGTAAATACAATCAATCATGATTAATCGAGATAAATATACAAAATCACATAATATCCTAAATATCTCTTAACAATTAAAATTTTATCGTTGGATAAGTTTTGAACTGATTGTTGCAATTTTCTTGACTGAATAAGAATCCATCAAGTCATTGAGGTACAAATTTTTGTGGTAGAAAGACAATTCAAGTGATAATATTTGTGTATAAAGGCCACTTTGGTGCCAAAATTTTTTTGAATCACTTAAGTTCTTCTTTTTTTTTATTAAAAATGGTTATTTCAATGCCAACCATGTGAGCTTCGCTAGAAACTTTACGTGGCATCTATGAGGCTTGTAGGAGTTCCTCAATAATAATAAAAAAAGTGCTAAAAATAAAAAAAAATTCACGTAATATTAAAAAAATTAAAAAATTAGGTAAAAAACTAAAAAATAAGCTAAAAAGGAAAAATAGAAGCTGCAGCGACGATGGCTTGCACATCCCTCGCAGTCATCGGCCCCACCATCGCCAAAGCAATTTGCCGGCGATGGGTGGGATGGTTGAGAGGAGTCGCCGAACCCGGACGACCCCCGTTGAGCCCTCGCAAGGGTCCAAAGTGAGGCTCGACCAGTGGCCGGCCGAGGCCTCGCAGACCCACGACAAGGCCAACCTCACTCGGATCTGCAAGGTTAAGCCTCACTGTGGCTAGGTGCTCAACGAACCCCCTTGACTATCCCCCACCTTTGTCGACCATTGCTGACGATGGTGAGGCGGTGGTGGTGAGAGTTGTGGAAGCTCTCGTTACTGCAAACAACTCATTTTTTTCACTTTCCATTTTTATGTTTTTAGCTTATTTTTTTTTTGTTTAGTATTATTTTTTAAAAAAATTTAACTTATTTTTAAGTTTAAAAGTCCACGTGGATGCCACGTGGATCGATTTTATTGCCACATAATGTTAAAAAATTAAAAATAAATGACACATATTAATTGGTTGGAATCTCTCGTCGTTGACACTAAAGTGATCGGTTTTTTTCTTCAATTTGGCACTTTAGTAAGCCGGAGAAAAATTTCGGTACCAAAATGAACGCCGCACATAAATATTGACACTTGAGATGTCCTTCGCCAAAATTTTATTGAACATCAGTCACCGATTTATATTATGTTATTTTATAAAAGCTGGACATTCATCATTTCATAGAGCATCACATTTGAGTATCAATAGCTCATCATCTCATTTTAAATGATCAATTGTGTTCACGTGTATCAAAATTTTGCTACATTTCATCGTATTAATACTTGAATCAAGAGGTCTCGAAAATAAGTACGTAATCTTCTCGCGGAACTTGTTTATTTGTTGAAGTTTTGGTTCTTATATTTTATCAGACGGGGAAGTGGTTTAGGAAACAACTTTTGTATAGGATGCGCTTGACCGGCGCAGAAAGGCCCCGGAGTTTTGTGCTCCTTTTGTTTTGATTACCTTCCTCGTGTATGTATAAAATTAAATCCATTCGATTTCTAAAAAGACTTCCCAAGTCTTTACTTTTCGATGAATCCATCATAGTGGTTGTGAATGATTGAGCATCTTCCTCTTTCCCTCTTATTCGCCCTATATAAAAAGCTCGCCTTCTCCTTAAAGATGCCCTGAAATGGTACGATTAAGGTAAGGAGAACATTTTTCATTAACTAATCATTTCTAGCAATATAACCAATCATATTTGGAAAAATCTTTTTGAATCACTCATTTTTCACGAAATAAATGGAGCTTGAAAATATCAGTACTGTCCACCAGTCAATGGCTCCTGTCTCCTTATGTCTAACGGACACAGAGGTACAAGCCTATAGAATAGATCCTATTGAGGTAAGGTCGTGCCCTGTCGTCCCTTCCTCCATTCTTAAAGAACTTCAACTTGTCAGTAGAAGGCCGATTGTGGGAAGCGGATCAGCCCATGGGCATTAGTTTATCTTTACACGGGCAGTTCTTGATATGGGCTTTGTGGGGGGTTTTTAAGTGATATTTGCTTCGAAGGGGAGCTTTTCTTTGGGCCCGCTTGTTCTTTGCAGATGACCTCTTCTTGTTTCGCGAGGGGAGTGAAGAAAAACTTAGATGCAGTTACCACGAGCGCTTGGTTTCTTCTGCAACTTTTCGGGGCAGAAGAGGGACAAGTAAAAACCAACAATGGAGCGATTCGTGGTTATTACATGAAAATTGCCAATCTCTCCAACAAAACTTGTGATCAATTAGACAAAATTAACAGGGAGTTTGCATACCACTTACGTGATTAGGATGCAAAGTGGGTAAAGGTCATTACAGCTAAGGCGCATGCTTTGCAGGAATGAGTTTAGGATCCGTTTGTTCCGCGGAAAACTCATGTTGTGAAAAGCGATTTCCTAAGTACCGCTTATGAAAATGAATCAACGAAGTTTTTTTTCCATCGTCCATGAAAAATGTTTAGGCGTAAATTAGTATTGATCATGAAAACATTTTTTTTTCGGCTACTTATTTTAAGCGATATAACAACTCATTTTTAAGATAACATTTTTCAAATTATCCATTTTTCAGGAAATAATAAACCCTTGAATGGATTTAGCTTTCCAAGGTTACTCGTCTCTTTATTGAATCTTACTCTACTTATCTTGGTAGATTGTTGGAACAATCATTGTGAAATAACCCCTCTTATTCAAGCTATTTCAAGAATGCAAACCTCTATCAGGTTCAGGTCAACAAGACCCAAACCGTCTGATAATTTTGATAAATAGATTTGTAATAGTAATAATGAGAATAAGAATATCATCATCACTATTATTGTTAGTGTTATCATTAGCTTCGTCGCCGCCGCCGCATGCCGTCGTCGTTATTATTATTATTATTATTATTATTATTATTAGGTAGTAATCTACCTACTCTTGCAAATTGGCAGCTGCTTAACAATTGGAATTGAAGATATCCTTTAATGCCCTATTAGTTGATAGCACTCTCTCTTTAAGAATTTACTTATCAAACAAAGAATTATGTGTCTTCTTTAGTGCATCTAATACACGATTCAATTGCAGAAACATAAATTCTCTCAAGGCGATTGAGTTTTACGGATTCATATAAAAATAATGGACCATTTCAATGTGACAATTTCCTTTATTTGGCCCAATGAATTTCGTAGTTTAAATTTTTAATCTAATAAGCATTTATATTTACTTAGGTATTCACATTATTTGTCCTTCCTGGTCCTTTCTTGGCCTGCAGTGTGTTATTATTGGATTAGTCCTAGTTTCCATCCGTTCATTCTATTACCATCTTTTGTTGAAATAAACTAATCCCTCACTAATAATTTTTAAGGTAAGAGAATCTCTCCAATCATATTCTTGATGAGTGGGTTATAAGCATGAACATCATGTACACGATAAAGAATCGGTGCCCATTTTTTTATCAAGTACGACTATCCTGCTCCTTTTACGAGAAAAAAAAAAAAATAGGTAAAAGAAATAGTTGCTTCCAAGGACATATGATAGAATCTTTGTGTCAAGAGGAGACACAGAAGATAGACCCAGAAAACTATGAACAAAAAGAGCCCTGGACAATCAGAACATGTTGGATAAGGTGTACCTCAGCATCACATCAAAACATTAGCCTAAGAAATTAGGTTTTTCTAAGCAAAAACCTTAATCCATATCTTAGATGACATAGGAGAATCCTTCTAGCTGAATAGTTAATGTGTGCTTTAAGAAAGCATTTTGGACGGCCTTCCCAATTAAAATTAGAAAAGGAGAAGAAAAAGAGGTGACCTAATAATGATGAGAGAAGAGAGAGAAGAATAAAGTACTTTGCATATAGTCCGGATAACACGTACCTAATTTTTGCTAGGACTTCCACTAGAGCTGCTCATCACACATGCCCCACTCCCCATCCAATCTCATGAAAACTCTCTCTTTATAGATGGCAACAAAGCAGTTCGACCACTAAGATCATGAGACTGCTGACAATGGATGTCCTGTTTGTTTTCGACCGAACTGATGGCAAGTTGATAGATTTTCAATTGATTGGTATTGACAAGCTTGGCTTGTATTGTCTCCCTTCTTTTTAATACTACATGCACCAATATGTTGCTAACACATAGAAAGAAATTATTAACCATCTCAAAAATGAGGAAATGAAGAAACATGACTGAATTTTCTAGGACTTGGGAGTTGTCTCTTGAGCAGGAAGGTACCCGTTAATTGAATTTCAGATGCAAGGTGACATTGTCTCTTAACATTCGAGATGTATGATAACCCGTTAAAATATACATGCGAGTTGAGTCGAAAAAGTCCTACATCGGAGATTTGACATGATATGAAGAAATAAATATATCACAGTTAGCTTATAACTCATTGATTTAAATATGTGCAATCAAATATGTTAATGGCCCTGGACTTGGAGGTTGGAGGCTCCCCTCTCCGCCAAAAATGGCGTAGGCTTTTTACTCGGCGTTCCGACAAATGGTATCAGAGAAAATGGATAAAATCTAATGATCATGACAAGTGATCTGATCGATGGGAGGTGGAGATGATGGCTGAAGGTGGCCCTTAGGCTGAAACAACGTGGTCTTGAGTTGGCAGTTGATGGTGGTTGATGGGACATATGTCTATTGCTTTTGATATCATGTGATCCTAAATCCAGTATGTGCAACATATATGCATATTGTGCGACGATAGGACATATTGTAGCAAATGAAGTTTGAAAAGCTTTACGGATCCTTGGAACTATGCAAATGTATGAATCACCTTCAGTGAGTATAACCGTCGATTCGTTTAAAGGTATAGTTAAGAAATCGTTTATAATTGTAGGCTTTGAAGAGCAAGGTCTCTTATATAGCTGTTCTTCAAATGTTAGCCTCAACAACTAAGCCTCAATCAAGGAATATTTTAGCATAATCCCATCAAGATAATTTATTGGAGAAAGTCTGTTAGCGCGACAATCGATAAGACCGTCAATTATTTATGACCATAGGATCTCTCAATTAATGAGTGCTTTTATGCAAAATACACGTTGATTGTGTGTGAATCTACGATTGAGATTGTACAATTTATGACAGTTCTATCAAGGAAACATTTCGCTTTCTTGAAATACATAAACTAGTTGTTTCCTTGTGCAAATGACTTAGGCTCCATTTGTTTCGCAGAGAATGTAACACTTATGGAAAATGTTTTCCATTCCGAAATTTGGCAAAGACCTAAAAATGAAGTGACATACACTATTCAGGCACTAGTGACTTGTGCATGAGAAGCCAAGGAACCCGACATAGGGCATTAAGGTCTCAAGTTTGGATCCCAACTCCCATGCACAAGCACAGGCACTGGTCTTGGATCCATCAACATCGAGCCCGAGAACTTGATGCTTGTGCGTGATTCCTTGGCACCCCTTCGGTCAATAGAGGTCGGGTACGGGTCCCCGATGCTTGGGCCTCGATAAGACGCAAGCCCGATATATTAACATCTAAGATCGAGACCTCACGCCGGGGCCCGGGTCAATCGAGGCCGGGCCTAGGACTCCGTAGCGGTGCTCATGCTCAGGACCATTGAGGCAAGGCCTCAAACCTAGCGTCCGGGACTCGATCCCTTGCGCTCGGACCCTGGTCCATCGAGGTCGAGTCAATGACCTTAATACCCATGCTCGGGTCCATCGAGGCCAAGCCACGATCCCCAAAGCACCGGGGCTCGGGCTCGGCATCGATGGGCTAAGGCACGGTCACGTCCCAAGCATGAGCACTAGGAGGGTCTTAGGCTCGGCCTCGACGGACCAGGGCATGGGCATTGGGGTCCGAGGGTCGGCCTCGATAGGCCCCGGGCATGGGCGTCGAGGATCCGGGGCTCGGCCTTGGTAAACTCAAGCTTGAGAGTCGGGGAGCGGGCCCTACCGCTTGAGGTTTCCATGTCCTAGCGAAAAGTTTCCGATCTTCCTAATTATTAATTGAAAAATGACTTTCGATTTTTTAAGAGGGAAATTATTTTTTTGAATTAAAATTTTGGTAAAAAAGCCTTTTTTATAGATTAGAAAAATATTTTTTGTTGACTCATTTTTTTATCGATTCAAACGTCGAAAAATGAGGATAATATTTTTCACGAAATAAATGGGCTATAATTCTTGACCTATTTCTTCTGCTGCGGATGGTGATGGGGATTGTAAAAGATGCAATCCAAGGAACCAGTGACTCTATTATTAAAAGTGAGGCAAAAGACGAGACTAAACGTTTGAAGAAGACCCTAATTTTTCGCAGTTGATTGAGGGGGATTGGTTTTGCGACAAACACATCCCCCCAACAAATAAATAAAAATGGGGGCAATTAATAAATTTAATTTTAAAAAAGCTAAAAATTGAAATAAAGTTAAAAGACATTTTAAAAAGATTTAAAAAGAGATGAAAGTTTTTTAAAAAAAATTTCTTGCCACCTAGTTGTTCTTAGAAAAAGAAATTTTGAGCAGTTCTCAAATATATTTTTGTTCAAGAAAAAAAAATTATATAATTACTAAATGTGTTTTGATTTTCTAAATATCGTGCAGAAATAAAATTAAAAATACAATTTTAATCAGAATTATCTTTTTAAATCAAAATTGCCGCCAAATAGGTCCCCAAGCGAAAACCAAAAAAGCAGGATCAAGGTACGGACGACAACCAAAGCCCATCGAAGTTGGGCCCCACTCCGCGCGCCAGAATCACATGGGGCTAGGACCCAAAACACTAGCCGATAGTGGTAGGTACTAGGGGCCTTATCCCAACAGTGGATGCTGACGTCACCCTCAATTTTACCTTTCTATTTTTTATTTGGATTTTGTATATTCTATATTTTTTGCATTTTTTTGAAATTTTTTATTTTTTAATTTTCCATCCCTAAAGCTTATATATAAATTTAATTTTAAAAAAAATCAATTGTTAGTAAATCTTCAAATCTAATTTTAATTTTTTTAAAGTTCACAAGTTCACCTGAAGCCAGGTTGACTTAATGTTTTTAAAAGAACTGAAGACTTTCTTCTTTTTATGATTCCCAAAAGTGATTTTTTTCTTAGAATCGACCTTTTTTTATTCTTATTTTTGCTCCAAGATTATTTTCAAGAACAAAATTAAAATCGAATCATTTACATTATCAAACATGTTTTCATCTTTTTTTTTTAAACATTTTCAGAAAATTTAAATCATTGCCAAACACACCCTTAGTTTCTCTTAGAATCAATGGCCCCATCTTGCCCTTTTTTTTTTTTTTCCTATTATACTATTTTTTTAAGAAAAAATTTCAAATAAGAAATGTCTCTTTCATTTTGTCAAATAAAGATCTAGAGTAGATCTTGTTTTAATAAGAGGCGTCAAGTCTTTTTATTATTTCAAAGAAGGTCTTAGTCGAAGGATTTTTTTGTCATTTTACCTTTTTTCAATTTTCTTCAATTTTCTTTTCTCTTTCTACCCTTTCCTTCCCTAGCCATAGCCAGGCAACAGGTAAAGGTCGTCGGCGTCAAGAGAGGGTCACCCACCCAGCTCAGTGCGAGGGCGGCCCTTGCCCTCACATGGCCTCGCTAGCCCAAGCGACGCCGATAGCAAGAGGCAAACGACAAATTTCCAAGTGAATTTGAAGGCGGAGGCAAACAGCGTGGGCAAGCGCGATCCTGGTCCTTGCTAAGCCAGCAATCCCTTGGACGCCACTAGCCAGGCCATCCAGAAGGGAGCTCGGGTTGCAAGCAAATACGAACCAGAATGACGTAGGAGTTAGAATTTGAGGCCTTTGATGGGGAGGATGAGGCTGAGAAGCCAAATAAGCAGGCAGAGACCCTAAACACGTTCCACATAATCTTGCTGTCGGGGGCTTCGATTTGTTGCCGCTGTTCAAGGAGAAGAAGAGGGAGGAGATGAGGTTCGCAACGACGAGGGTCTCGCTTGAGCTAGGCGGGTGACCCTCGCCTGACGCCAGCGACCTCCGCTGCTGGTCCGACAATGGTGAGGGAGGGGAAGGGATAGAAAGAAAAAACAAAAATAAAAAATAAAAATAAAAAAAGGAAAAAAAGGAAAAATTTTGAAAAGGGGTAAATGACAAAAATAAAATATGTAAATTCAATCTTGCACGGTACGAAATGATGGTTTAAGATTCGTACTCTTCTCTTTCCATTGGCTGGTCTCAGTGGCTAACATTTCCAAGTGACTTGACTAAAGTTAGTGTTGCACTCAAAATTTTCTCTCTTTTGCCTTTGCTGTCTTTTTATCTAGGTAAACGTCCACTTTTGATTCTTAAACTTGCCCACTTTTCTCGAATGAAGTCCTTGAACCGTTGATTCGTTTCACCAAATTTTTGAACTTGCATAACTTTTCTAATCAAGTTTCTTCTTGCTCAAGTTGGATTGATTGAAACTAATATAATTCAGGCTTCAAGCCTCCTTTCTTGCGAAAATAAGAGAAAAAAAAAATCAAAGTCTTTTGAACGGGCAGTTAAATGCAATCATATAAGAAAGAAAAAAGCCCAAAATAGTCAAGCATAGTCAAACCGAATCGGTCAAACATTATTTACTATTTGAGTACCATTTTACCAGAACATTCGAGACTTCTTACTATGCTCAAACTCGATTCATAAAGAGTTCATTAGTCTTGCTTAACTCAACGAATTGTTTACTGACTATATCTCAACCCTCACAAGGTCCAGCCTCGAACTCAAGCTTCGAATAGCCTGTGCCCCAAGCACCAATGACTTAAACGAAACATGCATGCATGGCGAAGCCTCTTGCAAATCCTTTGGTCGGACTTCTTTCTTCAAATCATATAACAAAACGGTCGGCTACACCCCCGAGTTTGAGCATAGACATAAAAAAGAAATTGACGGGGATTCTCCTTCATAAACAAAGAAGAGCAAACCTTGGTTAGCAAATAAGAAAGAATTCGTAGAGATTGTTATCTTTACTATTCTTTTTTCTTTTCCTTTTTTCAAATTTCTTCAATGAGATAGCTACATTTCCCTTGATGTCTTTGGGGCTGCAATAAGATTGCTCTTAGAGGGGGAAAAAAGATGGTGGAAAGAAAAGAAATCCCAGAAACTGCTCGGTTGCTCAAATATGGTCAAACCAGGAAGCTGATGGAGAGAGAGGGAGAGAGAGAGAGAGAGAGAGAGAGAGAGAGAATGCTTTGGCAATTGGCAGTACCATCAGGGGAGAGAGTACATTGTTCTAGTACTTGGGGAAAGGTGGTGCCGTGGTGGGGTTTGGTGGATGAGGAAAGCATCTTTAGGGAACAGTGAAATTAGGAGAAGGTCTCCTCTGTAGATGATGCTGCTGCTGCGGCCGGTGGATTGGATCCTAAGAAAGTGGTCTTGAGCCACTGAATTGAAGGCTTGCATCAGTTGCATGTAAGCCTTTAAATCTAGGGGCGATGTGATGTAAGATTCAGAGTCTCTTGACCATTTCATCCATTCTTTTCTTATTTTAATTACAAATTAATATCACGAAAACCTTTAAATCGATACGCCTGTGATAATTTACTTCAATTTAATTTTTTTTTACTATAAGAAAACCCCCCAAAAGAGTTAATATCGTGATAAATTTACCATAAATTAATTTTATGACATGGGCTCTTATTTTGTCAATATTTCATATTCTTTATGTATCTAAATACGAATTGTGATTATTGAATTGTAGCAGAAGTGTTGGTAAAAAAGATAATTGCTGTAATCTTTCAATTAAGAATATAAGTGAAATTTAATCTTAGAACTTCAAACAGGTAAGCTTAGGTTTCAAAAAATAAGACTATTTCGAAGAAATTAAATATGAACTTAAGAAATTGGACCGCAACTTAATTATCAAGACACAATGACTGTAATAGAATAAACACGACATGTGTGAATTATTGCAAAAAGTAGATCCTACAACTTCAAACCTTTGGCGGCTCAGATGGGGGAATCTTTGGTCGCTGATCTCTGTTGCCGCCAACTGGACGTGGCAGACCAAATGATTGATGTGGGTGGCTCCATGAGCTAAAAACAGCAGCCTTTTTTCTTCTTTGCCCCTCAATTCACACCGGAATTTACTCCTGAGGATTTCGATTTGATCCCGATCAGTGTCGATCACTGTTTCGTCACAGCAGAAATGCTCTTCTTTGACTTTTCCAAGTCTTGCTTCCAACTACAAAACGGTAAGGAGAAAAAAAATATATATATAACTTTAATTTTCTATATTGTGAGAGAGAGAGAGAGAGAACCTAATTTTTGACAGAGACCCAGATGTCCCACCATTTTTGTTGTTATTCCAGTGCACAGCAAATGCACTGGATGAGCTCACTTTCATTTCAGAGTTTAAAGCCGACGAGTCTTCGAAGAGTCGGATCTCTGCACTTGTATTCCTAAATTGTCAAGCAACAAAAAGAAAAAAAAATTTGCTCCTTTGATTTCTGAACACGAAACCATTCAATTTAGATCAACACCCTAAAGATGATTAAATGAAAAGAACATCTCTTGCTTGAGATGTCATCTAACTTTCAAAATCCATGTTCATCGCTTCCTTTCTCATCTAAACCCTCTTTTCCCAAGCTTTTATTTATTATTTATTGAGTTTCAACGTGTCGAGCCTTCATTGCGATCATCACAAATTCACGACATCTTCTTTTTTCTGGTGCGACGAATCGAGTCGAAAATCAATAAAATCGATAACTAGTAATTATTCGATTGTAACATAAAATAATTTAAAAAAATCAATGTCAGCCACCTCGATTTAATAGAATACTCGTTCGTCTTGTGGGATGATATGATAAGCATATACAAACATCGCGACCACCTTTCATTAAACAATGAATTGCGTTTTCAGCTACATTAAAATAAATTTTCCGATACTTATATCTACAATCGTTGAAGGGGTGGGAATATATTTCATTCTGCCTATGCTTTGCTAATATAGAGGAACTGGCAGCCGAGGCGGCTTCACCGGCTTCTGCGCTTTGACGGCGGCGTTTTTCTCTTCTCGCGGAGGCCGGCAGGGACATGGCAGCGCTACGAACTTCGGTACCGCGTCGCCCGGCATCAAAACCGGCAAGGTCTGGCTCTGGTTTCGCTTCACATCCTGAACGCTCATGGAAGAAGACAAATCTTTGTTGGAACGAAAAGTTGCGAGAAGTAAAGCTTCCCATGCATAGAGCTCAAACCATCTGACTTCTAGGAATGGCATGTAGCTCTAGATAGCCAGAAAAGCTTACCATGGAAGGGGAGCGGATTTCCAGGGCGGGTTTTCGATGTCGGCGTCGGGATCAGCGTCCTCGGAGGAGGAAGACTGGCGGAGGGACCGGAGCTTGTCCCAGTGGTAGCAGCAGGAGAATATGCCGCTGAGGCTGAAGATGACGATCAGGAGGAGGGCTGTGCCTAGGGGGAACCCAAGGGACGGCCGGGACGCGTCCGCGTGCGGCGGGGAAAGATCCGGGCTCTCCATCGTCACCTATACTCGTCGGTCTCGATCTCGATCTCGATCTCGGTCCTTCTCTCATGTGTTTCACGAGGAGGGAGAGACGGAAGGATTGAAGGTGGGGGGAAGTTCAGGAGAGGAAGAGAGGGTGAAATGTTTGTGCGACCTGGAGGACGAGGGCCGGGGGTTTATAACGAGAGCAAAAAAAAAATGATTTTAGCCCTAAAAAGAAAATGTTATAAATAAAGAAAATGATTAAAAAAAAATGGGAGTGAATTGAAGGTGAGCACGTGTAAAGAAGGGTACATCAAGTGTCCGGGGCATAGTACGGAAATGGGGAGGAGGCGGTCCATGCATTGTCCAATTTGGTGACTTGAGCATGACCTGAGGTTGAAGTAGTGAGGGAGAAAGGAGGTTTCGCTGTTGATGATGGGAAGAAATTGAAAGGGAAGATGATGATGATGACTAACAAAAAATGGCCAAAAAGAAAGAAAGAAAAAGAAACAGAAAATGACATTGTTGGATGAAAAAAGAGTAAATTCTACCCATTAATTACAAATTACTTAACATTATATTTATTTCGACGCTCCGTAAAAGAGCTACAAATATATATATAAAAGATTTACGCTTTCTTACGTTACGAGAATTCATCTCTCTCTCGATCTCGATCTCGAGTGGAGCATAGAGATGCCCAAGGAAGTTTGAGAGGGAGGTAGAAGATAGCCTGAAGTGTGAAACCAGGAAAGCTCCAATATAAATGGGCTTTGGCTGGAAGCGGGAAAAGTTGCTCTTCCTGAATTTTTTTTTCTCTTCTTCTTTTGCTTTCTCTGTGCAAATTGCAACTTTTTTTTTTGTGGGGGCCAGAAATGCAAATTGCAACTTTATAGTTGGGCCCCTTTTGCAGGGGAGTCTGAAAGGAGAACAACAGAACAGATTGGGAGATGGGAAGGACACATGCAAGTGCGTTCATACGATCCGGTGGAAGGACAATTGCATTAGCATCTTGCACCCTTTTTCAACATGTTCTAACTTGATTCGTGTCTGCTCATTCCAACTCAGAGAAGATCAGAGATTGGTAAGTTCGTTATTACAGCCTCCACGACGTATGGAAAATCAAAAAGTAATTCGACACGAGATGGGAAAGGCCCAGGACAAGAATTGACCGGAGGTCATTCATGGCGTGATCCAATTTTTTTTTTTTCGGAGGGGGGAGGAAATTATCCGAAAAGTTCCAAACTTATTGTATTTTTATTAATTCAATTCAAAAAATATTTAATTTCGTCAACCGAGTCTTATAAATTTTCACGTTTTGACAATTGGATCGACAACTGCACAATTCAGCCGGAAATTGCTGATGTGAAGTGAGGTCATCCTATGTGGATCGGTCGGCCTAACGTGGATATTTTTACTATATTTTTTTTTTTTTCTTTCTTTTCTTTGTTTATTTTCTTAAAGTGGCCGATGAGAAATTCGGAAAAAATATTAAACATTTTTTTGATGTGAAAGCCTGTTTTCATCATCCCCGAAAATATGTAGAAATAAATTATCAATAAAAATTTACCATTATTAATTATTTTAAATAATATAAATGATCATTAAAAAAATATTTTATTATTTATTTTCTGCAAAATCAAGGAATCTTAACGCAAACTGGGACCACTTTTTTTTTTTTTTTTTTATCGGACATAAAGTAAAAACTGTCGGGGATATTAAACTAACAGATTTGAAGGACGGACTAAGCTCATGGGATTCTTTCTGCCGAAAGTCGCGGCGAATCTTATTATTTGCTTTCGAAGAAGAGATTGATGCGGGCACTCCACATGAAGTGAAAACAAGCTTAGCAAGCCGAGCCGGTTTTTGTAGGGACAATAAGCCTCGGTTTCGCCTACCAAAGAAAGACAGCTTTAGACAGAGCTCAATGAATCCAACCAAAATCGTACCACCCATAGAGTAGGCCCAGCCTACTCTTCTTGTTTCATGAAAAATAAATAATTTAAAAAAATATATTTTTTAAAATAATTAATTTGTGAATAATATTCTGGCTATCGATAATAATTTATATCTAAGCATTTTCATAAAAGATGACACTATTTTTCCTCCATTCCTTTTTTGCAAATGATACAAGTGACTATTTTTAGGAAAATATTTCTCGAGTTATTCATTTTTGCTTGACAAACGGAGCTTGAGTTATGTGTTTTAGTTCCTTTACTTGGCTTCGTTTGTTTCGCAAGAAATGAGTTACTTGAAAAATACTTTTCTCAAAATGATTGTTTATATCGCTTAGATCTACAACATTATAAATCCGAACATTTGTGTAGACTATGGTAATATTTTTCACTCATTCATTTTTGTAAACGATACTGACGATTAGTTTTGGAAAAATATTTTTCAAATCATTTATTTTACTCCAAACAAACAGAGCGTTAATGAGATTATGTGGGATCACTGCTAATTGTTCTTAAAAGCTTAAGCTCTTAGATGAATGTATTATTTAACATTCAACTATTCTAACACTCTCCTTCACGCTTTTGAAATCAAAAATCTTAATCTAGAGGAAGAAGTATGACCTAACCAAGAATGCCAAGTTTCGGACTACACTAACATATCAAATACAAAGCCCTTATAGCCTGTCCCAATAGTCTGTCCCGTCTAGATATCCTGCACACGACAACCATGAGAAGAGAAGTGGATATCAAATCCAAGTTTACACAATTGTCCTAGTGAGATCAAATTTAGGGACAGTTTGAAAACCTTAATTGTATTAGGAAATTTCATGTATGGATAACTCTCATTTGAGAATTATCGGTTGTATGAATAGTAGGAGCATATGAATTGAATGATTTGATTGAAACAAATCAAAATTGGAAGTCATATGATTAAAATAAGCATAGTGAAAAAAATCATGAATCAGAAGTACATGAAGCGACAGACGTAATGGAAGGAATGGAGAAGCTAGAAGTACCAAACTCTTGAAGAATGAAATGAAAATCCTCTAATAAAAAAACGACGAACAATCCATTGGGAGAGGCCTTAAAGATAGCAGTAGTAGCGCATGAACTTGCAGGTGGACCGTGGTTCCAGTGTTGATTGGCCATCCCTGTAAGTTGCTTAGATCATAGTCGATGGCAATTGGACATTGAAACTTCTAATTTATCCATATTATGCATTTTACCAGTTTCAACACACTAGATTGGACAACAATGCGAAAAAAACAATACCTGGAGAGCCGATACGGAGAAAAGAAGGCCATAAATGGACTCAACACGTCAAGAAACCTAGGGAATCGATCCGTGAACTCCAAGAACCGATCGAAAAATGCTTGATCCGATCAAGAAAGTGCCTTGGAACCGATCGGACCAAATCGGTCGACGATCAATGGTTAGTCAACAGTCAATGGACAAGGCTCAACGGTCAAGCGCTAACATGATGGTATGACGGGGCAACTGACATGGCAAATGACGTGGCACGCTAACACAACCGAAACGTACACGTGGATGGCACATGAGTGGACGCGTGAAGCGAAGGCACTTACGGGAAACAGGGATCCAGCCGCAATGGCGCCAAGGGCGATGGAGTTGGCCGTGGTTTTCCGGTGATGGACTCTGTAGGACAAAAGGTTGGTGGTGGTGCTCGTTTTCAAAACAAGCCACCAATAGCATCGAACAACACTCAAAAGCGTTTGCTGTCCAGAGGCGCATGACTCTCGCAACGCGCAGGGTGGCGCGTTGGAGCACGTGCATTGGTGGATGGCGGCGAAATTTTGAGATCTGGCAATTTTGAGGGCTGGCGGTTGGTGCTGGCTTGTCGAAACAGGCAACGAAAAGAGTTGGTACAGTACTCAAGATTGACCGATTAGGTAGAAAATGGACATTGGCGAAGAATAATGGCTCAACGGCCACTTCCTCAAACAATAATGGCTCTGATATCAAGTTGAGAATCGCGGGGACAGAAAATTCCAGACATCATAAGACCGTTTTGCCTTGTTTGGCTGGAATCTGAAAATTCTCTAGTCTTCTTTCATTTTCATGGTCTAAAAAGAATGAGGGTCCAAGAGAGCACATTCAGTAGCATTTTGAAAAGGGGTTTCAAGCTATTTACATTGATGGCATAGATGGTGAAATATCTGCGACCTCATAATCATTTTTCATCCAACTCTTTTTTCCCCCAGATTTTCCAGCTCCATTTCAATAGCCGGCGCCACACAAGCTACGAGACTGGTCATCACTCTCTGTATAGAGACAAAAAAAAAAAAGAAAACACGTTGTTGTCTTGGAAAATAGATGTCGTGTTGGAATCGAATTTCAAAAGGGGGAAAAAATCATAGAATATTAAGAAAGATTTTTGCTGGTCCCTTTAATTTTGGCTCCCAATGAGAAAGTGATAAACCACGTTTTGTTGGACTCTGGATTTCCGTGCGTGAGTAGGACTTCCGCCCTATTTGATTCGGTATTTGATCAAAGAACTTTAAAAAATACAAATACTTTTGGGTTAAAAACCTTTTCTAAAATGCAAGTAGTATTTGATAAAATATATTTTAAAAACGCATTTGAAAAGCAACTTTGACATAAATGTTATTTGGTGAAAAATAAACCTTGTAAAGTATTTTTACTTTTTGAAAAAAAAGCGATAGTCGGCGGCGGTGGACAGAGCGGCGGCGACGGCGGTGTCGATGGGCGATGGCGAGATGGCGGTGGGGGCGGCGGCGGCAAGGGAGTGATGGCAAGCGAAGGTGATAAAATTAAAATAAAAAAAATTAATTGTATTTCGTAAAAGTCCTTTAGCCCAGATTACTTTGGGTTAAAGGGCTTTAGAAAATATTTGAGATGTAATTGCATTTCTTCAAAGTGAGTTAAAAAAATAGTTAAATATTATTTGTGTTTGGCCAAAAGATTTTAGAGCCCTATTACTCGTTTCTAAAGATGAACCAAATAGAGTCTTTGTTTTTTTCCGTCGGCTTCTTTTTCTAAATCAATGTCCTTTCGGCCCTTACACAGTACGGATATTCATAGTCAAAAGAGCGAATCTTACAGATTTTTCTACACGCTGGAGACTCCGTTGAGGAAGCTGTTAAGGTGGTCTAATGTGTCGTATTGTCTCACTTTCAAGACTTTTTTGACTGTCACATTTCAGCTCCACGTAATTATAGAAAATGACACTGTTTATTTAAAGAACGCGGCCTTATAATCTTGCATAATCGATAAACATATCATAATCTTTCGAAAGTTTTAGCCATCTCCTCTGCGTCATTTCAATTCTTTCTTAATAAATATGTACTTTGAATTTATAAACGTCATGATCTTTCGAGAGTTTACTCTCCGTCATTTTCACTCCGTCATATTTTCAACGTAAATACAACTGTTGTTAACTCTAGATTATCTAGTCATGGGCAACAACTTTATTATTTTGCATTAGAACACAATCTAAACATATGTTGGGATGTGTCATTATAGACCGTAAACTCTGCTCCCACTGGTTTGACCAGACAAGTTAAGCTCCTTTTTGAGTTAGACAAGTACGTGGACTAATAGTTTTGGAGAATCCATCTTGTGGTAGCTAGCTTACCTGAGAAAAAAATTCCACTTTCATAAATTAGTAGGGTGATTTCCACTTAACAATTGCTTCAATTTTCTTCAGGTCGATAGAATGGAGATCCTTCGAAATTACATAGTCCTATAACAACTGCTTTTTACCAAATGTCTGCAAGACAACCCGTTAGTGTTGCTCATGTTCCTTCAAACTTTTCGCATGCACCAAAATGTCATCATAGGTACTTAAATATTATGTCCATGATATCCATGAAAGCAACATGTGCGTTCATCAATCCAAAAGACATGGCAAGAAACTCTTAGTGGTCATGCCTTATTCCAAAAGCAGTTTTAAGGACTTCATCTACTTTTATCTTCAATTTATGATATCCATAATGAAAGCCCATTTTTAATCGTCTCCATATTAAATGGGAAATGTGTCGAAAATCATAATCTTATTGCATTGATGCCAATTTAATTTTAAATCTTTTGATAGTGTCAATTTAGTTCCTAAAATTTTTGACCCAGAGCAAATTCAGCCCTTCTAGTTAATTTGGCCTGATATTGCTGATTTGACGACGGATGGCTTACGTGGCACGGTCGACACCGACGTAAATATTTTCAATAATATTTTAATAATATCGATTTTTTTAGTGTTACTTTAGCTATTTCTTTCTTTTTTCCTTCCTGTCTTTTTTTCCTAGGTTTCCTCTTGTGGATGGAGAGGGTCGGCCTCACCCCGATGCGACGCCCGCGCTGTCCATAGGAGGAAAATGAATGGTTCAAAAAATAATTTCCAAAAAATGATCGCTCGTATCACTTAAAATAATTAATCAATAGAAAATATTTTCATTATAGCCAATAACATGTTTCCAAATATTTTCGTGGATGATCAAAATATTTTTTATTCATTATTTCGTAAGAGATATAAGCTATTATTTTTCAGGATTTTTTTAACCTTCAAAAGTGGCCAAAATCATTTCATCTTTTTGAGAAGAGAAAAACATTTTCCCTTATTTTTCCTTCCTCCACTCCTTCACATTCTTTTTATTTTGAATACTTTTTTTATTTTTTAAATGCATAATTTTTTATTTTTTTATTTTCTTTTTTTTTCCTTTTTCCTTTTTAATTTTTTTTTATTTTTCTATCCCATTCTTCTTCGACCGATCGCCAGCCAAAGTCATGGCCAGCGATCGACTGTAGGTCAGCGAGGCAAAGCCTTGCCATAGACCGACAATCAGCCCAAGTCGAAGGAAAAGAAAAAAATAAAAAGAAAAAAAAATTAAATAACAATAAAATTTATTAGAAGTAGTGCATGGAGAAAAATCAAATCCGATTCACCAAACCGATATTTTCCGGTTCATTTTTATGTTTTGATCGAACACCGAAAAACAATGTCATTTTCCTAAAAAGACTTCTCGAAAAATAGTTTCTAGAAAAAATTCATTTTTTCGCAAAATAAATGGAGTCTAAGGGTGCATTTGTTTGGCGAAAAACTATATGTAAACAGAAACTAATTTTGAAGAAATCATTTTTCAGGAAAATGGTTAGTTTTCCTTTATTTGGTGATGTGTGGCCGAATTTCTGGTGTTTGGATCTCATTTAAAAAATAATTCAATCTCATAACATTATATCAATTAAAAAAATTCACGTTTTAAAATATTTTTTATTCTATTAATTATTTATTTTTTTATTTTCTTTTTTCCTTCACCTTCTTCCACCATTGCGACTCCTCTTCTTCCTCCACTATGACCGGGCAACGGCTGCCATGGGCGAGCTCGAGTTCAACCGCGAAAGGCAAGCCTCGAGCTCGCGGGGCCGAGGGCTAGCCTCAAGCTTGTCGGCCGAAGGCGAGTGAGGCTCAACCTCGAGGCTATGTCTAGCGAGCTCAAGGCCGAGCCTCACCGGCGAGGTCGAGCCTCATCGGGCTACGCCAATGACCGGTCACCGGACGTCGTCGAGGCCGGAGACATGCCAAAGGAAAAGAAAAAAAAGATAAAGATAAAAACAAGAACAATAAAGGATACATGTTATAATAAAATATTAAATATTAAAGTATTAAAAAATCAAGAGGAGAAATTCGGAAAGTGTTTTCACCTCTTTAGATAGAGGAGTTCACTTTCCTGAATTTATATATCAAAATTTTCGTTGATTGGAAAGTATTTTTTGTTGATTCATCATTTTCAACGAACCAAAAGGATGAAAGTCTGGAAAACCAATTCCCAGTAATCACTTTCCCTGAAGTAAACATACCCTAAGTAATATGTTGAACCTAATTCTGATTTGAATAAAACATTGGTTGATTTATATATGGAGTTCTCTAGAAAATTGTAAGTGATCTGTTGACTTCTCTCGGAGCACTTAAGATTTTAGGTCCCCATATGATTGGTGGCGACTTTTAGTACAATTTAAGACAAACGCACGGTGGAAATTGGACTTAAGGAAGGGAAGACTCCAGGCCACAGACAAAAGGTCGGATTCTGAAATTGTATTGTTTTTCATCTTTCGATATTGATCTTCATCGCTCGAAATGAATTCCAAAACATTTAGTCCAACTAGGGAGATGCGTTTCAATATTTGCGTAATAAGAAATACAAACTAGAGTATGGAAAGTGGTAATGATTCCAAAAAATATCACCATACGAAATATGGAATATTCGTTTTATTTATTGAATTACGGTTTGGTCCCGTGTTTGATGTTCACCGATTCACCATGTGTCTTTCGTGGGGAAAATTACCAAAAAAAGTCTTAAACCTATTATATTTGTGCCAATTCAGCCTTAGACCTTTCAATTTGGCCAATAAATCCTAAACTTCGACAATTTGCGGATTTAAGTTTTTCAAGAAAATTTTATCGGAAATTGCTAACGTGGAGGCAAATCGTTTTACGCGGCACGACCGGTGATAACACAAACAATTTTCGCTATCTTCTGAATTTTAATTACTTTTTGATTTGCTGATTTTTATTTTTTTATTTTTTTTTCATTATTACTGGCGAGGGTCACCTACAGAGGGCAAGTCGGCCCTTTGTCGAGTTTGGGTGAGGCCTTCATGACCGGTTGGCCCTCGTCGGCACATTGAAAATAAAGAAAAAATTTTTTATCAAAAATACAATTTTTTTAAAAATTTAAAAAAATTATCAAAGTCTGCGTCGACCATACCACGTGGGCAAAATTGACTTGAACGACTAAATTAGCAAATTATGAAAATATTTATGACTAAATTGGATAAATTAAAAGGTTAAGAATTGAATTGACGTAAATGCAATGATTTATTTTTTGTTGTTGTTGATAATTTTCCCTTCTTTAAGAGGATTTATAGGCAAAAATCTATTGTCAAAACTATTTGCTGAGTTTGCTTTATTATACACGATAAATCTAGAAGTCCATTTGCACGTCTTTTCCCAATCCGTATGCAAACCGCGTTCGATTCTGACGCCCCATGCATCTTCCTCGTTGCTTCCGAACGTCACCATCTCGAATGACATATCGAAAGAAACGTATATGTGGTGGACCATGTGAAGATATTTCCCATTATATTGTGTGCCGTGACAAATTTCAAACAGTATTTAGGGCAAGGATATCATGTTTTCTTTTTTGGATTTTTTCATGCTTTCGCTGTTGATCGAAAGATTTGGTTTGATATCAGCTGGGACCAAGGGGGTTGAGAATTCAAAGGAACATTAATACAGCCCAATTAAGTTTCCGCGCGTGGTTAGGTCTTTTCCGGCCTAGTTCCTCAAAAATTGCCATTAGTTCAATTCTAATTCAGTCCCATGCCTTTTTTAATCTCAAGAGAAATCATATACTTGCACTCTAATATCAAATATGCCCACGCGTCCAAAAATAGCCACTAGTTCTTACAAAATAATCAACATCGGGGCCAATCGGAGGTTCATTATTAGAACCGATGTTGATAATCCCGAGACAAATTGGCGGTAATTTTTGGACGCTTAGGCAGATTTGAGACTAGAATGAGAGTTAATGTTTTGCACTATTTATAATCATAATCAACACTATGCCATTTGTGAACTCTAATGGCTTTGCTCGTAGGGTTTTCTCGGAGACGCCGGTAGCGCCATTATAATGGAGAGTAGGGACATAGTGTAGACAAGAACTTGCCTTTTGATTTCAATCTAGACTTTTGGATTTTTAGGCACATGTTTTTGCAGATTGCTCTAATCGTTAGTGATTTCAATCCGGATCTAAGTGAGGACAAGAGCCCTCGCCAGCCTTGACCCTTGTTAGTGTGCGGTGGAGGGCTCACATGCCCTCCCCCCCAGTGGCCGAACGGCCTCCTGCTAGCCCTAACAAAAGAAAAGAAAACAAAACAAAAAAAAACAGGATAAAATGTTAAAAAATAAATAAATAATAATTGAAAATATTTAAAAAAATAAAAATATTATTAAAACTTACCATGTCAGCGTTGCCTCTGCGAAGAATTGAATCTTACAAATACAAAAAGTTTAAAACTAAATTGAAAGAAAAAAAATATTAAGACTGAATTAACACAATTACAATATCTTTATGACTTTTTGGATAATTTTTTTGCCTTCATGATATCCTCCGTCTTCTTGATGAGCTAGAAGTAGAAGGTGCAAACGTCTCAGACTCGCGGGGAATTCCTCTTTGTGAAATCCCACCAACCGGAGGTACTTGCCCCTGTCTAGGCTGAACAATGGCTTCATTATCCAGCATTTGATCCTGGAACAATAACTCGGGCGTATATTCATGCCAAAGGATGAGTACTTTGTGCAGATTCGGCGCCCAAGTTCCCCAGCTCTTGAACCCCTTCGGAAAATCGACATGGGCCTTGGAGAATACTTTCCGGACATGTTTCTTCTTGGCTGCTCTTATAAAGGAAACCATAGTCCCGAGGAAGTTCAATAGAATCCCACCGTCTAAAACTGGTGGATGTTCAAAGCACGAAGCAGTATAATCACCACAGATTTCAAAGCATGAAGCAGTATAATTACACAGACTTGGTCATTACTCCTACTATGTGTATATCATTACCACCTCCTCCATAGCACGTTGCGAATAGCCAAGAAAATGGGCTTGCATGGGCACGCCTCGCTATTTGTTCAAGCCCAATGGATTTTGGGGCCCGGAGTGGGCAGGAGGGCTTAGCCCTAGACTGGGCCCGGCCCAACCTGCCCGTCCACTTGTCTAAAAGTACTGCACCATTCGGGACTAGTCCCATATCTTCCCAAGAACTTCTTCGGAATCATCTAAAAAAAAAAAAATAATTTTTTTTTTTATTTTTTTTTTTTTTTTTTGAGTTTTTTTTGTTTTTTTGGGGTGGGGAATTATATAAATTAAAAGTTAAAAAATAAGTTTTTTTTAATTTTTTTTTTTTTTTTTTTTTATTTAAAACTTATTAAACTTACCCACCTCATTTATTTTTTTTTTTTTTTTTTTTTTTTTTTGGGTTTTCTAAAGGAAAAATCAAGATATTTGATCGTGGTTATCTCACAAATTTTGATGCCATGTTGTCGGTATCAAATTTTGTAATACCACATTCATACGGCTTGCAAACCGTGCTAAAAATATAAAGGATGTTAGGAAAATGAAAAGAAAAATATTTCTCTTTATTTTTAATTTTTTTTAATTGTGAGCTAGGGATTGAGTTCAAGCTTCACATGGTGATTTAGCTTTTAAATTATCAATAATTGAATCGAAACGAGTTTAATCCCCAACACAAAAAAGTTTTCAAAAGAGATCGCCAGCCATCTTACCAATAGTACTATGCCTCGATCCTAGTCCTGATCAATGAAAATAATTTAGGGAAAAGAGTTAAGGAATTGTTTTGTTTGGTGTCATAATAATGTCATACTCTTAACGATGGTTGATATCATCCCATTTTACAAGTAAAGATGATAGAGGACATGTTCATACACCGATACCGCCATATGTTTAGAAAGTTTAAAGATAAGTAATTTTGGTTCAAATCAAAATTACACATTGGATTAAACGAACAAGTAGACGCATTTCCATTTCTCTAGTGAAAGGCAATACATTTTCATCTTTAGCTTCTTCCTATGGTTCACATTTATCATTCAATTCTATTCTGCTAACCTGGTGCATTACGTAGTTCAAGGACTAGATTGAACACGTATCAAAAGTTTAAGGACCACATTAAACAAATCTAAAGTTCATGGATAAAATTACACATTGGACCAAAGTTTAGGAACAATTACTGTGCAATTAAAAGATGCATTTCCTTGTATGGAGGAGGCAAGCACATCTTGTCTTTTGGCGGAAAGGGTTTTATGAACCGGACAGAACCTCCGCAATAGGCAGAGCCAGGAATTGCTTCTAAGTGTCTCCGCAAAGAAAGGCTTCATCGTCCACAAGTTACAGAGAGTGCATTAAAGTTAATCAAATGTCGGAATATATGACACAGTATAACCGGTACAAACAGACTAATGTCGCAATGGAAAGCTAATGCAGCTTTCCGCTTCCATAGACCATTTCCAAGCTTCCTGTTAAAAATGTGTCTCGAGTTTGAATCTATTGAATGAAACCCGAGTAGAAGCAAAGTGATCAAATTAAGCGCTCATGTGAAACACCTGGACTCCTGTTATGGAAATTGAAAACAAATAAAAACCATAAAAGAAAGATGGGCACGTTATATCTTTCGTTATTGGAATAAGTATGGTGCACTTTTCCTAATTGGTTGAAGTCACGGTCAAGAAAATAGGAAAGTCCACTATTGGACTTTGTTGATAAAATCGCATCTGGCTTATATTTCCTTCTCCAATATGCAAATTATCTTTGACGATGGCGGTGGCTACTTCAACGTAATTATGGTTTTTTATTTCGTGTGTATGGCCTGCATAAATATTCTGCAAGTTACATCGGGACAGAGTAGAGTTGTCTTGAAGCGCCATTTTACTTCGAGTGCGTGGCAAGGGTTTTCTTTGTGGGTTTTGTTCGTGAAATTATACTAAGTATTCAAAGATCGAAGCTGATTAAATCTTGTTGTAAGATTTACGTTTGATTACTTCACGAGATTAAGAGATTGTTTCGTGAGGATTTGTGGGGCTAAACACTCGTGGGTTATTTGGTAGTAATTAGGGTTGAAAAACACTTTGAATATTTGAGAGACTCGAGTCTAGTTTGTAATCTTCGTGTATCGCTTGATCTATAGTGGAATTCATTGTTGCTCTCTCTGTGGACGTAGGTCTCTACGACGGAACCACGAAAATCTAGTATTCGGTTATTTTCTTGTTCGGTTTATTTATTGTTCGATCGTTTGATTCTCGCGCAACAATTGATATTAGAGTTAGGCTTGCTTGAGTTAAAGCGAATCGATGGCGACAAAAAGAGGTAGAGTGAAAATCGATTGATGATGAGAAAGATTTTGATTTCTAGAAGATGTAGATGGAGGACTATTTATATGAGAGGAAACTGCACTTGCCATTGTCTAGGGAGAAGCCGGAGACGATGAAGCAAGCTAACTAGGAATTGCTTGATAGATGAGCAATGAGTGTTATTCGATCGACGTTGGCTTGTAACGTCGTGTTTAATATCGTGAAAGAGAAGACTACCGCGAGTTTGATGAAAGCCTTATCGGATATGAATAAGAAGCCCTTTGCGATCAATAAATTTTATTTGATGCGACCTCTTTTAACCTCTTTTAATTTGAAGATGAATGAAGGTGCGTCGGTTGCTAATCATATCAATGAATTCAATGTAATTGTTAGTCAATTGAGTTCGATTGATATTGACTTTGAAGATGAGGTATGTGCTTTGATTCTATTATCCCCGATTGCTCGATAGTTGTAATATTATTTATTCTCGCTTGTTAGTAATTTTTCTATAGTAACAAATTTAACATTTGATGGGATTCGAGATTTAATTAGTGAGGAGAACATCCATAGAAGAGAATCTGCGAAACAATTTGTCTACCACTTTATTAGGTGAAAATTGAGGAAGAATTGGTACTCGTGTTAGTAGGAGTAGTATAAGCTTAAACCGACGTACTCTATCTAGGACTAGTGGTGTTGTTCTTTGGAATTATGGCAAACGAGGACATGTTAGAAAGGATTGCCTTAAGATGAAGAATAAGAAGGATAAGGGAATTAAAGTTGAGTCTTGTTGCAACCTAAAAATGGAAAGATTCTTAGGTGTTGATCCTAAATTTTGACTAATTTATTGCATAAAAATTAGAACCGATTTTAGTTCTAAACAAAAATCATCTCACATATTCATTTAGCATTGGCATATAATTTGAGCTTAATTTAACAGGGTCTGGACTAGGCATGGGGTGAAAAAATGCACCAAGAAGATTTGAGCTTGAAAGAAATATTTTCTCGGGGGTATTGCAAATACTCGGAACTTTGGTATTGCAAATACTTGAAACTTCGGGACTGGATTGCAAATACCAAAAGAAGATGGGGGAAAGGAAGATGGTGAAGAGAAAATAATGAAAGGAAGATGAAGAAGAGAAGATGAAAATGGAAGATGAAGAAAGGAAGATGAAGATAATGAAAGGAAGATGAAAAGAGAAGATGAAGATGGAAGATGAAGATGAAGAAGAGAAGATGAAAATGGAAGATGGAGAAATGAAGGTGAAGAAGAGAAGATGAAAATGGAAGGTGGAGAAATGAAGATGAAGAAAGATGAAGAAAAGAAGATGAAAATGGAAGGTGATGAAATGAAGATGAAGAATGAAGAACTTTGCCTTATAAAAGAAGAAGAGTTCTTGAAGACAGAGGATGTTTTTGGGAGGAAAAGAGAATTGAGAGAATTTTTTTTTGGGGTGGAAGAGAAGAGAATTGAAAGAGTTCTTGAAAAAAAATTTTGAAAAAAGTTTTGAGAGGGTATGAGAGTTTTGAAGCCCGATACTACTATTGCCAATTTTTGCACCGATCAACACAAGCTCTACTGGTCCATCCCGATCGTTCAAGCTCGTGTCGGCAAAAAAGAAAGCTAAGTGATTTCCTAACTTCCTTTAATTTCGAATACAAATTAGCCCAGATTTTCTACATGATTTTCTCTACGTTTTTATGTTAAATAATAGCTGCATATCAACGATGAGACATCAATGGTACGAGAATAGAAGGAGAGCAAAAGGGGAGAAATATCAACGCCTACCAGCTATGAAATTCTAGCGAGGAGTGAGAAAGGCGTGAAGGAGAGATAGGACCAAGAGATTTCTCGGTCTAACGAGTCACCAAATCGGTCCAATGGTTAAGATAAGCCCGAAGCACAAGTTTGGTGCACGAGTACAAATTGGGGAGTAATCTTGAACTTATTTCATCCTAATTTCATGTAATTTCTTTATTTTAAAAATACTCAAAAATTTAAAAAAATGTCATGGGAAGAAAAACCCGAAAAAATTGATTCTTTGATCTTCAAGTAGAATTCATCAAATTTGTCAAATCCATTATTTTTTTTATGATTTTTAAGGTACCGAAAGGGTATTAGTTGTAATTAAATGACCAAGCCCAACTCTTAATCTCTAGTTCGCAGAAATAAGATAGTTTTCTCCCGCTATTTTATTTAGGTTTCTAATTGACCTATCGAAAATGATTAGTGGCGACTCCAAATTCAAATCACATTGCATGTTAATCATTCGAACCTTAAGTTGCGATTTGGTATGGACTTGGGAGAGCCGAGTTAGGTGTTAGTTAATTAATTAACCCGATAATCCATTAAGGCCGGAAATGATAACTCGTTTATTTAATTTCATGTCGCGACATTAGGTTAATGGATTATTAAGTTAATAATTCGACTAACCTAATACGGATTCTCCTAAGTCCTACCAAATTGCAATTTTGATTTGTTGTTCAAAGTATTTTAAATTTGCGATTTGCCACTAATTATTTTTGGTGGATTGATTAGAAATCTAAATAAAGTATCGGGAGATTACTTTATTTTCACAAACTAAAGATTTTAAGTTCGGAAACTTGATTACATTAATTAGAAATTAATGCCATTTTGGTACCTCATTTTTATTTTATTTTATGAAAATACTAAGTTTGGCAACTCAAGTCGAATTTTGATCTTCAAGAAGGAGTAAACATTTTTTAGATTTTTTCTTATTAAAGCATGAACTTGATGACAATGACATGAAAAACTATACTAAATGATATGGATTTTATGAAATGACATGAGGATGCAAATTTGCAAAAACTAGCAAAAAAAGCAATGATTTATCCTATATGCAAAAATTAACTAACCAATTAAGACATGCAAGATGACGTAATATTAATGCAAGACAACTTATTCTAACTATATGCAATTATAGTGATATTGCAACTCATTAAACTAACATGCAAAAAGCTACATAACATACGAAAGTTTTATCTAGCCCAAACAACATGTGATTTTAATCTAATTTAAACATGCAAGTTTAACTAGCTAGCCTAAGATGAATGAAACTAAACATGACGATGACGGGCGAATAATATGGCATAACGACAAGCGAATATAACATGGCAAAACGTGACATGCAATATGGCAAAACATGATGGGCAAAATAATGACTTGTTAAGGAAGTACGTAAACGCGGGATATGCAACAATATTATGACGTGCAAGTATGCAATATGTAAACATGAGATGTGCAAATGATGAAATATGCAAACATGATATCTCAACGTGAAATATGCGAAAATATGCAATGCCGACATGGGATGTGAATTTTTGGTATTTTTCACGGAATTTTCCAGAAATTTGAATAACATAATTGATTTTGTTATCTTGATTTTATCCCAAATAATCCATGAGATAAGTTTTCTAGGAAACCCTATATTCCTAAAATTTTAATTAGATAAGGTTTATAAGAAACCGTGTCTTACTAAATTTTTTAGGAGTTTTAAATTATATGGAAACCAATCAAGATAAAGATAACAAGAATTCAAAATTCTCAAAACAAGGAAAGTAATCCACAAGACAAAGC
The DNA here is from genome assembly GCA_021437795.1 of Rhodamnia rubescens. NCBI lineage: Eukaryota > Viridiplantae > Streptophyta > Magnoliopsida > Myrtales > Myrtaceae > Rhodamnia > Rhodamnia rubescens. The sequence goes on along the minus strand of JAILYA010000032.1, from coordinate 991,397 downwards.
AACAAATATCTTCATTGAATCTTCCTAATCCAAGTTGGCATTTGAAATTAGCGGATCGAATATAGGTAATCACAGATTGGATCGACTAATTTTTGTATTCTCGAGAGAATCGTACCCAGATAATCATGGATAGGGTTGTCCAATTTAGAAGATACGTTGCCTTTTAGGAAAAATCTTTCCTAAATTGAATATGCCTAAAATAACAATCAATCCAATTTGAGCAATAATTTACTAATTTCAATGAAAATCACAATTTTTATCTTGCAAAATCACTTTCTTGTTTTGTTTTTTTAATTTTGACAAAATTAGAGAACCCATGTTTGTTGATCAAGGGCTGAAAGTCTCGAGTAATGCGCAGCCGTGCCAACACACACTCAAACTTTGGTTGGGGCCTACGCTTTAGCGACGCATACGAGGTCTGAGTGAGCTTTAGCATAACGGAGGCATAATTTCAAGGCATTCAATCCTTGATCGACAAATAAAGTTTCTCATAATCTTTTGACATTACAAATTCATGCTTTCAAACTTTGATTGCAAAAGTATGTGAATGCGGTCAAAATTAATAAGCATGTGCAAATTTGGGAATTGATATTCACATCTTGAACTATGGACAGGAAAATACTCAAAGAATAGCATCAATGAACAATTATCTTGCACTCAAAACAAGCAAGAAGTATACCTTCGAAGCCGAGCAAAATCAACGTTGAATGGTCGATTATAAAGTCCAAAACAGTGCTGTTTTCACTCCAATCAGTAGCGAAACAAACCTAAACCTGCAGTAAAGATCAAGCCTTGAATGGTGAGCCAAACGGGGCTAATCAACCTCGGAGCGGAGGCTGATTAGTGGCTGGACAGCAGGCAATGGGCGGTAGTGGTAGCGGCGTTGGGAGTGCTGGGCACAGCGGGATTGCGGCGCATGGGGCAGGTCTGGTCGGCATCGAGCTGCAGCGACGGTGGGGCTGCTGGCACGATGGCAAGGCTGCTGGCACGGTGGGTCGGGCGATGGAGGAGCGGCGGTGCGCGGATGTGGGGGCGGCGTGAGGAGAGTCTCGTATGATTGGGGAAACTCTCACACTCCGTGCCTATTCTGAATTTTCAGAGTTAGAATGCAATGTCACCGTCCTTGAAAGCCTAGGCTTAAGGCTACTTATATAGGCAATAAGACTCTTAATCCTAGTCGGGGTAGGTTTCCTATTTTATTTTCTTAAAAATTCAGAGTTTAATTAAGCCTCAAGGAGTCCCATTCTTTTGAAACACTTTAAAATTTCCGGCCACAAGAAGGGTTTACTAGGCTAGCCGAATTTTCTTTTCTAGCGGGCTATGATGTGGATTCTCGGGCTCAAAACGGGCTTCAATTAATTGAATGGATAATTAATTAAAATCCTTTAATATTTAAATGAGCTTAAATGCACTAAATTAAATCTGAAAATAGGTCCAAGCCCTTTTAGAATTTTCGGCCCACTCCCCATACATTAGCTGAAGTTTTTCATGCCATGTCTACTCCTATGACTTGTCAATTTAAACTCTAATCCTTGCCATTGGTCCAAAATAATACAAATGCATGAACGCTAAAAATAAATATAAAAAATGATTTAATTAATTTTTATAGGAACCAAACTAATTCATGATTTTCTATGAAAAACAAATGACTAAAAAGATTAGTCAAAATTTAGTTGTCAACAAGTCTATGAATGATGTTGCAAATTGTGGCGATCGTAATTTGAATAATGCTGATTTTGTCTTGTCTGTCATTGATGATTCTTCGTTTGATAGTTGGAGTATAGATTTTGGTTTTTCTTTTCATGCTATACCAAACAGGGATTGGTTTATTATTTATCAATGCATGGATAGTAGTAAAGTGCGGTTGGGGAACAATGCTGAATGCGATGTTATAGGTTTTGGCGATATTAGAATCGAGAATACATGATGATATTGTAAGGATATTGACTGGAGTAAGGTATATACCGGAGTTGAATAAAAACCTGATTTTTTTGAGTGCCCTAAATTCAGCTAGAGTGTCGGTATTCTTCATAACGTGACATCCTTATTTTCGCCTGCTTGTTTAATAAGCAAGTTGTGTTAGTTTTGGTAGCGATGATCGAGTAAACGTCGTTTAAGGGACTTTTAGTTGACGGCGCGGAAAGTTATTGACAGAAGGACGAGGCGCCCGATAATATGATGGGGAAAATTGGAGCAAGCTGTGAAAATACCACTTCGTGGCCGTGAGGAACAAGGGGCATGCCCCCTTTTGCTACGCGTCCTCCGTGCGAGAGCCCCCCACCCCACAATAAAAGCCTTCACCTCTCTCTCTCTCTCTCCCCTCATCATTTTGTGCTCACAAGAACTCAAAGACTCTCTCAAGATCTCTCATCTATGTCTCGGCTCACTCTTCCCCACGCCCTCCTCCTTCGCCCGACGGCCAACCAACTTGACGCCATCCTTCACTTGTTCGATGGTGGCCCAGACAACAGTTCCCCGACCAGCAACCCCGCCCGCTTGCCCACTCTAGCTCTTGGTCCCGCTTGGCTGCGTGCGCAAGGAGGAAGATTGAAGGTACTGTCCGGCGCGACGACGATTCGAGATTCTCTTCACTTAGGAGTCGAGGCAAGTAGAACCTTTAATCCTTTCCACTAAATTACCTATTAGATCGCTAATTTGGCGCTACGGCACTGTTTGCTTTTTACGATGCCAAAATGAGGTTTGGCTTGGGTGAATAGGAAGACTAGTTTGCATGTTGGATATGTTTTCTAGAATAATTTATGTTAGATCGCATTCCAGGATAGAATTAGCATGTCTAGGTTGATTTCATGCTTAAAATAGTTTATTTTTAAAAGGTTGGTTTAGGTCAATTTAATCCTTAAACTACACTAGATAACTATTCCTTTGGCATATTTTAATTAGGGTCAGAATTAATTTTAAAAAAATTATAAAAAATGTCATCTTTGTTATGTCACCATGCATTACATGCCATGTCATTTGAGCATGTCATAGGCTAATTAATTAATCATGTAGATTGCATGTTAGGATTGTTGACACATAAATTTTAAAATTTCTTAAATCATTCTTAGTTCTCACAAAAAATAATCAGTTTTTCATGCATAACATATTTATTTTCTATCAATCATGCATTACTTTGCATTCAGATAGACGGTGAAGGAATTAACCATAAATTGATAGAAATTCGCAAGGCCCTATAGTGCCTATTTTAAGCTCAAATCAACCTATTTAAGTTCATTTAAATTATAAAGGCTTTTAACTAATGTATATTATTCGAAAGAAGCCTTAATTGAGCCCAAAATTGTGCAGCAAGCCCATAATTGAAAACTTTTTGCTAAGGCTTGGATGGGGTATGCTGAATTCTATAATGGGGTTTAGACCTATTTTTAAATTTAATTCAGCCCGTTTTTGTTCACTTAAATATTTGAGGCCCTTAATAAATAATCCATTTAATTAATTAAAGATTGAATTGGGCCTGACACAAGTAAGCCCACATGAGCTTGAAATTTTGGCCACCATGGAGATACCTTCTATTGGTCAAAAATTTGAAGAGTTTTGAGGGATTTAGACTCTTCAAAGCTTGAATTAAATCAGAATTTATTTAAATTAGGAGTCCTAACTTAGCTAGAAGTAAGAGTTTTAATATATTGGGACTCTTGACATCCTATGGTCCATATCTAATCCTACTCTAGCTAGGTTTCCTAGTCATATGGTCAAAAATAAATCCTACTCCTATTAGGATTAGGAAACCTCATTCTATAAATAAGAACCTTAAGCCTTGGGTTAGGGACATCTATTCTCATACACACTCATTCCGAAAATTTAGTGCATCTTTTGGAGAACAAGGAGTTCGAGAGCTTTCCCCCGAGGGCCGAAGCACTCCTCCTCCCCAAGCTAGCTACCCGACTGTTCCCCTCACTGTCCGTGCGTGGCGCACCTCCGTCCAGCCGCCATGGATCTCATCGGCCTGGCGTCGTTAGCTCGTTCGTGTTGTCACCGTCTTGAGTTGTAGCAACCTCGGCCTCGGTGTTGCCTCCAGCTCAGCCGCTGATCAGCCCCAATGCCAGCTCGCACGTTCTGCGCCACCAAGCTTCTGATTAGCCCCCTGTTCTTGGGGTTTTTTTTTTTCAAAATAGGTAAAAAAAAATACAAATTTACCAAATTAGGTTAAATTTTGTTTATTTACGTATTTGGGTCTCACGTGGCAGTCAAAGTGCGGCTCGAGACCCTTGCGGCACTCCAAATGTTGCACAAGGCTTGTGCGGCAGTATCAACGCCGTACAAGGCGTTTTTTTTATACTTCTTTTTCTTGTTTTCTCTTTTAACCATTTTTTAATTATTAAATTTGTTATAATCAGCTATTAACTTCAATAACATTCCCCTCTCGCCACTTCAGTTCAATGGAATTCACCACTTTTGTCTCTAGTCCCGCAATTTCGAATCCGCCGTTGTCGTCCCCTTCCGTGAAGCCCTGGGACTATGTCCACAGCCCTTTCCACTACACTGTCGCCCTTGGCGACCACAAGACAGTTCGCCCACCTCCTCTCCTCCCTCCCTGCCTCTCCAACCCTGCCAACGTCCACTCCGAGTCCGAGTCCGAGTCCGAGTCCCTCGTCCAGGAGCCATCGACGTCTCTATAAATGACACGTCTCTATAAACAATTTTACAAGATATATAATATTATTTTTGACGGGAATGCGGAAATCAAAGCGCGACCCGTGTGGAGAAGGCAGGATCAGAGCAATGCATCGATGGAACACAAAGAGACACTCAGAATCAGAATGCATGAGCGCAGCGTTGCTCTTCCGTCTTCATATACAGAGGAGTGCGAGGGAAAGAGCATTGCGGGCGGTGCCGTCGAGGAAAACGACTGCGGATTCGACATTGCGGGACTGGAGACGAAAGTGGTGAATTCCACTGAATTGAAGTGGCGAGAGGGGAATGTTACTAAAGTTAATGACTGGTTATAACCAATTGAATAATTAAAAAATGGTTAAAAGAAAACAAGAAAAAGCAGTAATTACAAAAAATAAAATACTGGCACAAGCCTTGTGCGGCATTTGGAGTGCCGCATGGGTCTCGCACGGCATTTTGACTGCTGTGTGAAACCCAAATACGTAAATAAAAAAATTTAACCTAATTTGGTAAATTTTTATTTTTTTGACCTATTTTGGAAAAAAAACCCGTTCTTGAGCTGGTCAGTCCCCTTTTTTTATCCGCCACTCAGAATCTAACTTATTTGGTGTTAGAATCCCTTGTGATTCATAGCTCGATTTGATTGCAAATAAGCTCAAAAGGCGGCTACTTTGGGTGATTTCCACCGGTTGTGCATGTGCAGAATTTTGCTTGGAAAAGGTATAATTTTTTTACTTTTGATTATAAATTCGTGCTTGTTTGATTGATAACTTGCATCTATGTTCTTATATCTTGATGAATATATATGATTTGCAATTAGTACTTTATCATATGTTATGGATACGATTGCTTTGGATTGATAATGCCTTTCTAAATTTGGGAATTATCTGATAATATTTTGAAAAGTCATAAGAGATAATTTCTAAAATTTAAAAAGATTGAATTTTGGCGGATGGGACAATGGACCCACATGAATTCCGGCAACCCCTTAATTTTTTGACAATCCATGTGTCATTGTGGTTGCTTTGCACATTATATCTTGTCATATTTGTCTATGTTATGTGATTGTCTTGCTTTGTTATACAGTTTGCACATTAATAAATAAATATGCTCTCTTATGTGCCTTGACCCTTCGAATATGCAAAAGGTCACATCTGACTTTGATTTCAAAATACGATTGTGCCCGCATCGAAATTACGTACCCTATCATCAATCTTGATGGAATGGATTGGTAATTTCGTATAGAATTTCGTATTCTTTTCTTCCTAGAATGGGACGATGATATTCTATACCGTATTCGCTTACTTACTTGAATCTAAGAGTACATAGCGGATTAAAATCGATTTTGTTTTTCGAAATTTAAGGTATATTATGGGTATATTTGTTTATTTTTGTTCATTCTATCTTTTTGTTTTAAATTTAGTACAAAAATACAAAAAATATCATTGTTTTTTCACATATCATATGGTCATTTGCATTGCATTTGTGTAAAAAAATCATTTAATTCACATCATCAATTTAAAGAGGTTTTCACGAAAATTGATGCCAAAAGGGCATTAATTTTTTCTAATTAATGTAACCATGTTCCCGGACTCATTTTTCTCTCGGTTCATAAAGTAATTTAGTTCTCCCGCTAATTTACTTAGGTGTCTAATTGGTCTACCAAGAAAATGATTAGTGGCAGCTCCGAATTGAATAAATTTTGCATCAAATGAATCTAAGTTGTTATTCGGTAGAACTTGAGAGAGTCCGAATTAAGTTAGTTAATTTAATTAACTTGATAATCCGTTAATCTGGAATTCCCAAATTTTAGGCCATGACAAGGATTAACTTTACTTAATTGCATGTCATTTTGGATAGTCATGTAGTTCAATTGATTTCAATGCATTCTTAGGTTAGATTGCACTTATTCATGTATTACATTTAGATTAGACCTCATGCATTACATATAGGTTAGTTTTCATTAAAAGTGAAAATCAAAAAGCGAGAAGAATTATTTAGCGCATGCTTCCACTTTCAATCGAAATTGATGTCTTTTTTGTGTGTTTTCCTTACATTTTCCGTTTTCGTTTGGTGTTATGTAAGTGAGACGGTGATGAGCTCTCCAGACCTGTAATGACTTGCGAGAATGATCGCAGCTCTTTATGAACATCCAAGCAGATTGTTTCCTCTCCCAAATCCAAATCCAAATTGAAATTGAATCCTTCAATCCTGAATTTGAGACTGTGTTAGTGTTAAAAGTTTGGCTTCATGTTGCTGTCGAAGCAATCATTGGCTTACAACTGAATGTGGTTGTGCGGGTCAGTTTCCAGATTGGAGCCGATAAAATCGTTCCCCTCAGTGTTGGCCCATAAATATGCCTTCGAAACGCGTCGTGAGCAATTCTTCTGGAACATTGCGTGCCAGTTGCTCCAATGTTGGCCCATAAATATGCGTCAGCGACTTTTCTCTTAGGATGACTTGAGAATAGTATACGTAAATGTTTCTATATATAGGTTAATGGGACGAAAAATCTCAAAATCGACTTATTTGTGATAAATTTATCTCAAATTAATTTTTTGATCATTGAAAATCCCAAACCAGTACATCCACCCATGATAAATTTAACCTCCTCTAGTTTCCGTTATATTTTACCGTCAAACTGCCGAGTTTGATAACGCGTGATAGTTGACGAGTGCACCCTGTTTGTGACTTTTAATCTCCGTTTGTTTAGGTGTGCCTGGTTGAAACTTTTCTGGTATTAACTCAATTTAACAAAAAACTAACATCGGATAAATTTATCACGAGATATACCGGTTTGATATTTTTGGTGGTCAAAAAATTAGTTTGGATAAATTTATCACAAGTACATCAGCTTATGATTTTAATCATTAGGAGAATTAGCCCGTTTTAATGTGAGACAAGTTACAAAACGAGACAAGTTCGTATTGATGAAGTCTGTCACCAAATTTTTCGACCAAAAAAGTGCGTCACCAAATTTGACTGGTCTCTTCAAACCGCTTTTGCTTTTGGACTTTGGCCGCTCTGGATCTGCGCAAGCTGTTTACGAAGACGTGAAATTTGAAAAGCCAGCGGCCGACGACAGTCAACCTTTTTCATTTTTTTCCTTCAGGCCGACAGTCTTCTTGACGATGGGGAAGAAAAGACCTTCCGCATGCACACAATCGAAGACCGCGCAAATTGCGGACTACTTCGTCGCCCCCATATGATGAACTATAAATAATCATTTATTTTGTCGTTAGACCCATCTGCGGTGAAAAAAAGTGTAAAAAAAAAAAATCATAAATCTATTATATTAATGCAAATTCAGTCATGAACTTTTTTATTGATGTCGATTTAGTCCTAAATCTTATGTATTTTTGCCAATTGAGTCCATCGAATCAATTTTGATCCGAAATTATCGACGTGGATGTCGGTCATCTCACATGACGGCCGACGCCGACGTAGATAATTTTTTTTTCAAATTTTTATATACTCTTTTTAATTTGTTTCTCTTTCTTTTATGTACTTTTTCTTTCCAAAAAAAGTGTGAAAAAGAAGGAAAAAAGAAATTATTAAAAATATAAAAGAAAATAAAAATTATTAAAAAATTTCACGTCAGAATCGGCCGTGTCACGTAGAGTAACTAACATTCACGTTAGTCAAAATTGGCCATGTTGGACTCAATTGGCATTAATATAAAAAGTTTAAAATTGAATTGATATCGACGCAATATGTATATGACTTGTTTGACACTTTTCACCATCCGTGGATGTGAGGAGATTGGGAGTTACAATCTACTTGGGACTCTTCATGAGCCAATTAAATTCGATTCCACCATATGTACGAAAGTTAACAAATGGCAACTGTTCAAGATTGACGACTCGCTTTCATTGCGCGACCACGTTAGCAACACGGAGCGGGTCAATCTTGCAGCACCACGTACTTTTTGCTTCCCCTTATGACCGGCATTGACTAGGAAATAGAATATCTTGGCGGCCAACATATATACATGAATTTATTTCTTTAGCAATAGTATCCATAAAATTTAATTCACGACTCGTCAAAATAAGCCCCATACAACATCAACCCTCCCCGGCAACTTCCTACAAATGCAAATTTAAGACCCGTCTCTCAAGCGAAAGAGAGAGCTAGAGTTCAAATTTAAGACGAGTCTCTCGAGCAAGCGGGTGTCTCTGGGGACCAAACATGGAGGGAGAGATCAGCAACTTCGTCATGGTATGGACCTTGGTGGCGGTATCGCTCACCTATTGCCACACCGTCGGCCAAACCGTCCCTAGCGGAACCAAGAGGCTCCTGGCCATTGCGCCGGTCATTGGCCTCTTCTTCATCCTCCCTCTGAGCCTCACCACCATCTCTCTCGGAGGCCTAACTTCATTCTTCATCGCTTGGCTCTGCAACCTCAAGCTCATCCTCTTTGCCTATGGCAAAGGCCCGTTGTCGTCAAGCCAATCTCGTCCGTTGGCGTACTTCATTCCCATCGCTTGCCTTCCCATCAAGATTCACGACCCAGTTGAGGGCACCAAAAATGGAGAACACCCGCGATCGGAGATCAGCGAGAGCGGCCTCAAGTCGCTGACGAATTATGTCATCAAGATGCTGGTGATTGTTGCCTTTTTGCCCGCCTATGAGAGGAAGGATCTAGTTCATCCGGTGATGCTCCACGTGATGTATTGTGTGCACGTGTACGTCGCGTTGGAGGTGTCCCTGGCCGTGGTCGGAGCCATGGTCCGAGCACTTATCGGTGTCGGGATTGAGCCACAATTTGAAGAGCCGTACCTCTCGACCTCGCTACAGGACTTTTGGGGGAGGAGATGGAACCTCATGGTCACGAATATACTCCACCCTACCGTATATTTACCTGTCAGGTGACATATTATTTCTCTTTTGTTTTTTCACTTGCGATTTGACGAATCCTCACACTTTATATACTTCCCTATCTTGGTATGAAAAGAATTCAATGTCTGATCCGTTCTCCTCTTCCTTGTCTCATAACAGGTCCATTTCCAGCCGTGTGATCGGGAGGATGTGGGCCCCGCTTCCGGCATCATTCGCATGTTTCCTAGTCTCGGGCCTCATGCATGAGCTGATTTTCTACTACATTGGACGGAAGGAGCCGACGTGGGTGGTCACCTCCTTCTTCGTCTTGCACGGCATCTGCGTGGCCGTCGAGATCGCCGCCAAGAAAGCGTTCGCCGGCAAATTCCGCCTGCCGAGGGCAGTTTCGGGACCGATGGCAGTCAGCTTCATCCTCGCGACGGGACTGTGGCTGTTCCTACCGGCCCTGTTGTGGTGCGACGCCGAGGACAAGGCACGCGGAGAGGCCATGGCGGTCGTTAACTTTGTGAAGGAGACTTGGAGTGTAGTGAGATTTAGCTCCATTACGATAGTGAGTAGGTGAATGGATTGATTGCAGACATAAAATGTACTTGCTAGATACTTGATGCGGTTAAAATAACTGCTTACCGGCATGCGTTCCATTTTTACTATAGGAAATTTCGAGATTTGGGATCTATTCTTCAGCCTTTTCGACAACAAATAAAATATAATGCTAGGAACCTCTATTAAATCCTGAACTATATTAATGGTGCGTTTATTTGAGTGAAAGTGTTTTTAGAGAGTTGATTTTTCTGGCTTTCACCCATTTGGTTCTTCCAAAATGATTTAGTCAAAAGAAAACATGTTTTAGTCAACAGAAAATTCATGCATAAAATTAAGAAAGTGAATTTCTAAATCTAAAAAGGTGAAGACACTTTTCCAAATTGTTCATCTCGAATTTTTTAATTTTTATGTTTATTTTTATTTTATTTTATTTGTTCTTGTCTTTCTTCCTCTGCTAGTCCCCTGGCCTTGACGACGATCGAAGGCTGGCCACACAAGGTCAAGCCTTGCTAAATCCCAAGGCCTCACCGGCCACATGGCGAGCTCGAGCTCCTGGGGTTGATCGTTGGCCGTCCCCGAGGCCCGGCAACCGATGGAGGAAGAATAAGAAGAAAAAGAAAAATAAAGACTACGTAAAAAAATATATAGATAAAAAATTATTTAAAAATTTAAAAAAATTGCCTTAGATAAAGTCATGAGATTGAAATCATTTTCCAACTAGATAAAAAAAAATACAAAATATTTTCGGTCACATATTACCAAAAAAAGAAAAATAAATTGTTTTCCTGGAAGATGATTTTTGAGAAATTATTTTCCTTTTTCATGGAGTCTCCCCCAAACAAACACATTAAGTCAAATGAAGTTTCTATAGGAAATGATACTAAGGCTCCATTTGTTTAACAAAAAATCTTTTCGTGAAAAACATTTTCCATAGTTTGTGGTGTTTGGTAGGGGTGTCAACGGGCCGAGTCTCGATCGGGCCCGAGCCGGCCCGAAACTAAACAAGACCTACCTCGACCCCCGCCCGACCCGACTCGGCCCGAATTTCATATGCCCCAACTTTTCGGGCCGAGCCAAGTCGGGTGGGATTCTTTTTTTTTTTTGAAATTAAAATCACTTGACAAGGTCGTCGAATAAAAAAAAAATATAAAAATGAAAAATGAAAATGAAAATAAATTAAAAATAAAACGTGGGTGCCAAAAAAGAGCCGGAATCGGGCCGGCCCGATGAACAATACCAAGACCGGCCCAAAAGGCCCGAAAATTGGGTAAATTTTCTAGTTGGGCCTGGCCGGGTCGAGCCGGCGTGGGCTTTTTTGACACCCCTAGTGTTTGGGGGCAAAAAATATGCAGTCAAAGAAAATGTTTTCTAATCAATGGAAAATATCAATCCAAATTTGGGGACAATGATTTCCTTTTTTAAGAAAAGGAAATCATTTTCTAATGTTTCTTGTTATGGCTCTCTCTGACACTTTTGCCCTTAGTACATTCTCCACCTGCAACTCTCCCCTTGACAAGCTCGAGAACATCCCTATCGTTGCTGGATCCACCCTCACCGCAACCGATCCTTCCTCTACCCTACTTGGCGCCTCCCTCTTTGATGTCGATTTCGTCCTCCAGCCCTCGATCCTCAGTCTCGACTTCACCTACAGCTAGATCGTGAAGCCCACTCTCAAATGTGCCTTCAAGCTCTTCTTGCTCAACCTCGTCCACGTGAAAATCAGTGACGGCGAGCACTGATGTAGGTTTGAGCTCAATTTTGAGGCTGTTGCAAGGCGATTCAGGCAAGATAATTGGGGGGGAGCTTGGGGTGCCTAGGTTTGTAGATTTGGCGAGTCATGAGCGAGCTCGCCAAATCTGGCGAGTCTCGAGGGCGACCCTTGGCAAGTCTTGGACGAGCTTGTTCCTTGCCTGTAGCTGGCGATCCGCCGTGAAAGAAGGAAAAAGAAAAGAAAAGAAAATCAATACAAAGCTAAAAGTACAAAACAATTAAAAATTCAAATTTCTTAGAAATATTTTCTAAGAAAAAATCAAATCAGATTTTCCGTACCAAACGACAGAAAATATTTTCCAGTTAATTTTCAAATTTCAACCCAACACTGGAAAATGTCGTCACTTTCTAGGAAAATGACTTGCTGGAAAACATTTTCCAGAAATGCTATATCTTTCGCAAAACAAACGGAGTCTAGAAGAGTCATAGATTTCTTTACGACACTCATTTTAGTGTTAAAACTTTTCATTTGAAGCACTAACTACTAAAATTAGAGAAAAAATGATCACTTAACTGCCTCCAATGATAAATTCCGACCAAGAGTCTTATGTGGCTTTTTTTATTTTATAAGTAAGACCTTAATTTTAACGTGACTTTTCTTATTAAAAAGAAAGAAGAAGTTCAACGTGGCGATGACGTGGCCCTTCTTGACAAAACGACGCTGCTTGTAAACAACGAAGTTCATCTCTCTCTCTCTCTGTCCTTCACAAAACAAAAAAGTATGTTCACGTTCTTTATAGACATTCAGTGAAGAAGGATCACAGTAGATCTATGACAGCATATGTTAAAGCTTGGAAAAAAGTCAGCTCTTTCTTCGAGCAGATAAAATTAAAACCATAGCACTAATCCGGTCTTTATTTTGTCAAGCAAACCAACAAGCGCATTCAAGACAAACTCGGATCTTCTTCAAACCCATATATCAAAATGGGTTCCAACACCAAAATAAGCAAGACCCATTTCACAATCCACATGAGCAAAACCATGCTTACCCAGCATGTCCTTATTGAAAGTGATTAAGCCCCTTAAACCCAAGCCTCCTTTGTCTTTCCTTGTTTTGAGTAAATCTCATTTCTCTTCCACTAAAAAGCGGCGATTTTTTGCTCTATAACACGACATATGGATAAGGGAATTAAGGGCCGACATTGCATATTAGATTAAAGTTTGAATCACTGCCTTCAATAGGACTTCTTTCCCTAACTTTCGACAACAAACTCTGTTTCCACCCTTCAACTTTTATATTCACTCTGGCAAGGATCCAGTAAGCATTTGTTTCTTTCATGCTCCCCAATCCGAGCATATTTCCAAATGGTTTCTCCTTTTTTAAATTTTCGGAACTTGCAATTCATGGGCCATGTTCTGTCTTAATCTCTCATGGCATTCCAAGCCGAAGAAGATTCCTGAACTTATTCAGATTAATAACTTGACCTATATAGCATGCAGCAACTACAATTCTTCATTCACTGACTTTTTCATTAAAAAAGAAGATAAAATCATCAGCAAAAAAAAATGAGTTCGTTTTATTAGTTTGAAGCCGAAAAAAGAAAAAGAAGAAAGAGAGATTACATCACGCTTGGAGGGGCAGAGCAACCTTAAACCCCTCTGCAGTTGCTTTGCTCCTAGTGGACTTTTTCTTCAAACTTGAATTGTTACGGCCTCATCAACTTTTTATGTACATGTAACTTATGCGCACGTCTCCTGTCGAAGGTCCAGCTTAAGCCCTTACGTTAGAAAGTTCAACTCAAAATTTTAAACAAATAGATGGAGGAGACAACACGAATATAAAGAAAGACGCATAGATCCATTCACAATCGCTGTGGACAACAACTATAACTTCAACATGTTCCATGATGTTTACTGTAGGAGGCATCATTCCACACCCTTTTTTAGTTGGACATTTCCGCACCTTTTGGAAGGGTAGTTATTAGGGAAACACAAAAAAAAAAATAAAAAAAGGTAAAAATAAAAATAAAAATTCAAGCCTCTTACCTTGTGTTTGGATACGATAGAATGGGTAAGAAAAGGAACGATGGAGAAGAACTGGAAGAAGAATTGGGATTTTCTCTTGTTTGGTAAAGCAATTGACAGTTGGGTGGAGAATGGTAGGGCGCAACTAATTTGGTTCTCTCCTCCTCCTCCTCCTCCTCCTCATCCAACCTCAGTACGGCGACATCGCTGGCAGTCATTATGCTCCACCAGAATCCGGTCTTGTCCAATGCACTCGTTACAGCCGTGTCCGGCGGCATCGCTCTTGCGGTTCTCAGGTTGTTTGAAGAAACAGCTAAGCGAGGCCTCTTTGACCAGGTTCAGATAAGGATTACTCCGCACTTCCTTTGCTTGTTTCGATGATTTCCTGTTGGCTAGAGTGTCAATGGAGCGGTTCGATTTGACTCTTTTTGGAAATTGTGATCCATTTTCTCTAAACTAAATCTAGAAACTACTAGTTAAATCTTGAACGTGAAAAGGCAAAGTGTGAAGCAAACACCAAGTTGAAGAGTCCAAGTGGAGCTTGAAAACTCTCATGTGAAGACAAGCAAAGAGAAGTCCAGAAGAGTCTTAGAAGAAAAATCTTAATACTTGGCGGTATAGAAATGTGTAGAGAGGACTAGAGTTTGTATTAAAATATTCTCTAAATTACAAATAAAATCTGCATATGTTGGTGGATAGCTCTATAAATAGAGCTTGCACTCATTCATGTTGTGTGTGTGTGGGGGAGTTGAGAATAAACTCTATACTCTTGTACTCCTCCACCAACACTACCAACTCCTCCATCAACTATATTTGTACAACCATTTCCATAAACTAGTGAAACTATCCTTTTTCCCATAAACCTTGCCAATATTCCTCAAAGCATTCGACCATTGTCCATTCCTCTACATCAACTAGACCATACACATCAAAATACAAATTACTATCAAAATCACGCTTCCGTGTATAATCTAATTTTCCAACACGGTATCAGAGCCATCCACGGTCCGATGGTTTTGGGCGTTTGTCCTCACCATCCTCAACTAAAATCTAAGCCAGAGCTCGAGTCCACACCAGAGCGAAGCTGGAGCCAGAGCAAGAGCAAAGGCCAAAGTCAAAGCCCGAGCCGGAGCTAGAGCTAAAACTAAAACAAAAGCCAACGTCGCCGCATGAACAAAAACACCCAACTATAAGCGTGCCTGACAAAGGTTAGCCATCTCTACATTCGATGGGAACAACTACAACTAAGAGTATTTGGTAGCCCAAAAAATATGGGATTTCATTGGAGAACATATTTGCTGACTTGAAGGCAAGAGCTAGTGTTACGGCAAATCAAGTACAGAAAGATGCAATGGATCATAGAACGAATTCGACACAAAAGGTATGGGACATCATAAGAAGTATAGTCATTCAAGTTTGAGATTATACAAAGCACACTGGAAATGTCGTGAAAGTGGATCAAGGGGAAGTGTTGGAAATTGTGATCCATTTTCTCTAAACTAAATCTAGAAACTACTTTAATCTTGAATGTGAAAAGGCAAAGTGTGAAGCAAACACCAAGTTGAAGAGTCCAAGTGGAGCTTGAAAACTCTCATGTGAAGACAAGCAAAGATAAGTCCAGAAGAGTCCTAGAAAAAATCTTAATACTTGGCGGCATAGAAATGTGTAGAGACGACTAGAGTTTGGATTAAAATGTTCTCTAAATTGCCAATAAAATCTGCCTACGTCGGTGGTGGATAGCTCTATAAATAGAGCTTATACTCATTCATGTAGTATGTGTGTGGGGAGTTGAGAATAAACTTTATATCCTTGTACTCCTCCACCGGGACCACCTCCTCCTCCACCAACTATATTTGTACAACCATTTCCACAAATTAGAGAAACTATCATTTATCCCACAAACTTTGCCAATATTCCTCAAAGTATCCAACCCTTGTCCATTCATCTACATCAACTAGACCATACACATAAAAACACAAATCACTCTCAACACCACGCTTCCGCGCAATCTAATTTCCAACAACTCTTCACTGATGCCCCAATCCGGTTTGAACATGAATGATTTGTCACCCGACCGCATAGTACCCGAATAAAAAATAGGCCCGGTTGTCTCTTTCTGAAATTTTCAGAACTGCGTGACTCATGGAGTAGCCATTTCCTCCCGGGTTCACATCCCCATTAGACCACTCGGCAGGCACGCTTGGTAGTTCCTTATCAGTTGTTCGACCTTAGACACGACGGGAAACGTGTTGAGCAGCAGCTCCAACACCTTCCACGCAGATGCGGCCTACGACCGTTGCTTCAAACCATCGCGCGGAGCCATGAGCGATCCCTCTGCTCTTACTCTGAATCATTCAACCTTGTCTCTCCGCTCCAACAAAGGAGCTCGTATCCGCATAATGGCAGCGTACATGTAAACGAGCTTGGTATGAGGTTGACAAAGTGATTGTAGTCACGATTGATGAGGTCGATGAGCTCGAGCTCAACTTGATTAGTGAACCCCATTTGTTCTAATGTTTTGGTTTCAAACAAGCTTAGTAATGCATTTCAAACTCATGACCGAAATCGAACCGAACTATTAGAAGCCCATTCTTTTACTTACTACCAATTTCGGGTCTTTTTCGGATCATGTTATCATTAATTTGGACGTTTCTCTCTTTACACCCCTACTACCGAAAATGCCGTCTCAGGATGTTAGTTGTTGCATTTTACTGATGAGACCAAATAGACGCGGTTGGTTATGAGTGTCAAAGATTTTCAGCTGAGGAATGGAGGTGACCTGTTCAAATCCCACCAACTGTAGCCACATGTATATGCCGAAGACTGGACTTAACCGGTCATGCATTCACAACAGAAGTATTCTAGGATTACGTCCCTTATATTGCAAAGGTTACAATACCAATTTCCTAACTTAGTTACTCAATTGGTGATCTACTCTATCAAGCAATTGGATCTAGCTTAGATTTTCGTTCTAGGTAATCTGTTGGTCTCGTTTTCAATTTTCCTTCCTCGAAACCTAGCTTAACTTTTGAAACCTTGAAATCATCTTGATCTCTCTTTCAGGGAACTTCTTGAAGGGCCGCTATACTATGCTCTCACGATTACATTTGCTTGCGCATACAACTGGAGGACTTCGCCAATTGCAATTGCAGCAATATGCAACCTCTGCGCTGGAGATGGTGTAGTAATCTGACTCCCATTCTTTCTTGCTTGTTATACCGGCGTACGTTCGATGACTAGTAACTGCAAAAATAAAGGGAGACATATTGAGGACTTCTTCAATATCATGGGCCTAAATCTTGAGAAATGATTTTGGCAAGATTTAAAACTGTGTAACAAGACATGCGGTTATCGGTTCGAAGATTTACCTAATTTTCCCAAGTATCCGTAAATTAAAAACAAGCAGGGTTAAGCTTAGACACCTGGTTTTGCTTGTTCTTAGGTTTTGCAGACATTATTGGAAGGTGCCTTGGCCAACATAAAATTCCTTACAACCCCAAGAAATCGTTAGCTGGTAGCATTGCAATGGGCTGTGCTGGGTTTTTAGCGTCTCTCGGGTAATCTTCAGTTGGGTGTCATAGGATTCTGTACAAATCTGCCTGAGTGGTGGCCTGGCAGATTACAATTTGCTTATGTTTGCAAGGTTCATGTCCTTTTTTCGTCATTTGATTATGTCCGAGAAAGTCGGGAGATGGTTTTGGGTTTCTTGATGGTGTCTCTTGCTTCTGCACTGGTGGAATCGCATCCTCTGAGTTCTCGGCTCGACGACAATCTCACAGTTCCCTTAACTTGTGCATTGGTGGGGAGCCTCGTTTTTTAGGTGGTTAACATTCATTACAACCGTTCCTTTCCAAGGGAAAGGCAAGCATAATCGTCGGTGTAGAGATATTATTATCTTGTGTCTGTGGGAAACACAGCAAAGTGTGGGAGAAAACAGTTTAACTTTTATTCAGAAAGGGCGACAAAGCTGATGGGTTTGGTTTTGGTAGTTGGTTTCTTTTCTGTGTTCAGGACAGTACATCCAAGCCTATTTTATTCGCCTCGATCACCAACTTATACTGCAAACCATCTCTGCATTTGTTTGAGGTTTTCTTCTTGTTTTTAACCTCGACCCCAAACTTCAACTACCACCTAAAAGACTAGAGACTTGTAGAGTCTAGGCTTTTCTAGACTAGTTGATCAAAAATTCGACACACCACCTATCAATTTTTTGTGATGCTCTGGAGTGTAAACGTGCTTCGGATTGTCTCAATCTCGGCCTGGGGTAGAGCTTCGATAAATATGTCCTCCACTTGTTCTGCAGTTTTGTAATACTTGAACTAGATCTAACTATTGCTTTCCACTTCTTGTATGAAGTGATAGTACATGGCAATTTTTTTTATTAATTTGGTAGAAGGAAGGATTTTTAGAAATAATGAAAGCGAATTTGTCATCGTAAAAAATCGAAGTGGGTTCTGTCTCTGCTGCTCTGATGTCCTCTAATGGTCTTCGACGTCATAATGCCTAATTGGTGGCAGTAGCAACTGCGACGTACTCGACTCGTATGATAGATTTTACCACTTACTCCTGCTTTTTGGATGCCTATAAGAACATTTCGAAACCTAGTGTAGATGTTAAGCCAGTAGTATCCCTCCTTCCATGAGTTGAGTCTGTCCAGCCAATGTCGTGTGACCAAGCGGCTCTGAGATCACATTCGCCAATACCAGATGCCATAATGTGCTGTTCCTTACAAATGTATTGATAAGATTGTGGCGCCTTTTGGCATGTAGTCAGCAATGTCTCTACCTGTGATTGAGGTTTAGAGGAGCATATGCCATGTGTTCCTTATTTTAATGCAATGGATAGCATTATGTCCATCATGATTTGTACTGCACTTGATATTTCACAAGCTGTAAGAGCTGTTAAAGTACTACATGAAGCATCTTGGTAATGGCTCAGTGGGAGGCTGTGAAATGAATCTTAGGGACAATGGACATTGGCACTGTGTATTGGATAGATAGTAATGATGTTGATTGTTGAGTCCACTAGTTTCGTGGATTCAGATCATGCCGTTTACTATTTGGAAGGTATCCGTCTCACGGGAGGATGTCGCCTTATCATCGAATGACGCAGATTACATGGCACAAATCTTTATGGCGATATGACTGAGGAGTTTCCTTTTTGGACTTTGGGGGCGGCCTATAGCTCGAGAGGATTAGAGCACGTGGCTACAAACCACGGTGTCGGTGATTTGAGCGAAAAAGTACTATTATTATTGTAACAACTCATGTGCGATAAATCCGTCTTTAATCCTATTTACCACGAGCAAACTAAACATAACGATATCAAGAATCATTTCGTCCAAAATGTTGTGGCGAAGGATAAGGTTGTTGTGAAGAAGATCTCGACAGCAATGAACCCTCGAAATGACGGCGAAGCTCTAGCTATGACGTAGCTCTGGCACTTGTATAGCATGAATACCAGTCAGAGGCGTTGGAAGAGACGGCATAGATGACAAATACTGTCCCTTAATTTGGAACGTTGAGCCTACACATGGAGAATCATTGAGCTTGCGGCTCAAATTCTACCCAATTCAGAGCGGTATCAAAGCCCGGAGATCAAAGATAAATTGGAGGCATGTGGGGATGCCAATCTGTCATGGTTGGGCTCTAGACCTGGCCCTTCGGGCACCTCCCCACTCGTCCGAATTGTACAGTTTTCACTAAACATGTCCACTACGGTCTGCACCCAACTCAACTTGGCGGGAGCCGAACTGTCGAGTCGATCAAGCGATTGATTATAAGACGAGAACTTTCCAATTGATTGTGGATTCTCTGAGGCCGACTCTTCCCGTGGAGTAAATACGGACTCGGATTGAACCACTTTAATGTCTAATATTTATTATTGTTTTGTTTCTCAAGTCATTTTCTTCAACCTTAGATTCTAATTGCAAAATCCAATAATTTCTGTGTTATTTCTAGATAATAATTGATGATTCCCGCGGTATTTATCAACAGTAACCCTCGCTTGAAATAGTGACAATGTCCTATTCTTCGAAATATTTGTCGTTTTGTGACCATAAAATTTTCTAAAAAACCACACGAGTCCGGCGAGGAAAACTTACTTAATCAATCATAAATTTATTGTATGAATGTCAATTCAACTCTAAATTTTTCATTTTTGCGAATTTAATCCTGAATATTGTGGGACATATCAATGTCGTCCTTATAATCAATTTTTTGCCCGGAAATTGCTCATGTGGGCGGTCTAATCATCCCAAGCCATCCTACTCCGCACACCTTGCCGTGTCAGCAATTATCGGCTAAAATTAATCGGAATGACTACATTGTACGTTTGGGCATAAATTTAGGACTAAATTGATAAAATTAAAAAAGTTTAGGACTGAATTGATATTTGTCTAATAAATTTAGCACTGATTTAACAATATTCCGGTTGGGTGAAGTTCTTGCAACTGATGAATGAGTTACGTCATCACAATAAAAGTTGTGGATGGCCCAATTGTCCCGCTGGTCTACATCATCCATGACCATAACTCCTTATCTATCGGTCCATGAATGACATGTTTTTTATCTGGTGTCATTGGACCTCTGCTATACAAAACCCAGCAAAGAAACAAACTGTCCATTAGAAAATATACGATAAATATATTAATTGAATGACCAATTATTCATTTTTGAAGAGATTAAGCGAAAAAGCCCCTGGTTGTAATCAAAATCAATTTTGTATCTGCACAGTTTTACGAATTAGGGGTTGATCGATTTCTAGGTAAATCGGTTTTCCAGCCTTCAGATAACTAACTTTGTGATTCCCGATTCTAGAAGATTGGATTGCGAACCCCACCATCCAAGTTCCTCCCACCCGGGATACCAGCTCATGTTTTGGGTGTAAAAAAAAAAAAATCCTATTATCATTTCAAAGTATAAAAGTTACATCATTCCACACAAAATATGTTGTTTTTCTACGTTTCGCGTGATGAACTCTTTGTTGCATGGTAGGTTGCTTTCTAACTTTTTCTTTCCTTTTCATATGTGTGAGCTCCTCTAGGAAAAGATGGAGAAGAAGTGGGTGAAGGATTGGGATTTTCTCCTCTTTGGGAAAGCATAGGAAAGTTGAGTGAGGAATGGTTAGAAACTTGGATTCTCTAGGGCGCACCAAATTCGGTTCGTTCGCAATGGTTTTTTGGAGGGTTAATGTGTCATTGCTTTCACTTTTTCCTTTCTTTTTTCAGAAATGAAACTAGCCTCCTCCATGCGCGATCAATTTTGCCGCTCGACAGTGTTGATTGTTATTTTTTAATGCTTAGAACATTGCGACCAATATGTTGCCATGGTGAATTTGTTTAAGTAAAAGCAAAAAAAATGCAAAGATAAAACCTCTTGTAGAAAGAAAAAAAAGTTTTGTACAACAAGGAAAACTTATAAAATCCTTTCATAAGCCGAAATAAACTCTAACTTCAAAAAGTATAACGAAAAACCAAAGGGAATTTTTCTTTTTCTTGGCCACTATTGAAGAGGGTGATCGCGTTAGGCTATAGACCAAGTGTATCAGCATTGATTATCCCCGCCAAACAATCTTGTTTCCTTTTAGATAGGTATAGCTGGGGGCTACTGGCTTGTCGTGGGTTCAATTGGAGGATTAAGTTTTTGACCTCTTTCACAATTGGGGTTCTTAATTCAATTAACAGACATAAAGCCTGTGTACCTAATTACTGTATTAAGCCTATTTAATTACAATTTCTGCCAAAAGTTTTTCCAAGAAATCCTTAACGAGAAATACACACTATTCCTCTTTTTCTATCAAATGGACCATAGCTACTACTTACTTTCTACAAAGTTGTGCACCGCGAATAAAAATTAATAGACACCTATGAAATTTGAGCCCCATTTGAGTCTTCATGGCGCCGTCCATGCAAATAAAAATGACGGCTGCTTTACTCGAATTAACTACCTGCTATCGCGCTTTGCGGCATGACTTGTATCTTCTTCTATAATTTATCAAAGATACCCTAACCTCTCCTCGTCTTCCTCTCATCCGTTCTCAGTCTGGCAACTTCGTCGAGGGACATTATGCTCCACCAGAATTCGATCTTGTCTGATGCACTCGCCGCAGCCGTGTCCGGCGGCATGGTTCTCTCGGTTCTCCTGTTGTTTGAAGAAACAGCTAAGCGAGACCTCTTTGACCAGGTTCGGATATTGTTACTCCCACCTTCCTTTTGGTAGCTGGATGATTTGCCTATGCTGTGTCATGGTGATAGGATATTTGGTTTTACTCATGAGATCAAATTTTTTTTGGATACCAAATAACATAGTTGACATAATTGGTCAGAAAAGTTTCCGAATTTTCAACTCAGAAAATGGAGATCATCCATTCAAATTTCATAACTGCAATCAAACTAGGTCAAGCCACTTGCATATGTTGAAAACTTAGACATAATCGGTCCATGGGGCTTCCAGAGCGTCACATGAACCTTTAGATAGCCGGATCTCCATACCTGTGTCCTTGGAGTGTTAGAAAAGAAATTCCCATCTCAAAGCAATCCACAAAAAGAAAGTAGTTCTAGAGTTGATTTCTATTTTCAAGTTGTTCATTAAATTTGAATGTCTTTGTTTCTTCCTCATTTGGAAACTCTACAGGTCGCTTGTATTGATACTATGGCTTGGGTTTTCACCTATGTACCAATAGAAGTGAATATAGGTCATTCTTGTTAAGTATTTTCTTCTTCTTCTTCAATATAGCTAACTTGGTAATTTGTTGTGCAGCAATAATACTTTTCTACGTGGCCATATTTTTTCAAGAGCTACATTTGGGTTCATTACGAAACCAACAATCTTTCTTTAAGTGATTGTGAACTTTTTTTTAGTTTTAGAAGAACTCCTTCCACCATTTTTAGCTTTATGAGACTTACGTTTATTTTAGATTTAGGAGAGATATGCTTATTGTAACTTAAAGTCAATTTAAGCCGATTCTTCATCTTGTTCCACGAGTCTTTTTCCATGCGCCTCTCGAGAGTCAATTAGTTCACTTATTGATAGGTCCTTAGATTTTTCGATGGAGGCGCAACAAAATTGTATTTTCTTGGTAAGTGTCATCAATATTTTTTTCCGACTAACCTTTGATTAGTGATAGTTATTTTGATTTATCATAATATTATTGGACGGTCTTGTAATTCTTATCTTAGCATTTTCAAATTCCATTCTAAGAGATTAAATTCAATGGGGGGTGCCCTTGTTATGCCTTGGAACTCTTCTTGTAGTATATCCCATGCCCTCTTTGCGATTTTCGCATCAATATTGCGCAAGATTTTGGTGTTAGGATTTGTAGGGATGTATGAATATGTGGGGGTTCTCGGCAAATGCGACGACAATGGGACAATCCTATTTATAGGCTTAATCCACCGACCCGTTAAGCAAATTTGCCTTTGCATTTGTTAGAGACATTCTTCCTTGGACATATTTATGGCCACAAACTTTAACTACCTCCTAAACTAGAGACTTTTTAAAACATTAATCCTAGAGTCGTCTATTCTAGAAAATTGATCGATTCTTCGAAACAACTTTGCAAAAAGAGCTAAAGTTTGCACTTAATCGGACATGTTTCTCAATCTTGGAATTTGAATTATTCTTTCTAACAAACAACTTTTCCTAAAGGAGTTCGCCTCGTCAATAATTTCTTTCAGTTATTGGCAATTCAAATGTTTCATAACGACCAATGAGGCGATTTTCTAAAATGTTCTAAATGTCAACTTTTTGGATGCACGCAATGTGTTTGCACTTTTATTTGTACAGAATGCATTAGCATATGAGTCCAAGTAATTTCCAAAGTTGCTTGAATTAGTGGATGAACATTTGACACTCCATCCCACTTGCCTGTCGTAACTAGGGAAACAAATAATGAAAGAAGTCTTGACTTTTACCGTTTGTTTGGAAAGAGCAGAGAAGAACTGGGCGAAGAATTGGGAGTTTCTCTTGTTTAGATAAGCATAGGAAGGTTGGGTCAACAGTGGTAGGGCGCACCTAATTTAGTTCTCTCTCCTCTCCTCCTCCTCCTCCTCCTCCTCCTCCTCCTCATCCAACCTCAGCTCGGCGGCTCCGCCGGTCATTATGCTCCCACCAGAATGTGATCGTGTTCGATGCATTCGCTACAGCCACGTCTGGCGGTGATTCTCCAGATGTTTGAAGGAATAGCTAAGCCAGGCCTCTTTGATCGGGTTCGGATAGGATTACTCTCTCCTTCCTTACCCGGTTCGATTCTGTCTCGAGATGGCCGGATGTTTCGTTTTACTCATGAGACCAACTTTTATTCGTTCCTCAATTGACCGAAGTTGACTCACTTGATTGAGGGCGTCAGGATTTTTAGCTGAGTAATCGAAAGCCATCCTTTTGAATCCGAATCTATTTGCAAATTGGCTGGACTCCGTGACTACTCTCCCGTATTAGGAAAAAAAATCGTATCTCTAGGCAGTCCAGATAAACAAAGTGCCAATTCAATTCTAAACTTTTTATTGGTGCCAATTTAATTCATAATATTTTGCATTTGTGTCAATTGGGTTCATCCAATCAATTTTGGCCCGAAATCGCTGATGTGAACTCCGGTGTCCCTCGTGGTACGATCGATGCTTGACATTGATATATTTTAATAATCTTGTAATAATTTTTTGAATCTTTTAATAATTTTTTTTTTTTTCCTTTCTTTTTCTTCCCCTCTTCTATTTCCACGTGGCCAGCCACCGACTAACGGCAAGCCCAGGCTTGGACAATTGACCTTGCCTAGGCGAGGGCGAGCACAGGCAAGGGCTCCCCTCGCTAGATCTAGCGAGGTCGATTCTCGGCTAGGCCAGGGCGGCCTCATCGAAGTTGCCTAGGTGAGGATGTTGAGGCCATGACCAGGCCTTGTCATCATGCCTCCAACCGCGTCAAAGACCAACCCCTCGTCCACTTGAGCCATCATTGTGTCCCTCTATCTCTTTCTTTCCACATGGGTCTTGTCGACGGTGGAAATGAAGGTCACAAGGGTTGGCGTCGCTAGATCTGGCAACACCAAACCTCGTCCTAGCTAGGGAGGCCTTGCTACACATCGCCTTTGCGGCAATGCTAGCCGAGGCCACCGTGCTTGCTCGCCGAGATATGGGGAGTCATGCCCTTCTTGGTGCTCGCTCTCGAGCAGGCGGCCAGCCCTGCCGGCGTGCGGTTGCAATTTGCCAATAGAAGAGGGAAAGAAAAAAGAAACAAAAAGAAAGGAAAAAAATGAAACAAGTACTAAAGTTATTAAAAAGTTCAAAAAATTATTTAAAAATGTCCACGTCAGCACCGCCACGCCACGTAGGACGGTTGGGATCCACGTTAGTAATTTCAGGCCAAAATTGATTGGATTGACTCAATTGGCAAAAATGCAAAAAGTTTGGAACTAAATTGACACCAATAAAAGATTTGGAATCTAATTGGCACCAATATAAAAGGTTTAAAACTTTTTTTTTTACCCTTTTCCCCGTTGTTTTCAAGGTCATTGCTGCATCTAAATGCCTTTGTTTTTGTTTCTTTTCCTCACAGAAACTTAACAGGAAACTCGTGCATGTAAGCATAGGATTAGTTTTCATGCTTTGCTGGCCACTTTTCAGGTAATCACAAGACTAGAAAACCTTTTTTTTTTCAAAGTTCTTACGGTATTATTCCTTTGGTGAAGTGGCTTATTGCTAATAAATTGCAGTTCTGGGCATCGAGGTGCGCTATTTGCTGCTACAATTCCAGGGGTTCACGTCATACGCATGCTTCTTGTGGGATCTGGCGTTTGGAAAGACGAGGCGACGGTGAAGTCTATGAGCAGATTCGGGCACCACAGGTTCGTAACCCGAGTTATTTAGTATCCGCCTTGCATTGACGACAGAAGCGAACTCGGTTTGATGGGATCACATCGCAGATAATACCATAATCGCAATACTGATTTCCTGAATTAGATATTTGCTTAGTGATCTGCTTCGTCAAGCCATTCGGGCTAGCTCAAATCTTCTTTCTTAGTCATTTGTTGGCCTACTTTTCTATTTCTGCTTCTTTGAAACCTCGCTTAACTTCCGAAACCTTGAAATAATCTTGTTCTCTCTCTCTCAGGGAACTTCTTGAAGGGCCGCTATACTACGTTATCACACTTACATTCGCCTGCGCGTATTACTGGAGGACTTCACCAGAGGCAATTGCAGCAATATGCAACCTCTGTGCTGGAGATGGTGCAGTAATATGAACTCCCATTATTTCTTGCTTGTTATACCGGCATAGGTTTGATGACTTAATTGCAAAATAAAGGGAGGACATTCTCAGGAAATAGTTTTAGAATGGATAATGCCGAAAATGACAACGGTATGAAGGTATCTCCTTCATTCGTTAGAAAGGATGATGTTATCCTTGGTCAAGGCTAAGAATGATGCATTGATAGTAAAATTTTAAAAGGGCGTGCTTAAGCTTAGACAACTGTTTTTGCTTGTTTTCAGGTTTTGCAGACATTATTGGAAGGCGGTTTGGCCGGCATAAAATTCCTTACAACCGCAACAAATCATTTGCTGGTAGCATCGCAATGGGCTTGGCTGGATTTTTAGCATCTGTTGGGTAATCTTCAGCTGGGTATCTCAGGATTCTATTATCAATCTGCTTGAGTAGTGGCCTGACTGGTCACAATTTGCTTCTGTTTACAAGGTTCATGTCCTATTTTTCTTCATTCGGTTATATCCAAGGAAGCCGGGAGATGGTTTGGGGTTTCTTGACGGTCTCTCTCGCTTCTGCACTGGTGGAATCACACCCTCTCAGCTCTCAGATTGACGACAATCTCACAGTTCCTCTAACTTGTGCATTGGTTGGGAGCCTTGTCTTTTAGGAAGTTAACCTTCAATATGACCGTTTCTCTTCAGGAAAAATAAAGCATTTGAAAATTGAACGGAGGCGGTTTAATCCACCCTTAATTTGACAATTATAACCATCTAATCTCTTAGATGAATAAGGCATAAAGATCGCTTGTCTAGAATTTGATCTTCTCTTGACGAATCTAGACAATCGTGTTATATTCCATGTAAGATTGGTCTTGACGGATAAAAGATTGATCATCGAATGATGTTGCAAATAGTTAATGGACCATGAATGTAGCCACTTCTTTACATGCCTTTTGTTGTCACAACTGTTGTAAATACTTTAAGTTCCGTTATCGTGAAAAATTTTGTGAGATCATTTGTGTACACTTGATTTTTAATCATTTTATTTTGAAAATTTAATCAAAAATTTAAAAACAATTCACAAAATTGAAAGATAAATGTTGGGAACCTTGGCCGACCCATGGAACCAATGTTAAACCAAAAAAAAAATTCAATTTTTTTTCGGAATTTTTGTTATTTATTTTATTAGAAAAATACCCTAAAATAAAAAAAAATAGTATTTGTAACCAGAAAAATATGAAAAAAATATTCATTAGTCTTATTTTTATTCCATTTCATTTTGGTCACTTTAAATCTCAAAAATTCGACCGGGAACCTCAATTTCCAAAATTTTGCATTTAGGTCCTCGAATGAGCAAAAATCACACATTGAGTGTTTGCTATCCTTCTTTTCACTTTCTGCTAGTTATGACATTTGATCCTAGTACCTTTAATTGCATTTCTGTCCAATTACTTGTGCGAATCAAACAATTTGAGAAATGGACCTAAATATTTTCAATTTAGTCCCTCCATTTCAACTTAAGTGCAATTGGCCATCCTCGGGTCATTTTCTTTCAAATATTAACATTTACCCCAAATATTTTCATCGTTCTAAGACCATTGGTGGGGGTCTGTTTGGTTCAATTTGATAATTAATGGCCTTGATTGGTCGAATTTCATATTCGGGTCAAATTTTGAATTTGTAGATTTTACAAAAAAAACTGAGCCAATTTGATTCAAAGCTTGCCATTCTCAGATGAAATTCATGTTGTAAAATCCAATTTTAATTTTTAATTCATGAAATTTGGTCCTTTTAGGGTTAATTGGATAAAACTTGAGCATCCGGGTCAGTCGGGTCGGACGGATCCGACCCAACGACCAGGATCACCCTTCTTCTTCTTTAGGCTTTTCCCGCACAGGTAAGCCCATAGAGGACTGAGGAAGGAGCTTCAAATTGACGCCCTAAACGTGCACAATCGGAGCTCACGAGGGGTGGGCTTTATAGGCCATGGATTTCCGGTTCCAAAGAGCCAGAATTCACGAGCTGAGCTTGGTAGACGAGCGGCGATAAAGTCTTTTTGTGCACGGGGAAGAACTGAAATTGGTCACTTTTCGTACATCAGAACACCCGAAGAAGAAACACCAAAATTCGATGCAGTTGGTACATAATGAACACGATAGTGGGTGGGATTTGTAGCCAACACCAGTCCGATTCCAACGCACCAAATTCCACATGCTGAGATGGCCAGATGTGTGATGTCGAGTCATTTTTGTGCACAGCTAAAGTACCAAGAATGGTCATCTTCGCGCGGGGACACCCCAGAGAAAATATGGCCAACTCGGTACCAATTCGTGCATGCCGAATTTGCAATTGGAGATGTCGGAGTTACCCATCGGATTCCAATGCCGACCAACCAAATGACACGTGATCGCATGTGCCGGGGGAGACGACGACGTTTCCCCCTCTCGCCATTTTTACCAAATTTTGGGATATAACTGAATCCCATTTCTTTACTGTGCGGCAACAGTTGGTAGAGGGCACCATTAGGGTTTCTTCTACTTTTTATTTTTTATTTTTGGTCTCCATACTTCCATGGGCCCAAAAGATGTAACATATAATAAAATGAGACCATATTTTGTCTTATAGTGCCTATCTCCTTTTGGCCGTCCAACTGAAGCAATTTACCAGAGTCCAATTCCTGAATTTCAATATATAGTCAAAATTGATATTTATCCAACTGGATCGGGTTCCATAAACAGTTTAAACTCGAGACACAGTTCAACACATGCAATCCTTCATTTTTATTTGGTTTGTATTTGATTCATCAATTAATCATGTAATAACGGTAATAGAGAAATCTTGCCACCAACAATGTCCTCACATTGACTAGCAAATATCTATACAGAGTATCAAAGTTGGATTGCAAACACCACTTACTTAGGATGCTTTATTCTTGCTCTTAAACTCAAGCAATCATTATGATGAAATCTCTTTCTATTGGACATGTGAAAATTCAAGATAAAGTTTCCATTTTCAGCATCTTGAACTTTGCGAGACCAACCTATAAAGAAAATCTTTTTCTATATGTTGGCGAGTACAAACTATATCTAATTAAAGCCATTTGCTTCGAGTGGGGGCAATCCCAGTTAGAGGGTTATGGATGTATGAAATCTTGTGGCGCTTAATGGAGTCCAATTTGAGAGATTAGAAGCATTATTTCGTAGACAGGACTAAACCGAATCAACTGCTATCCGAACGCCG
This sequence comes from Rhodamnia rubescens, assembly GCA_021437795.1. Classification (NCBI taxonomy): domain Eukaryota; kingdom Viridiplantae; phylum Streptophyta; class Magnoliopsida; order Myrtales; family Myrtaceae; genus Rhodamnia; species Rhodamnia rubescens. The sequence goes on along the minus strand of JAILYA010000032.1, from coordinate 962,218 downwards.
AAGATAAGAGTATGAATCTCGTTTTGAGTACATATCGTCGCAGAAAAATGTGACTTCCACAAATTTATCAAAGCCTAGGGAGGATGAATATAGAAAACTAGGTAATAACGTTTCATAAAATTAATCCAAACTCGACTATTAAAGCAAAAGTCAAAACTAAAATTACAACTAGATAACCCTCTTTGTTCCTCCAATAGGGGTAGATGATTGGATGGATTGCACGCATGGTCCTCATTAGGCCAAAATAAGGACATGGCGTGTTAAGTTGGCGGGAAATCCATCCAATCCTTCATTTTTGTTTTCTTCATATTTGAATTTGTTAATTAATCCCGTAAAAAGGGCAAAAGAGAGATATTGTCTGGTCAACCTCACACTCACGAGCAAATGTCCATGTATAGCATAAAGTTGCCATGCAAACATTACTTAATTAGGGTGCTTTATTCTTTCTCTTAACCTCAAGCAATTTTTATGTTGGAATCTCTTTCTATTGGATAAAGTTCACCTATTCCGCGCCATGAGCTTTAAGGGTGCGCATGGTAATACTTCTCCTTTAGAAATCAATTTCGGCCAAAAGTTGTTTTTTTACTTCTACTTGATAAATGATTTCTAATAAGAGAAATTCGTTTGGTAACGATTGAAAATTTCTACTTATGAAACATTATTAACACAAAATATTCTATGAAAAACTATTATCGGCGACGAAAAATTTCTACTTCATTTTTGAACTTTTTAAATTTCTTTAAAAATAATTTTTACTATTAAATTTAAAAATAAAAAATAAAATTTTTTACTTCAACGACGAGAGATGGAGACTCGCAATCTGCTGGGCGGCACGGTGGTTAATGGTTAGGGGCGGTCGTGGCTAGCAAAGATCGGCAGTTGGTGGCGATCTTAGCCGGTGAAGGTTGGCGGTGGCCGCTGGTCATCGGTTGGTGGCGGCGGTGGTCTCGATTACGAGCGGCAATGGGCGACGGTCGGTGGTGATTGGCTACCGTCGAGGTGCTTTATTCCGTAAAAGGGGCAAAAGAGAGATATTGCTAGTCAACCTCACACTAACGAGCAAATGTCTATGTATAGCATAAAGTTGTCGTGCAAACACTACTTAATTAGGGTGCTTTATTCTTTCTCTTAACCTCAAGCAATTTTTATGCTTTGGAATCTCTTTATATTGGATAAAGTTCACTAATTTCGCACCGCGAACTTTAAGAGACCAACATATAAAGAAAATCATTCTCTCGTGTGTATGTGAATACAAATTGCATTTGATTAAAGACATTTGCTTCAAGTGGGGAAATCCTAGTCATAGGGTAAGAGATGTAAAAATACTTGGAGCGGTAATACAATCTTGTTTGAAAGATAAGAAGCATTATTTTCTTGAACAAAATTCATGCCAGTCTTGTACAAATTATCGTTAATACAGATCTTGCTTAAACTCGAGACACAATTCAACACATGCAATCCTTCATTTTTATTTGGTTAGTATTTGATTCATCAATTAATCATGTAATAACGGCAATAGAGAAATCTTGCCACTCAACAATGTTCTCACATGACTAGCAAATATCAATGCAGAGCATCAAAGTTGGCTTGCAAACACCACTTACGTAGGATGCTTTATTCTTGCTCTTAAACTCAAGCAATCATTATGCTGAAATCTCCTTCTATTAGATATGTAAAAATTCAAGATAAAGTTTCCATTTTCAGCATCTTGAACTTTATGAGACCAACATATAGAGAAAATCTTTTTCTCTCGTGTTGGCGAATACAAACTACATCTAATTAAAGTCATTTGCTTTGAGTGGGGGCCATCCCAGTTAGAGGGTTATGGACGTATGAAATCTTATGGTAGTTAATGCCGTCGTATTTGAGAGATTAGAAGCATTATTTCGTAGACAGGACCGAACCAAATCAACTAAGATCCGAACGAGCCAAAGATAAAGGTGACTTCCACAAATTTATCAATGCCCTAGAAGGATGAATATAGAAAACTTGGTAATGACATTTCATAAATATAATCCAAACTCGACTATCAAAGGAAAAATTCAAAACTGAAAGTATAACTAGATAACCCTCTTCGTTCCTCCAATAGGGGTAGATGATTGGATGGATTACACGCATGGTCCTCATTAGGCCAAAATAAGGACATGGCATGTCAAGTTGGCGGGATATCCATCCAATTCTTCATTTTTTTTCTCATATTTGAATTCGTTAATTAATCATGTAAAAATGGTAAAATAAAGATAGTGCAGGTCAACCTCACACTAACGGGCAAATGTTCACGTATAGCATAAAATTGCCGTGCAAACACAACCGACTTAGGGCGCTTTATTCTTTCTCTTGACCTCAAGCAATTTTTCTGCTGAAATCTCTTTATATTGCATAATGTTTACTTATTTTGCACTGTGAACTTTAAGAGACTAACATATAAAGAAAATCTTTCTGTGTGTTGGTGAATACAAATTGCAGTTGATTAAAGTCATTTACTTCAAGTGGGGAAAATCCTAATCACAAGTGTAAGAGATATAGAAATGCCTGGAGTTGTAATATAGTCTTGTTTGAAAGATAAGAAACATTATTTTCTCGAACCAAATTCATGCCAATCTTGTACAAATTGTTGTTAATACATTCTTGCTTAGACTCGAGATACAATTCAACACATATAATCCTTCATTTTTATTTGTTTGTATTTGATTAATCAAGTAATCAAATAATAACGGTAATAGAGAAATCTTGCTAGTCAACAATGTCCTCACATTGACTAGCAAATATCTATGCAGAGCATCAAAGTTGGATTGCAAACACCACTTACTAAGCATGCTTTATTCTTGCTCTTAAACTCAAGCAATCATTATGCTGAAATCTGCTTCTATTGGACTGTCAAAATTCAAGATAAAGTTTCCATTTTTAGCATCTTGAACTTTATGGGACCAACCTACATAAAAAATCTTTTTCTCTACGTTGGCATATACAAACTACATCTAATTAAAGTCATTTGCTTCGAGTGGGGACAATCCCAGTTAGAGGGTTACGGATGTATGAAATCTTGAGGCAGTTAATGCAGTCCAATTTGAGAGATTAGAAGCATTATTTCGTAGAAGATCTTGAACCGAATCAATCTGTGATCCGAACGTACCAAAGATAAGAGTATGAATCTCATTCCGAATGAGTATAATCACGAAAAAATGTGACTTCCACAAATTTATCTAAGCCCTGGATGGATGAATATAGAAAAGTTGGTAATAACATTTCATAAAATTAATCCAAACTCGACTATTTAAGGAAAAAGTCAAAACTAAAATCATAACTAGATAACCCTCTTCGTTCTTCCAATAGGGTTAGATGATTAGATGGATTACACGCATGGTCTTCATTAGGCCAAAATAAGGACATGGCATGTCAAGTTGGCTGGAAATCCATCCAATCCTTCATTTTAGTTTCCTTCATATTTGAATTTGTTAATTAATCCTGTAAAAACGGTAAAGAGAGATATTGCCGGTCAACCTCACACTAACAAGCAAATGTTCATGTATAGCATAAAGTTGCCGTGCAAACACTACTTAATTAGGGTGATTTATTCTTTTCTTACCCTCAATCAATTTTTATGCTTGGAATCTCTTTATATTGCATAGAGTTTACTTATTCTCGCACCGTGCACTTTAAGAGACCAACATATAAATAAAATCTTTTTCCGTGTGTGGGTGAATACGAATTACATTTGATTAAAGTCATTTGTTTCAAGTGGGGAAATCCCAGTCATAGGGTAAGAGATTTATAAATACCTGGAGCGGTAATACGATCTTGTTTGAAAGATAAGAGGCATTATTTGCTCGAACCAAATTCATGCCAATCTTGTACAAATTATTGTTAATACAGTCTTGCTTAAACTCGAAACACAATTCAACACATGCAATCCTTCATTTTTATTTGGTTCATATTTGATTCATCAATTAATCATGTAATAACGGTAATAGAGAAATCTTGCTAGTCAACAATATCGTCACATTGACTAGCAAATATCTATGTAGAGCATCAAAGTTGGCTTGCAAACACCACTTACTTAGGATGATTTATTCTTGCTCTTAAACTCAAGCAATCATTACGCTGAAATCTGCTTCACTTGGACATGTAAAAATTCAAGATAAAGTGTGACATCCCGGGCTCGAGAAGTACGGAGGGATGGACTAAGATCGCCTCGGCGATACGAGGGCAAAGGCTAAGCACATCTCTTGTCCCACGTCGCTAGGGGAGAGTCCTAGGCTAAGTTTATAAGGTGTTGGGGTTCTTTAACTTGTATGAGGCCTTTTCTAGGCTAGGTGCCCAAAGAAATAAAACCGTGTGGGTTGCAAAGCCCAAAGAGGACAATATTGTGCAAGTGGGACCCCCGACCATTATAGGTGGTATCGAGCCGTCTCCCGATAGCGTGTGGGCCATAGTGGATGCTCGTTGGTATATACGATGCACAGTAGGGACGTTGTGCCGGCGGGGGAGAATATGTGACATCCCAAACCGTAAAGTACGGAGGGATGGACTAAGATCGCTTCGACAAAGATGTTGGGCAAAGGCTAAGCACATCTCTTGTCCCACATTACTTAGGGGAGAGTCCTGGGCTAAGTTTATAAGTTGTTGGGGCTCTTTAACTTGCATGAGGCCTTTTCCTGGACTAGGTGCCCGGAGAAACAAAATCGTATGGGTTGCAAAGCCCAAAGCGGACAATATCGTGCAAGTGGGACCCCCGTGCGTTATATAAAGTTTCCATTTGTAGCTTCTTCAACTTTATGAGACCAACCTACATAGAAAAACTTTTTCTCTATGTTGGCAAATACAAATACATCTAATTAAAATCATTTGCATCGAGTGGGGACAACCCTAGTTAGAGGGTTATGGACATATGAGATCTTGTGGTAGTTAATGCATTCCTATTTGAGAGATTAGAAGCAATATTTCATATACGAGGACCTAACTGAATCAATCATGCGATCCGAACGTGCCGAAGATAAGAGTATGAATCTCGTTCTTAATGCATATCATCGCAGAAAAATGTGACTTCCACAACTTTATCTAAGCCCTAGAAAGATGAATATAGAAAACTAGGTAATAACATTTCATAAAATTAATCCAAACTCAACTATTTAAGGAGAAAGTCAAAACTAAAATTATAACTAGATAACCCTCTTCGTTCCTCCAATAGGGTTAGATGATTGGATGGATTACACGCATGATCTTCACTAGGCCAAAATAAGAACATGGTGTGTCAAGTTGGCAGGAAATCCATCCAATTCTTCATTTTAGTTTTCTTCATATTTGGATTCGTTAATTAACCCTATAGAAATGGTAAAGAGAGATATTGCTGGTCAACCTCACACTAACGAGCAAATGTCCATGCATAGCATAAAGTTGCCGAGCAAATATTACTTAATTAGGGTAGTTTATTCTTTCTCTTAACCTCAAGCAATTTTTATGTTGGAATCTCTTTTCTTGGATAAAGTTCACTTATTCCGCACCGTGAACTTTACCAGACCAATATATAAAGAAAATATTTCTCTATGAGTAGGTGAATAAAAATTGCATTTGATTAAAGTCATTTGCGTCAAGTGAGGGAAATCCTAGTCACGGGGTAAGAGATGTATAAATACCTAGAGCAATAATACAGTCTTATTTGAAAGATATGAAGCGTTATTTTCTTGAATCAAATTCATGCCAAATGCTATCCGAACACGTAGAAGATAAGAGTATGAATCTTGTAGTGAATGCATATCGTCGTAGAAAAAGGTGACTTTGATAAATTCCTTGAAGCCCTGGAAGATGAATCTAGAAAACTAGGTAACAATGTTTCTTAAATTCATATTTTTCCACCCTTTAACTAATTAAGAAAAATAGTCTTAGCGAGGCTTGCATCACTTGAATCTCTTTTTACACATTTAGTATAATTGTGATAGAACATATAGACAGAGGGCTCCTATAGTACGAGGATATTTTTATACGCATGGAAAGACCTCCAATGAGAAGATGCTTTTATTCATGAAAGGACCTAGGCAACAAGCTAAACTGGATGACGTGGCCTCGCTTAATCATTGTTCGTGCGCTTGTACTTTAACACTCGATGCAAGAAAGAGGGAAAATAGGATATGGGGCTTCACTCAAAGAAAAGGAAAAAATATGAAACTGCTAAGAGATATGATATGAACCCGGCCCAGAGATACCTATCTCGAGCTTTCTTAATTGCTATTATGCTCCCCTTTCAAAAATTATGTTCACAACGTCATTGGGAGTCGATATTTAGGTGTCGCGTTTTAAAAATTGTCCTACGAAACTGATACATTAGTTAAAATAAATATGGACAGTAAGACTTGAGACGAACCACAAGGACCTACCAATTTTAGTGATTCGGATTTAGTATGTGTTTGAATAAATTTATATTGTTTGCTTTTTACTTAATTTAAATCTTGCAAAGCACGTATATAACTGAGATTGAGAGTATGCATGTCGAGATGATTATCCTAGAAAGCTTCGCTTCTTTATACTCCGTTCGCATGGTTAGCTTGCGTGCAACAAGATAGATTCTGTAAAGTTGGGTCTACGACAAAGCTTATGAATTTTCTTACGATAAATGTTAGTATTAGTTAGAAGCATTAAATTGCTTCTTGGCGGGGTAAAATGTTTTCGAAATTCAGGCCAAAATCTCCACTTGTAGCCTTCAAAGCACCAAGTTGCACACTAGTGGATTCCTTGTCCCTCTATGGCTTGGAAAATAACAAACCAAAGGGGAGGAGAGAGAGAGAGAGAGGGGGCCGTCCATTTCAAAATGGACGGCCCGGATTCATCCACATCACCTGTTAAAAGGAGGGAAAGTTTTTGGTGGGAAATTTCAAAATTTTTAAAAAAGTGATGTGGATCAATCCTGGGCTGTCCATTTTTTATTTGGACGACCTGGATCAATCATGTCACTCCTAACATTGCAATGTTAGGGGATCCGGTTCCGAGAGAGAGCGAGAGAGAGAGAGAGAGTCCAAATGACTAGCGTGAGATTTATCATCCAAGGAAATTGACCATTCTTTGCCCAAAAGGAAAAACAAAACATGAGATTGAAGCGGCCGATCAGTAGAAATTGGGGTGGAACTTTCATGTCTACCGATCATCTTTGGTGTACGTTAAGTATCAAAATAGGTTTTTATTTACGTGTTACTAGTAACCGTTTGGGAATGACATTTACTTTTAACTATGGATTTCTTTATCAAACTTTATGGCACTCACACTTTAACTTCTATTTAACGTGAAATTCTTGTATCTTTCAATTAAAACTTCCAATTTAGACGTGTGAACTTGCATAAAATGTTATCATATTTTTCAAAACTTGAATACATCGATCCATCCAATCCTTCATTTTAAATTTATTCGTATTTGAGCACATCAATCCATCCTATACAGTAAAAGGGACATCTTGCTGGTCATCAGGGTCCTCACATAAAGCATCGACATTGGCATGCAAACACCACTTAATCATAGTGCTTTTATTCTTTTCCTAGACCTCAAGCAATTGTTTTATTGGAATCTCTTTCTATAATGAAAAAGTTAACATCAAGGAAAAGGTTTCCACAGTCTCCACAGTGAACTTTAAGGTACTAACATATAGAGAAAATCTTTCATTGTGTATAGGAGAAGATAGACTACAGCTGATAAAGCCATTTGCTTCGAGTGGGGGCACTCCCAAGAAGAGGCTTATATAAGGATGTAAAAATACCTGTGGTAGATAATGCGGTCTAGTATGAGAGATTAGAAGCACAGTTTCTTATACCGAATTCAAGCCGACCGCGATCGGAACGCACGGAAGATAAGTTATAGATTCCGTGCTGCATGGATGTCGCTGCACAAAAAGGTGACGTCGACATATTCATCGAAGCCCGAGAAGATGAATATGGAAAACAAGGTAATATGATTCCATAAGTTTATATTTTGCCCACTCTTTCCTAGAATTGCATATATTTATAAAAATATGCAAAATAAATAGAGTGCTTAAATGAGTCACCTGGCCACTTTCTTTTTTTCGTTGTTTGTTTCTAATAATAATTTGTTCATGACTACAAAGATCAGGCCAGATAAGCCTCCTAGAGAGAGTAGATTTGCTTTCGACACAATTGTCTAGCGTAATTTCTGTCATTTTTTCAGAAACACAAATGTCAATCAAGCAAAAATTCTTTTTTTTTCCTTTGTTGTCCTATCAAATGCAAGTTGGAGAACCGAAATTAACAGAATCTGAGATATTGAGGTGTTTACTTTAGTTGTATCAAGACCAAACGGAGGCCTAAACTATTCTAATTAGCTAAAATATCTTATACCAATATACCTATCATTATATGTATTTTGAAGGATTTTATGCCATACTCCTAATATTTTTAATGTGGGGGGAAGGGAGGGGAAGGTCTCTTACTATCTTCCAATCAAAAAGCACCTTTTCTTGATAAATCGACTTCGATGCAGCAGAAAATAAGCATGAATTTTTAAAAAAAATCAAGGTTGCAATTGCCATAAGGGAAATACAAAATTTTAATTGATTATTAATAGAAAAAAATGAATTTTCTCATGCGAAATTAGATCTTACTTAAATCAAGATCTTTTTTTTCCCGTTTTGAATTTCATCAAGAATATTGCTTCAAAATGAGCTCTCTCATGTAAATTCACAAAACATTTAATTGTGAATTTATTAGAGCAGCACAGTAGACTAGTGGATGGACAAATACGGTTTTCGGCCGGACGGCGGAAGAAAAAACATTATTTTCGGAAGATGAGACAAAATTTATGTTAGTTGAGAGTTGAGACTGACCAATCGATTGGTTCACTGTGATTTATGTGAATTTCACTATATTTAAGAAATATTGACCCTATGGAATGCGAGATCATCTCTGATGAGTTTTATTATCAATCCCGGTTCTTTTATTTAGGGGATTATTTTCATCAATTGGTGGATTACCAATTTAGGGTTAAGCTCGTTTTTATGATGGGGCCGAAATTATTCAAGTTGAGTCAATGATATTCTCTAAATTGATCAAAAGAGTATTGAATAGACTTGTTTTTTCAACATGGAATGAACAGAATCAATCATAGCGTAGAAAATATAATTAAAACTTGTGTTTTTTTAACAACGTCAGTCTCACTACTTTTGCACAGGGTATAATTGACATAGTTGATTGGACAAAGACTTCCCAACTTCTTGGGCTGATCACTAATTGACTGTTGGGTTCATGTGAGAACTTGACCTCTTGTATAAGGGCGAGTGCTCTCGTCCTCTTGCATTCTTACAACACTAGAGGGGAAGAGATCATCACCCAAAAAAAGAAAAAAAAAAAAAAAAACTCCTCAATCCGAAATGGATCATGCAATAAGCATGGATGGGAGTGTAAGCAGGGCGACACCAAACGAAAGGCTTGAAGCTTTGAAAGCGAGATACGCCCCGACTCCAAATAACCAACAACATTAGAATCTTGAACTATATGAAGCCACGGAAGAAGGGGATGTTGAGAAGTTCATGGATGCATTAGAAAAGGTGTCTGAGTCGAGGAAACTAGCTTTGTCGTAAATCTTTGACCAAGTCACCTCCTCCGGGAATTCATTGCTTCATGTAGCAGCAAGCTCTGGGAAAGCCAACGTCATGGACCTCATTCTCATTAATTTCCATTACCTCGTGACCCAGAAAAACTTCTCGAAGGATACTCCGCTCCATGTCGCCATTCGAGCTGGATGTTTAGAGGCGACAAGAAAGCTTAGGGCGCGCATGACAACACTTCCGCTTAAATAACTCGAAGTAGAAGTTGATTTTTCAACTTCTCCTTAAAAACCAGAAGTGATTTTTCTACTTCGCTTCAAAGTGTATTTATGATCAAAGAAAGACGTTTGATAACCGAATAAAATTTTTGCTTCCGAAATAGAAATTCGTTTAGTGACGGTTAAAAATTTCTACTTCGAAACATTATTAATACAAAATATTCTACGAAAAATTATTGATCCTAACCAAACGAAGAAAAAAAAGACTATTTATTGACAAAAATAAATAAAATACACATGCGGATCAATCTAAATGAATTGCAAACTCGAATAATCGAACACGAAACATGGTCGGTATATAACGAACTAGACCGCAATGGACATCGTTCACCACCTATTGCGAAATAACTACTAAAAATTACAAATGAAAAGATTATTTCGTTCTTTCGTAAATTTTTTTTTCTTTACTTTTCTTTTTCATGTCCCCTTTCGTTTTTTATATATACAAAGAAAACACGAATCCGATTCTACATTATTTTTGTCCAAAAAAATCGAGGCTGCCTTATATTAAAAGAAAGAAAAAAAATGTCGAAGCAGAGGCCTCAACTGGACAAATCAGACACGAATTGGGTTCTTCTTTGAAGCGTTTCCTTGAACATTCCTGTCTACAAAAATGCTAGAAGGCAATCTTTCGAAGGTTCCTATTGACCTTTGGACTCGAGATTTAAGTGCAAAAAAAGTGACCTCAAACATGGACTACTGCACGTATAGAATTGCACTAACCAAACAGCAGCAAATAAAAAGAACAAAACTATTATACAAAAAATATGCGGATCAATCTAAATGAATTGCAAACTCGAATAATCGAACACGAAACATGGTCAGGTATATAACGAATTATACCGCAATGGACATCGTTCACCACCTATTGCGAAATAACGACTAAAAATTACAAATGAAAAGATTATTTCGTTCTTTCGTAAATTTTTTTTCTTTACTTTTCTTTTTCATGTCCCCTTTCGTTTTTTATATATTCAAAGAAAATGCGAATCTGATTCTACATTATTTTTGTTAAAAAAAAATCGAGGCTGCCTTATATTAAAAGAAAGACAAAAAAAATGTCGAAGCAGAGGCCTCAACTGGACAAATCAGACACGAATTGGGTTCTTCTTTGAAGCGTTTCCTTGAACATTCCTGTCTACAAAAATGCTAGAAGGCTATCTTTCGAAGGTTCCTATTGACCTTTGGACTCGAGATTTAAGTGCAAAAAAAGTGACCTCAAACATGGACTACTGCACGTATAGAATGGCACTAACCAAACTGCAGCAAATAAAAAGAACAACAGGAAGAGAACGAGGAAGTTGCTCTAGTGTTGGGACTGGACATTTTGCAAAAAAAAAACTGGGTCTTAACCCAAACAGGTAAACACGCTCCATGGCCTAATTCTAGTCCAGGATCTTTCACATGTGCATTTCGGGGGTAGTGCTCGATTCAAAAGAACCAGACAGCGTAGTCTCCAACATTATTGCTCAGTTCAGGGGGATGATTTTACATACACGTAGGGAAGGTATCGCGAAGCAAGTTATGCTAGAGATCCCACCTGACCGACTACATGATTGCCGAGCAACACAAAAACCGCAAAACCTAAATCAGCCATGGTCAAGAGAAATAGCATAATTCATGGTTTTAACATGGCATCAACAGATTCCACGTTACTTGAGCTGCAATGTCAACTTGACTACGAGTTCGTCGGACTGAGGAAATCAAGGGTCTCGGCCCGGTGAACTCGAGTATTTGAACACGAAAAAGTGAAAAGGTACAGGGGAGGATGAACCACCTGTTTAGAGATGAACAGCAAACATAGAAAACAATCACAGAAAAATGGAGGAAGATGCAGAACTACATCGAGTGGTTAATTGTTTCTGGGAATTGTAATTTTAGAGAGTGTCTTGCTGAACTCCACAGCTCTAGACTAGACAACTGCCAAGTGCCAAGTACAAGCCAAAATAGACCTACAACACAACAAATTCACTAACTAATTTGATTGATCGATATTTATCTTCAGATTAGGTTACATTATGCTTCCGGTGACCACATCCGCCGGATCACCTTTCAATGCAACCTTCAACCTGCATCGGTGATATACATGTTGATAGTGAGAGAATGATCCCCTTTTTATTTTTTTGGTAAGGAAAATGAAACCTTTTGTACTCAAAAGTTTGCTGTAAGAGTGAGAAATTGATTGCAATGTCAAGTCAAGCTAACATTAAAAACATTGCCAAAAAAGAGCCATTCAGAATGCAACAATAGTTTAGTCTAGGAATAAGATTTCAAACTCAAAAAAGGATGTTAATTGAAGTTCTGAGCAGCTGAGGATAAACTCCGTCGTAACATATAGGTCCCTAATTCACAACTACCCCGGGTTTACACGATTTCCAGCAAAGGTGGGAACAATATAGTTTCATGAGGGCTAGTCTCGGGACATCTTTAGTTGGTAATCATAGACAAAAACGATCAGATTTTCCTTATGATATCTTAAAACAAGTAAAAGCATTAGAAATACCTCACTAGTTCAGTCAATTCACAGACAAAGAATGGCTATTTGTGACTAAAGACCAGAGATTAATCCCTTAACTATAGAGAAACATCCAAAGAATGCCTCCAAGCACAATACTAATTTACGGGCAAGTAAACACGCTACCCGCCATGGTTATATCCAAAATCGATTGCGAGCAACCTTGTTATTGATCTACTTTGGGCCCCTCACTCTTGTCGAAGCCATTCACTCGTACAATGTAAACTTGAAAATGACAATGTCAATGGAGCTTCACTTAAAATGGCAGTCAAATGATATAGCACCATCCAAGAGGAAGGAAAACATTGTAGGAAATGATACACATGCAATTCACGATTAAATTTGTGATTACAACGAGCATATGGTGATGACAGTACTATGTAAAGCCAAACACACTTCTCCCCGGTCAATCTATATCTATGATCTTTTTAAGTTTTTGTAAATTCTATGATCCATCAATCTCCGACAAAAGAAAGAGATGATAAAAAGGCACGCCCGAATTAGCAACACTTGGAAGCAAGAATCGATATCACACAAATATAAATTCTATGAACTCCCTATTTTAGGAACTTGTTCAAGTTGTCCTCATGTCCCAAGCATGACCATCAACCACAAGCGAGAAAACAAAAAGAAAGTAAATTTAGCAACAACAACAACAAAAAATTCAGTACCCACAAGCAAAAAAAGGAAGATCATCATAGTTATCTTTGAGCTAATAGAGGAGGAGAAGCAGCCCTGTGTTTGTGTGCGGCTCTCTTGGCATAAAGTCACGGTTCGCGGGAGGTGGAGAGAGCGCAGGAGGTGGCCCCGCCCCGACATCCAAAATATTCACAACAACGACTTTATCTCAAAATTCATGTCAATCAACTATCAAAGAACAAAAAACCCAATATCATGGAATCTCGTCCATATGATGATCACTTGCCATTTTATTAGCAATATGTTTCCTAAGAATGTTCATCTCGGTTCCCTCCTCGATCGATAAAACGTCCGTAACCTTATCATGCGCGAGTTCACACACATACTCCGGATTCCCATATTCGGAAAAATTCTTATCCCTCCTATCTTGATCACGGATGTAATTATGGATAGCACAACATGCTACTACAATTTGTGCTTGCTTTCTAATTGAAAATGGAGGCATGTGTCTCAAAACAAAGAAGCGATTCTTCAAAGCCGCAAAGGATCTCTCAATGACATTCCTTAGTGAAGAATGCCTATAGTTGAACAACTCTCTTGCTGTTGTTGGTCTCGCATTGCTTCGAAATCATTTATATGATACCGTTCACCTTTAAAAGGTGTTAAAAATCCTAGAGATGATGCATACCCGAATCTACCACATAGTATTTGCCTATAACAAAGCGTTCATAGATTTATCATGATATGCAACCGCAACAAAATTATAAAGACAATTTCTCGTAAAATGAACAAATACCTAGGGGTGGTCGAGGAAATTGTAGTTACGGAGTCTCAAGTGCTACCGATAGCACCCGACAATCGTTAGCCGATCCTTCCCAACCAAGCATACACAAAAGTAAATCTCATATCAAAGGAACACACACAACACATTGAGTGGTAATTCCCTTTCTACCTCTGAATCGGATTTGTCAGGGCAACGGATACGGAAGCATGAATATGGGTGCCATCAATAGCGCCTACGCACCCCTGTCATAGTTATGAAAGACTAGCATCATACAAGGTTACCAACAAAATTAAACCGTTTGTGCAAATAACATATGAAAATCTTACCTTGAAGTAAGGTTCATGCTTAGGATTCAAAAGAATCTCCTGTGGGACAACATCAAAGGGAGGTGGTACGATAACCTCCTTTGCCAATTTTCGAATAGCTTTCAATACTAAGTTAAAATACTTACGATAGTCTGTCCCGAATGTTGGAATCTCTCACACAAATCCCTATTAGAGTTCTTGTGAGAAATCATACATAAGAAAATCCCAACCTGTTCATCTATTTTAATATATCGACTATCTTGTAACCAACCTCTTGCCTTTAGCAAATCACACAAAGTTAAGAAATACATGTCTCTCCATACTAAAAGCTTCGTATGCTCTATCCGAATGTCCATAAAGAACCTCCCTCATCCATTCGGGTCTTGACAATATGCTTGTCCCTAATAGGTTCTCTTGTGTGCATGGACGTATGCAACTCGGCAAGGTACAACCATGCCGTCGGTAAAAAATAATCATCCTCATCAAAGTCTTGATCACCCGATAGAGTTCCTTCAATCGAACCTACTTGATCACTTACCCTCTCCATATTACCTAAAAAATGAAAGGTGTGAACTAATAAGCTACCTTATCACAACATAAGCCATCACACGGAAGTGGAAGGTGAAAACAAAAAGTAATTAAGGAAGCCATAACATATCTACTGATAAGTAAGGAATACAAATAATAATCATCGCATAACTAGCAATCCAAAGTAATCGACATAAGTCACAACATAACCATAGTAGCATAATAAAAACAAAGCCATAGTGTCAAATACATAGGTCTTCAATGAAATGAAGCCATATAGAAATTCATAGCGTATGCGAACATCTACTTAAATAGAATTAAGAAGTGCAAGTCTCCATCCGGGTTCTCATAGGACGAAAGCCTCTCTCCAAGCAACATTTAGGCAAGCATGGTTTACTTGCTTTGGTGTAAAGGCTTAGGTCCATGTCGAGCATGCCTTTTAGGATGGCTATCACGGCTCCCATGGAGTAGGGGTCTACGGGTTGTGGGGCGTGTGAGGTGACAGAGGTATGTGATGATTGACTCATCTTCATTTTGACGGCTTCTTGAATGACTTTGCAGGTGTTAGCAAAATCATATGCAACGCTCTTTCTCCTCCTTTTGTAATTTGGAGTCCTATCCAACTTGTGCTTCTCACAAGCCGGGGTAGCCATCGGTTCATTATCCAACCCGTCTCCGGTTTGGTATTTATTACCCGACCCCTCTCCAACTTGTGGATCTCGCGCTCCTAATTCCTCACCACCATCATTTTCACCAAAAGCACCATTGTCAT
Organism: Rhodamnia rubescens; assembly: GCA_021437795.1. NCBI lineage: Eukaryota > Viridiplantae > Streptophyta > Magnoliopsida > Myrtales > Myrtaceae > Rhodamnia > Rhodamnia rubescens. The sequence goes on along the minus strand of JAILYA010000032.1, from coordinate 946,859 downwards.
CATCATCCGATGACACCAACTCCCCGCACATTTCCCGTTGTATACTCCCCAGTAGCATATGTATCTCCAAACAAAATACAAAGCCGAGGATACAAAGGAAGCCCTTCATTCCTGAATTTCGCCCATTTGGGATTAGCTGCGCCATTTGCAAAAGAACATACATAAGCAATGTTATTAAAGTATGCATAAAAAGAAAGAACCAAAAGACCAAGTAAGGTTGTACCTTGATATGAGACCTCCAAACAGTTTCATCCTCCACGACAACCTTTTTGTTTACATTATCCCATCCAAATCCCGATTGGCTAAGAAGCTTCTTAAAACTACCGTATTCGTCCTTCGATGTGAAAGTCCTGTTCTTGAACCGAGCTAGAGTATACTCTCGTCCCGTCTGTTTATTGAACTCTCGCTGAATGTTATTCCACCCCGCTTTGTTGAAGGTAGTGGTAGTTCGATTTCCCTTTTTAACCTCGTCTACCATGACACTTACAAACAATTGGGTCAATTGGTCGGTCCACTTTGCAATGACCGTGTCTTTGTGGGATGCCATTTAATCTAAACGGTTGAGTATAAGATGATGCAACTCATTAAATTCAATTACAACATTCCTCAAATTTAGAAAGAACATGCTTATACGCATTACATAATAATAATAATAATTAAAAAACACATCATAGCAAGGGAGGGGGGATACCATCTATTTATTGGCAAATCCAAGTTAAAACAGTCTTGATAGCCGATACCCATTGCGAGTGGAATAGTCTTTGCATACCTATCAAAATCAAAGTGTCCGATTTGATCAGTTAGGGCAAATTTCCAACGACTTGGGACAAAAAAGTAAACAACTGAATTTAATGCAAGAACTAAATGCCACATCATACGCTTAAGGGAAAGCTCCATTGAACAACAATAAGCCCCACAATGCCTTTTGACATGAAATGGTAGGCGGTTAAACACCAAAGATGCAAAAAAGATGAGTGGCAAAGATTGAGAGATCAAAAGCCATAGTAGAAAGTTCGCTCTCCCTAAATTCTTTCATTTTTCCTTTTCCATGGAAAGCATGTACTTCTCCTGCTAGACTACCTAAACACACAATTCAGCTAGGGAAGCATAAGACCGAGGGCAATGAGAACAAGCACCCCCCCTCCCATCTTTTTCCCTTTTCATCCTCCCAATTCCCGTCTACTTGTCCTCTTTCTTCTCAAACAAAAAGCTAAGAATATTTACTGATCAATGATGCATAAGATTTGTAATTGTGAAATATGATGCTCTAATATAGCAATTACCTTGACAAGGATCAATAAAATTGTGACAATAACTCGTAGTGGAATAAAAGTATACTAATAGATGACACTGGTACAACATGAACGCTTCAACTGGACCCAAGAAATTTGACCGAATTTGTCATGGAAAAAAAAAAGAACTTGCTGACCATTCCATCCATTACAGAGCATCTTGGCATGAACAAGTAAACAATTAACATGAACTTTCTATGTGATGCGATCATTAGTTGCAATGTCTTGTATGAACGATTTTGCATTCCCAACTATATCCTCTTGTGAAAGAAAAGTCAACGAAAGAAAGGGTTTTGGTTGTCCCATCGTGTCCCCTGTTGCAAGATTGTAGTTCCATCCGACTAAACTTATTTGCGGTACATCCGATGGCACATGAGACAACCAAAGCCCTTTCTTTCTGTTAACCTAGCTTAGATTGGACGAATGAAAACCCTAAAATCGAATTCAAGAAAAATTCAACACAAATGCGAGGGAGAAAACCCTAACCTCCAACAGATCCGAGTTGGGGATAAGCGTGCGCCGAAGATTGAGATCGAGCTTCATGGTAGGGAGATCGGCTTCGCGATGGGTCACTTGTACAAAGAGCAAGCGAAGTGGGAGATTTCATGGTCGGTCACTTGTATAGAGAGCGACCGAAGTTGGAGATTCATAGCTTCGTGGTGGGTCACATGTACATAGAGCGCGCGAAGAGAGAGATAGGTGCTCTCGTAACTTTTTGATGACAAGCGAAGAAAAGCTTCGCAGACGAGCGAAGAGTCTACCTTCGCATACAAGCGAAGAGAGAGCTTCGCAGATGAGGGAGGAGTCGACCTTCGCAGACGAGCGAAGAGAGAGCTTCGCGAGATGAGTGAGGAGTCGACCTTCGCGGACAAGCGAAGAGAGAGCTTCGCTTTGTCAAGCTTCGCGGCAGTGAAGACAGACCTTCACTTCGCACGAGAGGACACCGAAGAGAGAGAGGACACGAGAGAGATAGAGAAATATGAAAAAGAAGGGTAAAGAATGACTTCTAATCAAGAAGTTACTTTTTTTACTTCTCAAAACTTTCCCAAAAACAGCTTCGAAAAAAAAAAGTTGTTTCGAAGTAAAAATATACCATTTCGAACCAAACGGATTTCTACTTTAAAAATTGCGTTACCAAACGGATTTCTATTCCAGAAGTACTTCCGAAGCAGAAATTCAGCTTCAGAAGTGTTACCATGCGCGCCCTCATTCGCCCGAGAAGAGACTCGGAAATGATATACTGGAAGAACATGGATAGTAAATCTCCATTGCATCTAGCAGTCGAAAACTGCAAGTCTTCGGAATGGCTAAATCACGAGGGGAAGCGCTGGGAGATTCTTCAGCTTCTCTTGGAAGCTTCTGCTCGAGACGAAGCTCATGCAGTCAAGATACAGGGCATGTCGCCTGTTTTGGCCGCCCTTGAAGCATAGATGTAAGCAAAATTACACTGCTTTTTGCTCTTTCTTCGAAATTCATATTCGTCAAATGCTATGCGTATGACTATCAGGTATGCTGAGAGAAATTATAGATCGTCTTCCGAAGTTACTCCACGAGCGCGGTGAAGACGGGGGACACCACTCCACTCTGCAGCATCGGTTGGAAATGTTAGGGCGGTGGAACTCCTGCTGGAGACATGCCCAGATATCGCCCGTCAAACGGACAAAAACGGCTCCTACCCGATTCACATCGCTTGCAAAAAGGGAACGTCGACATAATCCACCAGTTAGTGCAGACGTGGCCCAACCTGGCAGAGATGAAAGACAACAAGGGTCAGAATATTCATCACGTTGCCGCCAAGGCCGGGAACGACTCCATGGTCAAACGCTTACTCAAGTTATCTGGCAAGCCCGTCATCATTGAGGAGCTGGTGAATTCGAAAGATGCCGATGGAAACACACCTCGCGATATAGGGTTAAGCATATTTGAAATAGTAAAAAAAAAAAAAAAAAAGCAAGGTTTCGGAGCAGACGAGTCATCTCTTGAATGGATCGGGAAAGAGACTGACTCTCGACTTGTAGTGGCCACACTTGTGGCCTCAGTCACATTCACCGCCGGCATAACATTGCCCAGGGGATATGGCCCGTTTGGTTCGAGATTGGAGATGAGCATTGGGGCTCTAAAGTCCCTGGCCAAATGCAAATCTTTGTTTGGTTCATTTTTTGGCTCACTTTGGCGAGATGCACTTGCATCGAAATACTCTCCCAAAGTCCTTTTGAAGTACTCTTGGGCTAAGGGACTTTTTTAGCGAAATGCAACTAAATTTTTTTTTTTTTTTAAAATTTTGTCACATTCTCTTGCCGCCCCCCGCCGCCGGTCACCGCCGGCCGCCGCTGGCCAGTGGCCGGCCGCCCCCCGCCCGGTCCCCGCCGGTCGCCGCCGCCCCCCCACGCCCGTCGCTAGCCGCCCCTAAGTTGGCCGCCCCTCGCCGCCGGCCGCCCCGCCGCCGCCGGCGGTCGTCGGTTGCCACCGGTTGCCAATCACCGCCGCCGCCTTTTTTCAAAAAGAAATTTTTTTTTACGAGTTCATTTTTCACCAAACAACATTTACGTCAAAGTTACTTTTCAAATGTGTTTTTAAAATACACTTTACCAAACACTACTTGCATTTTGAAAAAGGCCTTTAGCCAAAAGGTATTTGCATTTTCTCAAAGTCCTTTGGCCAATCTTTGAACCAAAAAGGGCATATAATGCTTCTAGTGATCCAAATCCAGGAGCGCCAATTATGCTACACAACCAAGGGTTTTAGGTTTTAATAATTTTCGATGCATTCGCCACATACAGCTTCATCCTTTCGATCTTGCTCCTCCTTGCATCCCGCAGTGGCAATCCCCGCATAGGAAAAACTATATTTCACACTAGCAGAGACACGATTGTTGTGGGCGATCATCTTCATGACGATTGCATTTTTAGCATCCTCAATTGTAGCAGTGACCAAACTCAAATGGCTCAAGATCTTTTTTATGTGCTTTGGAGTCAGTTGGGCCTACGTGATCTATGTTTTGTCGAGCCATCATTTGAGGCCTTAAGAAGATTTTTAATGTTGGGAACCACAAATTCTTAAAGGAGTAGACTCTACATTAATTTCTATATTTCTTTATTAGTTATTTTGTGGCCCGAGTAGGCTGTTAATCATTTTTCTATGCAATCCTGCAAATACCTGTGCTGGCCAGCTTTTCTAATTGTGTTCAGATTTACTTTGAGCATACATTTAGGTGCATCTCTTATAAGTTATAACTAGGTAGGTTCCTTTCCTCTTTTGTTGAGCAATACCTTTTATGTATTTTGCATTGTGGCACAAGTAATACAAGCCAATTACGAATTCTCCCGCTAATAAGTCCAGACTCTAGTCGAGGCATCATAGGCAAGGATAGGAAAACAAGCACAGCTAAGTACTAGCCGAAGTGAAGAAGTTAGGAAGCCATTGCCTATTTCAGCTTTACTTTTTATTCTTAAATTCCATTTGTTTGTAAAAAATGAATGATTTAAAAAATGTTTTCCTAACTATGATCGCTTACCGCTGGAAATAATTATTTAATAAAAAAAATTATAATTACAGACCACAATTTATATCTATACTTTTTCATAGATGATGAAAATATTTTCCATCAATCTATTTTGTTAGCGATATAAGTGATTATTTTTTTGAAAATATTTTCCAAATCATTCATTTTCGCAAAACAAACGGAGCCTTACAAATGGTACATTTTCCAGGGGTGGATGTCAAGATAGTTATTTTCATCGGAGTGTGCAACAAAAGCGTGGTTATTTTTGCTTGAAATGTATCCTATACTTGCCCGTCAAAGTTTTTTGATCGCCATACCTATGTTAACATACAAGTATGGATTACTTTTGGAGCAATTTTTTCCTTTGAATAACTCAGAATTAATGATAGTCATTTGTATGGAAAATTACTAAAAAGTCATAAACCCGTTGCAATTGTGTCAATTCAATCCTAAACTTTTTTTTTTGTGATTCGGTCCTAAACCTTTTGCAATAGTACCAATTTAGTCCATTCGAGTAATTTTGGCCGGTCGGCTCGACGTGAATGCCAATTAGTCGGCGACCTAATGTTGACACTTAAATTTTGACTGAATTTTTCAGTCATTAATTTGCATTAAAAATCATGAATTATTCTACAAAAAATAATCAATTCAATTGTCATATTTAATTTTAGCATTGCATTGCATTTGCATATTTAGCTGGCCGGCCACAATGGACTTAATTGGAAAAAGAAAATAATTTCTCAAGGACTAAATGGCAAATACTTAAAACTTGAGGGACTATTTTGAGAAAAACGAAAATAGCGTCAAAATCTAGCTCACTATTATAAATAGGTGCTTTAGGGTTCACAATGAAGGGGGCGACTTTTCATTGAAGACCACGGCAGAAATTCGAGGGCAGCACGGTGGAGAAGACACGGCCATTGGGGGCATGGATTCTCTGTCTCTCGTTCTTCAAGCCGGAGAAGAGAGCACCCAAGGGAGGGACAATTCTTTTTAGGGGATCTACTTTCTTTCTTTAGTGGGACCTTGTCTCTCTTCTCTATCTTTATCCTCAGGCACAAACACAGAAGCACAAAGAGAGGAGACGATTCATTGACTCGGGGCCACGATAGAATTAACGACAGAAGTGTGAGCAGAGGTTCTCTTCATGGTGGTGCTGAAGCTTAGTACAAGAAATCACGTTGCTATGTTTGTCCCCAACGTTGAAGCCTACAGTGACCGCCACTGATCCCGAGTTGAGGCTACTCACTGCCACGTCTAACGCCAACCGTTGCGCATGCTCACTACCAATCCAGCACATGCAGCCTGTCGAGCACCTCCAGCCGGCCCGTGACTTTGGCGACGCCTTGATCTCTTGTCGTATCTGAGTCCTCTTTGACATGACCGTATTGCTGAGGCTATCACAAACTTGAAGGGCGAGCTACGTCTTTCAATGCTCTGAAGGGCACGGTCAGAACAGGAGTTACGGTAGTTTTGGTCAAATAAGTCCAAGTGATGGATCAATCTTCTTTGAATTTCATCTGGATCTGACAATTTGTGGACTTTGTGAACTTCTGACAATTCGTGGGTTTTGTGACTTTAGTTCATGCTATTCTTCGTCAAAGAGATCGTGAAGAGTTGGGTGAGCCTGGTCCATATACAAGGCCAAAACTGAGTTTGATTTTGCAGGTTACTGTCCATCGTTTCTAGCCGCAACAACGGGACAGTCGCCAACCTGTCCAATCGAGACGACCCATTGATGTTGGTGTTACTAATACTTCCGAGTCCCTTCGACAACTCCGCAGTTTTGAAGTTCCTACAATCTCCAGGATATCGGCGAGCATCGGTCTAGACCCAACGAAGCAATCTGACGATTCCAGATTTGCTTGATTCCCAGCAAAAGCATCGGTGTTGGTTAAATTTCCAATTCATCAAATTAGCCTAACTCTTGGTTTGCTTTTCCTGTTGCAGGTCCCCTCATGAATTATTCAGTCAAATTTTGAGTAGAAGCAAAAGCAGCCTGGAGAAAAGACATGGATTGGTCAGACTTTGGAAACGTGGCCCTTTCACAATAAAAGTGGTAACCTTGTAGAGAACAAACGATCATCAGCGGGGGAAATAAACAAGGTGAGAATTGCAAGCCAGTTTCGGTGCGACAAGGCCACGGACACCGAATCAAATTAGCCAAAAGTTCCATCATGAACCACCGTGAAGCCATCATGCCGAAGGCATTGCGGAGTCCGGGCGATCCATAATCCGCAATCTTAATCCACAAGGCGACGCAAGGTTTGAAGTTGGCAACCAAATCCGTCAAATTAGGTAACAATTCTAATCTTTAGAATATTCAAAAATTTCGTTGCCTAAATCGATAGAATTATTGATTTGAATTCTGATAATATCTTGTTCAAATACATTGCATAGCTCATAAGATATCTGTGTTGAGTTGCATATCAATTTGAATATCTTGCGAATTTTAGTATCTTGTAGATAAACATTGTTCGGATTGAAGATATCTTTTTAATTTAGGAATTATCTGAAATACCTTGAAAAATCTCAAGAGATAATCTTCCTAATTTTGAAAGATATGAATCCTTTGTGGATAGGGTCATATGCCCTTTATAATTCGGCATTATCCCTAGATTGGCGAAAATTGCATTTCATTTTTTATTATAGCTTTCATCAAATAATTTTATAATTTACCTCATGTTCGCTTGTGCCTTGTCCCTCGGAATATGTGCATTATGAATGACTATCCGATTTCACACTCGAAGTACGATGTCATCCGCACATTGAAATTGTCTCCCCTATCCCATAACTTTGGGACCGGACTAACAAATTTCATAACAAATAAATTCACCATCCGAACCCTCCCTCGGATACGACATGAATAAATTTCTTTCCAACCCTAATCTTTGGGAATGAAACGAATTTATCGAAAAATTCAGGTTATAAGGTGTATTATGCCCAAGGTATATTATACTTTTATTTGATTCATTTATCATAAAAAAAATCATCAAAAATCATCATGTCTTGAAACTAAATGAATTTTTTCGGAAATTACATTCAAAGATGACCCTTAATATAAATCGGATTTTAATTAATTGATTTGTATTAATTGTTAGGCCAATGTACCATAAAATCGAAAATTCATTAAAAGATGACGACATTTCATTTGCATTTCATACAGTCTAATTCGTTATGCATTCTTATATGTCATTCATGCATTTTTTATGTCATTAGTATAGTTCATGTATTTTTGCACAACGTGTAATTTGGACTCATGTTCACTTTGCATCAAATTCAATTTCTCCAAAAAAAAGTCATTCACGACATGCATAATTTCATGTCATATAGATTAGAAATCACATTCATGCATATAGGATGAAATTCGTTCTTACATGTCAGATTAGGTTACATCATATCATATATTGTTTCATGCGTTATTATGCCATGTCATCTAGGTTCACTAATTCATAGCACATGTCATCTAAGATGGAGTTCACATTTTCTTGCATGAAAATTTGATTTTTCGAAGTCATCATGCATGGTCATTATTCATGTTATATAATTTCTGTCATGACATCACATAAGTTAGCCTTTGCATTTCATGTCATTATTATTCATGTCATATAGTTGCATTTGCATAACATTCATTTAATCAAGAAAATCCCAAAAAAATAATTGCACCTTGGTCTTCAAATTGAATCAATTAAATTGGCCAATCAAGAAAATTGTCACAAAAATGGTATCGAAAGGGTGTTAATTGAAAAATTAACATAATCAAATCCTTGAATCTAAATCTTTAGTTTTCAGAAAATAAAGTACTCTCCCATACTTTATTTAGGTATCTAATCTACCTACCAAAAAAGATTAGTGGCTGCTCCAAAACAAAAATCATTTGATTAAAATTATGTGATCCTAAGTTGTGATTTGGTAGGGCTTGGAAGAGTTCGCATTAGATGAGTTAATTTAATTAATTAATTTAATGATCCGTTAACCCGAAATTCACCCAAATTTTAGGTCGCGACACCTAATAATTTAATATTTATTTGAATTTTTTTATTTTCTTTTTTCTTTATTTCTTCTTTTCATTTTTTCCTCTTTATGGCCTCGCCATGGCCGGTGTCACGACATAAAAATTAAGAAATTTTCAGGTTAATGAGATTAATGGATTATCGGGTTAATTATTTGACTAACCTAACTCGGACTCTCCCAAGTCCATACGAAATCACAACCTATGGTTCATTTTGAATTCGAAGTCGCCACTAATCGTTTTTAGTAGGTCGATTAGAAACCTACGTAAATTAGATGGAGAATTAAATTACGTCTAAGAATCGGAGATTAAGAGTTCGAGGACTTGATTATGCGTCACACAAATTATTACTTTAACACCCTTTCGGTACCATTTTATTTCATGAAAAATTTTATATTAATTTTAACCTAAGTTACTAACAAAGGTTATCATACGATGCACAATCAATTAATTAAACATCCACGAAGTCACCGGCTTGCAAGGAGCATGCGTCACACAAATTATTATTTTTTATTTTTTTGATTTTTTTTTATGAATGCATATGATGCATGAAGGCAATGTCATGATGCAAATATAAGAGAAAGCTAGATGACGTGTGAATTAATCAAAATGAGACTAAGGTTTAATTGAATTAACCGGTTTACATGCAAATTAATTAAAACCTAAACATGCAATACTATATGAAGTCTAAGCTAAAATGCAACCTAGTATGACATGGTAAGAATGATGACATGGCAAGAGTGGATTTTTTATTTTCGGACTTATTTATGACCTAAAATAAAACTATGCTAAAATAATTATTGTCTTGCCTATTTCAGAGTTTAAATTGACCTAAACCTAACATATTAAAGATAAGTTATTTTTAACGTGAAATACTATTTAAAGATAAAATATCTATCCTAGAATGCAATCTAACCTAAATATTTGCAAGATAAATTAAACGTGTAATTATATACATGATTTAAATTTTAAAGATGCAATCTTTATCTTGACATGTCGATTAATGAATGCACACCTTTTAGAATTTTCAAAAATATTACATCATGCGACGAATATATTTCCAAAATAGATATGCAATCAATCAACTCAAATCAAAACAAGAAAGTGGATATATGCCAATCCATTTTTGGAATATTTCGCGATGCTCGAACCCAATCTTTAATCCGTAAAATCAAAGTATCTTGGGCCGATCTCATGACTTAGATCCGGAATTCGATTGATTAGAAAAATTATGGTAAAATCCATTGAGTCATCTAGTGTCTAAATATATGATACATTTACAAGTTTACTAGATTGAAAATTGATGATATTCAAAAACTTATAGATCCGATGTCATATTCAATATAGATTTATAGTATATGTATAGGATGTGCCCAATGTGTGCAAGCCTGCCTAACAGATGTATTAGAAATGAAGCCATGGGATGGATGTAAAGCTAAGCAAATTACTTATGCAATAATTTTAAAGATGGATTTTTTGATTCTATGGTAAGTTGCGGATTAGGAGATTCCTAATCAAATGTGCAATATTAGAAATATGCAATATATTCTAATATAGGCAGGTAAATATTCTAATTAATAAAAATCAGAATTTGTACCGCTTTCCGAATTTGAACCGGATGGCTACGGTGATAGACATGATGGATGATAACCTGCAATAATAAATTCAGCTTTGAGTGTCAGTATGGACGTGCTTTCATGAACCCGCGCGTTTACCTTTTGATAGACTAGAGATATCTCAAGGTTTTCTCTGAAAAGTGGCGTCTGGGAAGCTCCATAAACAGAACTGAGACTCTTTGGACGTGATATTTTCACTTGGTCAATCTTGGACCAATCTGGGCCGAAGCTGCAACAGACAAATCTGTTGAGATAAAAACCATAAAAACAAAAGCCCTATCATTAGACAAAACTAGGACCAGCTTGTGTCATCTTGCAATTCCAACATCGAGACGAGGACACGCCACTAGGGACTGACGTCGAGGCTTGTTCGAGGAATCTTCGTCAATGGTTCAGGGAGTTTAAAGCAATGTGTAATCGGGCGCTCCTCGGCACAGCGGCGAGCTCGTCGGAGGAAGAGACTGCAATAAATCTGGGATCATCGTCTGCAGTGTAGAGCGCGAAGCCCGAACTTGTCGTGGTTGGTCAGACTCGGGTGAATTTGCAGATATAGGGAAGCTTGGATTAGTGGACGGACAAGGGCTGGCATGTTTTACTGTGTTGCTTCTCGGCTAAAGAGGCTTCATTCACAAAGTCTTTCACCTTTTCTTTTTGTCTGGCAGCCCTTCAGAACCAGCCAAAAGAAGAGAGTAAAAAAATAATAATAATAATAGTTCTCGCACTGCCTCTCTTCCTTATGCCGTGTATTCGCTCGCTCTATGTTAGATTGCGTGTCTTGTGTGGCCGTTAATCTTCAAGTCCCTCTGGGACTGGGCGACAACTTGTTGGGGAAAGGCGATGGAGAAGCAGAAACGGCCACAAGACCCGACCGTTGGTGATGGGGTGCGGCCATGAAGGGATCCAGTCCGCCAGCTTCCTCTCCCTCAATTCCCTCTAGGCTTTTTTACTCTCTTTTCCTTCGATCAACCACGGCTGTGGACTCGCAGAAAGAAGAGAACTTTGCAAGAGAGAGGACCAGCCGTTTATTTTCCATCCTCTCAATGCATTCTGCCGTGTGAGTGAATTGTGTGGTCCCCACAGTTCTGTCCACAGGCGGTCTTTTATAGACAAAACGGCCTAGGGTTTCTTTTTTCTCTTGCTAATGTGATGGGTTTGCTTTAATGCGCAATATGGACTCCTCTACTACCACATGATTGCTACGTGGACTTGACCTTATTTTGCAATCTCGTGGACGTAGTCCAAAATTAATCACAAGACCAGGCCCTGAGGCCTTAAGATTTTCCGTTTCCTCCCTAGCCTTTCATTGGTCGAATTGTCAATGAGTTTTGGGCCATCGATGCGTTCGCTTTTAAGTCAGTTTCCATCGTCGGAACGAATTAATGCAAATGCAATGAATGAATGATAAAAATTAATGAGTAAATGTTTTACTTTTGTTTTTGTAGGAATTAAAAATAATCCCTAATTTTTATGTGAAAACAAATGATTAAAAGGATAGTCGAAATGTAGGTGTCGGCAAATGGCGAGGCCAAACGTCGCCTTGGGTGGGCTTGTTGAACATGGATAATCTTTGTAATTTCGAGGAATTAAGGACCTTGTAATTTTGTGATAAGTAATGATTGAGTAATGTGTTTGAATTAGAATTTGAGTTCAAGTGGTCACACTGATCTTTTCAAGCTTCAAAGAGGTGATTATCGCTCAGTTTTTTTTCTAATTGTAGAAATTCTTATATTCCAGTTCTGATTTCATAGTTATTTGTCGGCACAAGAAGATCTCAAGTGCCAATATTTATATACGACGCTCACTTTGGTGCCACTATTCTTTTTATCACTTAAGTGCCAATTTATTTTTAAAAATGATTATTTAAGTGCTAACTCCTGTGAGATCGCCAAAATTTCTCGCCGTTGGCACTAAAGCAATCGTTTTTAGATCACTTAAATGTAAATTTAAAAAAAATGATTATTTAATTGCCAACTCCGGTAGGTTCTTTGGAATTTCTCGTCATTGGTACTAAAGTGATCGTTTTTTTTTTCAATTTGGCACTTAAGTGGTCCCAAAAAAAATGTTGGCGCCAACCGAGCGCCGTACGCAAATATTGACAATTGAGGTGCCCATTTTCTATTTTTTTTTTATCTTTTCCATTATTCTTATAATTCTCCCCAAAGTTGTATTTTCGTGAAATTTATATTACGAATTCCTGAGTTGAAGTCCTCACAGTACAGGAATGGCCCATTCAAATTTTCAATCTTTATTTTACAGCTACTGAGATCGATATTTGCAAAGCCAAAGTTATCCTCGACCTGTTATCCATTCTAGAGTCAGGGATGATATACAGCTACAAGGGAAGGCACACTGGATTAATTTTCCGCTATGAAAGGTTATCCACATTTTGCTTTTTGTGCGGTAAAATTGGACACTATGCCTAGAACTGTACAGAAATCCCTTACGAAGAGGAGAGGTTTGCGACGAATGAAAACATTTTGTACGGGTCGTGGCTAAAAACATAAGCTAACTCATTCAGCCCTTTCTGGAGAGCCTTTCTGAGGCAAAGACATTTGAGAACATGGAAGAGGAGTCAATTTCAGAAACTCTTAGCAATTACTGGTGCTACCAACTCAACTCAAAGAAAGGATGGGGAGAAAGAGAGAAGCAATCCGACTAGAGAGCAAAGGGGAACAAGGAAAATGAGTGAAATAGAAGTTGTTAACTCAAGTTGGGAATTGTCAAACACTACCAACGGCCTGCAAGCAGTAAGGTCTCTCACAATAGAACTCCCTTCATTCCAGCATGGCAATGACCCCCTGATGAAAAATCAAAAGAAACTAAATGGTGGGCAGATAAAGAAAGGCAGAAATATAATTTCTACAGGAAACCAGAACATGCAAATCATGTTATTGGATGAATCCAACCTTCTTGAAACATCGGTGAATTCTGCTAAAGAATCGAACTTATGGGCATTGGTGACTTGCCCTAATAAGCCATTAGGTTACAAATGAGTATCCTGGTGTAGAACTACCAAGGGCTGGGCACTCTCTTGACAGTTTAAGCTTTAAGAGCCATGTCGGTTCAAAAAAGCCCAGTTTAATATTTTTTATGTGAAACTAAGAATCAAGAAGGGGTTGTTCATTGTGTGAGAAAGAGACTAAAGTTCCAGAATCTATTGTGGTGAATCCGATTGGAACTGGTGGTGGGTAGCTCTATTATGAAAGGACGAGGTTAAAGTGGAAATGTTCTTTGGTACAAATAAGTTATTTGATAGAATCATCCAGAAAGACATATCGGACCAAATTGAAAATCTTTGGCATAGAGAAGAAATGTATTGGGGTTTAAGATCAAGAGTGAACCGGTTGAAGTGGGGGATCAAAACACTAGATTTTTCCATGCGATAACCATTCAAAGGAGGCGACGGAATATAATATCAATGTTGAAAATGATAGCATAGGATATTTGGATAAAATACCTCTTAGTTTTGAAGGAAATAACCTCGGACTATTTCATTGATTTATATCGTTCATCCGGTCCAAGCAATTTCCATCCGAGTGCTTGATCAATGCCCCATATTGTTATCGAGACAAAATGAATGTAGATTTATCGGTGAAAGTGAATCTTAATGAAGTTAAGAAGGTTGTTTTTCAGATTGTTTCAGTATAAGCCCCTAGCCCAAATGGGCTTAATGGTATTTTTTTATCAGCGGAACGGGGAGTATATCAAAACGGGAGTATTTGAGGAAGTCAAGAGTTTCTTCGAAACTGGAATTATGGACCCCGAGCTGAACAAAACACACATTACTCTAATTCCCAAAGTGAAAAATCCTGAGCAGCTCAACTAATTTAGCCCCATCAGCTTGTGCAATTTCGCTTACAAGATCATTTCAAAAATGTTGGCAAATAGACTGAAAAGCTAGCTACCCAAGATAACAGTAGACGAGCAAAGCACTTTTGTTGGAGGAAGACAAATCCAAGATAATATTCTGATTGTCCAAGAAGTCTTACACCAATTGAGAGTTCAAAAGAGGAAGAAGAGATTTCATGCTATTCTCAAACTTGAAATGAAAAAAGCCTATAACAGAGTTGAATGGGACTTCTTAGAGGTATGCCTTCTCAATATGGGCTTCTGCTCAATGTGGGTGAACAGAGTAAGAGTTGTGTTACTTCAGCAACGTCAAGCGCAAAGCTTAATGGTAAACCCCTACCCTACTTCCAACCTTCGAGAGGCATCAGACAAGCGAATCCTATATTGGAATCCAAGGTTACCAATGCATACAAGCAGTTGAGGGATGAGATTGCTTCCTCGAAGGAGTAGACCAAGGATCTTATTTCATCAAGTCAAGTCATGTCTTGACATTCATAGTTTGGTTGTTTAGGAAATCTCGTTGTCATACTTTCAATTTCGTACTTTTAGTTGTTTGTCCGATGGTTTTTTCATTAATTACAATTTCATTACTTTTCTTTAGTTTTGGTTTACCTTGCTCTGTTGCATGATTTGTACTAAATTCCATGATCACGTTATGGTCTTCAACATATAAAAATTTCAGAAAAAAAAAAAAAACTTCATTTGCTTCGGACGAAATGGAGGCAAACTCACGTTTTCCAAAGTACCTATAAACTACAAGGCATTCTAACTACTCGACGTTTACTGGTTCGACGTTTTTTCTGACCCCTTTTCACCCACCGATGGAAGGCCACCTTTTCATAAAAAACAATCAGAACAGGCCATATTTAGGATTAAAATGGACAAAACAAACGGATTCGGCAAGTTCAGACATTCAGTTTATCACCGTTGCCACAGTAATGAACTTTTTATATAAAAAGTTCAAGACATCAAATGGTGGAACAAGATGACAAGGACCAAACTTGGAATCAATTCACACTTGTGGCCCATACCCTCAAAGCAAAGGACAATCGGTTTTGATGACCAAATTTTTTGGAAAAATGTATCGAATTGTATTAATCCAAACATTTTTTGCAAGAGTACAAAACATGAAATTGTTTTTCGTTGCCTTGACTATCGACTCGTAAATGTTTATGCTGTTTTGATCATTGTACAATTTAATGCAAATTTTCTAGTGAAAACTAACGAAATTGGAAACTACCTAATTCACCCTTTAGCCATGTCTTATTTTGCTTTTTGGAGTCTAGAGGACGTCATGGACCGGCTCACTTTTATTTTTTTAATGTGCTAACTTCAATCATTGACCTTTTAGGGAATTTACTACGGATCCCCTACACCCGATCCAAAACGAGAGCAATGGGTGATGAAGCTAAGATCGCCGCTCTTGTGGATAAGAAGTTGAAAGAACACATGGATACCCTACATCACCATATTGCTACCATAATGCCCAAAATGATGAACAATTTCATGACCAAGCAACAGCAAGCCGGTTTTGGCTCTCAATCGGAGGTCCCGCTCTTGACCTACCAAGGACTTCGCATTGACAAAGCCCCCGCAATAGATGTCGACCCATCCATACTTGGATGACATTATTTTGATTGATACTAACATACCTCCTGCGGCCAAGGTTCATCCGCCTAATGTTACGCCTCCTCCATCCCCAAATGATAAAAGTGCCAAGTTGCTAGCAAAGCTCAACCGGAGGTTGTGAAGTAGAGGAACTCAAAGTGTTCCGCCTTGTTGATTTGTCTATTTATTTCCAAGTTTAAGAGCCCGATAAATTCAAGATGCCAACTTTTGAGAAGTATGACGACACCTCAAACTAAATTCAGCACATTGAGATGTATCGGGGAGATGATGAAGTATGTGTCCAATGGACCTTTGATGATCTAAATCTTCTAGGTAAGCTTGAAGGATTCTGCGATGAGGTAGTACCCTTAACCACCAGATCAATTGGAAAGATTCATGGAAAGAAGTGGCGAACCTTTTCGTCAAGCATTTTAAGTTTATTCTTGATGTAACTATCACTCAAGAGGATCCGGAGGGGGCCGAGCAAAAAAGGGCGAGACTCTAAAGGAGTATGCCACTCATTGGAGCAACATGGCAATGCGGATCATGCATAAACCCTCGGAGCTAGACTTGAAGAAGTTGTTTGTGTCCACTCTACCCCAGCCTATTCATTCTCCAATGTTGATAACGGTTGTCCGGTCATTTAGCCAACTAATAGCTATGGGTAAAGAAATTGAATCTAGACTCAAAAAGGGTTAGTACAATGAGTTAGGTTCCTTTGGTAAGAGATTTGCTAGTTAGAAGGATAAGGAGCCCATTTTTGAAGTCAATATAGCTTATGTACATAAGTGTACCGGGCCGGACCTCAAAGATGTAGTTTGCTCCCTAGCGGACATGAGGTTATGTCCAACAAAACCCAAAGACGAACCAACGCAAGAACCGAATTTTTACTCCACTTCTTGGATCACTTCCTCAAGTCCTAGCTATCCTACGAAAGAAAGGTTTGTTGTCCTCCGAACCGCAACATCCCAACCCTACAAGGTATCTTAGGTATGATCCCACAAAGAAGTGTGATTATCATTCGGGTGAGCAAGGCCACTCGGTCGATGATTGTGTCATACTCAAGCACCGCATCCAGGATCTACTTGAGGTTGGAACATTTGCACTCCAGCCGTCTAAGCCCAATGTGTAGAACAATCCACTCCATATTCATTCGGGCAATGCAAATGTTGTCCTCGGCACTGGTAGTTAAGCAAATTCGGGGCTACAAGGTTCCTTTCGATAATATGTTCGATGCTTTAGTCCAAGCTAATTATTTTCCGATTGGCGAAGCGGTATCACTCTCGAAGTAAGGAAGAAAGTGGATGAGTCGGATTAACCATGCAAGCGGCCAAGACTTCCATTCGTGCCTTCAATGGAATAAAGAAAGATGTGATGGGCCATTTTAACCTTGAACTACAAATTGGACCTTCATGTTCGATTTTCTTTTTCGGATGCTAGATATCCCTTCTACTTTCAATTTCTTATTGGGATGGCCATGGATCCATAATGCTAGTGTAGTGCCCTCTAATCGCATCGAAGATCAAGTTTGTGGCTAAGGCAAAGTTGGTTATAGTTTATGGAGAGGAGGATCATCGGATCTTTAATGTAACATTGGTTCCATACATTGAACCCGATCATATCGAGGAGGATAGCTACCATTCCTTTGAAATAGTGCGTGTTGTTCAAGCTTCCCCCAATATGCCATTGTCCATTCCAGAGGTTTCTAATGTAACCATTATGATGGCAAAGGTTATGGTTGGTAATGGTTGGGCTTCTCTCGATATGCCATTACCTTCGCTCCATGGTGTCCCAAACCAGTGTGTGGGATTATCCATTTATCCCGAATTGGGACACGAATGACTTGGCCTTCCTTTCCGAGCCATGATTGGTTGTCCCAAGCACAATGGAAAGATAATCCTGGTCAATTTATCTTATGACTCTAAAAATGATCGATCGCCTTGTATTTTTGAGATGCCTAAATTGCAAGTCGTGGGTGTCGATTTCAATGACGGCATCCCGTACCTCCTTTGGTTGGTTTGATTGGAACCTCTATCAATGCAATTACTAAAGGACCACTAGATGGGATGGGCGCTAGCCCTCAAGAGTAATTGTCTCTTTTAGTTTTTTGCACTCCTCTACATGGGAATCTTTATTGCTTTCTTAGGATTTCTCATTTCAATCCATATCGCATTTAGGATTTCCATTTTCAATAAGATGTAATACATTGATTCAATATCAATAAAATTACAGTAGTTTTTATCATTTTGATTCTTGTTGAGGTATCCCAATCTAACCCGACGATGATAACCAACGATAAAAAAAATATAAAAATATGTCATTTAAGGTAAGAACCGAGGGCTAAACTTCCTAAGATTTCTTGTCCCGAGGTCTTCGAAAACTTGCATGAGTTTTAAGCCCCATCTTGTCTTTTTGATCCCTTTAGTTTATGATTCAGGAATGACCTTGAGGCATGCAAAGGGATGGAAATAGTGGATCCTAGCAAATGCGATGCAAACCAATCGGACGATTCCGACGATTATGATCCAAATGATGAAGAGATACGGAAAAATCTCGAAATTCATGAAGGATCTAAACCTTTAACTATCGAAGAAACTATATTGATCAACCTTGGTGATGCAGAAAATCCCAGAGATGTAAAGACAGAAAGTCTCCCTAAAGATCTAGCCAAGCATTTGATTCAATTGCTAAAGGAATACCAAGATATATTTGCCTGGTCTTATGTAGACATGGCTTGACGATCGATCATCGAACATTGTCTACCAACCGATCCCTCGATAAAGCCTAAAAAGCAAAAGTCCCGAAGGTTAAGCCTGATCAGTCAAAGAAAATTGAAGAAGAAGTTATGAAGCTTATTGATGTTGGGTTCATTGAAGTAACCCAATATCCACAATGGATGGCCAATATAATTCCAGTCATGAAGAAAGACGGCCGAATTTGAGAGTGCATAGACTATCGTGACTTGAATAAAGCAAGCTCGAAGGACGATTTTCCATTTCCGCACATCGACATGCTTCGTAGAAGCGTACAACAAGATTCAAATTGTTTTCTTTCATGGATGGTTTCTCTAATTATAACCAAATCCCGATGAACGAGGAAGATAAGGAGAAAACATCGTTCACTTTGCTCCTTTGGAGATATATCATTATAAAGTCAAGCCTTTTGGTCTCAAGAATGACGGAGTGACTTATCAACGGTCAATGGTAACTTTGTTTCATGACATAATGCATGAGGAGATCGAGGTATATGTTGATGATATGATTGCAAAGACCCGACGAGGAGAAAACCATGTAGAGACATTGACGAAGTTGCTCGATCGGCTCAAGAAGTTCAAATTGCGCCTTGATTTGGCGAAGTGTATATTCGGGGCAACCTACGTTAAACTACTTGGCTTCATTGTCGGTAGCAAAGGCATTGAGAATTACCCGGTTAAACGTGAAATCCATTTGTGAAATCAAGCCTCCCACATAAGTGAAGGAAGTTCGAAGCTTGATGAGTAGGTTAAATTACATAGCTGGATTTATTTCCCAGCTATCCGATACCGCGAAGCCCTTCTTTAAACTCCTTAAGAAGAATGCTTTGATTAAGTGGGATGAAGAGTGCGAACAGGCGTACAAGAAGCTTAAACACTACTTGATGAATCCACCGATTCTTGTTCCACTTATACCGGGCAGCCTCTAAGTCTCTATCTTACTATCCATACCGAGTCTCTAGGTGCCATGCTGGCTCAAAAGAGTCAAGAGTATGGAAAGAAGAGTGCAATTTATTATTTGAGTAAAAAATTCACCGCCTCTAAGATGAATTATTCATAAGTAGAAAAAACATGCGTAGCACTCGGCTTGGGTGCTTTATAAACTTCGACAATATACCTTGCACTACCCGATACTTCTTGTAACGGAGTGCGATCCCATCAAATACTTGCTCAACCAACCCTGTGTTGGTTGGAAAATTGGCAAAATGGCAGATTCTTATTTTAGAATTTGATGATCAATTCTTGTCCCAAAAATCAATCAAAGAAAGGGCAATTGCTGATGTCTTGGCTAAAAATACTTGGGCAAATGAGGATACGGATCGGCCAAAAGACCGAATCATGCCCATTGATGAGTATGTATGGATCATGTATTTTGATAGAGTTGTGAACTTGTTAGGGTTAGGCATTGGGGCAATTTTGATATCATCGGGTGGCCAACATTACCCTTTGGCGGCAAAATTAATTTTTCCATGTACAAATAATATTGCTGAATAAAATGGCCTATTAGCTCGGTTGGTTAGAGCGTCGTGCTAATAATGCGAAGGTCGCAGGTTCGAGACCTACATGGGCCATCCTTATCCCTATTTTTTTTCCTTTTCAAAAAAAAAAAAAAAACATCATTGCTTGATCATGAAGCATGCATTCTCGGGTTGCAAGCTACGATCGAGATGAGAGTAACCAGGCTCAACGTATTTGGAGATTCAGCTTTGATCATTCTTCAAATCGTAGATAAATGGCAAACTAGAGATGCCAAGCTGCAACCATATCATGCCTATTTGGAGGAATTGGTGGAGGAGTTTGAGGACATTTCCTTTGATTATTTGTCAAGGACTGAACCTAAATCAATTAAACGCATAAATAGGCCTAGGGATTGGCTTTGATATCACTATTGGGATACTGAACATATACGGCAGAATAAAAAAAAAACGAAGCCAAAATCAACTCATACATGTATCTTCGAGACGTTGTTCATGCATTTCAATTAAACATCAAATTAAATGAGCAATTAATGATTACCTCTTGTAGAGTGCCCAAAGCAACTTGGTTTAGATGTTCTTCCATTTGAGTCCAATAAGCGCCCCTAGTTTAGACCACCACCAATCATATGACGAATGAAAAGACAATTTGCAGAATTCACCACCTTGATTGTGCTAGCAACCGTGAAAAAATTCTTCTGTTATTTTGACTACTATATGAAGGAAATTGATAAAACTCCTTTTCTCACAAAAATGGCACACCTTCTAAAGACTTTAGGAGCCTAAAGGAGCTCAACAAGAAGGAGATGAGGTCGCCAAGAGCTTGAGCAAGAGAGTTGCTAACGTCAGGGCTAAAGGAGATAAGAGAGGCGCAGGCGAGAAAGATATATATATATATATATATATATATATATATATATATATATATATAGATAATTTCTTGGGTGATCTTGCAAAATTGAAGAGAAGAGAGAGAGAGAGAGTAGGCTATTTATAGAGGTCCAAGACTTGCTCTCCAAGTTTTGTCGAAACTTGCTCATACCAAGCTCAAAAGCACGTACCAAACAATAACGCATTATATATCAACATGTGCACATTATTAGGCACATCAATATCAGATTCCCATTTCGGGCATACTTGTGCATCATATGCACATACATTCATGACCAAAAATAAGAATTAAATTAAATCTCATTTAATTTAATTTTAATCCGACTAATACAATAGTCGTAATTGCAAACATGTTTGCAACATCATCTTTCCCGTTCAACATCGTCATGTATTAGTTATGGTGTATAACATCCCTAGGTTCATCACTAAGCTAACAATAAGACATGCACTAACACATTAGTATTTTCAAGAAAACCGATTGTCTCAATTAGCCTCCAGGTTCAACAAGCCATGAGTGACACCTAGCAATATGTCATGGCTATCCATATAGTGTAAATGTTTTAAAAACATGATGAACATGTCATCTTTTGCTACAGATGTAATTCGATCCCTCTATCTTACAATGTCCCGATCGAACAAAGGCCATAAAATATTTGTCAAGCCACCAATTCAATTACATGCACAAATAATTGACATGCATTTATATGAGACGTAAACCTTTTATTCTCGGCCACAATCCCGGCCCAGGATTTCAATGCAATGTCATGATTAGATAGCATAAGACTTCAACCTTGTATGTAACAAGGAAACAGATTTCATTTTGCGCACACGTGTAACTTTGTATGTGAACGAACTATGACCATTAAGTATAAAGATGGCTCAACAAATCGGTAATATGCGCACTTGTGAACCATAGCCATCCAACATACAAATCAACATTATACCTCAAGTTTAAGAATTATTTACACAAGACCAAAGTATGAAATGATTAGACATTGACCAACTTGAAGATTTCATGTTGCTAATCATTTTTTATGTCACGTTCAATGAACTTGTCCGATACAAGCATCTCAGTTTTAACTTGGGCATCATAATACCCAATGATTTGTGACTTATCATTCCCTTAAATATCCAATACTTAATGGTAAAGTTAAGAACACACTTATTTCAACAGGATCATTAATATCCACTCAATGATCCTTCGATCGGGAACAAATTAAAGATTCAGTCTAACCGTGAACTTGTGTCACATATTCTTAACGTCTCAAGAATAGGTTCGATCATAACTAATCTTATGAAATCATTCATCTAAATAATTGGACAAATGAATGAACACATCTTCACCTTATGAAATTGAAAGTACAACTAAAATCCCTAACATATAACTATTATATGATTGCTTTAGGACATACATCTAACATCAAGTTGATTTGAAAGAGAAGGGTCATGTGCGATAGCAGAGAATCCTCCTGTTGAGAGATCATGAAAAGCCAACAGTGCATTCTTGATTTCCTTCTTTCGAAAAGAGGATTCCCGAAAGACCAAAGCCCCAGGATCAGCAGCTATGATGTTGGAGATTTCCTCGATTTCCCGCTTAGCCTAGTCTAAGGGAGATGGAGAACCTTCAGCGGGAGTTGGTTGGTAAGTTGGGGCAAGATCTTGAACATCAACGAGCTGAGGAGACGATTGAATCAAATCTTGGATAGGAGCAATATTCTGGATCTCAGCTTGCTCGGAAAAGTGGATAGAACCTTGAGCCTCATCCAACTGATCAGATGGAGGGGAATCCTGAACTAAAGGCGTAGTAAAAGCTGAAGGAGAGCGCTGCGAAACTGGATCAGACGAGTCAGCAGTCACGATCATAAGAGCAGAAGGATTAGTCTCAACTTCAAGAGTTAGCGGATGAGCCTAAATGTCCCCTGTAAAAGAAATGATGGCAGAAGTAGGATCCAGTGCTAACGGGGCAGCTGGCGCAACTAAAGAGTTAGACTCCAACTTCAAAGTCATTAAAACACAATAAGGGGAGTTAATAATGTACCCAGTTCAGATGCCATAAGAGGCAGGTCAACAGACTCAGTAGTCGGAAATTCCTGAGGAGCTAATTCCGGAGGTATTTCGATATTTGAATGATATTGCCGGATGAGCCCTGAACAAGCGCCAGAGCAGAGAATTGACGAGAATGTAACTGATGTGTTATACCTCGAATAGCCGAAGGAGCTGGTGCATTATCTATCAAGCTCAAATCTGACAGGATTGGAGCTACAAGGGAAACTATGGGAGAGGTAGATAGATGCACAGCAGCTGAGTCGACAGAAACGATGCAGACTGAACTAGAAGGTATAGGCAAATTTCTGGAGATAGTAGGTTGCCCTGCTTGCTTCAAGACGCGGGGTTTCTTCTTAAATGTCTTAATTAATGGGATATCGTCAGCAGTGTCCTCTTCGTCAGAAAGGGATTGAGTGCGCTCTGGAGCAGGCTCAGAAATGATGACGCCCTTTAGACCTGAAAGAAAGATGAAAGTTTAGAGGGCCAAACAGACTACAGGCTAGAACATATGATGAGAAGCTTACCTCCTTTGACCTTCCTCTTTCGATCATCAGCGGAAATAGCAGGTTCTTCGCCTTTCCTCTGCACAAATACGTCAGATTGAGGAGATCGAGTTGGCACTTCCATGAGAAGCTGCTTGCTGCTTCCTTCCCGCTGGAGGTCATCAATTAAGGCACACAACGATTCTTTTGCTTTGCTACCATCTTGAGAAGATCTATCAGGCTTACAAGGTTTGATCTTGGAAGTGATGGTCTTTAAAGCAGATTCAGAAGGACTATCATAGGTGAAAGAGAGCCACCAGTTCATCCATTCTTGAGTTTGATTTGGTAGACGAGGAAATTCATGAAGCTGAGAATGGAATCGCGTCTGGATTACCCTGGTGATTTCAGAACAGTGAGCAAAAGCTGGTAAATTTTGAAGACTATGCTGCTTCCTATGACATACGAGGGAATTCGAGAGAGTAAGGAATCGGCATTGGGACAGATCGAGTCAACCCAAACTGTCTAGCGCAGTATTGCGGAGAGTAGATTTCAAAACCTCGGAATAACTTTCCCTTACATGCGTATTCCGATGAACAGATCAACTGGAGTAAGGACACAAAGCCAGACAAAGGTTGACTTTGGCCAAGAGAAACTGAAAAGAGAGTTAAATTCTTCACTGGTATACCCAAAGAAGTTAATGCTGGCTTCATCCAGATTAGCAAGCATTTGGAGATACGTGGAGAATGGAGAAATATTGTGGGGAATGGGAGCATAAGAACGACTCAATAAACCTCATCCAAAAAACAAGGGTATGCTCGATTTGAATTTAGGAGTAACCCAATTTGAAAAGTCCCGAGTAATGGCAGTGGAGAATGAGGGAAGATGAAGATTCAACCAACACTGCAAAATCCAGAAAGGCCCAAATAGGGATCCGCTCCCTTTAGAGTTTTGCGTCAAAGATAATGACTTCATCGCCCAAGTCGCATGAGTAAGTCCTCTAAGGAGAGCAGCTAGTACTAAAGGACCCAGGGCAATTTGATGACCCATAGCGAGATTGGAAGCTATTGGCAATAGTTCTTTGAAGACTAGCAGAGATGGATTGAATAAGACATAGTTGGAAAGCCAGTAAAGCAAGAAAGCAATATGTTCACAACAACTGATTAAATTGGAGGACGAACGAAATTGTTTCACAAATTTCCCGTAAGCGAGATTGGAATCAAAAACACAAGGGGCGTCGGCTTCTTTTAAATCATCAACAGATTTACCAAGTGGAGAAAGTCCGGCAATGGTGAAGATGTCTAAGAGAGTGATCTACATGGTTCCCCATGGGAAAAAGAACCAATTCGCAGAGGGCGACCAGAAACTGATAGCAGCGCCTAACAGTCCATGATTGAGGTTGTAAGACAACATATTGGCCTCTAGAGCGGTAGCTAAAGCCATTCGACTCACAAATAGTTATTATGGGGCGATCACTCTTCAATCTTCATACGAAGGTACCATTCGTGGAAATCCCGGTCGAATGAGAGGAACCCTCGAAATTTGGAAGGTTTAGTAGTCCATATGTCAAATATGGCAGTCCTTCGAAAAAGGGAGTAGTTCCCCACGTTTCATTGGAAGTCAACTCTAAAGGGAAGAAGGGATTTCCAGATGATGAAAGAATCAGGGGCTAAGGATTAACCGGTTTGTATAAACTTTTGAGTAGATCAGAAGATCAAGGCCGCAGTTACTAGAGTATTCACCGTGTTTCAGTTTGTCAAAGCTGGCCATGAGATCTTTAGAAAGAGTCTCGGAAGAAGTTTGGGAAAGGCTCTTGGAAGAACGTGACGCCATTGAAACCTAATACTCAAGGAAGCGGCAGAAGGGTTTAGGGTTTAAGAGTTCGAGAAAGAAGAAGCAAAAGATTGAAAAACCCAAAAGACGCTGATCCGAGAAGACCATGATTACGAAGACTCTAAAATCGCGAGAAATCAGATAACATGGCAAGGCATTACCGGACTACAGCTTGTCTGTTGGAACGTAGAATACGAAGCGTTTTGGGTCGAAATGATGCTCAACCAAAGAAGCCGCAAAAGACTAGGTACGGTTTAAAAGAATTAAAGTTCTTTTAATCCTTTTAAAAGGGGCCATATAGTGGCACTTAAAATAATTAGCTCTATACATATTAGAGATTGATACACAGACCACGTGAGGAATCAACACACGTGCAAAGCACATGAGGAGTTAACATTGAAATAGGACATGTAAGGAGTTGACACACGTGATAGACACGTGAGGAATAGGCATTCCGATAAAAATAAAAAGGGATCATGCCAAGCACATGATAATATTGACAGGCATTGATTGGAGAAGTCGCCAAACCATTTAGCAAATTGAGCGCCAGCAATAACAATCCAGCTAGATTCAAGGTCTTTTTAGAGAGTGCTAAGGAATATGAACATTAGGCTCTTGAATTCTATGGCGGGAGGGTAGTTTCAAGGCAAACAAGGTCCAAATGGGTCTCTAAGAACAGGTCAAGGAGTCCATGGAATGTGCAGAACATGGATATACCCCCACACGATGGAAAGAGAGCTGGTGAATGTCTTATCAACAGTTATTGGATTCCTAAACCTGAAAACCTCAAAAAAGCTTTGAAAGCGTGGGCACGACTGGCCTAAGTGGAAGGGTTGGACCAAGGAGCCAACGTCATCAGTTATATAACTGCTCAAAGATCAAGTCAAACGGATTTGAAAGAGAGCGCGGCAACTTTGGTGCGTAAGAGCTGCAACCGCTGAAGAACGATTACCACTCCAATCATTATAAATACCACATGGCAACCATAAAGGAAGACCCCGAACAAATCAACAAATTTATCTTATCTTTAGTTATTGTACTGCATTTACTTTTCTTAATCAGTAACTTTCAAATTTTCGTCGTTGAATCAAACTCCGGCATCTATCTTTATCCCAAATACCGTGCCATCGAGTCAAACTACGATGCATTATTGAAGCATACTCAAGGCATTATTATTGAGTCAAACTCTAACACCGTTTGGGTGCGTTGGTTCGTTATTCTTTGGAAGAAATTGTACCTGCTAAGTCAACCCACCGAGTCAAACTCGATTTGGTCTATGTTTGTGTTGTTTCTTTCATTTCCACTTACATCAATCCCTTTTCGAGTTGTACAACTTACGAGATCTCTCCATCGAGTCAAACTCGAACGAGATAACATTTGCATTATTCTATTGGAATCGTTGCAATATTTCGGTGTTGATTTTCGACTCCTAGGATCTCTCTAATACAAAATCATCACATGACACTTTATCACATTTAAAAGTCGAAAAACGAATTTCGGTGAAAAATATTTTGTGGCAGAGCAATTCCTGTGAAATAGCATTATATTTGATTGATATCCAAAGATATGATTTCAAAACTGATAGCAGAATATTTAGTAATTTTTTTCAAAAAAATCAGTAAAATTTTTTTTTTCTTTTCTTTTGCAAGTCTAGGAGTAGTCAGAGACAATAAGGGAAGAGAAAATATAATGGCACTAGTTTCTGGCACCATCCCGAGGGCCGTCCAAGTCACCCCAGAAAGAGGCCAAATCCTAGGAAATTGCGAAAACAGCCCAACAAAAGTCATTTTCAGAGCGCTGGGTCCGCAATTACCAATATGGGAAGTGCCATGATGATGACACTTGGTCGATTGCTTTTTGTTGGGATCTCTAAACTTCATATTTATCTTGGAAAAAAATCAAAGAAAATAAATAATTTAAAATCGACACTGAATGTTATTGATTGTTACCACACATGAAGTTGTAGGGCCTATTTGAATAAGATCAAGTAAAAGCCAAAAAAAAAAAATCAAGTATGATCAATGTTGTGAAAGTGTAGGTGGTTTGCGTAAAAAAATAAATTAACAGTGTGTCTGTGGCACAATTTAAATTTAGCCTAAATCTCAAAGTTTTACATCTATATTTCTAAGATTCTCTCAGCTAATGTTATGATTGGACTGGCCCGGTCTATCTATCTAGGACTAAAGTTTCCACAAAGCTGTGGCCTCACTCGTTCATTGATGGCTCTTTTACCTCGAAAAGTAATTTTCTATCCTCCAAATTCGATCGATTGGATCTTCTCAGAATGCTAAAGAAACAAAACATTGCGTAATTCTTCGGATCCAAATAAGGCCATGTATGAGCGTGTGTGTCAGGAGTGCGAGCGAGCACCTGTCGGAGGCGGGTGTTAAGATAGTCCTCAGATGCCCATGTATGACCTCTCTCCTAAGTTGAAGCAGATCGTCAAGTCTCAATAGATGGCGACCATCCACAGATTTAAAAGCCTAGATAGACAAGAAAAGAAACTAGGGAGATGGAATTGAATGACTCCTCACGTATGAGCCCTAACCTGCCACATCTCCTCCAACTCTCCACGAACACAAATCTCCCGTAATGGTATGGATTGGCCCCATACAATAAATGGCTCAAACTGCAAAACCCCCCTTAAATGAACGGCCCACAAATCTTACGTCTCTGTGTCTCTCGTGTTCTTCGTGACGCGTTCTTCCTACAACTTCCCGTTACACCCGAACCAATCCACATTCCGAGTCACTTTCAAGATAGACACTTCACCAGAATTTTCACGAGATGAGTCTAGCTTGTTCAGGGTTTTCGCAGGATGAAACATGTCATGCGTCCAGAGCACCATGTATTGTGGCTATCTGTATGTTCCGGTTTGCATTTAAGGTTGCGCTCGCATGGCCCCCTAAGATGTGGTACCGGTTCTTGTGAGCGAGGTTAGACAATTCCTTACTTCAGTCCCCAAGAACCGAATAACATCGATGCATGCATGACATTAAGCGAAGCCACATTGCTAGCTAGCAACCTCCTCTACTTTGACAGAGACCTTCAGATTAGTCTGCGACTCATTCTGTCCGAAGTAGGGACAAAAAACAAAGAAGAGCTAAAAAATTACGGTATTTCTTGGCAGTTGCAACAGGATTCGAGATGAGAAAAATGGGATAAGTTTTACTTATCTCGTGTTTGGTTCACGAACTTATATTGAATTTTTCTTAATCGAATTGTGGGTTGCGGCGCGTAATTCTTTGAAAAGAACGAGAATATCATGTCACGAATTCCAGTAGTGGCAGGGGGCAATCCGCAACTTTAGTCAATTATCGACCTTGTCGATATCTTTGGCATGTTTGTCGACTCATACTATCCATGAAAAATTGCTTAACGCAGTTCGACATTTAGACTCTGGGATCGCCGCTTTTGATTCACAGCTACTGTTGTTTCTACTCCAAGAACAATAAATGAGACTTGAGGAGGGAGAAAATTTTCCTACGCATGAAGTTCAATGTTCTTTGATAGAACGGTTAACCTGGGATTAAATTGCTTATCAGATGCTTCATGTCTCGTCATCCTGAAGTTATAGGTCAAGACTTTGGGTTCAACAGGTGTAGTCTCAATGCCACTCAAGCAACGACGCCCACTCATTATACAGTGTGTAGAGACAAACTATCAAAGACTACGACCACATACTTTGAGGCAGGCAAAAGTACACTTTTTAGTGTCAAAAGTTGTATACGGAGATCACTTTAAGCGCCAAAAGTTTCAAACGGATCACTTTAGTACCAAGTCGGAGGCAAAAGGATCACTTTGGTGCCTCCGACCAAATATTCCGGCCAAAATTGCCACGTGGCATTTTTAATTGATTTTTGAATTTTAATTGGTATTTTTATTTAAAAAATAAATTCCACATTGGTTCCACATGGACTTCAAAATTCAGAAAAAAATAAAAACAATAAAATAAGATTTCTAAAAGAGAAAAACTAACAGAAAATTATTAAAAATAAAAAATTTATTTATAATCAATTAAAATAAGCTAGCGGGGGTCGACCGCTAGTGGCGGCCCTCGACCGGACTTGGGCGAGGGCCGGCGACCCTCACCCAATCCGGGCCGAGGGCGGCGACCCTCGCCCAATATGGGTGAGGGTCTCGCAAGCCCTTGATTGAGGCCGACGGGGTCGCCGGACCCTGGCCGGGCTCGGCGACCCCCGGTGGCCATGCCCCACCCTCGCCGGCCATTGCCGGCCATTGTGGGGGCGGCGGTGGCGAGGGTTACAACAACCCTCACCGCCTGCAATCTTTTTTTTTTTTTTGAATTTCTATCTTTTTTAAAAAAAAAATTCAACCTATTTCTCAAATTATTTTAAATAAAAAATTCAAATATAAAAAAATGCCAGGTGGACCATTGGTGAGCCACATCAACCGAAAATATTAATAAAAAAGTGCCATGTCGATTTTCGATAGAGCAAATCGGACTTGGTACCAAAGTGATTGTTTTTCAAAAAACTAAAGTATAATGAAAC
The DNA here is from genome assembly GCA_021437795.1 of Rhodamnia rubescens. Classification (NCBI taxonomy): domain Eukaryota; kingdom Viridiplantae; phylum Streptophyta; class Magnoliopsida; order Myrtales; family Myrtaceae; genus Rhodamnia; species Rhodamnia rubescens. Next base: position 916,990 of record JAILYA010000032.1, on the reverse strand, counting down.
ATTTGGCACTAAAGTGATCTCCGTACACAACTTTTAGCATCAAAACCGTACTTTTCCCAAAATTTGGACCCGAGCAAGTCTTTAAACTACTTCATCGTAACTCTCGAAAGTAAAATTCAGAGGTATTCCTTCAGATAAAGGGAAAAAAATATTTTCTTTTAATTTAGGAGAGTAGCGATAGAGGGAAGGTAGACTCCACATCAACTTCGGTTGACTACTTCCGCGTAGACTCGTATAGTAGCGACACACGCTTGAAATGCAATTCTTTTTAAGAGGACCCGCAAATCTTCATTTAGACTTGTATACTTGAATAGCGAGATACATTCGTTTTTTCCCCGTAGCAAAATAAATTTCAGATGTGATGCAATTCCTTTGCCGTACACTCGATCAATTCATCTCTATCCTCAATTATAATTACCAAAAAACTCTTAAACCTATTGTAATTGTGTCAATTAAATCTTAAACCCTTGTTTTTTGCCAAATTTTTTGTCGAAATAAAGATGCCATTCATATCATAATAATAGTTCAAGAATTACATCTTCCAAGTCTACCAATTTCCAAACAAATTATGAACAAAAGAAAAGTCGGAAAATAAATAACAAAACACAATCTGCAACTAAAAGCACTCACTCCCCCGAACTAATACATCACTGTAAAATTTTGGCAGCCGATCATTGGAATTAGCAATGAGCACACGTCGAGATCTCCTACTCCATTTATAACAGACTTGCGGTGCGTTTTGGTTCAATGTCATCATCATCATTGCCGTGTAGAGGCACCAATATGAATATGTTGAAAGAATACGATCTAATACCTGTAGAAAACTCTCAAATCTATATCAAGATCTAGTTTGGGAAAGTAAAATGTCCAAATCTTGACCTAAATCTAAATCGAGAAAGAAAAGTGGCGTAATCTCGAAGAGGTTATGAAGCCACGTCACGAACATTCTCCTCGATGGCTTTCGATTGATCGGATGATTGAACTAACCTCCACGATCATTCAAGATCAGCTGCAAAAAATTTATTCACGTAAACAAAATGAAAGCTTTAATGAGGGAAGAGAAAAATAAGAAAAGAAAGTGGGGAAGGAGGGGAGAGCTCTCTCTCCCTCAATGGCAAATTGGCAGCTGTTTTTCCAAGGGAAAGGGAAAGGGGATGAAACCCTAGCAACTTTTTTTTTTTAGTCCTAAGTCTTTTGCATTTATAATAATTTAGTCCATTCAGCCAACTTTGTCCGCGAAATGCGACGTGCAAAAATTTTCATAATAGTTTAATATAGGAAAAATTATCGAAAAAATCTTAAACCTATTGCAATTATGCCAATTCGGTCTTAAACTTATTTTTTTCAATTCGGTCTTAAATCTTTTGCAATTATGCCATTTAATTTCATCCGGCAAATTTTGGTTGGCCGAGGCCGACGTGGAGGTCTCACCATTGGCGACCTAATATTTTAATATTTTTTTGAATTTTTATAACTTTTTATAAATTTTCTTTTATTTTTTCTTTCTTTTTCTTTGTCCTTTTTTTTCTCTTCCCCCACCCCTTCCTACTCCGGCGACCGGTCGGAGACACAAGGGCAAAGACCTCCCACCGTCGCTACCTCGCCCGGCAACCGTAAGGTCGACCCCGCTAGGGCCGAGCAAGGCTCGGCCTCTTTGACCACGTCTCGGCCGGTCGCCGACCGATGATCACTGGAGGTAGAGAGGGGTGGGGGAAGAGAACAAAAGGGAAATGAAAAAGAAAGAAAAATAAAAAATTTAAAGAAAAATTAAAAAATATTAAAATATTATGTCGCCAATCGACCAGGCGTCACGTCGTGCCGGCGGCCAAAATTCACCGGATGGACTTAAATGGCCTATGTAGGGGACTCGCCTATTAGGGAGATTTTTGTGTGTCGGACACGTGATCAAGCTCCAACACTTGGTCAACCGAACTAACACACGTGGGATTCGCGTGTCCGGTGTGTAGGTGAGTCAAAATTGAAAAACAAAATCCAAAATTTTCTGATCTAATCTTTTTCTCTCGCATTCTCTACCTGTCGTGCTCTTCTCTCTCTCATGTTGCTTGCTCTCGGCTCGGTCGCAACTCACCGCCTCTTCTCGAAACAAAGCAAATGCATGGAGAAGACCACAGATCTAAAAATCCTAGAAGGACGTCGCCGGAGGGAGGGAGAAGGAGGGAGAAATGGAAGGAGGACATGATTCTAAGAGCAAAACAGAGAAAGCACGCTTGGAGAGTGATTGAGAAAGGAAAGAGTGCCGGCTGAAGAGTGAGGGAAGCAAGTCGGTGAGGAAAAGAGAGAGAAAAGAAGAGGCGAATTTAGGGTTGGTGATCAAGATACTAGGCCTGTGGACCCGTTCGGTCGTTTGGTCCGTTGATCTTATTTCAATTCGGTTTCATGTAAAAAGACTAAAATTAAAATTATTCAGAATCCATGTTGTCATGTTGACATAAAAATATATAAATATATATATATATATATATATATATATATATATATTTAATATACAATGTGTCTCGGCGTATCGAAATTCTCTATTTTTTAAGAATTCATGTGTCGGCATATCTTGTCGTGTTGTGTCCCGTGTCCTGTGTCCCGTGTCGTATTTGTGTTACGTAGTAAATGGCACAATTATAAAAAAATTTAGGACTGAATTGGCACAATTATAATAGGTTTAGAACTTTTTTGGTAATTTCCCATCGGTGACTTTCGATTGAACGGGTGAGTGAACATGCTAACCTCCATGTTCACTCATGATCGGCTACGAGAAATTTATTCACATAAACAAAATGAAAGTTTCAAAGAGGGAAGAGAAAAATAAGAAAAGAAAGTGGGGAGGGAAAGGAAGAGAGAGAGAGAGAGAGAAAGGTCCCTCTCTCTCCCTCAATGGCAAATTAGCGGAAATTTTTCCAAGGGAAGGAAAAAGGGGATGAAACCATAGCAACTTTTTTTTGGAATCCTAAATATTTTATATTTATGGTAATTTAGTCCATTCGATCAATTTTGGGCAGTCGGTCTTGATATAGATAAATTTTCATTATAATTTAATATATTTCTTTATTTTTTTTTTTTTTTTTTTTTTTTTCCTTCTTCTGGCTATTGGCCATAGGCGAGGCTTGATTACACCATTGCTAGGCGAGGCCAAGCCTAGCCATGTCCGAACTAGCACAATCACAATGGATTTAGGACTTTTTTATAATAATCCCTCTTTATTCGCTACCATGTGAACCACATACATAAATAACCAAACTTACGGTGAAGATTGTAATGCTAGAAATTCACTATAGTCATGCACAGCTTTAAGAGCAAATTTGATGAACCCTTGCACTATTCTTCACGAGGATGCATCTGAATCAGCATAGACACATTAGATACAGATATTCTCCCCACTCCTGATCTTCATCATCTGTAGCTCTAAGCAATAATGACAACCACTTAACCACCAACCAGAGCAAAATCACATTACCTGATCATCTTTGTCCTCCATCTCCACGACAGAAGAGTTTAATAATCAATTGGTTCCGGAAGGAACCAGGTTCTTATCCTCCTTTTGTCCAGGAATGCTGATTCATGTGACCTTTCTTGTGCGAGTTTAAAAATGGCGAGTCCCTGTAACCAATCTCCATGAGGCCGACCACACCACTCACTAATCATGCACTCGAGAAAACAATTTTGGTTAGGCCCGTCATCATTGGTTTCTGTCGCTATAGGGAAGATTTTTAGGTCCTAGCTCTAGGACCTACCTTAGGGGAAGAGGATGGAGTGTTTCATTCTTGGGTCCTAATTACCTTAGGAATATGAGATTAATCTTAAATTCGAGAAATCATTCCTTTTCTTAAGATACCCTCTTTCGTTACAAAATTCAAATTGGCAACTTCTTTATTTCGGAGAGTTATTTTTTGTTGGTTACATTCTATTTGTAATTCTTCATTTATATGTTTCGCATATATAGCATATTCTCTATCATGAATCCGTAAGTTTTTAGCATACCATATTTCGGGAGGAGGTGCAATGACATACCCAAAATCCTAAAAGTTCGAAACATAAAGATCAGTTACCCAACTTATAATCTACAACTTGTTTCCGATTGAAAAGACGTAATATCCTTTATAAAATTTCGAAAAAGGTTCATTGGATTTAGATGTAGATAAAGCCTTGTGAGCACGATGTAAAAACCCGCATCCAGTGGTCAAGCCCTTCACCAATTTCCTTTACTTCAAAAAAAAAAAAGTTCTATTAAATTAAACAAAAGTGTCGGGCTCATCTAACACAAGATTATGCAAGAGAGACTAAGATAATCATGATCCCCTTTGAAAGAACAAGAGATTTGTATGTGGATCTATCATGTGGGCATGTCTCAAAAATCATGTGCAAGTTGGTCCTTTCCTTATGATTTTTTAAACCCCAGATAAAACAAAATTTAATTGAAAGACGGGCAATGACAATTAATCTAAGTGAGTGGGGGGTGGCATACCATTTTTGATCAATCTGTTGCGGCCTCTTTAATGGACACCCTCACCTTTCAAGCATCGTGACTTCAAGGCCTTCCTAGGGTTTACATTGTTGAAAGACATCTATTTAATTAAAGGAATTTGCATCGTTTTTTTGAAGAAATATCACTTTGATGACATTGTACTTAAAAGCCCTAGGTGAAGCCGAGAAATGGGAAATTACAAACTATTCATATCGACATGGAATTCGGATTATTTGTCATTTACAGACGAAAAAAAATTTAAATATCATCTTGATAACTCCTTACATTTTTTTGGCACATAGGTACAGCCCGATTCTTTCAAGTCTAAGCATGATTAGATCTCATGGTCTTTCATCATATCTAGGACAAACGAATTGGAATATCCAAATGGAAATATACTAATGGACTTAGGGTTATTGGTTTATGCAAGGATATCATTTGTGCAAATTTTCAATTCCGCTTCAAGTCAAAAGGGGAGATAGGGTTAGGTGTGGACTGTACCATTAGAAGCATACAAAATTTTATTTAAACACCATAATACTCTACTTAATTATTAGATGGTGAAGTATAGTCAAAGGCAGGTGCATGTGATTCTTTAACCAAGCAGAAGGGGATACAATAGAACGGGCTATTCTTACACTGGTAATTTTAATAATTTGTTAATGAGTTTCAAATTTATTATTTGGAGGTGGGAACATGTTGTTGATATGAGTAGGCTAAGTTTAAGCATCATGTCGACCGTGCATTAGGATTCTCAAGCAGTAACATGTTCCTTGGAGGGTGTGCGGGGTACTTGGCGCATAGATTGCTCCTAGATAATGTCAAATCTATTTTTTTTAATTTCCAAGTTAAAGGGTTTTGTTCAAAGTTTTTAATACAAAAACAAAAAAAAGATATGCAGGTCATGTTCTCCTAGTAGCTCGACACATGGATTCTTATTTACAGTGACCATGTGGAATTAAATTAAGCACATTACGAGCATAAAAAAAATGTGTATGAAAGTTTTATCATAATTAGCATGAATATGTTGTTCCCCCTTTTGTAGAAAAATATAATTATACCATAATTGCCTTCTAATTTTTTAACTATTTTTTGCAAAATAAATAATCCCCTTATTTATTTTCCTTTTGTCTTAAACTGAGCATTGTTTCTCAAATTCCTTAATAGTCTACTGTTAACTTCTTTTGTACATATTGACAGCACAACAAATGATATTCATTATGACTAAAAGGTGGTTAAAATGTGGAAGAAGTAAAGTGGTACTAAATCCAAATACACATATCTTTCATCGAATGAATGATAACACGAAGTTCTTTATACCGGTTGTCGAACCGATAAAAGTATCATCGAGGATACTTTAGTGTGAGGACATGCCTTAAAACTGATGCTTGTTATACCTTAGTGTGAAAATTAGATAGAAAAAAATAAAAAAAAAATAAAAAAATTTTTGCATTTAAGTCCCCCGACCCGATTGCCCTCTGGTCACGTAGACTTCACGTTCCTCGCGAGAATAAAGTATGAAACCTAAACTTTTTACTCATCGAAAATCGGAAAACAAAGATAATATTTTAAAAATTCATTTTTATTTTTTTTTAGGTCAGCTCATTAATTGGAACAAAATGCTCGGGAAAACACTGCCCACTGCCACCGGCAACCGGCTGACCCCGACCAGTCCCAAAAAAAAAAAAAAAAATCAAAGGAGAAAAAAAGGGGGGGGGGGGGGGGGAAGGAGGGGGGGCCCCCCCTTGGAAGGTTAACTCAAAACCGGCGTGAAATTATTTGACGCTGGCTCTAAACCGACCCTGTCCTGAAGCAAAACCTTTTTAAATGGCCAGCAGAGGAAACTGCAGGAACCCCCACTTTGACAGTGAAAGGATGCGCGGTGCCGTAGGGTAGCATCAATGTCGGTGCTCGTTTCAGAGATGAATTCAATAATTTAATACTAAAATTTAACGAAAATTAACGGAATAAATTTATCACTAATTAATTTAAAATTTTTATGATCAAAATTAATTTGGAGTAAAATTTTCATAAATGTATCGATTTGAAATTTTTCGTGATATTAACATCTATTTAAAATATATAACAAGTCCTCGATTAGTATTGCCTTTTTTCTAAAAATCATTTAAATTAAAGTGGTTTCTTAATGCACTTTTCGATTACAATTTTCAAGTGCTATTTCCATTTTGAAAAAATCATTTAAGCTAAAGTCTTTTCATTCCCCAAAGCTTTCCCATTTTTTTTTCTTTTTTTTTATACTTTTTTCTTTTTTTTTTTTTTTTTTTTTTTTTTTTTTTTTTTTTTTTTTTTTTTTTTTTTTTTTTTTTTTTTTTTTTTTTTTTTTTTTTTTTTTTTTTTTTTTTTTTTTTTTTTTTTTTTTTTTTTTTATTATTTTTTTTTTTTTTTTTTCCCCCCTCCCCCCCCCCAATAAAAAAAAAAAATTTTCACTAGATTTTATTGCATGAAAGTATTTTATCAATATCTTTTTTCTTAAAAAATTATAAAAAATAAATATTCTATGAAATAAATAGACAATTACAAGAACACAAAATAAATGGACTAATTATGGATCATGCGTAGTCCGTATTCATTTTTTTTAGTGATGCTATATATGTTGACTTTATAGTGATAAGACGCAATTATTTAACTTAAATGAACAAAAATTGAGAAGAGAAATTGTTCCTAATAATAGAAATTTTGTTCGAGTTACTACATGCATTTCTATTTCGAGAATAGAAATTTTATACGATTCCAAACACGTTCGATTCTATAAAACTCCTCTAAGTAATAGAATAAAAAATCAATTCTGTGGATCGAATCGTCGCCAAAGGCACCCTAAATTTTTGAAAGGATCTTTGAACTCCGAGGTTGAGTCGCACTCACAGTTCACAAAATTGATTTTTTATTTAGGTATGATTTTTACGGCTTGAAAAATCAATGTTTAAGCCATGGTTAATCCGATTCCACGTGAAATTGTCAGTCACCCTTCCTCAGAGGTCACCTTGAGATCGGTCAATGGTTGACCATCGCGTCGAGTTTCTCAAGAAGAGCCGACCCGTTGACCCGTCTTAGTAGCCTAGGTGGACGGTAGACCTGTCAAATAGGTTCAAAACCCATTTATCAACCCATGTTTGTTTAATGGGTCATTAATGTGTCGCTCCTTATTTTCTAGATCAGCCACAGTGGTTTGACAAATAAGAAGGGTTTAGCGTGAACCCAACTATAACCCATTTAACTATCTCTCTTCTTCTTCTTCGACTGCGATCTCACTTCACGATCTTCTTTCTCCCTTTTTGCTTCCACGAATCTATTTCGCCACCACAACTGCCTCAACTCCCGTTGAGCCCGCAACTCCACCACCACCCCCTCAACTCCTACCGCTCCGAGCCCCACCACATAGTACGCATGTTAGGATACGATTAGGCTTAATTTCACGTATAATCTAGGCTAAATAATATTTTTGCTAGATAGTTTAATGAGGCAATCAATTTATTCAGATAATACAAAAAAAATGTCATTGACGCCATGTCATATGGTATGCATCTTAGGTTGCATTGCATTTAGAATTGCATGTTTAGGTCATTTAATTAATTTGCACATTAAGTAGTTGCATAATTGGTTAATTAATTAGGCCTTCACATAGTTCAATTTAATTGCATGCTAGTTAGGTTAGTAATGTAGCTAATTAAATTCTTATCATATGCCTTTGCTAGAATAGTTGCATATTTTTTGTGTCATCGCATTTCGAATAAGAATTAATGCATTGCATGTAGGTTAGTCTTTATAAAAAAAAATCAAAAAGTGAGAATAATTTTCAACCGTTACTAAACGAATTTATATTCTAAAAGCAAAAAAATTTTCTTGTTAACATACGCTTTTCTTTTATTAGACATGAACTTTTGAAGCAAAAGTAAAATATTTTTTATGAAAAATTAATTTTTAAAATAAAATTGTTATAATGCGCGCGCCCATGTTATCTGTGGCATTATCTGGAGAGACGTCCAAGTCACCCGTGAAAGAGGCCAAATCCTTGGAATTTGCGAAAGCTGCCCAACAAAAGTCATTTTCAGGGCACTGGGGTCCGCAATTACTAATAATGGGAAGTCCCATGATAATGACACTTGGTCGGTCCATTGCTTTTTATTGGGATCTCTAAACTTTGTACTTACCATGGAAAAAATCAAACCAAAATAATTAGAAAAATTTTCGTGTTACGATGCAGGTCATCTGAGGATGTACAGGCCTAAATCCCAAGTTTTATATTTATGTTTTGAGATTTTCTCGGCTACTATTCTCATTGGACCAGACCGATCCATTCATATAGGACTAAAGTTTTCGCAAAATTACAGCCTAACCCATTTATTCATCGCTTTTTTATCTCGAAAAGTAATTTGCTATCCTACCTAATCGATCGATTGGATCTTCTGGACTCTTGCCATTCTCGGATGCTAAAGAAACAAAACGTCATGTAATTCTTCGGAACCGACCAGAGCCTCGTCCTGTCGAGGTGGGTTTTAGGACAATCCTCGATGCCCATGTATGACCTCTCTCCTAAGTTGAAGCAGATTGTCGAGCCCCAGTAGATGGTGACCATCCACTCCTTTAAAAGCCTAGATAGACAAGAAGCTACGAAGATGGAATTGAATGACTCCTCACGTATGAGCCCTAACCTGCCACATCTCCTCCAACTCTCCACGAACACAAATCTCTCGTAATGGTATGGATTGGCCCCATACAATAAATGGCTCAAACTGCAAAACCCCCCTTAAATGAACGGTCCACAAATCTTACGTCTCTGTCTCTCGTGTTCTTCGTGACGCGTTCTTCCTACAACTTCCCATTACACCCGAACCGATCCACATTCCGAGTCACTTTTAAGATAGACACTTCGCCAGAATTTTCGCGAGATGTGTCTAGCTTGTTCAAGGTTTTCACAGGACGAACCATGTAGGTTGCAATCGCGAGGCCCTAAGATGTGGTACGGATTCTTATGAACGAGGTTAGAGAAGTCCCGAATTCAGTCCACTAAAAGTGAATAACACCGATGCATGTGACACAGGCCGAGGTTTTCTTGCTTAGACCAGTTGTACAAATGGCCAAGATTATCCCCAAGACTTGCTATGTCTTGGTCCCTAGGGTTTTCTACCATATTCTAAAAGGTTCCCAAGGATAGGCAAGGTGGTAATTTGCCATGTGTTCTAAAATATTCCTACTTAATGTCGGTAGTTGAAAAAATAGGAGGTGCGGTCTTAGCCGTCGGATGAGATGGAGATCTACGGTTGTAAATTGAGACCCCCTACTATATAAAGAGGAGTCATCCTTCTCATTTGATCATACACAAAACAAATATCACAAAGCATTCAACCCGAGAATCTCTCTCTCGAACTTTCTCTCTCTCACGAAGATCCAAGTGAATCATCAACAAAAGGCTTAGCTTAGGCACTCCACCTATCCAAAGGATGCCTAAGTCACTACGCGGGCCAATCCCAAGCTTTAGGCCCATGATAAGTGGTATCGAGTAACGTAAAGATGAGTTGTTCGTGAAGTTGCGAGAGCATCAACCTGGTCGAGGCAATGTCAAACTCGGACGTAGATCATGCTGCTACCGTGGATGGAGAAGTTCGCCACGAGAAAGCCTCCCCGAAGAAAGCCCGGGGTAAATCAAGAAGAAGAGAAGCATCATCGGATGCTATGTCCACGCTTGCTGACAAATTTGATAAGATGAAAAGAACGGTGCACGAGCCACTCGATGGCCTTGAAGATGCTAAAGAGCAAATCACCAACATGGATGAAAAGATTCGCATAGACTTCACCATCGGTAAAAACAACATTTCAAATGGGCTTCAAACGTAATTTTTTAATTTTTAATTAAAAATTTACCCATTGCCAGACCAATGAAGAAAATAAACAAGAAAAAGGGGGCAAAATCGAAAATATAGGGAATTGATGAGGTTAGTTTTGGAAGAAAATAATTTATTCACATTTGGCCAAATCTTTGAAAGCCCAATGTCGACCCCTACTAATATTGGGCTTTCGACTTTCCTAAGGTCGACATTTGGTCAAATGGATGGCACATATGTTTTTGTTTTCCTTGTAGCAAAACAAATTTCAGATGTGATGCAATTTCGTTCTCAATCAATTCATCTCCATCATCACTTATAATTACCAAAAATATCCTAGACCTAGCGGTTGTGCCAATTTAATCCTCAACCTGTTTTTTTTACTACTTGAGTCCATCCATCCAATCAACTTTGGAAAGCCGATGCTAACGTGGACAATTTAATTATATATTTTTTTTTATTTCTCCTTCTTCTTCTAGCCGATCGCTATATTGGCAACCACTAGAGGTGAGGGCCAACGAGTAGAGATCCCTCGCCAGCGCTAGGTGAACACCGAGTGAAGCCTCATCCAGGCGCCGACGAGGGGTCTCCACTCACCGGGTGAGGTTGGCCTCACCATGGCTATGTGAGGCTTGACCTCGCACGCAAGGTCGGCGAGGGACGGCAATCTCGTCCTCTCCTTTGGCCGTTTGTTGTTCCAAGGTCCGATTGGATGAAGAAGGAGAAGAAAAAAATTATTAAAATGTTATTAAAAATTACCACGTTAGCGCCGGTTGACATCCACGTTAATGTCGGATGGTCAAAGTTTGTTGGATGAACTAAACTAGCAAAAATACAAAAAGATTTAGGACTCAATTGGTCAAAAAAAAAAGTTTATGACTTAACTAGCACAATTGCAATAGATTTATGAATTTTTTGGTTATTATCCCTCTATATTCTTTACTTGTGTGAAACACATACGTAAGTTCTCATGCTCAATAACTTATGCAAAATTCCCATATCTTCACGTAGAAGATTGTACGAAATTTACTATAGCCATGCATAGCCTTAAGAGCAAATTTGATGAACCCTTGATCTATTCTTCATGAGGATGCATATGAAAACGCAAAAGCATAAAATAAAGTCTTAAATCTATTGCATTTGTGTCAATTTGATCATAAACATTTTAATTGTGTCAATTTAGTCCTAAACCTTTTGACCTATAGTCAATTCAGTTCTTCCGACTAAGTTTGATTAGATATTACTCGATATGGACGCCAAACGGCCTATGTGGCATTGTCGGCGCTGATGTGAATAATTTTTTTAATAATATTTATTTTTCTTTTCTTTTTTTGCTTTCTTTTTTTTTTCCTTTTTTTCTTCTTGTTTCCTAGTATGAGGGTGAACTTGGTGAGACCGCCCTCACCGAATCTAGCAAGGCCGCCCGGCTTTAGCGAGGGTCGGTGTTGCCCATCGTCTCGGACAAATCTAGCTAGGCCAACCTTGCCCAAGTGATGGTGGGCGAGGTTGGCCTTGCCGACATTCACCGTCGCCCCCGCAAGTGCCACCCTCGGCAGCCATCGGAGAAATTTAAAAGGAAAGACAGAATGAAAAGAAAGGAAAACAAGAAAGCAAAATAAAATAAAATATTATTTAAATATTATTTAAATATGTACACATCAATGCCGACCATGTGACGTTGCTCGTCCGGCATTCACGTTAGCAATATCCGGCCAAAATTAGTCGAAAGGAATGAATTGGCTCTAGGTTAAAAGGTTTAAGACTAACTTGATATCATTAAAAGGTTTAGGATTAAATTAGCATTATTTATGACTTTTCCGACATTTTTCCCAATCTGAATAAGCATAGACATTAGATGTTGATATTTTCCCCACTCCTGATCTTCATCAGCTCTAGCTCTGACTAGCCAATCAAACACTAGTAGGTAAGTTGGTGGGCGGGGGAATTCCAGCAGCAAAATGAATTGCAAGACCCCTTGGCATGTGGCCCAATAATGACAGCCACTTAACCACCAACCAGAGTGAAATCACATTACCTGATCATCTTTGTCCTCCATCTCCACCACAGAAGAGTTTAATAATCGATTGATTCCGGAAGGAACCAGGTTCTTATCCTCCTTTTGTCCAGGAATGCTGATTCATGGGACCTTTTCTGGCTGAGTTTAAAAATGGCAAGTCCCCGGAACCACTCTCCATGAGGCTGACCACACCACTCACTAATCATGCACTCGAGAAAACAATTTTGGTTTAGGCCCATCATCATTGGTTTCTGTCGCTATAGGGAAGATTTCTAGGCCCTAGCTCTAGGACCTACCTTGGGGGAAGAGGATGGAATGTTTCATTCTTGGCTCCTAATTGCCTTCGGAATCTGAGATCAATCTTAAATTGGAGGGATCATTCTTTTTTGTGAGATATGCTCCGACATTACAGAATTCAAGTTAGCAACTTCTTTCTTTCGGGGAGTTTTTTTTGTTGGTTACATTCTATTTGTGACTCTTCGTTTATGCTTTTTGTCTGCATATAGTGTATTATCTATCATGAATCCATAAGTTTACTAGACCGTGTATCCAAAGGAGGAGCATTGACATACCCAAAATCCTAACAATTAGAAATGGAAAGATCAGTTACCCAGATTATAAATTTACAACTTGTTTTCAGTTGAAAAGATGTAATTTTCTTTCTAGAATTTCATAGGATTTTGATGTATATAAAGCGTTGTGAGGATACCGATTCTATCGTTTTTATCCCACATAAATCTCAAAGTCGAAATCTTTTTTTGCACCTAAGCTTGACTCCGCAGCATTACTAGAACAACATAAAAATCTGCATCATGTGGTCAAGCCCTTCACTAATTTCCTTTACTTGATTCACACAAAAAAAAGTCTATTAAATTAAACAAAAGTTTCGGGCTCATCTACAAATACAAGATTATGCTAGAGTGACTAATATAATCATGATCCCCTTTGAAAGTCCAAGAGATTTGTTTGTGGATCTGTCATGTGGGCATGTCTCAAAAATCGTGTGCAAGTTGGTCCTTTCCTTAGGATTTGTTTAACCCTAGAAATTTTTTTTAATTGAAAGACGGGCAATGACAATTAATCTAAGTGAGTGGGGGGTGGCATACCATTTTTGATCAATGTGTTGCGGTCCCTTTAATGGACACCCTCACCTTTCAAGCATCGTGACTTCAGGGCCTTTCTAGGGTTTACATTGTTGGAAGACCTCTATTTAATTAAAGGACTTTGAATTGTTTGCTGAAGAAATATCATTTTGCTTACAGTGTGCTTAAAAGCCCTAGGTGAAGCTAAGAAATGGGAAATTACTAACTGTTCATATGGGCATGAAATTCGGATTATTTTTCATTTACGGAGGGGAAAAAAACAAATAAAAATATCATCTTGATAACTTCGTACATTTTTTGGCGCATAAGCACGGCCCGATTCTTTCAAGTCTAAGCATGATTAGATCTCATGGTCTTGCATCATATCTAAGACAAGCGAATTGGAATATCCAAATGGAAATATGCTAATGGACTTAGGGTTTTGATTTATGAAATGATATTATTTGTCCAAAGTTGCAATTCCGCTTCAAGTCAAGAGAGGAGATAGGGTTAGGTGTTGACAGTACCATTAGAAGCATGCAAATTTCATTTAAATGTTATCATACTCTATTAACTTGTTAGACGATGAAGTATGGTCAAAGGCAAGTGCATGTGTTTCTTTAACCAAGCAGAAGGGAATACAATGAAACGGGTTATTCTTATATTGGTAATTTTAATAATTTTGTTCGCCTCTATTTAATTTTTTTAATAAGTTCCGAATTTGTTATTTAGAGGTGGGAACATGTTGTTTATATGAATAGGCTAAGTTTAAGCATCATGTCGACCATGTACTAGGATTCTCAAGCAATCACATGTTACTTGGAGGGTGTGCGGGGTACTTGGAACTTAGGTTACTCCTAGATAATGTCAAATCTTTATTTTATTTTCCCAGTAAAAGGGTCCTGTTCCAATTATTTTTAAACAATAAAAAGAAAGATATAAAGGTCATGTTCTCCTGGTGGCTTGACACGTGGATTCTTATTTACAGTGACCATGCGGAAAAGTTTTATCGTAGTTAACATGAACATGTTTTTCAGTACGCTGTCCACGTTTGAAAACGCTATTCATCTTCTTGCCCCTTTTGTAGAAAAATACAATGATACCATTATTGCCTCCTAACATTTTTAACTATTTTTCAAATTAAATCATCCCCTTATTTATTTCCCTTTTTTCCCAAACTGAGCATTGCTTCTCAAATTCCTTAACTTCTTATATTCATATTGATGGTATGACAAAATGATATTCATTATCACTAATAGGTAAAGGTGTCAAAACTCAACCAAAAAAATGAACCAAACTAAATCGAACTAAAATTTCTTACATTTTCCGTTGTATCTGGTTCTCATTTCGGATAATATAAAAAAATACTTTTTCATTAGTTTAGTTTGATTAAGCGAACCAAAGCGTTCAAATACTTACTTACGGTTCGATTACGCTGCTCAAACTCAAAGACGCAAAACTCTAAACTGAATAGCTCTCCCGTCTTCACTCCATCGCATAGTCTGTCTCTCTCGTTTGGGCACAGTTCTCATGCAAGACCATCTTTGTTTCGTCCATCTCTCTCCGATCAGTCTTGGTCCAAAACTCTTGCATCTCTCTTGGTTTTGTCCATCTCATGGGGATTCTCCAGCTTCATTCGATCTTTGTGGAGCTTCATTCAATCTTTGTGGATCTCCGAAGCTACTATTGTCGGCCGCTAATCCTTTACTGTTGTGGGATTCTCGGCTTCATCTATCTCAGTTCTCGGCGATTTTCTAGGGTTTTAGCAAGTGCCTTCCTGCTCGTTGGTTAGGATCACCAATTAGTAAAGAGGTAGTTCAAATGTGGAAGTAGTAAAGTAATACTAAATTCAAATACACATATCATTCATCAAACGAAGGACAATAAGAAATTTTTTATACCAATTGTCGAATTGATAAATTTAACGTCAGGGATATTCATTTATCAAAATTTACTGTTCGATTTGTCAAATAATTTGAAGGTGATTCCATTTTTAACATGGTTTCTTGTCTATAGTTTGATATACTAGTAATCTTTAAGTTTACTTTTGTTTCACAAATTGAGGGTTGTTTGTCTTATCCTCAACGAATACATGATTAGATCACAAATAATAGACTTTTTTTCTTTTGTACTAGTTTAACGAAACTTTGAAAAAAAAAAATCCTATTATACCTTATCATCATCGAAACAAATTTTATTTTTGTTGTTATTGTCGTCGTCTTCATGTAAAACCCCTTTTGTCATTTTCTGTCTATGTAGTACGTTAGAAGTGGCTTTTATATTCTTGGCAAATTAAACGCACGGCATCTAAGAAGTACTACAGTAGTGACAACTGACAAAATTGATTTGACCAGTCCTTAGGTCAACAGGAGAAAAGTTGCTCGAGCTTTTTACACTGTCAAGTAGCCATGAACCGTCGGTAATTTTCCACGTCCGTCGTAAAATCCACCGATGCACGATTGTCTAGAGAATGGCAAAACCATCTAATACTTTTTAAATATATTTTTGGTAATAATAAAAAATAAGATTTCGTAAGTCAACCAAACAGGATTTGCATTTGTGTTGATCTTTGTCTTGCTAATCTTAATAAAGTAATTTACCAATATTCATTACGTCATTTATTGTTTAAATCTTGTTGAACTCATCGTTCTTGAAACCTTTCGTATAGGTAGTGCTGGGGTGCAAAAGTACGTACGATTACATTGATTTATTAAAAAAGCCAATTATTTCAACAATATAACAATAGGTATAAACCCACAGCATCATTCCTACCACTTTCGCCGACGGCTCAACATTGACAACAACACGAACCTAAAGGGCTTAAAACCAATTTCCAAATCACGATGTTAAATCGTTTAAATAATATGCATAGATTTGGTCCAATTATAATAGGATCGATCAAGACATCATAAGGATTTTAGTTCCTTTTGAGTCAGCGAACACCAAAGTCAAAGGGAACCAAGCAGGAAATGTAGCCTAATACCGACACAATACCTAATAACGATCACGTGGTTCTTAAAAAATCAGGTTGTAACTTTTTTCTCAACAATCCAAGATCACGGGTTCAGCGGACTACCCAAAATGCACCCGATAAGATCTTTAACGGGGCGCCCTAGAACCAACTCAATGAAATCATGATCTAACTAGGATTTATCCAAAATCAATGATAAGAACATAAAGCAACATGTCCATTTATTTCTAAAAAAAAACGACATGACATTTTCCAAATAATTAGTTATATCGCTTAAAATAATAAGTTAATAAAAAATATTTTCATTATCGACAATAACATTATAATCAAATAGTTTTATGAACGATGGAAATAATTTCGTCAATTGATTTTTTTGTAGACGATGATTTGGAGGGGGCTAAAAAAAAATCGAAAGATGAAAACAAACGTGGCATTAAATTTGATGTTCGAACGGGGCATTCAAAAGAGTAAAGTTGGGATTGTTAGTCGCGGCGAGGGAGAGGAGGGTACAGCTTGTACTGAGACAGGGCTCTGAAAAGAAAGCGGCCTCACCTCGGAAATAACAAATGAAAGGCTCATCTGACTTTTGCATTTAACTCCCCCGACTCTGACCGTCTTTACACTTCACGTTCCCCGCGAGAATAAAGTATCACATCCCCATCCCTGACTTTATTTTTATTTTTTTTCCCACTCATCGAAAGAAAAATCGACCAAAAAAATTTAATTAATTAATTGGAGACAAATTCTGGGGAAGAACACTGGCACTGCACTGCCCACCGGCAACCGGCAAGGCGCCGCGACCAATCCCGAAGCGGACAGCATAGTCAACCGGGAGTACAAGGAGGTGTGGTGGGGGAAGAAGGAGAAGGAGAAGGAGGAGGTGGGGCCCGCCTCACGAGGTTGAGGCGCAAAGACCGGCGTGAAATTATTTGACACTAATTACCTCAGAAAAAGTTTCCCCCCGCCCCTATCTTTACCGTGACGTTTTGTGATGAGACTACCGTCGGTACGGTAACTGGCGAGGCGGAAAATCAGACGGAGTTGACTGACGCCGTCCCATCGTGGGGGTGGGGCCGGGGGGGGTGGCATCACGTGACCGTGTGTGGGGGAATAATTTGACTTTTGATCCAATATTTTGTTGGTTTTTGTGAAATCTACCCTGTCCTTAAAAGCAAAACTTCTTTTTTTTTTTTCTGGCCAGCAGAGGAGGAAACTGCAAGAGCACCCCCTCTTTGACAGTGAAAGGACTGCGACGGTGCTCGTAGGGTAAGCATCAATGTCGGTCTTAGTTTCAGATATGAATTCCATGTTTTTGTGTGCGTGTGGGGGGGGGGGGTGTCTTTCCTTTTTGGTTCTTTATCTTTCTCTAGATCAACAATAGATCAGTTTTATACTTTCCTAGATCAAAAACAATAGACAGTTTTTATATTTTAATCTTTGAAAACGGAACATGGGTTATTTCCTAAAAGGGTAACCATTTGATGTCCAGTGCGATATGAACGGTAGGTTTTTAGTACGTGTGGATGACTCTTTGCTATGTAATTTACGAGTAACATGGTGGGAAGGAGAGGCGACCAGCGTTGGCTATCCCTCTAGGCTTTACCATACGACGCTACTGCTCATTTTGAGCGAAGCTCGTCACCTTCCTCTCGCCGCAGTGCTAGTGGGAGCCAAGGAGGATAGGGATTGTCCCATGCCGCGGCTCCAATGAACATACGCCACGGACCAATCAAGGCTTGCTAAAATCGAAGAGCAGTTATTGGGAAGATTCAAACAAGTGACCAAAATAGGAGGCTCCCAAACCAATTGGGAGTAAATCCTACACCAGTAGGTTAACCACTGCGGTAGTTATGTAATATTTAGTTATAACCGAGGCAACGAAATTGGTTAGTTACGGGTAGATTTATACACGAGTAAAGGTTAAAAAAACAAGTTAGGTGTGAAAACGAAAAATGACACTGGAAGCACAATCAAAGGACAAGGGAAGAGTTGTCAAAAAAAAATCCTAAACCATTTACACTTTTGTCAATTCGATCTTGAATCTTTTAAGTTTACCGATTTAATCATAAACATTTTCGTTTTACGCCAATTCGGTCCTATTCACCGAAAAATCGCCGACGTGGATGCCGATCATCCTACGCGGCACCGCCGACGATAATTTTTAATAATTTTTTAAAAAATTTATTTAAAAAAATCGATTTTTTTTTTGCTGGCTTTAAGGTCGGCAACCCCCCGTCGAATTAGGGCCAACAAGGATTGCTGACCTCTCGACGAAAGTGTGAAATGTTTAAAATTTTTTTAAAGTTTTCCCAAAGGACAAGAATTACTATTTTTGTAAATAATAGCAAAAAAATATTAAAGAACAAAAAGCTTGAAAGTTTCAAATTGTTTATCCTTTCTTCATCCTAGATTAAAAAGAAAGAGAAAGAAACTCGACTAAACACTAAAGAGGCCGCAACTTGTTCTTTCTTTCGGAAAGATTAGCGTTTGAACAGGGTTGGAATTCACCCCTCTTGCTGTTCGAACGTTCGGCTTAAGATGCCGACAAAACATCGAATGCCCACGGGATGAGCCCGCGAAGAGATCGCGGAATCAACGTACTATTTGCACAGTCCCTAATCCTAAACAGATAAATAGATAGGCATGCAGACAAACGTGTCCAGTCAACGTTGGCTCGAGACCTGCAATTAATAGCAGAGTTTCTTGCATGAGCAATCAAATAATTGTACAGACAACGTAATAAGTCCAAATATGTAACTTAATTAATTCTCCAAATGTACATGTAAACTTTCTCATTCACGTGCATCACTTAAGAAGTAATTCGAGTACATGATAATTTGGGTAATCGTTTTCCTTTTCTTCCCCCTTTAGGTTGCTGGCTGCTTAACCATACTATAAATGCCAAAACTCATGTACGACGCCCATTTGAGTGCTAAAAACTTTCAAAACGATTATTTAAGTACCGATTTTTTTGAAAAATGATCACTTCAATGTCAAAAATTTCAAAACGAACATTTAAGTATCAAATTTTTTAAAAATGATCACTTCATTATCAACTCTAGCGAGCCACGTCACCAAATATTAATAATAAAAAAATCGGCCACGTCGGATTTTCCGGCGAATCATGTCAACTCAAATCGGAGTTGGTATCAAGTGAGTGTTTTTCTCAAAAATTTGGTACTTAGGTGATCGTTTTAAAAGTTTTGACATTAAAGTGAGTGTCATACACAAGTTTTGATACTTATAGTATACTTTAAATGGCCGTTGGTATTTCAAACTTCTAAAATGTCTCTTAAACCCCGAAAAATTTTCATATAGAAAAACTACAAAGAAAATCACTATTTCCAAAAGAAAAAAATTAAATTTCTTTGAAAATACACAGATTGTGCCATACCCATGGTCAAAAAGATGCTCAGCTACAGTAAGCATTTTCCGATGTTTCTTTTAATGCATTTTTAAAATATACATTACCAAACACATAAGCTACAACATATGTATCACTTCACAATTATAGCAATTTCTTTTATGGTCCGGTACAATCATAACAAGCATGGATAAATTATAAATAAGGGCACGAAGTAGACATTGTTTTAGATGTGGGCCTAAATTTCCCTCAATGTCTCAAAAAGAGCATGACTAAGGGCATTTTCGTCATTTTTTCCCTCTCTCTCTCTCTCTCTCTCTCTCTCTCTCTCTCTCTCTCCTTTTTTCCTTTATTTTTGCCCTAGCTTCTTGCCGATGAATGGGCTGGGCACCTGCAAAGGGTGGGCAAGGCCACCCTCGCCGGTGGCCGACCCAACCACCCGTGAGAAGTCAGGGCAAAAAAGAAAAGAAAGAAAGAGGAAAAAAATAAAAAAAGGAAATGATGAAAATGTCAATAGTCGAGCTCTTTCTTGAAAAAATGAAGGCACTTCAGATGTTTATTTAATATAAAATCTACTTTATGTCCTTATTTGAGAAAATAAGGGCACTTTAGGCTTCTATTTGAAATTTTTCCTAGCAATATACAACGGCATCAATTGGATCCTTTTTCCTTTCAAGTCGTACTTTGTGTTACAATATTTCTCTTTCCTAATCATAAATAAAAGAAAAAATAAATACACGGAGAGGCATACACACTAGTAGCCTAGATTCAATGTGCACTCAACACTAATGTAATTTATCGCATGATGGCATATTATTCTACAATATGTTAGCGTGATGAGTATGTCTATTGTCTCTATTAACTTTAAAGCCCGCAAAATTATTATTCTAGCAGTCCCTACTTAATTATATAGTGATCTCCATAATTTATTTCTTTAAATGGAGATGAATAACTTGAAAATAAATTTAACATGCTATTAAATCGATAAGCGGAGAAAGAAAAGAAATAAGGTTTAAGCTAGTTCAACTATAAAAGTACAAGATCATATTAGGTGAAGAAATTCCAAAAAGAGTTACACAAAAGTTAAATGTTTCGATCTCTCAACTAACCTGAAATTCTAGATCTCCCATTGGTCATTTTCAACTGATTGAACTCCCTTAATCAAAGGGTGGATCTACACCATGAATTCCTGACGCGGTCACAAAAAAGAAGATTTAATAAAGTAAGAAACCTTAGGGAATTTGCCTATTTGTTTTTGTACTTCAGTCCTCAATGGTCTTGTCATCTCTCTTACTCTTTTAAAATTCTTACACCAACATTGAGAAGAGATGAGGTTTGTTTGCTTTAAATTGACTTTATGAAGCTTACACTCACAAGAAATTTCAAACAAAATGGAGAGATTCCTAATTGGTTCATTTCAAAATGCATGCATTTGGTACGTTATCCCCTTAAGAGGAAATATTTCTAAGAATGGGAGACTGGGTTACAGTTGGATATGAACCGAGTTCGAATCAGATCGAGTAGTACACGTGTCACAAAAATCGTATTACATGAAAATAGGTTAATAGGGACCAACGGAGGATGAAATTCTTTTTGACCCACCCAAATCCTATCCGACCTACTCGTTTGACAAGTTTAATTGTAGCACAAAACGCCTTTATATCATATGGTTTCATATATTGAAAATGGTTTCCAAAGGGACTTTTTTTTTTGTTCGTAATTCTGAGTTGTTAAGCACTAGCTTTCGTGAAAAGCGCACTTTACCAAATAATGAACCCGTTTGTGGAGCAATAATACTTGCCCCGAAAAATAATTATTGATAATACAACTTCTTTTTGCGGTTTCTCAGTTAATCATTATTATGTCCCCAAATTGGGTAACCTAATCATCCAATTAAACTTCTATGCAAGAAATTTATTTCCTCGAAGTCCCACTAGAAAGACAGGACAAATGACACTCAATACATGCATAATCGAAACTCAGAAAAATTGGGTAGGGACTAGAAATGATTGGACCGTCACATCCACGATTTTTTTTTATGAAAATTAGTAGAAAGACTGCATTGAAATTTCAATACGAAAATTTAAAATTTAAATGACAAAAAATTAAAATATTTACAATTAAATTAACATTGGTATAATATTTTCACAACTGTGTTTAGAAACTTTTTATCTCCCTCCTTTTCATTACACAAGTCATCCCATGTTAACTACACCACGTGGCCCATTTAGATAGATTAAAACAGGGGCACAATCATATCAATAAAAGAAAGTTTTTGGCATTGATTTCATCTCAAGTGAATAACTACAGCAGGATGCAATTATGCGACCCTTTTCATTGGCCCACTTCGTGTGGGCAATAATTGCTCGACCTATTGAATTTCAAGATAGGTGCTAAGGATCCTTTTGTTGTTTTACATTGAATAATTGAATT
This sequence comes from Rhodamnia rubescens, assembly GCA_021437795.1. Taxonomy (NCBI): domain Eukaryota; kingdom Viridiplantae; phylum Streptophyta; class Magnoliopsida; order Myrtales; family Myrtaceae; genus Rhodamnia; species Rhodamnia rubescens. The sequence continues at coordinate 894,809 of JAILYA010000032.1, read as the reverse complement.
GGTAGGAATCTAAAAGAGGACGAAAAAAATGAACACCACAAATTGCGACCACCTTCGAATGTTAAAATATAGATAGTGACCATTTTCGACCGTGAAGTTAGGGTTTCTAAGAAAATGTCGACATGGGTTTTGGAGTTATTCCGTGATCAATCGCAGACTTTTGATTTGGTTGCTGTTTTGGTTTTGGTTTCCCTTCGTGTGGACGCGTGCGTGCGTGTGCGTGTGTGTGTGTGTGTCTTTTGTCTTACATTATAACATAATATTGGCCACCCGATGCATAGGGTATCAGGATTATACAAAGGGATATGACACAAACAATCATGAATTTTGGCGAACGTATAATATGGTCAATGAAGTTTATCTCAATGTGCATTGTGGTTTATGAACTTTTAATTTTTTTAATGCGATTTTTGAACTTTCGGTACATGTTCAATTTAATTCTCGCAATGTTTAATATTGTTCCTAATATTGAATTAATAGAAGGACAATGTTGAACATTTTCATATAATTCAGGAGCTAAACCGAATATGTTCCAATGTCCAGAGATCACATTGAATAAATTAAAAGTCCAAGAGCCACATCATGCACGTTGGTCCAAAATTCAATGACCATTTATGTCATTATCACTTATATATAACTTATTTATTTATTTTTATACTTTTCGTTCCTTCAAAATGAAATTTCATCATGTTAAAGTTGAGCGAGGTGGCAATTTGTCCTAAAAATTTAACCTATTAAAAGTTTATACCATATACGTGGTTAAATGATAAAGAAAGAAACTCCTTTTTATTAGTACAAGCCCATTATTTGTAAGCAAAGGAATTGCTGGTTGCCCAAGAGGAAACTCATAAATGGATGGAAACTAAACTTGAGATCTAACTCGAATACCAACTTACTCTAGTGACGCGATCATTTATTCTAAAAGTTTAAATTATTAGAGAACGTTGTGGCTCTAATTTGCGTTTAATATTATTCTCAATATTGTTAGGCACATATAAGTAACAAGACCAAAAAAAAAAAAAGTGAGTTGGTTTTTCCAATTGATAGAGCTCGGTGCTTAGGTGGACAGATTTGTGTTTTGCTTAGTGGGGGCTTTGCCCCCATTCACTTCTTTGGAGTTGGGATGAAATGTCTAATTTAAAGGTTTTGAAGTAATGCTTCACAATTCGGACTTCCCAATTTTTTCTTCTCTCCATCTACATGCTTTGAATTTTTTTTTTTAACAAATTTTTTGTTTTTATTTTAACAATTTTTTTCTTTTTCTCCGCCGGTAGTGGGGCTTCGGCTATGGCCTGCCACAGACACGCTGCCCTAAGCCTTGAGCTCTCTAGCAGACGGTCGCAGTTGAGGAAGAGGAAAAAGAAAAGGAAAGAAAAGAAAAAAAAATAAAAATAGAAGAGAAAATTTAAAAAAATTCAAAAGTTTGATTATTATTATTTTTTAATTGAAAAGTTCCATACAAATAGACAAAATATTTGTCAGCTTATTTTCGATTTCAACTAAACAACGAAAAATAGTGTCATTTTCCCGAAAAATAACTTCTTGGAAAATATTTTCCAAAGAATATCACATTTTTTGTGAAACAAATAAAGCCTATTTCATGAAAAATAATTTTCAGGAAAATTGTTTTTGGATATTTCTGCGTTTAGTTCACAAAAAATAAGATAGTCAAGAAAAAAACATTTTTCATTCATGGAAAAAAATTCAAAATTGAAGAAAATATTATCCCTCATCTTTCGCTAATCCTTCACATTTGTTTTGTTTTTCCTTTTAACTATAATTTAAGAAAAAAATCTGAATTTTGTAATATTTTTCTTTTCTTTTACGTCTTCTTCTTCTAGCGATTGACAGCCCCAACAATCGGTCATAGGTGAGGGAAGAGCCTTGTCGACCTCTAGCGAGCTCGAGCCTCTGCAGGGCCTCGCTCGATCTCGCCACCAACCGATAGAGGTAGGAAGAAAAAAAATGAACAGAAAAATATACAAAATACAAAAAAAAAATTAAAAAGATAAAAATTATTTAAAATTTTGAATTTTTTTAATTATAAAAGTTGTCCCTTTTGTTGAAGGCCGTGCCATTTAAGATGATTGGGTCCATGTTAGCAATTTTTGACTAAATGATGACACAAAAAATTAAATCGAAAAATATTTTCTAGTTAATTTTCGGTTTCTACTGAACACCCGAAAATATCGTTATTGTTACTACTTTATAAAAAATATTTTTCAACAATGCTATATTCTTCGCGAAAGAAAAGGAGGCTAAGGCCTTGAAATATATAAGGTAGAGAGAGAGAGAGAAAGATTAGGCAAGGAGGATCATTACTATTAACATTCGCTAAGTGAGCACCGGTGGCAATAGGAGGGCCTATCATCGTTGTCCCCCACAACCTTCCCTCCGCTCCCTCCTCCTCGACCCGCACGTATAGTCTCGCTCTCTTTCTCTCTCATCGTTACCGCGGTGCCACTAGCTTCCACCGGACCACCACTGCAATTCAACCATGCCGTCCTTCTCTCGCCAGAAGCACACGGCTGAAATTTCGGACGAGAAGTCGAACACAGTCATCATCGGGAGCACGACGCCATGATTCGAAAAGCTAGAGTGAACGAAGTGCAAATCCTCAAGCACCAAAAAAAAAAAAAAAAGGCTCTGGAGTTTGCAACGACATAAGTATGGCTAGGATGGTCGATCGATTTATTATGCTCAACCTTCCCATAGGAATGGATGCACCCAAAAAAAAAAAAAAAATCCTCAAGTGAATCCCCAAAAGAAGTCATTAAATGGAAGGAATCCCTTCAATCCATCGCCATCGGCCCCGAACTGGGCCCCGCATCCCGCGTCGCGAGAAGCCCCCACTTCATTTAATCGCTACCCAACTGGCTGTGGGTTCCATCCTCACCCTACCCTGCCCATCGAACGGTCCACTTCTGCACAGATTGAGAGAGAATCACAAGATATTCCTTTCTTTCTTTCCCTTTTTTGTTTTTCTCCTCGTTCGATCACAAAAAATCTCAAATTAATACACTTATATTTCAAAATTCCTAAATTGCCAATTTTTCTTTGACTAAGAAGCCTCAAGCAGGTTGAACCCTGCCGTAATTTTGCCTTCCGACGAATTTTCGCATCGCAAAAGTCCTAAATGCCAAAACCTTTGACTCAAAAGATCCGCTGAAAACCCTAATTTTGCCTTCGAGAATCTGCCAAAGTGCATACTTTGACAACACCAATTCGAAGGTAAATGTGACACGTGTATACCGGATCGGGACCGTTTTTAGAAAGATGTTTTTATTTTCAAACAAAGCGGATGCCTTCAACGGACCGCATTTAAGGCGGTCCCCAATTCCATGCCCGAAAGAGGGATACATTACGAAGGGTTCATTTTCATACCAACATGCTAAGCTCCGGAAACATTCTGTACATAGTAAGGGTTCGTCTCCTTCGCCGCACCGCATTTAAGGCATTCCCAGTTCCATGTTCGGAAAGGGAGGTTTACCTTATCGAGTCCGATCCACCAAATTCGGGAAAAAACATCGATTTAGGCGGCCGCGACATGCAAATCTTACGCGAAAATATTACGAAACACAATAAACATTATCGAGAATTACACCAAAAACACGCAGTTGGTTAGGGGCGGGCGGCGGTCATAGTTCGCCCTCCCTTGAATCGGTCTTTAAGTCGATTTGGAGCATCATTTAAGGGCTTGAAAACAATAAACATTGTCGAGAATTACACCAAAACAGGGCATATTGTTCGCCCTCCCTTGAATGGTCTTTAAGCCAATTTGGAGCATCATTTCGAATGGGCTTTGTGCCTCTTTGAGCCAAAGTCGAAGTGTTTGGCAACATAATTTCAAGGGCTAATATTATGAAAAATCCCAAAGTGATACATATGTGATAAATTTATCCAAATTATTTTTTTACCACGAAAAACTTCAAACTGGTATACATGTGGCAAATTTACCATAAAGTATTTGTTTTTACCACCAAAAATCTCAATCGGATATATCCGTGACAAATTTACCTTGACCTAATTTTTTTAACCACAAAAGCCCCCAAACTAGTACACTAATGATAAATTTACCCCATGTTAAATTGAGTTAATATCACAAAAAATTCAAATTGATATACATGTGACAAATAAAGGGTAAAAATCTACAAATTGGTACACTTATGAACCGCCACGTGCCATCCAACTCGATAATTTGATGGTGCGATTTAACGAAAACTAACGAATGATAAATTTGTCACATGTTATCGATTTGAAATAAATTTGTCACAAATGTATCGATATATAGTTTTTTGCTGTTAAAAAAATAATTTGGGGTAAATTTATCACAAATATATCAGTTACCGATTTTTTCGTGGTATTAGCCCTCATTTCAAGGGCCTTTATTCTCAAAATCCCTTAACCCTTTGCTTGAGTGCCGCGTGGGGCTGAGCGTCAATATCTTTTCTTATTTATTCTAAAAATAAAAATAAATTCCTTTATTAATATTTTCTTTTCGAGCACCATCTAATTATTTATATTTCGAAAAAGCCCTTTAAGTTAAAATTATTTTGCATACCCCGAAAGACTTTATAATATTTACCGCCATTCCTTTAAATTTATGTATATTATCTTCGCGGTTCAAAAAAATAAAAATAAAAAAATTCAACCAACGGTTAATCCGATTCCAACGTGGAAATTGTGAGTCACCCCTTCCCACAAGGTCATCGGTCAACGGCGGAACGCAGCGCGAGAAAAAGGCAAGGTCGAGCTTGTCAAAGAAGAGCGAGACCCGTTGACCCGTCAGGGTAGCCTAGGTGGACGGGGAGGCAAAATAAAAACAAATGAAAAATCGAATAAATAGGGGAGAAACCGACACTTGCCAGTTGCCAGTCACCATGATTAAAATCCCAATGCCAAAAAAAAATGAAAACAAAAATGGAAAATTAAATGCATAATGGATTTATTTCCTTATATGGCTTTTTATATCGGATCCTCAGTAATAAACCGCCGCAGAAAAAGCTCCAGAGAGAGAGAGAGAGAGAGAGAGAGAGTTTCAAATATATTGGGCAAGCCAGAGCTTGAGCTTTCTCCATTTGCAGTGATCCTCCGAATACAGAGACGAAACGAAACAGAGATCTCCTTCGTCCTCTTCGCAATCTTATTTCCCATGTTCAAACCCTCTTGAATCCCCAAAACGAAGCAGATTCAGCGACGAACGATGGTCCTTGGCTGGAGAAGAGCTTTCTGCACCTCCATCCCCAAAGCCGACGACGACGCCGCCGCCGCCTCCAAGACCTTCTCCTGCAAGCTCCCCCGGCTCAACAATGGCGGCAGCACCGGCAATAGCCCCAGAATCTCCTCCAAATTCGGCTTCTTCTCCAATCCCTCCACCCCCCGCTCCCAGTCTCAGCCTCAGCCTCAGCCGCAGCCGCAGCCGGCGCCGAGCCCCAGCCTCCGCTGCCGGACCTCTGCGGCCACGCCCGCCTCGTCCGTGCCCAGCAGCCCGAGGCTCCAGTGCAAGACGGCTCCGAAGAGGAGCGGCGGCGACGGCGAGCACCAGAGCAACAGCCCGGCGCTGTTCAATCTCTCGAATCCTTCGTCCCCGAGATCGCCGTCCGGCTTCTCTCTCCTCAAAGCGAGCCTCCGTCTCTCCCGAGTAAGCAACCCTCTCTCACCATTGCTCTCATTAAATGCGAATCGCGAATTGCTTTGCTTTTTCCCTTTTCTCCATATCGGCGCGTCGTTTATGGGACACTCATTGCTGTTGTTGCAGACGAGATGTGGAATTTGCTTGCAGAGCGTGAAAACAGGGCAAGGGACCGCCATTTTCACGGCGGAGTGCGCTCACACCTTCCACTTCCCTTGCGTCGCGGCTCACGTCAGGAAGCACCGAGTCCTCGCTTGTCCGGTCTGCAACGCCTGCTGGAAGGAGATTCCGTTGCTCGAAACGCACAAGATCGACGGGGGCGACGCAGGGTCGAAGATCGCGAATGCCAAGCCCAAACCGCTCCGAGTCTACGACGACGACGAGTCGCTGCTGTCTCCTTGCTCCGTCTCTCGATTCAATACGATTCCTGAATCGGACGAGAGCAACGAAGATGATCAGCAGCGAGAGGAGGATGTGGAGTTTCAAGGTTTCTGCGTCGGCTCATCGGCGGCGTCGCCATTGAGCAGAATGAGATTGTCGGACGAGGAGAGGAACGGGAGAACCGTGGAGGTGAGCTTGCTGCCTGAAGCGGCGGTTATTTCCGCGAACAAGAGCTACGGGACGTGCGCCGTGGTTCTGAAGGTGAAAGCGCCGGCGGCGGGAAAGGCGGCCTCTGCCAGAGCTCCGATCGATCTGGTGACGGTCCTGGATGTGAGCGCGAGCATGACCGGCGAGAAGCTCCTCATGATGAAGCGCGCGATGCGGCTGGTGATCTCCTCGCTTGGTGAGACCGACCGCCTGTCCATCGTCGCCTTCTCCACCACCTCCAAGCGGCTCCTGCCGTTGAAGAGGATGACGATGACGGGTCGCCGGTCGGCCCGGAGGATAGTCGACGCGATCGGCTGCACGGGCCAGGCCGGGGTCGTCAACGACGCGCTGAGAAAGGCGGCGAAGGTTCTCGAAGACAGGCGCGAGAGGAACCCCGCCGCGACGATCATGCTCCTATCCGACGGGCAGGACCCGCGGGTGCACGCGAACGCGGCGAGGCAGAGGCGAAACTCCTCCATCGTGTCGTCCACGAGGTTCGGCGACATCCCCGTGCATGCCGTCGGCTTCTGCGACCCCTGCGGCAGCGCGTCGAGTCACGCGGCGCAGGACGAGTCCTTCGCCAGGTGCCTGAGCGGCCTGATGTGCGTCGTCGTGCATGACTTGAAGCTCCAGCTCGGGTTCATCTCCGGGTCGGACCGGGTCGAGATAACGGCGGTTTATGCCCTGATGGGCCGGCCCGCGTCGCTGGGGTCCGGTCTGATCCGGGTGGGCGATCTCTTCGCGGAGGAAGAGAGGGAGCTGCTCGTGGAGCTGAGGCTGAGCGGGTCCCACCACGTGATGTCGGTGGGCTCGTCCTACAGGGAGCCACTGACGCGGGAGATCGTGTACTCGCGGGAGCAGCCGATCCCCGTCCCCCGGCCCCAAGCCGTGAGATCATCGTCGCCCCACAGCATCCAACGCCTCAAGAACCTCCACGTCACCGCGCGGGCGATCGCGGAGTCCCGCCGGCTGGCCGAGCGCAGCGACGCGTCGGGGCGTACCACCTGCTCTCGTCCGCTCGGGCGCTGGTGGGGCAGTCCGGCCTGGCCTCGGCCGACGAGTTCCTGCGTTGCCTGGAAGCGGAGCTGAGGGAGCTCCAGCGGCAGAGGCAAGCACAGAGGGCCAGAGCCGCGGAGAGGGGAGACCCCGCCGGTGGGGGGAGGAGAAGCCGGAGCCACTGACGCCGACGTCGGCCTGGAGGGCGGCGGAAAGGCTGGCGAAGGTGGCGATCATGAGGAAGTCGATGAACCGGGTTAGCGACTTGCACGGCTTCGAAAACGCAAGATTCTAATCCTCTCTCTCTCTCTCTCTCTCGTTTTTTTGTCTTTTCCATTTCTTTTTCCCATTTTGCTCTGTCTTTTTTCTCCCCCTTTTGCAAATATAATAAATATAAATATATATATAATCACACCTCCCTTGCGAGGCAGTATTTATTTCATTTTAGCGAAGCAAGTGAAAATTTGGAAAGGAGGGAGCGTATAATTCTGCAATAAAATTTGTTTTTTTTTTGCAAAGAGGAGGAGTGGGCCTTGAGCCCATGAGAGGGAGGACAAGTGGTACCCGACTCGAAGGCCCTTTTCTGCAGCCCAGACGGGCCTGAGGCTGAGAGTGTGGCCCCCACATGGGGCGGACTTTTGGTTTGTCTCCATTTGTCGTCCCCTCTCTCTCTCTCTCTTTACTGTTTCCTTTCTCCAATATTTGTCATCGTCGTGGGGATGATGATGGACGGTAAAAGAGGAACAGAAAGATCAGAGGGAGATCCAAAACCGGGGTGGGTGCTGGACATTTTTTGTCTTCTCCCTCCTCCTGGTCCGGTTGTTCTGTTGGGTCAAATCATCGGTTAGGTGCAATGTGATCGGAATGTGCATTGTTTTTTTTTTTTTTTTGGGGTCAAATTTCGAGAGTTGCTGGGGGACCGGAGCTTCCCTCGCCGTATATCCTTTGTTTATCGTCCCCTCGATCGGCGGTTTGGTGGCGCTAATCATGAGCGGGTCTCGCCTTTTCGACGCGTAAACAAAGTTTTTGTTCGTTTTGTTTGTTAGTATTGTGTTTTGTGTTTTGGTTCAATGTATGGTGTGATTGATTGTTTTTGGTTGCAACTTCTCGTGCTCTTCATCTCTCATGTGCTGAGCATTAGGAGCAGCAGATAAAGAGAGAGAGAGAGAGAAGTGGCGGGGCCGCCAAACAGGGATGCATCAATATCGTCCAGTTAGCAAGGAGAGGTACTGGAAAATAAAAAGGAGTGGGTTGAGGGTGGAGGCGACGGATGGATGACCACTCGGGTTACTAGAAAAATTATTCCGAAACGGCTTTTGTTTTTTTTTTTTTCCAATTTCAATTCTCATAGCAAGCCTCAGTCGTCCTTGTCCCATAAGAACAGAGACATTTAGACAGAGATTGCATCCGAGCATGAGTGTTAATTCTACTACTGGGACGTAAGAAAAGATTCATTTCATGGTACCCTCCTGGACCAAGTTTTCCATCATCGGGAGCCACCGATGTTCGCAGCGGCCCTCTTTGCGCTCCCCGTTTGATTCGCGACGAATTGGATAAACGGTTGAGCACTTCAACTTGTTGCCGATTGGGATTAGTCCTGCGGGTTCGGGGCGAGACGTCGGCGGATGTTATTCCAAAGGGAAAAGGACCTCGAGGCTTGTACCGAACGATGCACACATGGGGTTCGAGTGCTTATATTTTGGGCCTAAAAGTAAAGTAAAGAGGAGGACAAAAGATCATTTGTCAATGGAAGCTACCTAAAACTAATAATACATCTGCTCCCACAATCTCTATTATCACAACTTCTCCGGCTGTATCACATGGCCAAAGATGTTGAATTGGGGGCTCATCACATGATTAGAGTGAGGGACCACGCAATGATAATAAAACCCAAGATGCTTCCCATTAGCAATTTGCTTTTCTCTTTTTTTTCTTTTTTTTTTCGTGAACGTTTTGTGAAGGATAAGGTTTTATTTCTTCATTTTAGAGAAGAAAAGGTTAACAAAGAAAATGAAAAGAAAGGGGATAAAAGGCTTTTTGGGAAGCCTAAATCTACGTGAAAGAAGACGAAAAGGAGCCATCTTTTCTTTTGATTACAAAGCAACTTTTGGCTGCTTTCAGGAGGGGGGTGGATAGGATGTGGGGGGGATCTTGCTTCCCCTTCGATTGCGCTCACTTTTATGGGGGAGCTTTCTCAGTGCTGTCAATGAGTACTGTGTCCTAGGAGCCAAGTAGGCTCCCCCAACTGCTCTAGAAAAATATACAAGAAACAGAGGAGTTTGATCCTGTGAAATCCAAGAGATTTTCCTTTGACTTCGCCTGTTGTTTTTTCTATGCTAGGTATGTTTAGGATTGCGATTTGATAATAGGGTCGTTGTCTTTCATTATGGTAATAGTGGAATATCTTGAGAGATAGACATAATCTGATTTCCTTCTCAAATTTCAACATGACCTTCGAGTTCAATTCCTATAGATAGATACGTTACCTTTGATTGTAATGCAACTTCCCGATAGATAAAATTTGATTATGTAAATTCGTTGGTGCCTCGGCTTTTTCTATTTCTTATGATTGAATGTTTTTCCTACGAGATTAATTCTTGTCCGTCTCACTTTTCGTTTTTATGCCCAGTGGTATAAGAGCCTTTCTAGATAATCTTGATAATTATGAGTGATCGATTTCTAGGTGGATATATTCCTTGCTTAGAATTAGAACCAAACCGGTTGATTTTGCAATCTGCTTCAAGAACCGGATGGTTCCCGTTTCTAAGATATGATAGTAGTGCGGACCTTCAAAACTTTAACTATCAAATTTTGTATTCACGTATCGCAATGGTCATTTTTTTTTAATTAATCTAGAGTACAAGGATCAAACTATATTTTGTCTAGAGTACGAGCAGTGGAGAATACAATGTTTCTACTTGATGGAGGCTAGCTATTAATTTGGTAAAATCTAAGCCGAAGAGAGGCGGATATACAAAATTTACACGAATTTTTTTTTTTTTAAGAATAACAAGTCCTAATAAGAACTACACAAAGCACAATGAAAGTACTTAAAAGGTGACAAAATCATACTTCACGGATGAAAATGAAAATTTGTCATTTCCTGATGGAAATGGATTTTTGGTCATTGAATGACCGACACATAGTAATTAAAAGTACAAATTTTGCCAGAGACAGGCAAAACAGCTATGTCATTTGAAATTAAAAGTATACCTTTTGCAAGAGACAGGCAAAAACAGCTATGTCATTTGAAATTCCTTTTGAATGATGACGAGGGATTTGATTCATCGCACCATCTCTTTATATCATAGATCCAATTTCGAAGTTTTAACCTCGTCCTTACACAAATATGTTCTATTAAGGCTCATGGTTATCTTACTTCGGCCAACGCGCCTCCCTCCCATGGGACATTCCTATACTTTTCAACACATCTTCTGGAGGCCCAGCATCAAAGTTGGGTTCACCGCTATCATTACTATCGACAATATCTTGGGCTACAAGCAAGATCCAGTTTCACACAAATCTTTTCACTGCCCTGTAATTTGTAGTTCAACACCACTTGCTCACCACACCTTTCGCCCGAAAGTGATGATAAACTCCAACCAAAGTCATCTTAAAGAAAATGCTTTGATCGAAAGGGACAAACAGCAAACCAAGGGATAAAAATACAATGAGAGCAAACTGCATAGAGCAAGAGTGACGTTGAGAAAAAAACCATGTACTATTTGCAGAACAAATTGCTTGTGGCGATTTATTTATGGTTTGACCAAAGTTTGGATGGGCACATATCTCTGCTCATACAACTTAGAGTAGCAAATAGTAGGGCTTTGAACGTACCACGGAGAAGTAATAAAGAGACATATGAACCATTCATTCCACATTTGGTCTCGAGTGTGGGAACAAAGAAATTTTTGTGATTTCCCTCTTCCACTTCCAGCAACTGCATCTGTTCAGAACAGAAACTTGAATCACCAAATCAACCCAGTTGCTGTTCAGAACAGAAACTCGAATCATCAAATCAACCCAATAAGGCAGATGACTATGTAAAACAATTATTATTTGCAGAATCAGGTTATACAATGATTCCTAAGTTTGGCTGTGGTCAAAACGAACTGTGAAAAGGTAATTGATTCAAACAGATAGTGGAGGAACAATGACACGGAGAATAAGAGATCTTTTCCGAGGATTACGACAAGCCGAAAACATAAAACCTGACAAAAACATCCAGAGAATGGGAAATTAATCAGGCTTAATCTGAGTACTGACAAGGTGATGGACTATTACGGGATGTAAGGAAAAATAATGACTGAGGGTGCAAGTCATGAAGGATGCATCTTCTTCAAATGTGTTGTCAACATAACCGTAAATGGTGACATAAATTTTAGCATACTCACTCAATCCCCACAAAAGCGAAGCAAAATGAAAAGAAACCAGAATTTGCTAAGGATGAAAAAAGAGGGAGGAAAAAGAGGATAGTAATCAGAAATATCAGTCTGTCCCATCATGTCTGGCATAATAAAACAAACCATACAAAAATGAGTTGTCAAAATAAGATCAACTGAGTATGCAAAAGATCTCTCCCGTAAGAAACACATTTGAACTAAACCCCGAGGTTCTCCATTCATGCACGTTTCAAAGACATTTTCCTTGAGTTTTTCATCTGTTTTAGAGTATTCTTCTTGAGAGAGGAAACATTGAGCACCTTATTGTAGTAGAATATTCTTGAACCTAGCAGCATGTTTTAAGGAACCAAACAAAATAGCCAAAGAAGATAAGTGGAGGACAACATGTACAATGCATACTCCAAACAAAACAAAAAAAGATTAAAAAAAAAAACAAAAAAAAAAAAATCAAATTAACCACCCAACAAACAGACACTCAGAAGTTCACCCTTCCACCATAACACATCCACGGACTCAAAAATGTCAAACCATCTCAAAATTTCTCTCACTTTACCAACTTTTCGCAAATCCATTTATTTTACATTCGTAGGCACACACCACCAGCATTCATTTTTTCAACACCGTATCGCTGCTTAAATTTTCCTTTACCTAAGAGGGATTTTGCGATCACACAAAAAGCACTACGCCATTATCTAACCCGACCCACCACCTCACAATCTCTCCCCCTTTGCAATTAAAATACAAAAGTATCTTTCTGGGTACCTCCCCACAAAAGCACTCACAACTTGACTTATTTCGACTTAACGTAAACCCTACTCCAACTACTCTCATAATTCAATTTAGCGTTAACCCCCGCCCTGTCTCATCGAGACACAAACACTAAATATCTCTTGTTAGCCCCATAACCATCAAAAGATAAGGACTCAAAGCACTGTAACCCATTGTATTGGGAAATAGCTGACGTTCCATTACAAGCATTCACACATGTAGTAACTCCATCATACATATCCTGATTCCTCTACATACACCCACATAACTTCCCTATCACTCCAAATCAATAAACAATTAGATCTTTCTCTTTCGATCCTCCATAGTAATCAAAAAATAAGACCTATAATCCAAATGATTTACATATCTTGCTAACGACAAAACCTCCCACAACTCAAGTAACCAATAATGCCTCTATAGTGGAACAATATATCTCCCTATAAGAAGCACAACACCATCGCATCTTATTAGTAGAATCTGTTAAAGGTATCAACCAACGTATCCACAACTCAAGCATCTCCACACTTCAACGGACACCATGGGTCCCAAGGCCTTCTCTTTAATGCCTCCTTAACCGGCGCCAATTCTACGCCAAACCTTCTATTAATCATCGAAACGCCTCCAAATCTATCTCCAATATCACTCTCTCCATTAAAAACTAAAAGCTCATCCACCTTCCGACGCATTCTACTACAAGTTTTGATTTCATCCTAATCATCTAACATGTTCAAGTCTTTACTTTCTGCTCTTATCTTCAACCCTAAGATACCTTTTTCTCCCCTTGCTCCCTAGTTTTTGTACATCAAAAACTGCCTCACCTCCCCACTTTCTGGCATTTTCCTCTAATCTAAACTTTGCCAAATTCTCCCATTAGGCAAACATGCAAACAAAAACACCCTTAAATAGACAAAATGCCCTTGCCAAAATAAAGTGTTTACTATATGCAAATTCAACTGTCCTGTGATGACCGACCATAACCACATAATGAACAATGGCCAGGTAAGCCATTGCAAGAAAGTGATCTGGATGCCGCAAAAAAAATTAAATAAAGACTACCTTCATTAACTCATTTCAAGTTTCTATTTAAGTATTATGCAAATATAGCCAAAGAAAAAAAAAAGAGGGATAAAGCAACTAAAGCAATGACACCCACCAAGAATACCAGGATCCTGTGCCCTCCCAAGAGAACTGACACTGACAAGGAAATCTCCAAGTAGAGTGCGCCTGATGCTTAGAACTAGCAAGGTTTGCACTCCTCTTGCCAAAGGGCCCAGTCCATACAAATCTCTCTTCACAACTTCGTTATTCTGAAATATTAAGAAACCTCAGGGCCTCCTCTTCTTCCCTAGAGAACCTTCTTTTGGTTGTCTCCCATTGTTCAACAAGTTTATAGGTTCAGAAAAACGCACTCAGTTGTTTTGCTCTTCACAATTCTCCATGAACATTTTTGCACCTTCCTTTCCTCCAAAGCCTTTTCGTCCAATTTTCCATATGCCACTTCTTTCACGTCTGCCATCTCCTTGTCCCTGCTATTTCCAACTCCAGTGAATGACACGAGTTCAATCGATGCAGTATCATCAATGACTTCAATTTTTAATGGACAGGTAAGAGAACCATCAATTTGGGTAGTGCCTCCCATCTTGCACAAGTATACAATACTTCCTAGAAGTATTTTGTCCCCATTAGTAGCACCTCCTATCACATCATTATTGGAGAATATCAACTCAACTTCGAGAACATTAGACAACTGCCGCTTTCTAATTTCCAACCGATTCTGCCATACTTTGCCTTTACTGAGAAATCCCCACCTCCGTCAAAATCCAAAAAGATGACTTCCCAATACCTTCATAAATAGAGCCCCCTCTTGGTGTCTTCCGCAAAATTCACCTCAATAACTTCCTGAAAGTGACAGAGTCCTGCACTTTGGAAGAATTTCCCTGCCCATCACATTTACATTCCGCGCAGAAACTTTTGTAGACACAAATTCAAAACACAGTTTTGTGGTTACTTCACTGGGCATGACCTTTTAGTTACACCCACAACACTGGAGGCAATGCCTGGGTCTCCACTGCACCCACATTTATGGAGCAAAGTAGAACTGAAAGCACCATGGGGTTGTTTGACGGGAGACGGAAAATCTCAAGTCCATTTGGATGATGGAAAACTGTAGGTTGAAGAGCTTCTTTTTCTTCAGAAGCAGAAGAGATGTCATTGGCCATCTTTTATGGGGAGATCCAAAATCCAGGCGAATGCCCCAAACAACTGGGTGGGTCATGATAGTGGATATGCAGTATGTGTCTTAACCGCACACATGGGCTTGTTTATACCTTTATTATATTTTTAAGCCTGGTCATGCTTCTAGTCGAAACACCTTCCCTTCGTCTACGAACAGCCCTCAATTGACGACCACTTTTATGGTTTACTTTCTTCACAATTTTTCTTGCAGACAAGATGTCCTCATTGTGATTGCACAACCCATCCTCCGACGATTTCTTTTTCTTAATTTGAACCTCATTAATTTGGCTTTTGGCAGCTGTGCCGATACTACTTTTTCTGCTCGAACGAAGAAATTCTCCATCATGCTCAGCACTACTTCCCAACATGCCCACAACATCATCATATATTTTCTTCACCAAGAAAGAACCATCAAGACCACCAAGACTAAATAAATCTCGTAACTTTGGCACAGTAACATCATCAAGAGAAGTTGCCTCAAAGTAATTTGTAGTGCTCCTTGACTGGGAGTCAGTTTCCTCAGATGCTGTAGCCTTAACTGAACCAGCTTGGACACTAGAGTCTTCGCCATAGCAGGAAGTTGAATACTCTGCCCAATCATATGGAAATCCAAGCAGGAATTTGTTGCACACCTATTCAGATCGATCAGTCAGAAGCCATGCACTTGATACTAGAAGATACTATTAACTAATTACAAGCAAACAAGATTCATTGTTCACATGAAAGCATTTTACATACCTTCGAGGAAAATCCATTTTCCAGAGTTCGTAGCCGGTTGATTAGACCACCAACCATAATTGTCATGCCATCTGCTGTCTCAAATGTGGTGGTATCATGCCTCTTCACAATTGGTGCAGAGCAAAAAGGCTTACTCTTTCACTGCTGTGATAGGTTAAAGCAAAACTCGCTTAGCCTACAACCATGACATGATATAACACAATTATGGGATGCAAAACCTTTATTCACAGATTCAAACACTTTCTTCAAATTCCAGCCCGGAAATGATAGTGACAACAAGTCATATAGCACAGACATGTATAATTATCCCTTCTTTATAAGCACGTCATTTTACAGCAAAATGCGTGGATACTTGAGTGATGGAAAAGAAGAGCTTGTACCTATTTTTCTTATGGATAAATGCACTAGAAGTCCTAAAACTTGTCATGAAAGTGCAATTGCGTCCTAAAACTTTGAAAAGTGCAATCAAGTCCTAAAAGTTGTCACGAAAGTGCAATCGAGTTCTAAACTTTCAAAAAGTGTAATCAAGTCCTCAAACTTGTCACAAAAGTTGCAATCGAGTCCTAAAAAATATGGACCAATCAACAAATTTTAGGGCTTCCAATGCCCTTATTCATTTTTCTTATATACTAATGCTTCTGCTGCATATGTATGGAGTACTCACAACATCGGGAGCACCACAGTGTTTTACTATTCTTTCTCAGTATCGCACATTTCCAAAACAAAAACCTGCTTCTTTATCACTGCTGTTATTTCTTTTGCAGAGTAAAACCAAGTCCCTAGCCTTCATTCAACCTACTTAGGTAACATCAATGAAGAAAAAATTCGGATTTCACATGCTAATTATTTTAAAAAGATATTTCTCTTTGTTAGATAATTGTATGAGACATTCTTGTTACAATTAATAGATTTTAGAAACATCTTCACTGCTTTTGGGGAATATTTGTATGGTACATGAAAACAAGACAAATAGCATTTAGTAACTCTAATTTGTTTAAAGACCTAATAATTGATTTCTTAGCGTATACATCCCACACTTTTAACTTAGTACTTCCCTTCACTCAGGCTAATGAATAACGCCTTAGGCATCATCAAGGGGTCCTAGTAGCTTGAGAGCACCTAGCACTTTAATGACACCGGAATGGATTCTATTGGATGATTACTCAAAATAATTGGTGATTCTCCTACTTTGCCGAGTGCAATGATTAAAATATGGGAAGAGAGGTAACACCGAGAAGTTCGGAAAAAAGAAAAAGTAGATCTACCGCAGCGAGAGCTACATCTCATGAATCTATCTCAAAGCCAAAGTTGGTCCAACAAATAAGCTAAGAAATTAGGTGCATGCTCACCTACAGGTTGTGCTTTGCAAAGGAGGGCTTCAGCCACATCCATAGTTGGCAATAATATAATAGGACATATGTGCAGTGTGAACAGATTTGGAATTATACATGAGAAGATGGATAGATGACAGCATTTTTACAAATGCACATCAGTTTATGCATATGTAGGGATTCCCAGAAAATTTTCAAGAAACAAATGAAAAGCATATATCCAAAAGAGAGGCAGAAGTAGAATACTCTCTATGAGCAAATCCTCCAATAGCTAAACCCTTTCCATTAGCATTGACCAGCCACCAGTCATTCAAAAACACCTGGGCATTAACAGTGATACATGAATAAGGTTATCCAAAAAGAACTACAAATTAAGTGAGATGTTACAAATATCCAGCTATACTCGATTATTTGACAAGGAAGATATAGCATTTAATAAATCTGGACGATCTTATGAGGAGGAAATCAACCTCACTCTACAAAGAAAGATTAGGTAAAATCCACTGGGATCACAAGCTAACCAACCTAAATTTTAGTCTAAAAAATATTTAATTTTCCAATGTTTCTCAAACTAACAGAGAGTCCAAATCAGATATATCTGAACAGCCCAGAAGGCAGAAAAACTGAAAATGGAGAAGTTTTCACTTAGTTGCTTGTTCAGGTGTGTGACTAAGGGGCTATATGGTCCTTATGTATCCGTCCTATAAGTCCAATACGAGGCTTATGTCTGAGAAACAAGCCATCAAAACTAAACAAAGATTTATGTTACAAAACTAGTGCCTTATAAAATAGTAACAAAGATGTAACTCCCAATCTCCCCACCCCACATTAAATGCAAAATAATTTCTGAACCACCTTCCACCTGACCAAATGAATCTAGTTGATTTTCAAACTTGTCCTTAAATATGCGGCCATATCAGTTCACATCAGTAGTCAAACTGTGAAATAGTCACAGAATATTGTCATCCATTATTCTGCAAGCCAACTAACTGTGGTTGGGTCTTTTGTTGCTTATAGTAATATTGAGTGGATCTTGAATCATGAGAAAAGCTGATAGCAAATCACTAACAAATTGTTGTCTATACCAAGGGGCTGTTGCTTGGGCTGGCTCTTATTTGCTAACAACCCCGTCCTTGTAAAATTCTCTGTTCCAAATCCAAGTAATCAAAAAACGGCAAACTTTCTTGTTGCCCGGACAAGATCACTGTCATCAATTATCTCATCCCCATTCAAAACTACTTTCAGGAGCAGCACCCTCCTCGACTGGGGTTCCCCTATCCATAAATACCACAACCCCATCTCCATCTATATGAAATGTTAAAACATGCATTTCAACCCGATTGTTTTGAGGTCAAGATGTGCACCTGTGTCCGCGAAGGCAGTGACCGCATTATGCTTCCAACCTTGCGTACCTCCCCTTTTCCCTGTCTACTTCCACTCCTGTCCATTTTCTTCATTGTTTGCCCCTCGGAAAAACCGCAAATTCTACTGCAATCGAAACCGTCACTCATTAATTGGAGAGTTGTTCCACCAACAGAAAGAAACCCGAAAATGCACACATTCAGCCGCTTAATTCAACATATGAGGGGGCCGGATTCGACTTCCTAGCACCCAAATTTTCTCCAGCGGCTTTGTTCAAACCCTCGAACCTACGATTTTGCAAGACAAGCCGATGAACCAGAGGCGGTTTGAACTCACCATAAATCCCCCCGAAAACCACGAAAAGAAACGCAGCAAAAAATCACTTCAACATCCGAGGCAAATAACAAGAAAAATCCAACATCGTTGGACGAAAATCCAAGCCGAGACACCATACCGATCGTATGAGAAACCCGCGCGGGCGTCGACACAAATCGATCGGTCCGACGGCGTGTCGACTCAGTTGATCGGAGACCGAGCGACGCGGGAGGAGAGTGAAGACAAGAGCGAGAGAAGCGAGCGGGCGGCGGTGATGATGGGATTCGCTCTCGGTTCACTGGCCTTCTCATTTTATTTATTTATTTATTTATTCCTTTTTTCTTTTTCTCTTTTTGGCTTGTCACGGGTGAAAAATTAATCCAACCGTAAAATTCACATATTTAATCCATATCAAGCGTGCCCTGCCTTACTCGTGAGCGTTTCTTCAGCTCATAATTTTTCTGACGATTGCTTATCTGTCAATTATGCTAATCGGATGATTAAGCTAATAAAGCCACGCCTCAGCTCATAATTTTCAACCGGTGTTGGAAATTTGTTGCTCAGTACTGAAGTGTCTTATATACGTAGGAGTAAAAGATCCAAATGGCTCGCACGACAGGAGCTTCTGAAAATCTGTTCTCGTCATGTGTTGCTGCATTAGTTTCCATTGAATTTTGAGCGACGATAACTAGGGTTGTCACGTGCGACCAATGTTTGAGTGAGTGAGTGACTGCAGTGGCTAGAATTTCTCAGCTCAAGCTATCATGAGCAAAACTCTCAAGTGACCATCATTTAATGGTCACCTGAGAATTGTGACCAATTATTCGATCCCTTAGAGTTGGAGGAACATTGTTTAGCTTTTTATCCGTATATATTCGGGTTTATCCTATTCGAAGTGAGTCATCGAACGCCAAATATGATAACTTTTATCCTATCCAAAGGGTACTTAAGAGTTCAGATGGGCTTGGAAAATGAGCCTCATAGCTTGAGCGACGCCTACCAGCTGAGATTTGGATTCTTATTGGGCTTACGCGTGGCGTACCTCATGGCGGGCTTTTTACCTTAACTCTATGATCGTTAAGGGTCGACTTTCGGCTCTATCAAGTTGCGTTATATAGTGTCAAACGGTTGATTTAAGTAGTAAGTAAGTTTTGATCAAATCGCAAGTCAGGGCAAACCTATAGGGAAATATAATGACCGAATGTTAAGAATTGGGATCAGAGAATCCATTTTCTTTAAGGAATTATTTGCCCCCACAAAACATGGCTAATGATTGCAGGCAAAAATCATATGGAAAACAACAAAAACTGGGAATGAGAATATTAGATGGCAAAAACTCTTAAAAGGGAAAAATCGGAAAGAAAGCCGTATCTTTTACCATTCAAGAAATTGCGCACCCGCACGCGGGTATCGGAGGGCTCATCCCAATCAACCCATTGTCTTCATTTGAAAAATTTCACCAGTATTTTGGCCCACACTGCTATTTTTCTCTATATGGGACAAGGAAGAAAACACCACTCTATTTATTTTACAGACAAATCATCAACAGCACCTTACGGCGGTCCACGAAGAAGATCGGAGTCTGGTCGATAACAGGACAAGATACGAGATGACAACCAAAGTATACTTTACAGAGAGAGAGAGGGAGGTCCCAAAAAAAATGGTCCAGTCAAAAGAGCCCATGGAAGTTCCCCGAATTTGGCGAAAGAACGGGGATGCCTATGCCGTGCCCACGAAAGTTATCCTCAGAAAACACACACGAAACTCGTTTCTGTTTAGAATAGTTCAATTGGCAACGATCCTACCACATCCTATATGATATGGAGGGTATGTGTTTTTTTTTTTTTTTCCATTTTTCTCTCCAACGAAATATTTCTGATTAGTCTAGGTAAAAAACGGAAGAGTGATATAGTAATTAAATATTAAATCATATATTCATCTAACAACTTAAGTTTTACTCTTATGAGAATTACGAGATAAGCCAAAACAAAAAGCAACAAAGGATGATAGGTATGATAATACTCTTTTAAAAGAATTATTTACCTCAAAACGTTCTAAGGTTTGCCGACAAAAATCTCCAGGATATAAAGTCTCAATCGAGAATATTAGATAAAGATTTAATATTTCCCAAGATCTCGTAGGAAAATAATTAGAAAAGGATGCTATATCTCTCGAAAAAGAAACGAAAACCTGAAAGTTAGAAGTTGTGAATTGAACATATGGGTTTAGTAATTTTTAAAGAAAAAGTTTGAACGGACACAACCTTTCAAATATTGTAAGAGCGCCTAATAACCGTCAGGCATAAAATAGCTGCCAATTGAATATTCTTTCATTGATTGGACAAATAAAATAATCGTCGAAAACAATCGTCGTGAGAATAATATGGGTCCACCAAACAAACCTCGAGTCTAACATACAGCTCACAAGGCCCGAATCTTGAATTCTCTCAAGCTCAAGCCTCGCAAGCCCAATAGAGACAGGAAGCGGCAGGGGGCAGCTCCAAGTGACATCGAAGTGGAAATGAAAGGTAAGTGGGACAAGTTCGATTGAGACTTAAGTCTTGAGAATTAGCTGTTATCGTTAATTACTGGTTATACTTTTCTTGGGTCGTGGCCGATAGATCTGGTTGCGGCACCGACCTAGTGTCGGGACCGTGCAACCCCGGACGCCGCCGTGCCTTCCCTTGCCGTCGCACTATTCAGTATGACCTTATAAGTATGATTTAAGTCTTTTGTTGCAGTCGATTGTCAAACACGGGGAGTGAAATCGAGGAATGGAAAAGCAACTATGATGTGGCCTCGAAGATGATGCCACTTTAGTATTAGACATAATGGACACCTAAACGATTTCCATAAAACCATATATAACAAAAAGTTGATAAAACTTCCATGTCAAAAACAGAAATCTTATTTGCATAAAAAATGACTTCTATAGATTTTTCATAAGATTTTCACTATGATAGATTTTTGGCCAACACCCCCCCCCCCCCCCACAAAACCCCCCCCCCCCCCGACCACCCGGGCACCGCCGCCGCCCCGCCGACCAGCAGGACCACCGCGCCGACTACCATCGCCTCGAAAATTTTGTTAATAATGTTTCAAAGTAGAAATTTTCAATATTACCAAATGAATTTTGATCGAAGTCATCCGGGAAGTAAAAAATAACTCTACTTAGGAGAAGGAGAGAAATAACTAGAGGTTGATTTCTGAGAGTGTTACCATGCGCCTAACTGAAGACAGGCATAGTTTTTGGGGAATAAGCGAGCCACATCAGTAATTGTACTTAGATTTTTAAGAGTGCATTTGTCTCGCAAAAAATTTACTATTTCCCTTGTGACAAGCCCGATTTTCGTATTATTTACAAAGATAAATGAACAAAAAATATTTTTACTGTCCACAAAAATATTTAGATATAAATTGTTGTCAATAATAATATTTTTCCTCGATTAATTATGTTAAACGATACAAGCGAACATTTTTTTTGAAAATATTCTTCAAACCGTACATTTTTTGCGAAATAAACGGAGGTTTGCCGAGTAAACGAGCCAAGTAAACTCACTTGACATGCCAATTTATTTAATTGAGGCCTCACACCGAGCTAAATTCAAAATTTATGATACGTGATAAACGAAAAGTAAAAAAAAAGTCTTTTATGTACTCAATTGTAAAGCAAGTAGAAGTTGAAGTACTCACAATAGCAATGCCTCTTTTGTACTAGAACATATGTTTAACTATTCTTACAAGCTGGTCTTTTTTTTTTTTTTTGTGAGGAAAAACAAAACATGGGACAAAGATTCCAAACTCTACTGTACCTAAACAATTTATCTCGTCCGCAACTTCAATAACCGACTTATTGCATTGGACCGACTATGCTAGTATGCAAAACCAACCACTGCCTCCAGATTTGAAAATTGTTGTCCTAAAAACACTTTTTTTTTTATTTGTTCATTTTGTAGTTGCTAGGGCATCTTCATTCATGAATGTAAAATTTAATGGCAGGAGGTGTCACCGTTCCCCCCAAGCTTGGAACTTCCCACACCATGCCGTTCCCCACTCATTTCTCCAGGACACTCAACACACACTCCATTTCTCAATACCCACCTCCCCCAAGTCAAGACAAAACACTGGCCATACCGCAATATCCACTTTTCTTTTATCCTAATCGTCATGCAATGTTGAACCTCCCAAATTGACCCATCAATCTTGTTGGATACATTTAGATTATGTCAGATATATTATGATATTCTGAGTATTTATAACATTTCGGATATCGAGTAATCTCTATTATTCTGGATACCATTTGATTGATTGTGATTGATTTCGTAATATTTAGTTACTATGTATAGTGATCGTGTAAAGCCTATAAATAAGCCTTCAATATACTTGTCTCACGAGAATCTCGCATGGTATGAGAGCGATCCCAAGTTAAAATCTTATAAGCCCCTATTTGCCTCCCCAATTGCATATTTGCACTTTTTTAGGTTGTGGCCAAAGTCTAGCCTACGCGCGAGGGAAGTGATCCCACAAATCTCATAAGAATCACCTACCTACCTCTTTGCCTTTCTTTTTTGTTTTGAATTTTTGGGCTCCTCACAAGAATCATTTGCTTACTTGGGGAAAGGGCATTGAGCCTCTACCACTTACTCCCTCCCCTGGGTTGCATTGCTAGAACAAGCTGTGAATATGACCACCATCCTACCTTTGAAAGTTCACCAGGCAGGTTCATGGGAAGTTTCCTTAAAGGTAGGAATTTCCTGTTGGGAGATGGTGAAACTT
Source organism: Rhodamnia rubescens (assembly GCA_021437795.1). Lineage (NCBI taxonomy): Eukaryota > Viridiplantae > Streptophyta > Magnoliopsida > Myrtales > Myrtaceae > Rhodamnia > Rhodamnia rubescens. Next base: position 871,666 of record JAILYA010000032.1, on the reverse strand, counting down.
TCATGTGAAAGGATCATGTGTAAGTTTGACAAAGAGGGTGTTTGGGACACATCTCAATCACCGTAATTACCAGGGAGCTTTGAAGATCTTTAGGGCAAAACAAAGAAGATTCTTCCAATCTCAATGGCACCAGATCCATCAATCTGTCCTTGTAGACCCCAGAAGTTCATGCAAAGTAATGGGGATGCACGAGGAATCTGATGGTGATATTTAAACAGATATGATGTGGGCATCAGGGGAAATAATTTGTTCCCCTAGAATAGTGACAAAAACACAGAAAATTGATTTATTAAATCGATATACTAAATGATATGGCGGAATGCGAATAGATCTTTAAGCAAGTGAATTATATTCAACAAGGTCATGTTGTCGTCCTTCTCGAAGGAGCTTCCCTCTAACTAGGTTATGAAATTGGATTTCGCCCACATTTACATATTGCTAAGTCTTACATGTGTGAGAGCCACATCTTGTCATATTTTTACTACGTGTTTAGTTATTGTGATGGCTAAAATTATAATATAAGAGTTATTGCGATGATAATGTTGGTAATGAGTGGGTAGTAGACGTTTCGATGTTGGTGTATGCAGTGAAATAAAAAAGAAGAAAAGATATAAAGGTCATTTTATGGAAAGACACTAGAAGTGCCAATAGCTAGGTATGATGCCCGTTTTTTTTTTTTTTTTTGTTAGAATACGACACTCACTTTAATACCAAAAGTTTTATCAACTCACTTAAATGTCAAATTGGAGAAAAAAATGATTACTTAAGTGTCAAATCAAAGAAATTCCGATAAAATTGATTAGGTAACATTTATAATCAAAATTTTATAGTACGTGGCATATTTTTTAAATAATCCACTCTATGTGGACTTCTAAACTTAAAAAAAAAACTCACGATATTTAAAAATTTAAAATTTTAAGAAAAAAGTCAAGCGAAAAAAAAAATCTCGCTTGCCCGAGCCTCGCGGTGGCCACCGGGAAGGGCCAGCGTAGGTCGCCTAGGCTTCCCAAAGCTCAGCAACCCTCGACAGCCCCCAACAAGGGCCTGCTGGCCCAAATCTAGGGCTAGCACGACCTTCGCCTTATATCTGAGTGAGGATCGTCAGCCCTCGCCTGGGATTTGCTCACCCAGGCGATGTTTGCGACTGTGGGCGTGAACGGCTCATTGCCAAAGCTGGTCGGTGGTGCTCATGGTGGCTTGTCATGGCCAAGGGGTACGACAGTGGTCGATGGGTTTTGTTTACTTGCAAAAAAACAAAAACATTTCAAGTAGTGAAAAGGCCGCTGGTCGTCGTGGGATGGCTGGAATTCTTGACTCGCTGTGGATTGCAAAGGACAACAGCTCGTCGAGGAAGCGGCTGGCGCAGCCAATGCGGGAACATCGGGCTTAATCCATCCTCGTCTAGCTCAACTCATCTTTCGTCGAATGAACCAACCCATGCGCTATTCATGAAAGGTAAAGCCAATTCCTGCTGTAATTTAATTATGTGGGTTTAAGGATGAAGTTGTCGATTATGTGATATAGTTGTCGATTTACAAGTGTTATTGCTGATTTCGAGACTCCTATGGATAACCTAATGATTAGAGGCTATTTTGGTCGATTTCTACCACTATTTGATGACCTGTTATGATGTTGTCTTTTGGGCTGCCCAAGCTCGTGCACAAATCTAGCGGGTCTTCAAGCTCCAATGCATATAGTTAAATGCATTCCGTCTTTCAATTCACAGATTTTTATATGTCTTTATCGTGGTGTTGCTTTTAAGAAAAGTCTGTTTAGTTTGAAGAGTCTTTTCTTTTGTTTAGTTATGTTTCTATAAATAGAAGTGAAATTTCCATTATAAGACAAACAATTTCAATGAATGGGAATATATGAGATTTTTTCTATGTGAGCAAATACCTTTGGAGCGTAGGCAACTCCTATTATGGTTTCTTTATTCTTGATGGTGAGTTAAGAAGCCATTTGTCCTTTAGCTGGTGGTCTATCTTAAGCCCTTTATGGTGAGCTTATCTTATGCCAAAGTCCTTTATCCTTATATGGTGGTTCTTCCTTTATCCCTTGGTGGTGAACTTCACCAATCTCAATTGTTATCTTTGGTTGGTGGTTTGTCCTTTATGCCTTGTTGTGAATCGTATTATATCATGCATTTCTTATTTATCCTTCTAACGCATGCACTCTTATCCATACGTACTTCTTTTCACTATCACTCAAAATACACTCGCCCTTCCTCACAACCACATCAGCAACTATGCACAGGTTGGTGCAAATTGAGCTCGCAAGATCAGCAAATTTAGTCTTGGCTGTGAGCTACCAACCCCCCACAATCATATCCCCTTAGGCGAGGGCCGGCAACCCTCACTTAAATTTGGGGCAAGGGTTGTGCCCAGCCCAAGATCTAGGCTAGCAAGTCTTCGCCATGGGCTGCTAAGGTCTCACCTGGGCAAGTGAGGTTGTTGAGCTTCGAGAAGGCCTAGGTGACCTCCGTCGCCCCTTCCCAACGGCCTATGGCAAGTGGTCATGGGCCAGGGCTTGGCCACAACTAGCCGTGATCTTTTTTTTTTTTGAATAGTTTTTACTTATTAATCTAATTAAGTCTATTTTTTAATATTTTTTAAATTATATTTTTTATTTTACTTATGTTACTAACTACCTTCACGCGAGCCACGTCGACTCATGATATTAATAAAAAAGGCCACATCGGATTTCCGACCAAATAGACCGGAGTTAGCACCGAAAATATCGTTTTTCAAAATATTTGGTATTTAAGTAATTCGGAAGAAACTTTTGGTGTTAAAGTGAGCTTTGTACATATCTTTTGACATTTCTAATTTCTACTATTGCAATCAGACGTGCTTTTAGTACGCAAATTTTGTATATCAGACTAGTAGCTACTATTGCAATCATCACTGTACTTTCAAGAGATATAATTCTCTCCACATTGACCTCTGATTGGAGAGTGGCCCGCCTAAATGTCAACTACAGGTGGCTTTAACTTATAACGCTGTCCAAACTAATCCACATGCATTTAATTTATTTGAATAGGAGGTTTTGTGCGTAAGCTCTATGTAGGCAACAATTGAGTGGTCACTCACCAACCAATCTTAAACTTATTATACGGATATCAATTCAGTCTTCAAGTTTTTTTATTTTTCCAATTTAGTCCTAGGCTTTTGCACGAAATTTCAATGTAACTATTCCAATCAATTTTCATTGGAATTCGGCGATGCGGCGATCCACCGATCGTCGCCCAACCTACGTAGCACATCCTCTCGACGAAAATTGGTGAAAGTATACGTTGGATTTTCATACAAAATTTTAGGACTAAATTAACAAAATCGAAAAATTTATGATTGAGTTCACATATGTATAATTGATTTAAGACCGATCGGATAATTTCCTCTTCGATGTGGTATTTAAACACAAAATAAACGTGCTCGATCATAGTGAGTAATCTTTCAACAAGCATTTAAATTAAGTCATTTGAGGGTTATAGTGGCGCTAATCACCATTTGAGAGAAGTAGGGCGCGTATGACAACACTTTTGGAGTAGAATTTTGAAATCCGTTTGATAACGTAATTTACGGAAAGAAATAAGTTTGGTTATGCAATTTCATTTTTTTACTTACGGAGATTTTTTTTTTACTTCAAAATTAATTTTGGAAGCAATCTGAAGAAAAAAAAATACTTCTCTCTAAAAGTAAAATTAAAAAAATCAACTTCCGATAAAACCTAATCATCTGGATAAACACTTACCGCAAAATTTGCTTTTCCGAGCGGTAGGACGATCTTGGGATTCCCTCCTCCGGTGAGAATGCTTTTGGTTAAAGAAAGTGATGTTCCATTTTTCTTTTTCTCTTTTTTTTTTTTATAAAAGTAAAAAGTAAAAAGTAAAAAGAGAAAGTGATATATTTACCGGAGATCGTGCTTGCATCATCCTCCCCATAGAAGTTTCTGGAGATCTCGCTGGGAACCGTTGATCACCGCGAAGTCACGTGACCAAAACCGAACCCCCGATCTCAGCCTTAAACTTGACATCTTCATGGGTTTTAAAAGTTGCTTTCTGATTTAGACTCATGTTTATCACTAGTTAGAGCTCATTTATTCTTATATTGTTGTATTTATGCATTTTGCTCCAGTCGAGTTAATTGCTTAATTTTCTAGATGTCGGGAGGGGGTAATTGCACCTCCCTAGTAATCGAAAGCTCAATATCGACACGTTCAATCATTCTAACACTCACTATTGATGTATTATATTGTTGTTATTCAATCATGGAAAAACTAAATATGAAGAGTTAAGTGGGTTTATAGTGTTACCAAAGAACTAAACCCTAATTCTAATGATAACAGTTTGTCGAATATATCGGACATGAGAAAGAAATTTCCTAACAAAATAGGAACTAAATAAATAAAAATCCTACCATAATGCAAATCAAACAACTTTATCCATTCTCTTCAATTAGTAAGCAAAAATGATTGGATTCTGATTAGTTAGGTACCATTATCTGGAGATTTTCGAAATTTTCATAATAAGTCATTATCCAAGTTTCTATGCATTATTTATTTCTGCTTTAATAACCCGTTTTCATTCATGAGCCATGAGTTTCATTTCTTGTGTGACTTTATCAGTTTGTAATAAAACCTATAACCGTGAGTCCATAGAGAAATACAAACACTTGTGTCGACACCAACAATAGCTCATCCGTCGGCACACATGTCTAAGACATGAGAGAAAGTCAAGACGGCAGACCGGAGCATGGATAGGTCATGCGCATGGCACGTGGGTATCATCACGTGATTATCGATCTGTTGGAGGATGCTCACGTGCTAATCGACGGTGGCTTATTAATGCCACGTGTCCAGTCGTCAAATACGACGAAAACATAATTGAAATGACCACTCATTCTAGAGAGCTTTTCATCGAGGGTGAACATGACGCCCAACGAAACTTTCCTTTTCTTGGATCGCCCACGGCTCTTCTCATTCCTTGGAACTTCTCTTGGGAGAACTTCACCGTCAGACAACTGAGCAACTTCTTGGTTTGACATTCGTCGACCAATTGATGTGCTCCTCCATCCCTTTGAATGACTCTCTCGTTCTGCTCTGATGCGTCCACTACTTGCTCTAATGCCTCTTGTCATAAGTCCATTTCTTAGGATTACTGCGGTGACTTAGACTTGGCTATAGAGATAAGCTCTAAGAGAATACTCTGCATTGCTCAAATGTTGGATGATATGAGTGAGGGAATACAAGAACCACCGTTGATCGACTCTAAATTTAATGGCTAAGAATGCATCTTCTCATCTAACAACTTCCGATATTAAAGATAAGAATAGAATATGGTGCATTTATCGTACCACCCAATAAATATTTTAGAGAAAACTCTAAAGGCCAAAACACTTTAAGTCTTGTGATTCACCTAGGTCGTTCGGTTGGCTCATGGCAAACCTCCAATCTTTGTCACAAGGGTAAGGTTGTTGCAATATAAAGATGATTGAGTAATTTTACTAGTGCATTTTAAAAAAAAATTGAAATAGACGGTTACTTTCTTTGTTTTACTTTTTATCCCTTTTTTTTGTCAAGCTTACCCTTTTTTCTCGTGGATCTATAATTAGAAAAATAACCTCACAAGAGTTTTAGGCTCCATTTATTTTGTGAAAAATGAGTCGTTTAAAAACATTTTCAAGACAGTTTAATTTCCAAGAAAATGACTATAATTTCCTGGAGTTTGGTTGAAATATGAAAAAGATCAAGAAAATATTTTCTATTGTTTGGTATGGGAAATTGGATTTAATTTTCCTCCATGCACTTTAGTTAATATTTTATTGTTTTTCCATCTTTATCATTTTTTTATTTTTTAAAATAGAATTTTAATATTTTTAATTATTTATTTTTTTTTTTTTTTTTTTTTTTTTTTTTTTTTTTTTTTTTTTTTTTTTTTTTTTTTTTTTTTTTTTTTTTTTTTTTTTTTTTTTTTTTTTTTTTTTTTTTTTTTTTTTTTTTTTTTTTTTTTTTTTTTTTTTTTTTTTTTGTTTTTCCGTGGCCCGGGGGGGCGCCTCTTGTGTCCTTCTCCCCCGGCGCGGGGGCGGGGCTTTCTTGTCCCCCCCCCCCCGCGGGCGCCCTGGCCCGGCCGGGGGGCCGGGTTTCTTTTGGGGCGGGGCTCCGGGGGGTGTCTTGCTCTCGGCCCACTTCCCCGGGGGAAAAGGGAATAAAAAAAAAAAAAAAAAAAAAAAAAAAAAAAAAAAAAAAAAAAAAAAAAAAGAAAAAAAGAAAAAAATAAAATATTATTTAAAAAATTATTTTATTTAAATTTTGAAAAATAAATAAAAAACGAAAAGAAAGCAAAAGATAATTAAAAAGAAAAATAAGTTGAAAGAGAGGAACGAAAAGTAAGTGAAAAATATTTTTCTACTCTTAAAATAAGGAAATTATTTTCTTTAGTTTTAGAAGGTTTTTTTGATTGACCGAAAAATATTTTCGTTCTATTTTCACCCTCAAAATATGGAAAATTGAGGAAAATATATATTTATTTTTAAAAAAATTTTTTATCGAAACAAACGGAGTATTTTATATAGAAAATCAAAATTATGACCACGGGGATTATTTTCTCGTTGATATGTCCGGTCCCCTTGGACAGAGTCTATGCTGCAATAGAAATCCTCCACCGCCGCCGCCGCCCCTCTCTCCATTATCTTTTTTTTAAATTCCTGGAAAGTCAACCCAAACAAAAATAAGATGGGCGGACGAGGCTCCATGTCAGTCGCCACTTAATTTAATGAGCCTGCGCTTGCATTGTTATCCAATAATAGAAAGAAGCTGATGCGTCGTAACTCTCGTTCAACTGAGAAATTGTCGTCCACATTCGGATCTATCCATCGAGGGCAATCTCAGCCGTCGATTACGCAAAGTCCACATGGGGAATTCTCGTTGGGCCTACGCGGTTTACGGTTGTGATTAAACCGATCTACGTAGGCGAAAAAAAAACCACTGAATTTACACTCCATTAGAAAAATCCAGCAAATTGAAAGCCGACACCACTCTCCTTCATAATTTTAGCCTTCGAATTCCGAAAACTGGGCTGGGAAAGGAACGCAACCTCAGCCATTGATCATGCATTAGTTCGCATGTGAAATTCTCATTAGATCTAATCGATTTACGGTTGTGATTAAATCGATCGGTGCGGATGAAAAAAGTCCACTGATTCACTCAATTAGAAAAACAAAGCAAATTAGAAAGCCGGCACGACACGACGCTCCTTTATATTTTTTAGCCTTCAAAATTCCAGAAAATGGGGCAAGAAAAACGTGTCCCTTAGTGACCGTTGAAGAAGTCCTTGTTTGGTTAACGTTAGGTTTTGGATGTCGTCATTCTTGCTTGGACTATAATCCTCCAATGTTCTGACGGTCCTTAGATATGAAAATCTTAGGGTCAACAACGTTATCTTTTCTACTTTTGCTCCTTTGATGAGGTATGGTGTCGTCAATGAAATATGGACGGGCCACCCGCGATTTATTTTTCAATCTTAAAGTTTTTCTCTAGTTGGACTTTTATTTAAAAAGAGTTTAGAATTAAGCCAAGCTTAGTGGTTTGTCCATCTTAATTTTCTTATGCCCCTTGACTTTCAAGCCAACCCTCCTTAATTAGATCATTCTTTATGTACATATGTTCACAGTCGTGCCCATATGTATGTCCAAAAAAACGCCCCGGTTCGAACAGTTCTTTTGAATATATTATTTGCCCTTATGTTGAACGGAGAAAATTTCATAGGTCTCTTTCAAACATGGAAAGGCTCTTCCGTTTGAATGTATGGTTAATTGGCCCTGCTCATGTTGAATGGATGAAATTTCATACTAAAATCTCACTCTCTTTTGCTTCAAATATGGAAGGTTCTTCCGTTCGAATGTATGGTTATTTGGCCTTGCTTACGTTGAATGGAGGAAATTTGATTAGGGTCTCTCTCTTTTCTCTTCAAACATGGAAGGCTCTTCCGTTTGAATGTATGATTATTTGACCCTGCTTATGTTGAATGGATGAAATTTCATTAGGGTCTCTCCGTTTCACTTGTTGAGTGCTTTCTTTATTTGTAATTAAAATATGAATTTTGCATGAATGCAATTAATATGTCCTTTTCTTTTATGTGAAAATAAATTAGTTTGCAAAATTTCCCTGCGAATATCTAAACTAATATCAATAATAAATTTGTCAATGGCAAAAGAAAATCATGTCAAATATATACAAACCTAATCCTGCATGAAATCATGTTAAAATAAAAAGCCTTTTAAAAAATATGTATGATTTGAACAAAAAAAAAAAACATATATATGACCATACACATACATCCCATGTACACTTTATAATTGAATTTTGCTACAAAAAGATATCCAACGGAACAAAAGAAATAAGGACATATAAGTCTTTTAATTACTTATAGGATGACAATAAATTAGTTTGGCGATAAAGGATTTGAGTGACGCTAGTATCATTGGTGCGGGTTGATCGATTATAAATTTGCAAGAGCAAAATCGAGAGAGACAAGGGTTAATATATATGAAACAAAAAAAAAATTTGTGAGAAAACTAAATCGAATGTCTTCCAAATATATCTACCTATTAGAAACGTTCACTTTACACAATAAGTTCACTCGATTAGAGTGGTAGTTAATAGTGATGACTTCTTATTTTTTTCCACGAAACCTTCAAGAGAAACTTTTATAGGATATCAACATAGTTGTTACATTTATCTAACAAAATTTTAATGACAACTAGTAAAATCAACTTTACAAGGCTGTGAAAACATTCATACTTATAAATTTAAGTAACATTGACTTTTTTACGCGTGACACGTTATATAATATAGAGAAAAAATCTATCAAGTATGTCTCCATAATAAAATAGAGAGAAAAAGTTACTTTGTCCCTTGCAATACAATGTAGAAGGATAGAGTGATTTCAAAACCTAAAGAATATCTATAACAATAAAATTAACGATACCATGTACAATTGTTAGGGAGAATTACTAATTTAGTCAAAAAATTTATTATACATAGGCTAATTTAGTCAGTCCTAAACTTTTCAATAATGCCAATATAGGTATTCAAACTTTGCAAAAAATTTCAATGTATTCCTTTTGCATGATTGCCGTTGAAAATTGTTGACCTAGCAATTCACGAATTGTCCATGTCGAATGTCACGTAGGATGGCTTGCGATAATTGGACGGGCGTCATCAATTTTCGGTAGCAATTAGTCGGAAGGACTAGATTGGGATTTCATGCAAATGTTTAAGATTGCGTTGGCAAAATTTAAAAATTTACGACCGAATTAACATGCATACAATAAGTTTAGGACCGATTGGGTAATTTTCCCCATTTATTATGTGTGATAGAGACATATTTATCATACAGGGTTTATTTTTAATTAATAGAATTAAACCATCCTATAACATAGATAGTGATTACTTTGATTCCATCCAAAACAACATCAAAGGTCCTTGATGAATTAAATTTTACTGGAGCATGACATACAAGACGTGTGATGAATATGTAGTGAATGTATATATGAGAAAATAGACCTACGATTTTCAATCATGATTTGTATTGCATTTGAAATAATTCCTTCTGCCTATTAAATTTCATGGTTATTGTCAGGACGACTCTCTCTCCAAGCACTCACTTTTCCCGTACTTTGAATTTGCTAGAGGATAGAAAGATTTTAGTAAATGTAAATTTCAACAAACTCACCCGTGCAATTACGTACACTAGTAAATAGTATAACACTCTTCTTCATTGAGAAAATTTATAAAGAAAATTCCAAATAAAGGCCTAAAATGCCCTTATTTTTCTCAAATAAGAGCCTCTAGTGAATCTTGTTTCAAATAAAGACCCATGAATTGCCTTCCCGATTTCAAAGATGGGCCTAACCAAGGCATTTTCGTTATTTACTTTTTCAATTTTTTTTTTCCTTTTACCCTTCCTTTTCGCCGGTGGCCAGCCATATCGGTCACTAGCGAGGGCCAAACGAGTCATCCTCACTTGGGCAGGGTGAGGGTTGCCTCCACCAACCACAAAAAAGAAAAAAAAGAGAAATGGAAAAAAAAAATCAAAAAATTGAAAGACAAGAATGCCCTTAGTTATAACCTTTTTTGAAATAACGAGCGACTTCAAATCCTTATTAGAAACAAAGTCAACTTTAGGCTATTATTTGAGAAAATGAGGATAGTTTAGGCCCTTATTTGAAATTTTCTATATATATGTCAGGGTTCAATTAGAGCAAATCACAATATTGTTGCACATGGTCTAGCATGGCCTCGTTCACGCCCAGGGTCAAGATCGCTCCAACGGTGGCCGACGAGCTCGGATCAAGGTTATCCATGGCTTCCGCGACCTCAAATCGAGGAGGTAGACACGGGGCAACTTGGATCTGAGGTCGCCGTGTTCTTCCAGATTTGCTTTGTCTCTCCTCGCTGTGATTCTCTTATGCCAGCGTTTGTGTGTGCTTCTTGTTGTCCGAGAGGTTTGGCTGATTTGCGTGAGTTGATGTTATGGGTTTCTTCAACCCAAACTTGGGCGAGGTCTTGCAGGTGAGGGCCGGCCACTCTTGTGCCACCCTCGCACAAGGTTGGCGACCTCCACTGGCCCCTCCGGTGATAGGCAGTGGTAGGGCCTCACTGCTAAGGTCTTGCCCTTTTTTTTTTTTTTTTTTTTTTTTTTTTTCAATTTTGTGTTTTTTTTTCAAATATTTGTTTAGCTTTTTTTTTTTTTTCAGTTTTTAATGTAATTTAAATAACATTTCTAAAAGTATAATAATTAAAATTGCCACGTAGAATAAGAAAATTAATTTAAAAATGCCATGTTACAATTTTCCGTTAGATAAATTGATAGTGTCAACAGGAGGACTCGATTGAATCAATATAACAAGTTTTAAGACTTAATTGCACTTTTTGTGAGTTTTATGACTCAAATGCACTTGTCGTAATAAGTTTTAAGGCTTCTAGTGAACATACCCATTTCCTTAAATAAGAGCATGGAGTAGATCTTGTTTAAATAAGGGCCTGAAGTGTCATAGTAATTTCAAAAATGGTCCCGACGACCAAAGGCATTTTCATTATTTAATTTTTCAATTTTTTTCGTTTTTTTCTTTTTTGTTTCCCTCCTTTTCGCCAGTAGCCAACCATATTGATCACTTGGTGAGAGCTGGGCGAGTCACCCTCACCCGGGCAGGTTGAGGGTCGCCTTCACCGGCCACAACAAAGAAAAAAGAGAAATGAGAAAAAATAAAAAAAATAAAAGATCGAATACCCTTAATCAAATACTTCTTTGAAATAATGATGGCATTTTAGGCCTTTATTAAAAACAAAGTCAACTTTAAGCTATCATTTAATAAAATGATGACACTTCAAATCCTTTTATGAAATTTTTCGTAATACATGCATATGTATTTGTATGTCTATATATATATATATATATATGCCAAGGTTCAATGAGAGCAAATCACGATATTGTTGCACATGGTCCAGACAGGCGAGGACAAATTAATCACATCCGAACTCCAAAGAAATCAGGCTGTAGTTTTCTTTATTAGCTTAAAAAGGAATTTGCTCATCGGGTTGTTATTTTCAAAGCCAAAATATGCCATTTTTTTTTGTCTAAAAAAATGTGCAATTAACTAATCATAAAAACATGAAATTACTTAAAAAATTTATAAGTTGCTTCTTGGAAACAAGTTTGAGCTCCTCGACTTTGTGGGGCGTATAATTTTCGAGTGAGTTTATTTCACGGAAAGCTCAAGATTTAAAAAAGATTTTTGAAAAATGATTGGTTAAATCTCTTAGAAAAGTTAGTCAACGAAAAATATTTTCATTACCGATGTAACTTATGCCTAACTATTCTCATGGGTGATGAAAACATTTTACATTCTTTCATTTTTGCAAGCGATACAAATGATTATTTTTCGAAAAATATTCTCCAAATCTTGTGTTTTTTTTTTAAAGCATTTAACAAGAGTTAAGGCATGACATGTTTCGGGCCACATTTTGAATTCTAACTCGTAAGATCACATTTCTTCGGCAACAATATTATGACGTACTTACAACTTTACATTATATCCTAATTACCACAATTTTAATTTTTGATATTTTATGTGCTTTTTTACTTTTTAAACCTTTTCAAATCAGTCACAACTTTTGAAGCCTAGGTCCAAAGACAAACTATCGAACGGCTTTAGATCTCAAACTTAGCCGGGCATTCAAAGGGATATATAAATACTTACTGACGATCAAGTTGAGCGAATCTCATCAAATCACATAGACCTTTTAACTCCACGAATCCTACCTCCCCAAGATCGCAACAAAACTCATCCATGTGATCTTCAAACTTCTCATTTCTTCGCTTCTCCAAATTGCGCGAGATGCTTTCTCAATTATTATGGAGTCCAGACATTCTCGGGGCGGGACTAGAACATCACGAAATCTACAAGAATATTTGCACCTAAAGCAATTGGGTTATAATTATAAATACTTTCAATGGGCACAATATCCCGTATCCATATATATAAACATATCCATTTATACGTATATAATTTCCCGTCCGCGTATTAGTTTAAATTTTTAGGTTGAATTCATTGGGGAATTAGATCTTCCATATTATATCTTCATATTGGAGAGTCAATTATTCGTGTTGGTGTGGGAATGAATGGTGGTTGAGCTTTGTATGCACAAGAGTGCTCCAAAGAGAATTTATTCTGCAAAAAGAAGGTGAATTCCTCTCATCCAAGTTGGCCAAGAAAATGAAAGCGCATGCCTCCCTTCAATCACTCTATGCGCTTTATTCGCTTGCGGAAAATTCTGCCATTGCTTCAAGAACATTGGGAATTTTCTTTTTTCTTTTTGTGAAACTAATATATCTCATAAGAAGATGAATTTTCTCCTATTAAATCAGAGGATAAGGAGTTCATGTGTCACAGGAGACAGTGAAGGAATCGATAAAGAGGTCAAATTTTATGTTTTGTTTCGTTGTGATTGTGGTGTCGAATCCTAACGAAAGGGATGAAAATGAAAAATGAGAGGCCAAGACTTCAAATTTGGAGCCGTGATTGTGAGTGACGATGATTCCAGATCTCGACGTTCGTTGCCCTCCGTTGCATGGTGAGAACGAACCGTCCCCTCGTGGCCGGGAATGGCGGTTGTGGCGGCTCAGACCGTGGAAATGGCCAAGCCCGGGCGGAGCATGGAGGAGGAAAAGAGAGAAAAATTATAATTTTTTTTAATCTCCAAGCCAATGCCCATGTGTCAAGAATAAGATCAAGATGTAATTGAATATTAGTAAAGCGCACGCCACATTAACTAGTGGCGTTCTCGAACCACTGAATATTTTCTCATGAGCCGAACGCTCGTGGCGAGGCTCCTTTCGAGGGCACCTCGTACTTGGGTGGGTGGCCATTCCTAGTACACGAGAAGCTTAATGTGTGCCCCCATTTATGAGGAAATTGTCTAATCAGCCCTAAACTTGTTCTACAGCTGCCAATTCGCTCATAAACTTTTTTTATTTTTGCCAAGTAAGTCATAAACCTTTGCGTGAAATTCAAAGTAGTCCTTTCGGCTATTTTTTGCCGATGATTACTAGATAACCACGTCAACGATTTCCGCCTAAAATTGATCGAAATAACTATATCGAAATTTTGTGTAGAGATTTAGGACTAAATTGAAAAAATGAAAATATTTAAAATTGAATTGACGTCCATAAAATAGATTTAGGACTGATTGGGTAATTCTCCCTCCTCCATCCATTGACTTATATTCTATACATTAGACTATAGCACGAGCAAAGGAATGACATGTTATATGTTGTAGTGCTAACGAAATGGTGTTCGCATTTCTCGTCCACTACCGAGTAAAACCGCCTTAATCTCATTTAATAAATTTTTTTGGGTTCACATTTTATCCTAGTGGCGCCATTTTGGTGCCAACCTCATATCAAATAGACGTCTTATGATGTAGAAAAAGACTAAATTTAAAAACAAAATACAAGAGAGTCGAGAAAGAGATTGGAGGGCGAGGCATTGCCCCTTGTTGCCGACGCTGCGAAAGAGCTCGTCCATGGCCGCAACAAAGCTCGCCACCACTGTTAGGGTCGTCGGATCAGCTAACCCTTGTCGGCATAGCAATCGTGAGGTCCAACGGGCCCTCGTCCGACGGTGGCGAGCTCCGTCACGGCCGCCCCCAGTGAGGGCAATCAAAGTACCTCAAAACACAAATCTTCAACATATTCCATCCAAATGGGTGAAATTTGTTGTCCGATTTGAGCATTGAGCCCTGAGCGGTTAGTCGATTGAATGATAACGTCACATTTGGTTGTCCACTATAAGCAAATAGACTTTTTTTTTCCCTTTTCTTTTTTTTTTCATTTATCTTGAGCATTAACAACACATGAGAAACAAATAAAATATAGCAATATATAACGTTATTCGACCTTAACATAGTATAATCTACAACCATGATGATAGGCGTCGATTACGGGATTGTACCAAGGGCAATCCTTGTAGGAATTGTACGGATGGCATGCATCAATTGTTAACATATACAATTCAAATTTTTCCATGGCCATCCTTCTCACTTGGGAAGAGAAGGATGGCCATCGAGCGCTTAGGTCGGATCGAATCGAACCACAACCATAAGATTGTGGGCAAACGTGCGCAAATCACATTATATAGGGGGTGAAATTGACAAAACAGAAGAGAACTTCTAGGATTAGGACCTCTTGCCCGTGCGAAGGCCCCCTAATAAACGAACGGTCATGATGAAGCATGAGAGAGGTTGCTTTTGGGAGCGGGGTCCCACATCCCAATTATTTTTCGCATGTGGCGATCAGACGCGGGTGAAATTAATACTTCCCCCTATTTCCAATGCCTAAAAACATTAGTTCCGGTAGATAATTTAGATAGGCATGAGTTGGATGCCATTTGAGAGTAACAAAAATCCCGTAAAGAATAATAAAGTAAGGAAATTAATGACTTACTTTTTTTTTTTTTTGGTGGTCAGATGGAAATTTATGACTTACTTGAATCGAAGACATCATGCGAAACAAAACTCGAAGACGTAATATCCGAAACTCCGCTGATTCAACCCGGATGTGGGACGCTACTAGGGATGATCGATTCCCGATCCGGTCCGATTCTCCTCAAGAATTGAAAATCGAACCGGTAGTCCCGATTCCCTTTTTTTGGAACCGGATATCGGACCGGCCACCATGGGAACCAGGAACCGGATCGAGGTTGGTTCCAAGAAACCAAAACTAAAACAGGATGTTGATTTCACATTCCTTGTCGAACCGGTCCCGCGGAATATAAAACTGAATCTATTTATGCTCTTATACTCGTTCCTTCATGTGTTTGTGGAGCCGGAGTTCAGTTATGTGATTATTGCTTCAATTTGTGAATTTAATTCTTGTGCGCAGACTTTAGCTTGCTTCAAGTTTTCGAGGACTAGGTTTTTTCGGTGTAGCTTTAGGTTTCAAGGTTATAGATTTTTTAGGTTGCACTCTTGATGATACTTGTTGGGGGCTTACACTATACGAGATTGAAAAGGTTATGTTTTTTATAAGGATGCTTAGTAGTATATGATCTCAAGACATAGTTTCAATATTTTGTGCCAAGCTTCAAATCTCTTGTTTTAAAATTCAACAGTCCCGGTTCGGTCCTATGTCCTTAGAACCAGGAATCGGACCCTCCCGGTCATCGGTTATTATATTAAGAACGGAAAGCCGATTAGGACCCATCTAGAATAGGGAACAGGGACCATCGGTGCGAGTCCGGCGATTTTAGGTGCGGGTTATCCGATTTGCTCACTCCTAGATGCTACTATGTGAATATACCCGACCGTAACCATTTGAAGATGATGTGGAGTGTGCATTCCCTATTATTATCTCTCTAAGTTGAGAGAAAATATTTTTTTTCCATTCATCCTAGGAAATACCCCCGAATTTTACACCCCGAGTTTAGACCAAAGCAGTTTAAGGATTTTACTCATGTCCTAACTTACTTGAATCATGAGATTTTTTTTCTTAATTTGAATTTGCCTAAAAAATAATAAAGTCGGAAAATTAATGACTTACGCAAATTGTGAACATTTTTCTTTCTTAATTGACTTTTCCCTAAGAAAGGGAAATTTTTTGTTTTGGCATTCAGGTTGTCAACAGCTTTTAACTGGTTCGGACAAAAGGAAAGTTTGGGGACTGGGCAAAGAATTTTGAGAATGGTTATCAATTGGGATAAGCATTTTAATATTTCGCGTGCAATACGTGTGGGGCCCACGTGCTTTGCCCCAATTGCATGTCAATATTCGGGTTATTGGATAGAAGGTCATCTCGTAAATTTAGTGCACGGAATTTCGGTGCACTTATTCAATAATAAATCGCCGATTTCTATACTATGAATTTCCAATATGGTTGACCCATTTTTTTAATGTTGTGACTAATGTATCTTGACCATGTCAAGGTGTAAGTCTAAAAGAGTTAAAAAATTCTCACATGTAACTCTTGTCCGATCGTTCCAAAGCCAAATTCGACATTTGAATCGGATACGTCTATTTCTCAAAATAACGCAACCCTAGAGAGAGGGAGCACCGTAGATGCTGTGGGACCGTGCACCACCGGATCGCTACTCGGGCTCTTGCCCCTTCTCGTGAAATGGGATTTTGTTTTTGGAGTCTTTCCATTAAGAGTGGGGGCCTTGACCGGGAGGGATAGAATCTAACCGTGGTTAGCCCCACTCCGCGTTAAAACCCCTAACCATGGTTAGGATATTGGCCCCCGGAAGGCCTTTAAAAGGCGGCTCCTGGCTCTCCCTTTCCTCGCACCAAAACTCGTTCGTCTCATCGTTGTCGCCACCACCACCCCAACTTGAATGATCGAGTCCTCGTTCTCTTTCGCTTAGCTTTTTCTCCGTCGAATCCGCCATTGATCGGCTCTGTTTCGTTATCTCTGGTTCGATCTCTCTCTCTCTCTAATTGCTGAAATTTTTGGATGAGGTTCTTGATCATGAAGTTCGGTTACAAAAATTTCGAACGACAAATGGGTTTTCGTCGAAAATACGAACAGTGGAGGAGCGGTGCCGCGAGAAATGTGGCGGAGTGTGGGTGATCGTAAGACTACGAGTCTACGACACGACTTTGCTTCACAAGAGAGATAAAAGCGCCGCGAAGAATTTTGGGGTTTTTTTTTGAAATTTTGTCTGGAAAAATTGCGCTGTCAAATAAAAAATCGGATGCGTCGAAACTAGATTTTTGTCCTTTTCTGAAATGCTGTTGAACACAGCAGTCATCGTTACGTAAAACAGAACGCGTTCGACGAGTTGAGCTTCAGCAAGAGTCGTAACCATTGTTGTCGTGCTTGTTGTTATTGGACAGAGACATCAAGATGGCGGCCAGCGGGAACGGCGAGTTCAGCTTCAGCAACACCGCCGCCGGGATGGCGAGGAACGGGCTGACGAAGATCCAGACGACGGCGAGCGGCGGCGGCAAGAAGCAGAGCGAGATCTGCCACGACGACAGCGCCACTCCGGTGAAGGCGCAGACCATCGACGAACTCCACTCGCTGCAGAGGAAGAGGTCGGCGCCGACCACCCCCATCACGGGGGCCCAGAGCTCCTTCGCCGCCGTCTCGGAGGAGGAGCGGCAGAAGCAGCAGCTTCAGTCCATCAGGTATCGTAACGTACGGGTTTGAAATTGTTGGAGGCTCATTTAATTTCCTTTTTCCATGAAAATTATTTAACTTTAGCAATTTTTCGAAAAAAAAAAAAAGATCAATTTTTACGTTAAAATTTACAACTTTGACATCAAAAGTTTACATCTAATTTTTTTTTGGGTTTTATGTAACTTAAATTAGTGCGTCATTGGCCTCGTTGACGAGGGAGACCGGTCCCAAGGTGGTGAAGGGCGACCCCGCCAGGAAGAGCGAGACCCCGAAGGTTTCACAGGACACCCACCACTACTTCACCCCCCACCGTCGCCGTCAGCGACAGCGGTCTCAAGTTCACTCACATCCTCTACAACCTCTCTCCGGCCGGTATGTGTGCGTATATGGGTATCTTCTTTCGCTTTTTAACGTCAACTCGCGATGGAAATTGCGTGGCCATGTCCATGGGGAAAACGAAGGGAAAGCAAGTCGATTTCCACGTTCTGCTGTTCATGAGAAATTGCGTGGGTCATCATCTTTTGACTTGTCTTGAAATGGGGCTTGGAGTTTCATGGAAGTTATGATTTCGTATCTTTAATGGGAAAGAGGGGGGCCCCGTGGGATTGCACTAGCTCCCTCCTGGTCATTGTTTTCGTGAAATTATAGAAATTTCTAATGTGCAAGTGCAATGAATTGATATGACATGGTGTGTGCCAAATTTGTAGATTCATTGAGCTAATAGAACTTTTTAAATCAAAAGATTGGATTTACAATTTTGTGCAAGTAAGTTGTTCAATAGATTAATGATTTTGAGGGCGTGTATGCGGTGCAGAGCTGTACGAGCAGGCGATTAAGTACGAGAAAGGGTCGTTCATCACGTCGAGCGGGGCTCTGGCAACCCTCTCTGGGGCGAAGACGGGCCGGTGTCCGAGGGATAAGCGTGTCGTCAAGGACGAGACCACTGAGGATGAGCTGTGGTGGGGAAAGTAAGTGCAAGCTTTCATGGCTAAAGTAAAAAGACAAAAGCAGATCCTTGCTGATTTTATCTATTAATTAAGTTGAAAAGTTCTGTGATATCTAATTTAGTCGCCATTCAACTCATGGTTGATTATGTTAATGTACAGGGGCTCACCTAACATCGAGATGGACGAGCACACTTTCTTGGTTAACAGAGAGAGAGCAGTGGATTACTTGAATTCTTTGGACAAGGTTTGTTATGCTCATCTTTTCTGGGATCTTTGTTTCTAGTGTTGATTCCCTCTGATGTTGTAGTTGAGCATTCTATGATTGAAAGCAGAATCATTTAACTAAATGTTATAATACTCAAATTATATTCCTAAAAGGAGAAATCACTGCTCACTTTCGGATGAGAATGATGGGAGTGATGGCATCTTTCTTGTCCTTATGTTGAAGTTGGTGTATGGGCGCTCAAGATCATTTGGGATAAGCAATTTCGTCCTCTTGTGTATAACTTTATTGGTACTAGGAGCAGGGGGATTTCTGGGCAATTTCTTGGGTTTGTACAGTCTGAACTGCATCGTTTTTTAGTGGCGTGTCTTTTTCCATTCTTTGTTGAATGCATCAGCAATTAGCCTAGCAAATACTAGGGCAAGTTTATGGTCCTCACGGACCCACCCTGGTTTTAACACGTACTCAAGTTTATTTTGTTTTAATTTCTGCACAAAAACGTTGTGGCACATGACACTCGGAAGTCTTCAAATGATAGTTATTTGTGTGAGAGAACAGTTTGTGCAGGAGTTGTGACAAAAATGAACTTGGGTTCCACAGGAGATTGGTCCTCAAAGGACAATAGAAAACCCCAAAAACATTCGAAATAACGGAAGCATAAGCACATTTTGCCGTTCACTTATCACCAACTATTGCAGAATGAATAATGAGCTGGTAAAATTAATTATGAAGGTGGTTTTAAGTCTTCCTAATTCATTTAAAGGGCTAAGTGCAATCACTATACTTAGATTCTTTCTGTAGGTACAATGAATCTCAACGTCTATGTTTGTCGATGCTGCATTTGATGTAAGAATTTGGCCTGCAATGGACAATTTTCACATGGGATCTTTTACATGTCCTGCGACAGTCTAGCTCTCAAATGTGATGCCTATATTGATTAGTTATTCATGAATTTGCAGGTCTATGTTAATGACCAGTTCCTGAACTGGGACCCGGTGAACCGAATCAAAGTGAGGATTGTGTCTGCAAGAGCTTACCATTCTTTGTTCATGCACAACATGTAAGTGAAACAAAAGAACTATTTTAACAAATCTTCTGCAGTATTTGTTCCCTTAGTCTCCTGTCCACGAAAGGTTAAGCCTTGCCAGATAAGTCTCCTGAACGTTGCCGTCATGTTAAAAATATTGAATCCTGTATGTGTGCATGGTGTTATATAATTCCAACTCATTAGCCCACGGTGGAGGAAGAATTAGACCTAGCGTACGCAATTCGATAACTGGGTGGGTTGGCAGGTGCATCCGACCCACTCCTGAAGAGCTGGAGAATTTCGGTACTCCGGACTTCACTATATACAATGCCGGCCAGTTCCCGTGTAACCGTTACACCCATTACATGACATCCTCGACTAGCATAGACCTTAACCTTGCTAGGAGGGAAATGGTCATCCTCGGCACTCAATACGCCGGGGAGATGAAGAAGGGTCTGTTCAGTGTAATGCACTATCTCATGCCTAAGCGTCAAATCCTGTCCCTACATTCTGGATGCAATATGGGGAAGGACGGAGATGTTGCCCTCTTCTTTGGATTATCAGGTATAGTATCCATCGGAGATCGGAAATGGTGCCGAGTCGGTCGTGACATATGATATGTGCCCTCTCACTCTATGTCTCTCTCTGCCTGTCTCTCTCTCTCTCTCTCTCAATAGTTCTTATCCTCTGCACAACTTAGAGATCGCAGTGCCTTGATTGCTGCTGATGAACTTCTTTTGAATTTAGGTACTGGCAAGACAACTCTGTCAACTGATCATAATAGGTACTTGATTGGTGACGACGAGCATTGCTGGAGTGAGAATGGTGTGTCCAATATAGAAGGTGGTTGCTATGCCAAATGTATCGATTTGTCGAGGGAGAAGGAGCCTGATATCTGGAATGCCATCAAGTTTGGAACTGGTAATTTCTGAACATGCCTTTTCAAATTTCTCGAATTGGCTGGATGAATCAGTATACTTTAGTGGAATTAAATTGGATTTTGGTTTACATACGCCCTCAAGGTATGAAAATGACTCGAGATGTTTGTTGATGACAGTGGTGGAAAACGTGGTGTTCGAAGAGCACACAAGGGAAGTGGATTACTCTGACAATTCAGTTACAGGTAGACATCTTTATCCTTTATAATTTCCGTTATTTTGGAGTTGTTTTTCAAAAAAGATTTCTTTGAATCATTCCAAATAAGATAAACAACTGCATGTTTCATGATTGAAGAACCCCATTTTAGTATCAAAGGTCAAAATGTTGTTAGCTATGACTTGGCTAGTTTATTCCTGAAAGAACATTGAAGTCAACCCTTTCGTTTATTGAGCTAACAGGGTCAGCAAAACCCAATGATGTACGGTTCTGACCTAATCGGTACGGTATGTAGGCAATAAATATGATAGTCGAAGACTTAGTAGCAGAATAGAACATGATTTGAAGCAGAAAAATCAAGATCTTCACTCTGTGAATAAGCACAGATATCTTCACTGCTAAAATCCAAGAAGCCTCAATATGTCATCGAGAAGACTTTCATGATCAATTCTGAACGACGAAGTTCTGCTCATAACAATATGATGACTGTTATTACAAGCATACTATTTGTAACGTCTGATCTGTTCATGTTTCAGAGAACACACGCGCAGCCTATCCCATTGAGTACATACCAAATGCTAAAATCCCATGCATTGGTCCACAGCCGAAGAATGTCATTCTCTTGGCATGTGATGCGTTTGGAGTGCTCCCTCCCGTGAGTAAGCTGAGCCTGGCACAGACTATGTACCATTTCATAAGCGGATACACCGCTCTGGTACGTGTCCCAACTGTCGAACTTTGGTCCTTTGTTGTTTCAAATGCTTAATATGCAGTAGATAGCATTTGATTAAGTGCTAAACGATGATCTGTTCAACAGGTCGCTGGGACAGAGGAGGGTGTCAAGGAGCCGCGCGCAACGTTCTCGGCTTGCTTCGGTGCTGCATTTATAATGTTGCATCCTACCAAGTATGCTGCTATGCTGGCCGAGAAGATGCAGAAGCACGGTGCGACTGGGTGGCTCGTCAACACCGGATGGTCGGGGGGAAGGTATTACATGTTTAAGCACCCCCGATGAGTTGGATCTTATGAAGCTTTTCTTGACACTGAAACCCTTTCATATGTATTGTACAGCTATGGCTCTGGCAGTCGGATCAAGTTGCCATACACAAGGAAGATCATCGATGCGATACACTCGGGCAGGCTCTTGGAAGCTAGTTACAAGAAGACCGATGTCTTCGGGCTGGAGGTCCCGACCGAGGTCGAGGGTGTGCCCTCAGTGATCCTCGATCCTGTGAACACCTGGTCGGACAAGAAGGCCTACAAGGACACCCTGTTGAAGCTGGCCGACCTGTTCAAGAACAACTTTGAGACATTCACCAGCTACAAGATCGGCAAGGATAACAAGCTGACGGAGGAGATCCTCGCGGCCGGTCCGATATGCTGATCTCGAGGCGAAAGGAGTTTGCATATGTGTGGTGGTTCGGGAGATTATACTTGAGCAAGAATAACAACGCAACATTTTATATTGGGAGTGTATTAAGTTGATTTCCTATGTGCTTGTGTGTAAAAGTTTTAATTGGGAGACTACCAGGTTTTGGACTTACCTCCTGTCAGCATCTTTGGAAGGATCATTTTCCACTTGCTCGGTTTAAACCTTCACTCTCTCCTCTCTCTCTCTCTCTCTCTCTCTCTGCACTGTCACAGTGCAGGATTGATCTTGTTGCTTTCATGTGACTGGAATTCCACAACTTAATTCTCAGTAGACATTAAAAGAGGATTTGGAAGTTACCGAAGGAAACTACATTGGGATCTGTCTCGATCCGCATGACATGCGAGGGGGTCATAGTTGAGGGATTTTTGTGGTGTCATTTGCCATTTCAAGTCATTGAAGATGAAAAGTTGGAGGGAAGCAAGGACTCAGATACGATTTCTGCTTTGTTTCCTTCCATGGCATCCGCCGATGTTCGCTTATAGATAAATCCAGCCGGAATAGCTGTGAAGTTTGAATGCTTGAGATGTTTTTCCCGTATCCCACTGCAGATTCGGCACACAATTCGTACAAGGATGATCCCATGATAGCTCGGAAATGAAGCGGAAAATCAAGTTGTAAACTACGGGAAGTAACTTTACATGAAAAATATTCATTCAATGACGACTAATGCTCTCCCTCGAGTTGGAGTGTAATATCGAGAACACTCGACTTGCTGAACATGTCCGTATGATTCCTCAGGATAGGAGTTTCTTTTGCCGACGAAATGACAGTTGACCTACCTATGCTCTGTTCGCGCAACAAAAACTAGATACGAGCTACACGAAGCGCAAACCCGCTGTGCCAGCCTATGGATGAGATGCACCAAAGTCATTGAGTAGAGATGAGCAGAAGTGGTTTCGCAACTAGAAGACGCCATAGCTGAAACAGTTCTGTTTCATTGCTCTCAAGAAATAGGCGAGTGATCTAAGAAATATGCAGTTCATCGAACCAGATGAAGAGCTACTCGAAAATGTGGTTTCCAGCTCGCGAATGGACTTAAAATACGAGCGCCATGAACTGTATCGATCCAGAAATACTTAGACGAGTCGATCAACTGGACGACGGTACGTACTTGGGTCATCAAGAACATTGCTGTTCGTATCAGTTCGTTTGCAAATTCACATCATGTTAAAAACCAAAGGAGAGGAACTGATCGGGAGGAATGTTGTTGGGGATTTTTTTGTTTCTTTTGTTTTGATTGCTGATGAAGAGTGCGTTTGTTTCCCAAAAGATAATATCTATTGGGAAATTATTTTTCAGGAAAATGATTATTTTTTTTTTGTTTGATGATATGTGACTGAAAATGTTTTCTGGTATTTGGATCTCGTTTGGAAAATGATTTCGATTTCATCACTTTATTTCAAGGAAAAAAAATTCGAATTTCTTTACTCTTTTTTTATTATTTTTTTCCTGTTTTCTTTTTTTTTTTTTTTTCTTTTTTTTTCTTCTTCCTCCACCGCCGCCAGCCACCGTGACTTGCCGCGACGGCCACTAGCAAGCTCCGGTTCGCCAAGATCTAGAGAGCCTCGAGCTCGCCGTCCGACCGATCGTCGCCGAGGCCCGGTGATCAATGGGGAGAGAAGAAAGAAAAGAAAAAAGAAAAAATATAACAAAATATGAACAATCAAAAGAGAGAGGATTAATTCCGGCAAGTGTTTTCAAGCATGGCAATAATTATGCTCTAGAAATCAAGTTTTGAGCAAAAGTTGATTTTTTTACGTTTGCTCTAAAATTAGATTGAGAGAAAGAGGGCTTGAGGGAGAGAGATTGACGTCGAGAGACTAGGCGCCGATTGTCTCTTTTTATTTTAACTTCTAGAAAGTTATAATTTTTTTTTACTTCTTCAAGTGGCTCCAAAATTACTTTTTAAGCAAAAAATGCTCCAAAAGTAGAAAAATGAACTTGCATATCTAAATGAATTTCTACTTGAAGTTGTGTTACCAAATGAATTTCTACTTTAGAAGCACTTTCGGAGCAAATATTCTACTCCAAAAGCATTTTTGGAACAAAAATTTACTTCAAAAGTGTTGTCATGCGCGTCTTGCTTCGAAAATCAACTTCTAGCTAGAAGTTGATTTTTTTATTTCTACTCAAAAGTAAAATTTATGTTGATTTCTTATAAGAGAAATTCGATTGGTAAAGGTTGAAAATTTCTATTTATGAAACATTATTAAGAAAAAATATTTTATGAAAAATTAATTGTCGACGGTCAAAAAATTTATACTTCATTTTTAAACTTTTTATTTTTCTTTAAAAACATTTATTATTAAAAATATTATTTACTTTTAAAAATAAAAAAGTATTATTTGTATTTTACTCGGGTGGTCGGAGATGGCGACTCGGCGGCGGTCGGTGAAGGTTGGCGGTAGACTGCGAGGCGATGGTCAACGATTGGTGCCGGAGGTAGTTGTGGTGGGTGGTTGCCGATGGCCGGCGGTGGGTAGCAATGGTCCCGAGCGGTGGTTGGCAACGGGAGGGGATAGGTGGATGGCGAAGGCGGGGGCGGCGGTAGAGGTCTCGCGGTGGGCGCGACGATGGGCGGCGGCGGCACGGCGGTGGGTGGTTGGAGCAGAGTATTGGTCGCGAGCAACGGTGCGTCATAAAAATATTTTTTATAAAAGGAGGAGGGGACTCATAAAAGGATTATATCACTATTTTAAGTGAGCCATAAAAATATTTTTTGATTTTGATTTTCCTTTTTCTTTTTTTCTGCCTTTTTTTACCCTAATGAGTTCGTCGAGAGCCAACTGACCATCGCCAAGCGAATAAACTTCTTAAATGGGTAGGTCGGATCGAAAATAGTTCAACCCATATTGACCAATTTCCATGTAATACAAATTTAATGATCCATACCTGACCGGACATACCCGATATGTATTGCTTAAATACTTTAGTATTTAATCCATTAACATAAGGATAGTGATCGCCAGCCGCCTCGCTATGTTACGGCCCGCAGCTGCCCCCTCTACCACCGCCGAAACCTCTAATAAAACGTCTACGAAGTCTCTCCTACCTTCACCTCCACCGCCGATGCTCTTCTCCTCCATCTTCCTTCGGCGCTCCTCCAAGACCTCATCGAGGAATTGGTCGAACTCCCCTCGTGATCAGCTCCACTTTTGCGTCTAGACCAGTCAGCTTGTTAATCCACTAAGCTCACTTATGTCTTTATTTTGCATTGACTTCGAGTAAAACTCCATGGCCTACCTTCGTAAGCTCTCGGACGTATTGTGAGCTTGCGAGTTCACTCTAGACCTAAACTAGCCGATCGGACCTTGAGTTAAGCTCTCCTGAACTCCATTAATGCTAGTTGAATGCTTGGTTTGGCCTGTTAATGTTGATTATACGAGATCGAGTTCCGCCATTGTTGTGATTGTGGAGCTCTGTTTGAGCTGGTTCGAGGCTAGTTTTTTAATCTAAAACTCTCATATGTTAATCTAGAGATTAAATCGTGGCTTCAATCATGCGTTTTGAGGTTGATCAAGGTTCGAGAAGTCCAGGCCATTCGTCGGTCGTCTTCCTCGTTGGACTGTTGACCACTCAACTTGAGTTGATTGGTTAACGCGCTAACGTGGCGCCAGCTGACGTGGTCAAATCGTCCCCAAGTTAACCCCAAACCCTAATCCAACCTTCTTTAAGCCTCTAGGACTTTACTAGATTCATGTTGATGCGTTTTATCTGCATGTCTCTATTCTTTGGCTGCACACCATTCTTACATGGTTGTGTTTGATAGGATTAGGCTCCCACCCGCATGATGAGCTTAGTTTTAGACTTACTTCACCCAAAATTAAATTTGAAAACATGCATGAAAACAATTTAGGATAAACAGTTGGCATAGGTACCGAAAGGGCGTCGGTAGAATAACCAACATAACCAATTTCCCAAGTCCAAAATCTCCGATTACGCAGATCGAACGGTTTCCCTCAAATGCTCGGTAGGATTTCTAATTAACCCTCAAAAAATTGATTAATGGCTACTCCATGGCATGTATACATTTATATAAGTCACTTGACCACACTAAGATCGAAATTTAAATATCCCTGCAACGAATCGATATGAGTATAGGAGGACTTACGCTAGACCCGTCGGAAAGGTTTAGTAATCCGTTAACCCTCATTCTAGTTCCTCGTGAGGGTCGTTCACCAATTACATGGGATCTGTCTCAATCCGCCGCATGACATGCGATGGGGCATGGCAGAAGGATTTTTGTTTTCTTAATTGCCATTTCAAAGTGAAAGATGAAAAGTTGGAGTGAGTGGAGGACTGACTTATGATTTCTGCTTTGTTTTCTTCCATAGCATATGAGCAGATGTTTACTCACAGATAAAGCCAGCGCGAACAGCTGTAAAGTTCCGATAATTGAGATGTCGGCTGTCGTTTGGTTCAGCTTTTGGCAGGAGGTTGCAAGTCTTCAAAAGCTTGTTAAGAGTCCAATTTCGCTCCCTTTAAGAAACAGAACTCCCAAATAATGTATCAGACTGTCCCGATCCAGCTGATTGTGGTTCCAGAATTGGTGGAGACAGTCGAGAAATCGGATGTGGACTGCTCAATGACCCAGTTTGTCCATGGGTTCATAACCTAAATTATGCAGGACTTTGCCCTATGGTGTCTAAAGCATTTATTTAGTGGGAGACCCTGCCTTGCTAAGAGGAACTTTCTTTAATTGTGGCTGAATATGCAGAAAGGATTTTTTTTTTTTATAATCGATGTTTTCCACGTGTAATGGATTATTACTCCGGGTGGTAGGGATATGCCAATCTTCTGGCGATAAGTCCCCAAAACGCGATCGCTGAAAGTCGAACCCGAGATCTCACCGCTTTAACTATTTAAAACCCGAAAACTCAAATATGCAGAAAAGATTTATTCAGGTCGTTCCCACAAAATGGCTAAATAACCACAAGCTTGTGGCTGAACAAGCAGAAAGGATTGTTGCATAGTTATGTCGGGATTAATGGTTTTCGATATACGCTTGATCCATGTTGTGATTCGTTGAGGGAACTGATCTGGCCTATGCCATCCATTCTTCCCGGAGGCCGGAACCAATCCTCATACTGATACTTCCCTAAAAGTTGATAGAATCAGACTTATGAATCAGTTAGAGCAAGCTCGGCATACACACTGCAAGATTTGATTGGATCCACACCAAGTAAATGTTTTGTTTTACATGTTCATAAGAGCCTATCCAAAACTATCTTCCTTATCTGTATACAAAGCTCAGTTTCTTATGTCAGAGCACCATAAAATCACATCGTACGCCATAAATAGCCCCAACATCTTCAAAATAGTCGGGCCAACTTTGATTACTCTGTGAATTGATAGTGCTAGTACCTAACTTTACAACCTCGAAGTTGGACTTATTAAAAAATACAACCCAAAAGTTTAAATCGATAGATGGAGAAAGACCACATAAATATAAAGAAGATATTAGATCCATTATCAAGCGATGTGGGACAACAACTTCAACAGACTCGGCCTCCAATTTTTAAGGGACGTCCTTTATATACTTGTAACGCAACGGCAATCACGCATTCTGTGACCATTGCACACTGGATGTTGGTCGGCCCCGGAAAGTCCAAGAAATAACCATAATTGCCGCGCACTGTCCCTCACTATAAGTTGTTGAGGATGTATTTCAAATTCTCGTCGAGATGATCTTAACTTCCGTATGTGCCATCGCCACCATATTTTGTGCACCACCTGCTTATTTGAATCGCCTCTTGCTAGATTGAGAATGCAAAAAGGTTCCAATTGGGATAATTGCAAATCCAGGAAGAACATCCACACTATCCTCTTTAGAGTCACCAGAATTCTTCCATTTGTTGTGTAGAAACTTTGTTTTTCCGATTTGTGTGATGGTGTTCTTGTATATGTTTCTGTAACTTTACAGGCTGATTAAACTATTCTTTTATGTGGAATAATTTCTCCAGCTAAATTGAAATTATTTGCTTTTTTGTTTGTTCAATTCTAGTGATTGTCACCTGGGATGTGGATGGACGAAGCAGGCACTCTCCAATCAATTGTTCATGTCTTATATCTTGAGCTCATTCTTGTGTCCTATCAATTCTTAATCTCTAGCCCATTGTTACAGATCCGCGAACAAAGTAGCAGATTGGATCTCGAAAACCCATTTTTGGAGTAGCCTTCCTTTATGTTGGGTAGCTAAACCCCCCAACCTTTATGGGATATTTTATGTTTGGATGCCTCTTTAATGGTTGTGTGTTTAAGAACTCTTGAGTTTTTCAATAAAAAGTGAGTAGGAATGTTTCGACCAAAAAAAAAAAAATCTCTTGCAATTTTAGTAATTTGTCTATCTATCTTGTCTCTATAAGTGTATCGATCTTTATGCTTATAAAAAATTTAAAGGATCATGTCCTCTTGCCTATAAATCACTTTGGAAGATTAAACAAACAGTTTTATTGCGATGTATTTAAATTATTAAATGATGATGAGAAATAATTTGTAAAATACACAATACAAAAAAAATCTTATAAATATTTGGGAGAGTATTTGTGAGAAGTGAAGCATATTTCAACAATTGAACTTTTTTTTAGTAAGGTTGAGAGAGAGAAGATTAAATTTTAATATTAAAACATGTGAGGAATATATAATATAAATAATTTACATATCTGTTCAGGGTTATGACACTAGCGAGATGTGTAATTAAAAAGAAACATGATAATCGCTATCGCTTACCAAATATTGGGTCATCTTTGTTTTATATAACAATTCCCATGGAACTTACAAAAACTAGCATGGTTGGAGAAGTTTCAAAGTAAATATTAGAGATTGTAAGATAGGTTTTAAATTCCAAAATATCGAAACTATGGGTGCAAATAGGTTCCAAGGTTTGGGGCATAGCCACCCTATACCGCCTAGGCTTGTACCATGTATTCTCTACAAATCTATAGGGGACATATAGAAAGATACATAACTATCAAGATTTGGATTAATGTCACAAAAAATCTCAAATTAGTATATCTATGACAAATTTATTTTAAATTATTTTTTATCACAAAAAAAAAAGACCAAACTAATACACATGTGATAAATATACCATAAATTAATTTTTTTATCACAAAAAATTTCAGATTGGTGCGTTTGAATAAATTTACCCTCCATTAGTTTATTTTAAGTTTGGTTAATACCATGAAAAATTTTAAACCGATAGGGGTGAGCAAATCGAAGCCCGATTGAGGATCGATGGTCCGATTCTCAATTATAGAGGTTGGTGGTTCGGTTCCTTCTTAAAAATGGAACCGGTGATCGAGCAATTCGGTTCCCATTTCTAGGGGTAATGGATCGGATAGGATGGCCCAAATCGGACCGATTGATTTTAATTTTTTAAAATTTTTAAATGTAACGGAGATCATAAGGGAGATGACACTACTATGTTTGTCGTCTTTTTCTCTCTTAATCAACGCGTAACTTTATTGAGCTGACTATCATGTTCTCTTCAGTGAGTTTATATTTCCCACTCTACTACTCTAGATTCACTACTCCCATTTTGCTTCTCTTCTCACATTATAATGATGAAAAATCATGCAAAATGGATATAACCTTCTCTAAATCAATTAGATGGCCAGATTTTTTGTCAAAGCAATATAATTTGGAACCTCCTTGATCCCGGCTACAAAATATATTGATAACTTCAGCTTTAAATGCAACTTGCATCTCATTGTCCCCTGTGATCACGATCTCACTCGAGTGGGTGTTATTAGCTATGATTTAAATCTAACGATCCATCCATGATTGCAATGAGCTACAACTTAGGTCGAAAAAAATGAAAATTCTACGGTTTATTACTAGTCTCATTGGACCGCTCCGAATCGGACAAGGACAGACCGATGTTCGGTCTGTCCACGATCCTAGAAATTGGGAACGGACCACCAATCCTAGTCCTTCCCGATCTTGAGGAGAACGCCGACCGGAACGAACCGCTCACATTTATAAACTAATATACCTATGACAAATGGAGGGTAAAAATTTAAAATTGGTACACCAATTAACTATCATGTGCCATCTAACTCAATAATTTGATGGTAAAATATAATGAAAACTATCTGGATGATAAATTTGTCACATGTGTATATGAGTTTAAAAATTTGGTGATAAACTTACCTTCAATAGTTTTGTCAAATGTTGCCTTCAAATTGCTAAGTTGAATAACACATGATTGTTTACTTTTCGCAAAAAATACCAATTGAAATGGAGGGTTTCTTCAAAGAAGATATATTAATAAAATAAAGATCAAAAGAAAGATCCAATCTCTCTTTAGAGAGAAGGGATGGAAGAGAATAAAAAAGAAATAAAAATGAGTACCTCGTCCAACATAAAACTTGTGAATGAGTAGTAAAACACCGATTTTCTTCTCGAGACTTAAATTGATCAAAATATGCAAAATTTCTTACTTTTTGTCGAGGATTATTTTCAAAATTGGGGGGTCCATAGCGATTATACCAGGTTTGAGGTCTTTACCCATGTTTGTCACATGTGTACTAATTTGGTATATTTTGTGGTATTATTTCAATTTAATGAAAATTAATGGTAGGTAAATTTATTATAGGTGTATTAGTTTGGGGTTTGATAGTCAAAAAATTAATTTTGGATAAATTTATCACAAATGTACCAAGTTAAGATTTTTTGTGGTCAAAAAATTAAGTTGGGGTAAGTTTTCATATGTGTACTAGTTTGAAAATTTCGTAATATTAATCTTAAAAAATAGCCTAAGCCATTTTAATTGGGCACTCTATGTTCAAAAGTTTTTTTTTTTTTTTTGAGTAACAAGATCTCGTGAGATGATTTTTGGCTTTGGGGCTGACTTTCGGTATGGATCGGATCGGATCGGTTCGGTTCGGGTATTTTTGGCCCTATTAAATTTTTTTTTTTTTGGTCGGATTGGCCCCACTAACCGAAAGCCCGCCATTTATATAAATTTTTTATTGACGAAATTATCCTAAGTTATGCTTTTAAAGCCGTGTGCGAAAATATGAATAGAAAGACGCCCACTTGTTTCCAAGGTGTCAACACCTCACTGGCTGATCCGAATTAGTCGGATTCTTAATCAATAAGTGTCCCCCCAAAAAAAAAAATATTAACAAAAAAAAAACACAGGTGCCAAATAATTGCACTGACTTTATAATGACATTGACTTTGACTTTTTTTGACACTTGATTGAGAACTTACACTAAAATTGGCCGGACACCAAGTATAATATGTTGTGAATTCAAAGAGGAAACAGAAATTTAATGAAAACCATGTACATTAGAAACGTTTTGTCAATTATTTATTTATTTTTTTTTTTTCACTTGGGTAGCATTTTTCGAAAGTTGATTTTTTTTTCCTATAGTATAAATGAAAAAATATATTCCTAATAAATACTTACGAAAGAAGAAGAAAAATATACAAGAATAATCTTTCGAGATTCTCGACGATGGTTATCGAGATTCTAACAAAATACTTAGCCAGAACAAAAACAAAAAAATTGGAATCGTTAGGGCAAAACCTCGTCTTCTAAAGATTTACACTGGATCCAAAATCTATTTTGTGGGCAAGTTTTTCAAAGAGGGAAATCACTTTTCCTCAAATAGAACATATCAACCTTTTGAATTTCTTTTTTATTTTTACTTTTTCTTTTTTGACCACATATAAAACGGGAGAGCTGCGGTGGACTCTCTTCTTTTTTTTTGACGGGGCAGGACCTGGTTTCCGTTGCGTGACACCATGGAAGCACCCAACGAGAAAGCTATAAATTCACGCCAGCTTTCGACTTTGATGGCCGAATCTCCTTCCCCGCCACCGTCCCACGCGCCACCTCGATCGCCGTGGCTGCGGTCGCTAGAGCCCGGAGGACAGCCGCGGAAGCCCGTCGATACCGAGGAGATGGCGAAGAGGCCTCTGAGAGATCCGCCTCCCACTCCTTCTTGGTTCACGCCGAAACGGTATTCGATCGACTTCTTTTCCTTCGTGCCTTTTGGAGTTGTGATCGGATTGTGGGTCGGGTGTTCTTCGCGACCCTGAATTGATGAACGAGGAGTAGAGTTTCTTGCGTGAGTTTTGCCTCTCAGGGCACTGGAACTCCTTTCGTATTGTTTTCGCTCGCTATTTTTGTTAGTTTGTGGGGGGGGTTTGGTGGGCGCTGTTCGCAATGAAGTGATGAGGAATGTTGTGTGCAGGCTAATAGTTGCTAGGCAATTGCAGCACATTGTGGACTGCGGAGTTCAGTTGGCTTTGAGTGGTAATTTGACGATTGGGAATTTAACTGGTCATAATCGTCTATCCCTATATAATAATTTGGGGTTTCGGTCAATTGGCTAGTGAGTACCCATATGAGATGTCCGTTAGTTTCTATAAGGAAAGAGTTTCTGTGAGATTTCTGGTAACAGACGATCAGGATTAGCTTTGTTAGTTATTGTTTCGGCCACTGATGTTCTGCTCTGGCCTTAGCATTAAGTGCAAGTTAAAGTTAGACTCACTTTGAATATGGCAGGTCAATGACTTGTCTTGTGCTCTTTTCTCATCTGATTGGAGAGTGATCTTGTTACATGCACCTGCGACTGACAACGCCCTGTCGTACCATGTTGACTATGTCCAAAGTAGAATGTGGGTTCGCGACTGTTGGTTCAACTTTACTGAGAAGTCAATGAAGTCATAAATGTTTCCTTGTAAGCGTGAATGAGGCTGGCCATGACCTTCAAGCATGTTATTTATCTGAAACTTCCAGAATGTGTTGTCTAATCTGAAGCAGAGATGGCTTGTGCTATTTAGTTGTGTAATTGTAGTTACTATGACATAATGCTTATCTAGATAATAGAAGTTACTGGGTTCTATGGGACTTGTAGAAGACATATTTGAAGAAACATGTAGACAAAATATTGGAGTTGTTTAGGGAAATAACCAGTAAGTTTACTTTTCTGTATGCAGGTTGCTTATCATCTTTTGTGTGATTAACATGTTAAATTACGTGGATCGAGGAGTCATAGCTAGTAATGGTGTGAATGGTAGTCCGAGGACTTGCACAAAGGATGGAAAGTGCACTGCAGGCCGAGGAATCCAGTAAGTTGAAGAATTTTGTTTTGTCTTATCGTGCAGTCAAGTCTATTGTTTCAGTACCATGGGACCTTTATATTGAACATTTTAAAAGATATTACCAGTTATTGTCGCCGATCTAAAGCAGATTGAATGTGAAATTGAAGTTAATCTTTTTTCTGAACAAGAACCAGAATGTGTATTCCTGTACCACCTACCATTCTCATCTTTTTCCTTCTTTACTGAAAAAATCACAATGCTTGACAGGTCTAATATTACATTGAAGGCTTATGATTTTCTTCTTGTTGGGTTTCCTTTTATTGTTTTCAGATTATACAGTTATTGTTTAACGTTAAAAAATTTTGAAGGTCACACGAAATTCTATTATTAAGAGTTTGTTGTTTAATTTTAACGAAATAATATAAGCTGACAATCTCCATTGCATTGCACCGGTCTCAGTTTTTACTGTCTTCCTAAGTTCAACCCGAAATTCCATCCTATTCTTCTTTTATATTTTCTGGGCGATTCTTCTGTTGTCATCATTATTGTAATCATGGCTAGTTTTTCGAGCATTCAGGAATTTATAGTATAGTGTTAATGTCTTATGACCTTATCATAGCACTTTGGTTGCAGGGGGGACTTTGGCTTGAATAATTTTCAGGATGGTGTCTTGTCATCTGCATTTATGGTTGGACTTCTCGTTGCTTCCCCTATATTTGCTTCATTAGCAAAGAGGTAAAGCCTAATTCCTGTATAGTTTGTACTTAAGGTGGCTTGGCTTATATTGTCATAATATAATGAAGACGTTTCAAATTAATGTAGCTCCTATGAAAATATGATATCAACATAATCATAGTGAGTTTATGATATAGGTTATACCTGCTTTCATTCTGTGTGAATTGTATCTGGTTCTCCTCAGCATGATATGTTATAGTTGGTGTTAATTATTTAGTATTTAAGCTATACCTCCTGTGTTGAAGCAATTTTATCATATGGTTTGGTTGATTTCTTCTACTCTGCACTAAAATCTGTTCTGCCTTCTTTTTTTAAGTTCTAAGTAGGTACTAATGTACGTTACTTTAAAAAATTTGCACGTAATTTCATTGCCACATACTTAGACGGCAGGTATGCAATGAACGATTTGGAGGGGCCTAGGGTGAGATTTAGCTAATAGAGGATGGAGGACTCTATTATACTTTTACATTTATGAAGTTTTCCATATATTAGGAACCTGTAAAATTAGTTAGTTAAATGCTAATAAGTATGTGGTTTATATGCTCAATGTACTCACTTGTGTCATATACTACCAAAACATATATTAAATTATAATTAGCGCGATGCTTTCTTATGAGCCGAAAGAAAGCCTAGAACAATAAGGCGAGTAG
The DNA here is from genome assembly GCA_021437795.1 of Rhodamnia rubescens. NCBI lineage: Eukaryota > Viridiplantae > Streptophyta > Magnoliopsida > Myrtales > Myrtaceae > Rhodamnia > Rhodamnia rubescens. The sequence continues at coordinate 836,822 of JAILYA010000032.1, read as the reverse complement.
TCCAGTGTTTCATTAATGTTGGCAAGAACAACCACCAATGAAAAACTAAAATAGCATTTGAAAAATGAGAATCCAATTTGACTTGTAACTATGCTGTAGTCCCCACACGCTGAGCTCACTCTTAGTGGCTCACCTTTAGCCTTGATGAATCTTACAATCCTCGACTTCAACAAGAATGACTCACCTCCAATTTTTCTAATTGCCCTCCTTGTTTCAAATTTTTATGTGTTTTGTCTTTTGTAATATTGGCTAATGTGCGGTTTGGTTTTGTATGTTAACTATGTTGATGTGAAAGTTTTGTCTGTAAAACAATATGATAAACAGTAGAAACTTTGTGAGAATCGAGCTGTTGAAATTTGGATTTTTGTGTCCAGAAGATTGGTTCTATTGTAAGTATCCCATGTGTATTATTGTTCTCTTTCAGTTCTCACAATCTCCAATCGCTTTTTACATGGTAACCATCAGCATTCACTCTTGTAGGAATTTTTTAAAATATGGACATATTAATACTTCTCCAAAAATTTCAGCCCCCTCTCTTTGTTCTTGAATTTGTCCGTGATGGAAAGGGAAGTTTTTATCTTTAGAAAGTTGATAGTTGTTAAGTAATATTTCTTGAACTCCCACACTTTCTCTCTTTTTGATGGAAAATATATGGCCATCATCATTAGAAGTTATCTAATTGTCTGTATATTCCTGTTGTTTCACAGTGTAAACACTGTCATGATAAAAAAATTACTCTTTCTTGATTGCCGCAGGTTACAGGTTTCAAGTGTGCACAGCTTAAATTTCTCCTCTATAGATTTTTACATAATTTTTCGCTTTTTTTTGCAGTATCAATCCATTTAGGCTCATCGGAGTTGGACTATCTGTTTGGACGCTGGCCGCAGCTGGGTGCGGTAGTTCATTTAGCTTCTGGTTTATTGCCATATGCCGGATGTGAGTATGGAAGCTTTGTGGCTATTGCATTCTAAATTGTAATGACCTTAACTTTTAAATTGTGCTAAGGGCTTACAATTTCGGGTTTACTTCTTAAAGGCTGGTTGGAGTTGGGGAGGCTTCTTTCATAAGTCTTGCAGCGCCTTTTATAGATGACAATGCACCCGTCACTCAGGTGTGCCACACGTATTACTGTTAGAATAAGCACATCCTTCTTGTGGATAAGTAATTGTTAGATTAGCCGTAAACCGTATTCCTATTCCTGGGAACAATATTAACTAAGATTTTGTTATATCTGGCAGAAAACAGTATGGCTAGCAATGTTTTACATGTGTATACCGACTGGAGTAGCTTTGGGCTACGTCTACGGAGGATTCGTAAGTTGTTCCTTCCCTCAAAATTCCTGTTTTCTTTTGCTGATTCTGTCCGTGCCACGAGTACGTCTGGCTTTCAATCTGCACTCTTTGAACATGCCAAGTTTAAGAAGATCAATATAAAGGCAGTAGTATCACTTGTCAACTGCCTGGTGGAAAATTTGTTCTTTATGGTTACAACAGCCTGGTGACATTTGCCTGCTATATTTTTGCTGTTTGTTGAAGTTGTTTGATAATTGACCTCTTCTTTCCCTTTTGTTTTAGGTTGGAGATCATTTTGGTTGGCGGTATGCATTTTGGGGTGAGGCTGTGTTGATGTTTCCATTTGCTGTTTTCGGATTTGTAATGAAGCCTCTGCAGCTAAAAGGTGCATTTCCATCTATAGTGCGGCAAGATTGTATCTTTTTTTTCCCCTATGAAGAAGAAGCAGCTATCTGTTTTCTAGACCTACAAATTAACTTGTCACCGCAGGTTTTGCTCCTGTTGAGTCAAAAGAGTCAGTGGCATCGATTGAAACAGCTGCTATTGTGAGTGAAGGTAATTATTCTTCTAATATAGTATATGGTAAAATTTCCAGATGGAATTCCCACTTTCTGTTGTCTTATCTTAAAAAAGGTTACTTATTTGTATTTTCCTGTGCACTTCGCCAAAACCTTTCTGTAAGAACCTTTTCTTTTTATAGTCCATTAGAAGCAATTAGAGGCATTGATGAACAGTACAATCCTTGCTCACAAGCTTCTTAAGAATGGAAGAGAAAAAGGGTGTTCAATTTGCTTTTTGTGAGGGTCCCCAAAATATTGCAGTTGAAGTTTTCGTACTACTTCCAAAATTGTCATTTTTTTGGGCTTTTGCTTCGATTAAGATTTCTTTTGGCAATTGGATGTAAAACAACACAAAAAGAAACTATGCCAACTCAGTGACACCATCCATTGAATCTTCTCGATCGCTTAACAATACTTGAACCAAGCTTTTCTTGAAGGATATACAAACAAATGATAAATTCATCATTCTGGTGGATTGATGTCTTCTTGTGATTATCTTGCTCTATTTCATGATGCAACTGTTGTTCCTAGAGTTTACTTGAGCTGTTTCACCATCAATTTAGCATGGTTGATGTTTTTAAATCTGCAATTGACGACTGGATAATCTTTGATTATTCTCCTTTTTTGGATAGCTATAATAAGAAAAATTCTTTGGTTCAGTTAATAAATATAAGGGCGTTATAACCTCTTATCTCATACGAGTCTGCAGCATGATTCATTCGAATCTGCTGAAAAAAAGGAATCCTCCTAGTTGCTACTTGTAATGTAGGCATTCACTTCCTTGGCAGGAGTTTCTCAAGCAGATGCATCGAGTATTAATCCCTCTAAACTGCTTGGAAATGAAGGTACTGGCAGTGAAGCTTATCATGAGCCATCCAAGTAAGTGGTTTTCAGATGGAGAGATAAATGTAAATATATAGTTGTATTAACTTAGCTACTTATTTGTGCGTGTATGGGTATTAAATATGTTAATCATCAATGAAATGGCATCTCTAGCAGCAAATATTTTGAAGCATAAGGCCGGAAAACTGAAAGCCTTTCATAAAAGCTGATAAGTTGGGTATATACTATATTCAAGAAAAAAAGTTCACGGTGGATAGACTGACCCAATGAACTCGTGTTTACTTCATGAATCGGAAAAGTTGTGAATGAGAAAGGAACCAGGAGAAATATAATTGAAGCTTTGATTAGAATTATAGCAATTCAGGGTTCTCAATAATCAAAGTTGGAAATTGTGCATAAGTAGATGTACGACAAGTTGGGACTCTTGAGCTAGGATCATTGATGGTGTCAATAACGTTCTGCTTTTACAGTAACTTGCTTGAGGAGATGGATAGAAAGCCTCCATTGTATGTGATAATAAATTCGATTGTACCGTTGTTAGAAAAGTGCGTCCAGCTAATAGTCTAGAGGTTAGCACCTGAAAGAGCCAGTGTTGTAAAACGTCTTTGCCATTGTTAATTAGTAAAAAAGCTTGGCAGCTGTAACAATGTTCCTTTTCCATTGAGGCTTGCAATAATCATTTACGCGAGACAATGCCTGGCAGAAAAAGCGAATCCAAGGTCCAAAACGTACTTAGGTAAATTTTTTTTTTTGGTACTTAGGTAATTTATTCTGCTAGAAGGACAAAAGTTTTAATAGGATGGAACCTTTGAATTGCACCTAATGCATTGTCCTCTTACTGTTTTGGGTAGAAGCTTTGCTTTCTAAGACACTCAAAAACTGGATCCAAATGGAGTATAATTGGCCATGCTATTAGTGGAGCCATTGAAATGATAAGGGCCAATCAGAGAACAGTTCCTGAAACATTTTTAAAAGGGTGAACATGGTTGAAACGGCAAAAGTGTTTTATCTTGAGCAATTCCAGTACTTAAAATTCAAAAGCCTGTGACTTACTTGATTCACTTATTCAAGTTTTTGCAACTAGAGCCTCATATTTTTTCGTATTTTCTATTCACTGGTGGAAGATTGATGCATATGAGCATGAATGTGTGGAGACAGAGAAATAGAGAGGAGGGAAGAGGGTGGAGGAGGGGAAGGAATTATATTTATATCTCACCGCCTTCTTTTTATGGGCTGATCTATTTCTTTGCAGGAGGTCAGGCTGTTTGTCCAGAGTCTGGAATGAAGTCGCAAGATTTTCAAAAGATATGAAAGCACTTCTGGTTGATCAAGTTTTTGTTGTGAATGTTTTGGGTAATTAATATTTCCTAGTTTTCTTCACTCATTGTAACAATTATGCATCTGATATCACAGATTTGACCATCATTTTATTTGTTCATTCACTAATGACATTGGTAGAATTAGATATTACTGTGCCAATTATGTGTTTACAATTTGCTTCTGTTCTTACACTGCAAATATTATAACATCTATAACTTGTTAATTGATAGGTTATATTGCCTACAACTTCGTCATTTGAGCATACTCATATTGGGGGCCAAAGGCTGGTTATAACATCTATCATATGGTATCAATGCTTTCTGAATTTTGCTTATCGTGGCTGCTTTCATTTAGCGTCATTATAGTGCTTTCTTTAATTTAGTGCAAATTCTCTTAGAAAGATGCAAGGAGTGTTTTGGCCATCTAGTAAGTATTTATATCTGGTTAACAGAGTAGTGCGGATATGATGTTTGGTGGATTGACCATCATCTGTGGGATTTTGGGAACATTATCTGGTGGATTTATTCTCGACCGCATGAACGCGACCATCCCTAATGCTTTTAAGGTCAGTTCTTGAATTATCTATGATCTATGTTTTAGGTTTATTTTATTTGGGTCCCTGGGCCTGTTTCTACTTGAACAAAGAAAATAGATATTTGAAAACTGTAAAATGTGATTCGCGGTTATGTTCTTTAAGATAAGCTTTCAAAACTCTCTCTCACAGTCTCATCTTTTGGAAATAGAGATTTCTTTTTCATTGGACCATCTTTTTTTTTTTTGTATAATTATTTTTCGTCCATGGTCCATATCTTCCTTTGTCCACTGTGGCAACCCATCATACCTCTTAATAACTAACTATGTCATACATTTGGAGAAGTTTCCTATCCTGTTAGTGAATCTAGAGCAAATGTATTGTTTCTGTTGTGCGGTGTCATTGATGCTTGATATGTGGGGTTGTTATGTCCCTTTTGATTGGAAAAAGCCTATTTGATCAGCTAAAGATCATGTTTTGTCCTGCCATTTAGTTTGCATCGACTGTTCTCTTTTTCCCTCTGACACTGGTAACTTCTCTGTTATTTTGATACAGCTTCTTTGTGGGGCAACCTTTCTAGGTGCTATTTTCTGCTTCACTGCCTTCTGTCTGAGGAGCTTGTATGGTTTCATAGCTCTTTTTGCACTAGGAGAGCTACTTGTTTTTGCTACACAGGTATTCTTTCCAGTGATTTTTTTCCAAATTTGGTTCCCTGAAGACACACTCTTCGCTTAGTTGGGTATTCTGACACTTCGTTGTAGATTAATGCAGAATACTAGTAGTTGAAAGTTTTGCCTCATATTTCACTTCTGGTTGGGCATATCACACTATGTTAATAAATTAAGTTACCAGAAGCAGAAAGTTCTTATTAAGATGCCTCTGTTCATGATTATCTAGATTGTGAAGATTCTATCGCTTGTGAACTGAGCCTAGAGAATTGTGTGCACTATTTTTAGGCAGTTTGCAATGAGTGCCAATTACCATCAATTGTTGTCGTCAGACTATATTACTGTTTCTTACTATACTCCTGTCTATGCAGCTTTGATGGTAGTTGAAAATTTACTTGACTCGCATTTCCTACGGGACAGTTTATGTGATTTTTGCCAATAATTTGAAAACTGTACTGGTTAGAATCCAGAAGCCAGCTGTTCGCTATTCAACCGGTTCTGCTGTCAAACTGTCTGAATAGTTCAGTTTAGTTACAATTAGTCAAACAAGTCATCGATATAGAATAAAGGAACCTTTGACACTGTCTTGGTTAGATTGTGTCTGCCCGCTTTTGGTTCATAAAGTTCATGGATTCTAGACTGGGTCACATGGAGGAAAACTTTTAAGAGCTTAAGATCTTTTTTAAATATGTTATTTGTCACAATACCAACAAATAAGTTTCCTGCCTAGCTGGATAAGAGCTGCGCACTCATCAGTGCTAGGGCACAGGCTCCAAACCCCACCTCACCGCACGTTTGATAACTTGGAATGTGAACATGGGAGGAATAGTGGTTCCAAAGGACTCTCGAGTGTCTGTTTTCTTTAATTGATAATTGTTATACAATATTTCATCCTATTGCAAGCTTTGCTGAGCATATCTATCATGTTTGTACCACTACCCCTTTCTTTTTGTCTTTTAGAGGCTATCAATCACTGAGATATTGCATCTTGCCTTTTCTTTCAAGGGGACGCATCTCGCATGTGCATGTGACATGTCAGTGATCATCCAATTTGTGACTTCTGTTGACAGCTTGGGGATCTATCATTCTATTTCTCAATCCCTTGCATGCCATGCATTTCAGCGTTCAAACTCTTGCTTAAAATTCACCATCATTTTTCTTGGATGATATATCTTGACTTATTATATTATTTGTCCATGATTCTTCTTTCACAGGCTCCGGTTAATTATGTCTGTCTCCATTGTGTCACGCCTAGTCTAAGACCATTATCAATGGCTATTTCAACCGTTGCTATTCACATCTTCGGCGATGTGCCATCGTCGCCACTTGTTGGTGTTTTCCAGGTGTGCTTAATAACCTTATGTTTTTGGCTAATTTCAAGATTCTACAATTATTCATCAAGCTAGTATACCAACTAGAAAGTGGTTTTCACATTTGATTTTGAGAGTGAGATAAGCCTGCTGAGCATGATGCTCGAATTATCATACACTGGTCTATTGATATGACTGATCCTGTGTTATTCTTCAAAGAAGCAAACTGTTTGACCTGCAAGAAAGGCCTGTTGGTTGCTCACAGTTTGTTCAAGTGCGGGCAATTACAAATCACTAATCCTGATTTTTATGCTTTCTTTCCTTTTGAGAGTTTTATTTTCTGACTATTTTTCCATTTTTAGTTATTTTTCCTGCACTATAATTATAATCATGTCAAATTTCAAAAAAAGTCAAGTGGAAATAGCAGTCCTTATGTAATTATTTTGTCATTATCATACATCCACTTTCTGATGGTTGTGTTCATCCTCATGATTCACAGGATCATGTCAAGAATTGGAGGGAGACAGCACTAGTTCTGACATCGATTTTGTTTCTTGCTGCTGGAATTTGGTTTATAGGTGGGTAATCTGGATCCTTGTTTCAGTAACCTGGATAAATAATGCCAAAAGGAGCCATATTCTGTTGTGGTGCAAACATGATTCGTTAGTTTCTTTTTCTCATGGATGTTTGCTTTGAGGTGGATTGGTGTTATTGACATAAGTCATTTCATGCTTGTTGTCAGGGATCTTTCTTAAAAGTGTGGATCGGTTTAAGGAGGATAGTGTAACTCAAGCACCCACAACCGAGGAAGCCAACTTGAAACCATTGCTTGACGGGAACAGAAATGCTGTTCCAGGGAGCGTAAATGAAGTATGAGGAGGCATCAACCAAAACACTGTGGCATGTGCTCGAGTCTTTTCCCTCGTAAGACTTCATAATCTTATTTTGCATGTGAATACTTATAATAGTCCTTGGCGCAGCATTATCTCCTGGTTGTTAGTTTGCTGGAGATCTTGTTGCTTTTGGCTGCCTGCTAATTTAATTTCTTTATGGAACAGCGTGACCTACGTGCAGCAAGGCATGCTAGGATCGTACTCATCAGTAGACTCTGTGATTAGATTGTACATATAAGGGCTTTGGGATGGCTCATGCTAGAGCCTGATGCATGACACGCGGTTGACGACAATGAAGATGTAGATAAAAGATTTGTCAGCAATGGTGACGCCATGCTAAGGTCTATATTTATGCATTTGAGTCTTCTAATTTGTTTTTAAAGTTCTTGGACAGGTTTGTTGATTAAATAAAACGACAAAGAAATCTCAAGTTTTTTTTTATGTTTTTATTAACATGTTTTCTGATATTTTGCTTTCCTTTCCAAGGGATTTTTGTGAATAATTTGATGCTTCAGCTTGTAATAATCTTTGAAATTCTTTTTGGGCCATGCATTGTTGTCCTATCTGTAAACCCAATCTGTTACTGATGTAATGAAGCATGTAAACCACTAATACAGACATTTACAAGTCCCAGCCTATACATATAAGTGCTTGCTATCTAAAACTGTACAACGCTTATGAACTGGATTTAATTTGATCCGTCGTTGCCTATGCAACCTGCGAACGGGTTCCAGGTCTTTGGAAGGTCTTGCGATGGTGTAGTCGAATTCAACTCCAGGTTTTAACAAATGATGGTGGCTCCATAAGTACGAACGATATTTGGTGCATCGGATCTCCCTTTAAGAACAATCTCAGGTGTACCAGGTCTCCATTTTATGCTTCCAAGATTACTCTGTGTACAAGACAATCTGATTCGGATATGGGATTCGCAATCCCATCTCGATCGCGTACTGACCGAGTTGCTCAATTCATGACTTGTGATCTCGGTAAAGGGTACTCAAGATCTGAGGGTTTGGACCCGGGTATAAAGGTCCCAGAATTGAGATCTAGCACACAACCTAGGGTCCCCAGTAGCGAGTCTTGAGATCGTTTGTTGGTGTCAAAATATGATATAAGGGTATAAAAATGAAGAACCCTTTCTCTTTAGAACAAAATCTAGAAGATTGTGTGATGCTCACTCTTCGAAATATGTATTTTTCTCAGCAGTGCTATTTTTCGTCTCTCCTTTTATCTCTGGATTCTTATCTAATGATCCTGGACGCAATGCTGGGCGTGAAGGAACTCTATGATATTTTGGTTACTACTTCTAGATCACTTGCACCAACCAAACAAGTCATTGCATTCTCCAACAAAGTGCTTTCCGCGTTGATGTTCCTCCCAATCTCCATGCAGTCATTGCTATACCAGAAATTCCCTCTACGATGATCATTCAATTGAGACAATCCATCCACATGAGACAAATAGATTAGTCTATCTATCTTAATTTGTTTTTTTAGCTAAACTTGATCCATCGATTCATTTTTTGGAGTAGATAGTAATGTGTCGACACGAGAAGAAACATATCTACTAGTTATATCATCCACTATCACCTGAATCTGAAGACATTCTTCAAACCAATCACACCTAAAATAATTGTTTAGGATCTCATCTCCTACGGTCCAAACAAGAACCCCAAATATTGCCTTTGCTGCAAAAACGAGCGGTCAATTTTTTAAGTCTCTGTTGCTCAAACCTAGAGTCGGCCCCTGACAACATGGACACTAGTCCCCGATACCTAGAACTCGGAACTTGCACTTTGTTGCCCACCAAGTCGACCCTAGAATCTAGGATTATCACGTTTGGGTCTTGAGCCTAGGTGCTGGGAGTCCATGGTCCCAGGTTCAAGTGTTGAGGCCTCGGGTTCGGATCGGGGCCAATGGCCTGAGCCAGGGTCTCGGATGTGGTCATCAACGTTCAAGGTTTGGGCACTAAGGCTAGGGTAGGTCGGGGCGTTTGTTTAGCTATTAAAAAAATTGAGAAAAGCTTTGTTTTAGCCTCCTTTACTTAACCACCAAGGGCTGGCGTAGTTGGATGGGGCGCCAGGAAATTTGTAATTCGGGAACTAAAGGTCGCTTGTTCACATCCCACTTACTGCTTGTTAACTGTTCTTGCTCGAAGTTGCCTACATGGGCCAAAGACCTAGATTTAGCCGGCTCATAGTACTTGCAGAGGGCTTCATGGTGCAACAATTATAATACGTGGGATGAAAGAGAAAGGGAAAGATCTTCTTATTTCTTTGTAGTTGAATTCTAAAATGAAAGTACAATTATTAGAACTTTATGGGCTTGGTGTTATTGCTGGAACTTCCGGGAGGACACCATAGGATTCTATTACAAATCTATTTCCTAAGTTCATTCAATTGAAATTTCTAGAGACTACTCATAAACTAGCATGGAACGGAATGGACAGAAACATATTTTTCTATGCTTGCTAATTGCATAAGCAAAAGGTATGAATCACTCGATGGGGGTTCTTTCCTCTTTTCTCCAGCAGACGAAGTCTTCTTTGGGCCTTTCGGACCCCGATTCTATACTTCTATGGACATGTCCAACTATGAATATAAGATTTGTCTTTAGAGGAAAAAAAGGGTCGGGGCAACACAGTGCTTCGTCGAACTATGTTGAGAATATATCGTGAGTTTATTTTGTACAATTGGTCTGTTATGCGATGTGACAGACTTTTATCGTAGTGGTGAATGTGATAAACCTACATGAATTTTCATTTCACTGCCATATCCTGTTGTAAAGTAGTCTCTACCATTACTTGTATTGGGCATTGCTCCAAGTTCGCTCAAAAATCGTCAACGGCGACCATCAATTGGACAACGCTGACTAAATGAACCTGATTGATGATTTCCGAAACCACACGGCATCCCTTTTACTTGATTGGGAGACGATTAAAAAGGAATAAGAAATCAGTTCATGGGCTCATAGTTGATAGCCGACACAAAACCTCAAAGTACAAGAGTAGGGCCGTCAAATGGGTGGGTAGAGTCGGATTTGGATCGGGTACAAAATAGTCCAACCCAAATGGATCAATTTAACCCATTTTGACCTATTTATAATATAAATTGAGTGATTCATATTCGGCCCGGCCCGACCCGATTACTAAAATAATTTGATATTTAATACAACCAATGAAAATTTTGTATTCGTCTAGTTAAATCACTTTAAGCTCTTCATGTGTATATTTTCTTTGGATAAAATCGCTATTTTCATTATAAGATGCTAAAGAATTGGCTTTCAGCATTGTATAGAATTTTCTTTTTTTGCATTAATTCACAATGGAGAATAAGAGAAAGTTCGTACTTGGTAGTAAATTTATAAAATTAACAACAAGTAATGTGGAGAAATTGAAGTTTTAATTAAATGGTTATAAAATATTGAAGAAAAGTGATTTATACTAACCATGACCTGTAATGACAAGAACTAAGATTAATATATTTACAAAAAAAAAAAAACAACAATGCCAAATGCAACCAATGAAAGATATACTCTACTAACTAACAGACGAAACTTACAAGATTAATAAAAAAAATAATGAGGAAAAAGAAGAAGCCGTCTTAATAAATTTAGTAAGTGTGAAGTCGTGCCCATCTTTGCGGGCCAACCAAGACTTCTCTTAACTTGGAACAGTTTGAGGAGTGTATTATTTTCTCATAGATGGTGAAGAAAGAGTCATAAAGGTATGTTGGGTTTTTGGGTGAATTATGAACACATTTAATACCCATCTCTTTTCAGGCGTTGCCATTCTAAGCCCATTTATAAACATTTTACAATATAGTTAACTCATCTTATGACTGAGGCCATCAAATATGAGTTAAAAATTTGTCTATGACTCATTTTAATAGGTTTATACAAGAGCAAAAACAATTATTGTACAAGGACACCACTTAAACATATTATTGTCTTAAGCTCCATTTGTTTCACAAAAAAATAAACGATTTAAAAAAAATCATAAAAATGATCGCTTGCATCACTTACCAAAATGAATGAATAAAAATATTTTAATCATCAGTCAAAATATTCAGAGATTAATTGTTGTTTGTAACGAAAATATTTTTTATTAACTAATTATTTCAAGCGATACAAACGATTCGATTTTAAGAAAGAAATTTTAAATAATTCATTTTTCGTTTATTGAGGTTGGGCATTTTGGGGTGCCAACCCTAGTCATAAGAGCATAAGAACGTCTCTTTATAGATCTTGAGGGGCTAACAACTTCACTCCAAACGCTCACAGACAAGTTTTAGCTTGTCTGTGGAATCAAGACATCCCACATGACAAAATCCATTCTTTTTTCTCATTTCAATATGACAAAATCTCGAGTTAGGTAATAAGGGACAAAGAAGTACTTGCCTCGATGTCCTCGGAAATTTTTCAAATGGGGATCGCCAGGTTGGCTGGCCCAATTTCGATTTTTTTCTTTCTCCAATAGAAAAGTAGGAAACAAAAAATGTTGGAGAAGGGTTTCAGGCCTGACCAATGAACTATCATTAGGTGGTTCATTCGTGGGGATTAGGAAGATAATTTAAAACCATTATCTTATAATAAACAGAAGATACGAATCTCAACAACAATCTTTCAATTTGATGTGCTTTTCGTACCCCATTTATCATTCCCATGACTTGGTCAGATGGAACTTCTTGAGAATCTCTTTTGCTTTTCTTTTTTCCCCATTTGAACACATGGCCCTGCCCATGATTGTACATGGGATTCGTCTTTCCAAAAGAACAAGAGGTACAAAAGATTCTTCTTTAAACTTTTTTTTTTCTCGTTTAGAGCCATTCAAGATACCAATCCGATGTCTCACTAACACATTCACCCAAACCATTTTCCATCTCATAAAAAATCTCATTCCGAAACCAAGACTCCCCGTCATGACAATGCGTACATGTCCATATGCGCGGGTTTTCCACGTCGAATTTTTCGATTTCTATGTCAGATCCGTTTTGCAATCGTCTGTTACGTGCATAGATACGTAAGCATATTAACGAGATATCGGACGAAATGATTAACGAGGGAGATTTAGAGAGAAAATTAATTTCAAATAAATGTGTCATGAAATACCAATTTGAAATTTCTAATGGTATCGACCTTTCCATTTATATCAAGATTTGGCACTACATCATTCAAGTTCATAATGTGTTCGTTGGCGAAGTAGAATGTGGGTCTCATCTCATGATTAAGTGGCTCGTCCTGCCATGTTGACCATCACGAGCTATTCGAGAATGTTGAAGTGTATATATTCAGCATCTCTCTTTGTCTAAACGCAAAGCTCATAGATCGACAACTTCAGATCTACATTCTAGATCTAACAAGCAATTCCAAGATCGTACTATGTATAAAGTAATTGAAGGCGTGAATGGTAATTGCGTGATGCGGCTAAGCAATTCTCAATTGATTTTGAATATTTTCCCCAAACACATACTTATCTTATTTTATCTAGGGATTAGTACACTACAAGTCGTAAAACTTGTCACGAAAGTGCATTTTAGGCCTAAAAAACTCAAAATATAATCAAGTCTTAAAACTTGTCACCAAAATGCAATTGAGTTCCAAAACTTACAAAACGCAATCAAATCCTAAACTTGTCAAGTTAGTGCAATCAAATACTAGAAATTGTTAAATTGATGCAATCAAGTCCTAAAATTTGTTAGTGTTTTCGTTTGTCAAGTTGGATGTAGTTAATAGAAAGACTTGACCGCGCCAACTTGACAAATTTTAAAACTTGATTGTATTTTTTTAAAAGTTTTAGATTTTCATAAAAAGTTTTAGGACTTGATTGCACTTTTTGAAAGTTTTAAAACTCAATTGCACTTGTTAATGATAAGTTTTATGACTTTCACTACACTTATCCCTTTTAGGTACAATTACTTATTTCACACGATCTTACTTTTTGACTAACCTTAGACTACTACTTGATCAAGTATTGTTGCTGAAGCTATTATTTAGCCATGACATGGGAGGTAAAATTACCCCATCAATCCTAATCATATTGTATGGATGTCAATTCATTTTTTAAACTTTTCAATTTTGATAATTTAGTTTTAAATCTTTGCTCAAAATTTAAATATGGTATTTCGGTCATTTTTTTCCTAGAAAATCACCGACGTGGCGGTCCGAATCTAGTCGGGCCACATGGCATGCGCTAAGTTAGAGATTTTGGCCAAAATTAGCCGGGAGAAATATATTAGAATTTAATGTAAATGTTCATGAATAAATTGACAAAATTGAAAAGTTTAGAACTTGGTTCATATCTGCACAATATATCTAGGATTGATTGGACAATTTTTATATAATGGGAGGATGGGTTTTATAATTTTTTTACAAAGTACCATGCTCTTTTGGCTCACTTAAGGCTGTACAGTTGCGGCAAACAAGATCGAGTGCTCCATGGATACGGAGAGTTGTTGACAAAATGACAGAAGGAACCACATGGCAAGAGGGAAGGGAGCACATTAAACTGCAAATGAAAAAACAGATCTAGTTTAAAGTTGTGGTCCAAGGAAAGATCATCCCCGTCTCCCATTTGTCTGCAAGTCTTCTTTAGAACCGATAAAAAGAGCGAATCAGCGGAGAACGAAGTTAGCAAACATGTTGAGCCAAAGCCCGATTCAGTTTAGTATAAATATTCTTATTAGGGTGGCGGCCGGAGAGATTTTGTGTAAACACTAGCTAATTACCATCTCATTACACATATTCTTTTTTATCTTGTTAACAAGTATCCACGATTCCACGGGATACTTGTCAATGTTAAACATATTTTAGTTGGGTCTTATTAAGGAGTTCTCCCGACATACTTGTTATGCATACTTAATTAGCTTTAACCTGTACCCGGGTGCAAATTTTAACGGAGTCATTTTACCTTTTCAATTAGTGACTACACACAACATGAAAAATGGTGCATTAAAATTGTAAACTATCCAATGGTTCTTAAGCGCTTTCGTAGAATCATTGAATTAATTCTTTTCTTTAAATCAAACATGTCGAAAACTAGCTATCTTTTGAGTAACTTTTAGATGTCTTAGTTGAATCAGTAGCTGTAAATCAATGTTGTTAATATCTTTATAAAAAAAATGTTAAAGAAGGGGCTCAGGACTCTTTAACTCATTGGTAATCGAACTTAACACGAACCGAGCTAGCATCAATTAAGTAGCAGGAGAATATGCTCGCTCTCTTTTTTTGGGCAATAGTTCCCACAAATGAATTTAGGGTTTGTGAAATATTAGACTCATTAATAACGTCGTTTGAAAACGTCATTGGTCAATAATATTGGTAATCCATGAGCTATAATGACCAGGCTCCAGCTAATACAGGGAGATAATGTAAGTTGTTTACCAATTCAAACCCTAGGCACGTCGCCTGAGGAGAGCCTTGAAATCCGCTTCTGTCAAAGTTAGTAGACTACATTGTCTTAAATGCATGACATCATTCTGACCATAAAGTACTAAACTATGTTGTCAAGATCGAGAGGAAAGAGCATTTTCTTGCAAATAGTAACCTGGGTTATATAAAATACGCAAGAGGCATGAGCACATGTGACAAGTTTGTGTAACTTTTTTCTTGCTTTTCTCTCGTTTGGAAGCTTTTCTCTTTCGATTTAGTCTAAATCTAGAAATTTTCTCTATTATTTTTGAGATATTTCTATTCCGATCTAGTTTGAATTTGAAATTTTCTGTATGTGTGTTTTTTGGGTTTCGCTGTCTTCGAATTTTGTTGATGAACAAGTCTAGTTTCGATGAAGATCGTAGAAGCTCGTTCGTGTCAACTCTATACTCGTTTAACATTTTTACTCGCTTGGTGATGGTGTTGGGGATGCCAAACTTAGGAGCGCACCTCCAAAAGGCAAAGCCGTAATAACATATGGAGTTTTCGGTATGTGTTCATTGCTGAAGACGGATTCGATGATCGGCCACCTATTATGGTGTGAAGAAGTCATATATTTATTTTTTGCGTGTGCAATTTATATTTCTTTTATTATCTAGAGCTTGTTTTGTTCTCAAGTTATCCGGGATATATTTTGATTTGTAGTTGAATTACGATATTTCTCACTTGTATCGTGAGGAAGTGAATGAAATGAAATACTTTTGGCACCAAAGTGATCTCTGTACACAACTTTTGGCACTAAAAATATCCTTTCGCCCGTACGATCGGTATGAACCGAGAATTGGACCTTAGTCCGGTCCGATTTCCCAACTAATGACCAAAATCGAACCATCGATCATTTTGTAAAAAGTAAAAAATAATAAGATGATCTTAAGATATGATGTTCATCGAAGTTAGGCAATAAGAATGAAAAAATTCTCAAAAAAGTCCTAAACCTATTGCACCTTTGCCAATTCAATCCTAAACCTTTTAATTTTGCTAATTTAGTTCTAGACCTTTTTTATTTGTACCAATTCGGTCTTAAACTTCCTTTTTTTTGTTGCCAATTCAGTCGTAATTTTTTTAATTTATACCAATTTAATCTATCCGGCCATTTTGACCGGTTGGTGTTAATGGGGCAATTTTTAATAATATTTTAATATTTTATCAAATTTTTATATTTTTTTTTTTTTTTTCTTTTCTTTTTCTCTTCTTTTTTATTTTCCAGCTTCTTCCATCTGCAGACGAACGTGCCGTTGGAAACTGAAAGCTTGATCCGGCCTCGAGAGAACTCCAACAAGGAAGTGATCGGATCGTGGAAGGCTTGTTTTATCGGATTGGTGGATGAACAACATTAACACGAAGCGTTTGATTTTGGTTCGCTGATGTTGGCCGACGATGGCGACGATGCTGACGACGGATGAATCTTGCTTTCTGCTCTGTTCCTGCTCAGCATTCTCTTCAGTGAACATACGAGGCTCGTCGTGGATTGCTGAGCTCGGTCTGGCAGTTGTAAGATATGGCGTCACGAACGCGGTTCGATCCACGCTTTGTGGAACTAGAACCGACCCTTAAAATTTATTTTTAAACTAATAAATAATAAAATAAACATAATAAATTATAAATTATAATCAAATTGTACATTGTAATAAAATTTGGGAAAAAAAGAAAGGAGAAATGGGCTTGAACTTAATGAATTATCATTAAACGCCTACATATCTTCTTGGGGATAGAAGAATCGAAGCCCATGTAATTCTTTTACCTTGATAACCCCAACTTACCTCATCGTCAATCATCACTACCGTTGGGTACCGTGCCGGTGGTATCTCCACAATCCTCGCTAAAGAATTCGTGTTCTCGATCCAATTCTTGGTGTCGAAATTTGGCTTTCGTCCAATCGTCGACACAAGTTTGAGCTTCCACAGACTCCGAATCTTGAACGCGAGAGTCCAAAACTAATCCTCCAACTAAATTCTTGTTCAACCAAGTTGAAGATGAGGTTGCTAATATCCGGCGAATGAGGGCGAGCACCGGGTAGTCGATTGAGTGACTCGCCACCACTCCAGGATTTGAAAATCATATGTTCGTATCACGAAACTCAAATTGAGTGGTGAAATATTTTTCTATTTCAAAAATACTACATGTTACCCCTTTTTGTTTTTTTTTTTGTCTACTCTGAGCATATTATAACCTCTACCAAGTGAACTACCGGTTTCGTTTCCTAAGGCAAATCCACCATCATTTAAACCATATCTATTACAAAATTCTCCATGTAATGCTACTATAGATTCTCTAACCTCTCTTTGTACAATTGAAACATCTATTATATCTTCCAAATGTAAACAATCATAATAATACACATTCAAATAATCTAGTAAACCATCTAATTTAATACGTGGATAAAAAATAATACCAACTAAATAGACAAGAGGAATTTTGAAATAATAATGCAACCATTTTTCTCGCATTATTGAAATAGTTTGAGCTAATTCATTATCTTGTTCATATTCATTAAAAACACTACCAATACTAAAATATTCTATTAAAAATAAATGCGTAGTAGGATAACAAATACCGGATAAAGCATTAGTAGCATCATTAAAAATTTTCAAAAAATCTAAATTTTTTTGCAAACCTCCCAATGTTGCGGAAGTAAAGTAATTTCGGGAATATTTTGCGACATAAACGTACATAATAAATATTTGTAATCAAAAGTTTGACGAAGCAACTCATACGTAGAATTCCAACGAGCAATATCTTTGAAACCTTTTGCCCTTCTCCCATGTTGTTTACAAAATTTTCCCCATGCTTTCATAAAATGGGCACGACTCCATAAATATTTAATTGCGCCCTTTATCGAGGCGAAAAGACTCGAGAGTTCGTAAACCATCTTGTACACATAAATTTAAAACATGGCAAGCACATCTAATGTGAAAAATTATCCCCCAAAAGAGGTTTGCAAATATTTTCTAATTTAGGAATGGAAGCGGTATTTGCGGCGCATTATCAAAACTAATTGAAAAAACTTTATTTATCAAATAATATTCTTCTAAAAATTGTTTAATTATTCTATAAATATTATGAGCCAAATGCTTTTCATCAAAAACTCAAAATGCAAGAAGTCTTTTGAATGGTCCATCATCACCTATCCAATGACACGTAACACCCATATAAGAATGAATTTGCCAAGGATCACTCCAAATATTACTACATAAATGCACACGTTCATTGAATTCCCAAAAATTTTGTTAAAGTTTTTTTGTTTTTTATAAAGATGCAAAAGTTCGCGTTTAAGAGTACTTCGGGAATAGTTAGTGCTTGCGAACCAACGCAAGATTTATCAAATATTTCATATTAAAATTTTCACCAATAGTAAATGGAGCATGATCAAGGGCAAGATATTCAGCTAATGTTTGTTTATAAAGTGCATCATGTAACGAATAAATGATAAATATTAGGATTGGCGTACCCGAAAATTTGTTGTTGTCTAGTGTCGATCCCATTCGTTGGATGTTTTTAATCGAATGATTCTATAGCCGTCTCCTTTGCTAAATTTATATGTTTGGGAACAATATTTACAATTTACATTATACTTACCTTCGCTTTCGTCATATACCTTGTCGAAGTGCTACCACAAGTCGGATGTACTCTCTCGGCCTTTTCGTTCCGGCTCATTTGCCGTCGACGTTTCTTCAAAGACCGATTTTCGTTTTCATCGTCTTCCCAACATGCATACTCACGAGGATCACATCCAGGAATAGGATATTCGAATCTCCCATCGTCATCTTACCCTTTCCGGATTTCGCTTCCACTTGCCATTTTTGAGAAAATTGAGGCGGATTTAGAAATTGAGAATTTGAGAGAATTTAAGAGAATTGTTGAGAGGATTTGTGAGAAAAATGAAAGGGGAAGGATATGTATTTATAGAAAAAAAATTATGGAATTTTTTAAAATTAAAGCAACTGACCATTTTGGTCATGCATTCTTGCCCGCCAAAATGGCCGTTGCATTTGGCCAAAGAGCCAACGGCTCTTCGGCCACGACCTGGGGCCCCCTTATTTTTTATTTTTTAGGGCCGGTTCGATTCGGTTTGGGCCCGTGGGTCCGGTCAATGGGCCGGTTCCGGATCGTCAACGGGCCGGTTCGGCCCACGGCCCAAATGGCCATATCTAGCTTGTAACATCTAGGAAAACGGGCCGCTAGAGTTGTCGTCCCGACCGTCGTGGAGGGTGTCAATCTCATTCTCGGCCAAGCTCGTACCCATCTCTTCTTGAACTGTTGGTCTCTGCTCTCTTGTGCAGGCTCGACCTCGCCGACCCTAGCCTCTATCCGGTCGCCGGATAGGCAATCGGCTGGAGGGAGAAGATGAACCAAAATTAAAAAAAAGAGATTAAAACATTTGAAAAAATATTGAAATATTACCCCATCAACGTCAAACGGCATCCATGTCAACACCAAACAGGTCAACGTTGCTCGGATAGATTGATTTGGCATAAAAAAAATCAATTTAGGACTAAATTGGCTCAAATGCGAAAAGTTTAGGACTGAATTGACAAAAGCGCAATATGTTTATAAGTTTTTTGATAATTTTCCCCAATAAGAATACTCAATCAAGGATCAGCCATGTCTTCGCCCGATGGAAGCTGGCCATGCCCAAAGTCGTTAACTTATCCGTAAGGAGGGAATGCCGAAGGCAAGGCTAGTGATTGGAGTGAAGTCGTGACAAGGCAATTGTATTGGAAGGTGCGGCTGGATTACCTTCTTTTCATGGAGAGCTAATGCTTGTTGGGTACTTTAGTTTTTAAATTGCTTTACGCTAAAAAGGGGGCGAGCTACATCTAAGTTTAATTTATCAAGTAGAATAAGTTAACATCAAGATATTCTTTCAAGAGGAAATAAGGAAAATTATTACACTCAGGCGCTTCAAAGTTAATGTAAAAGAGCGACGAAATGTTGCTCTGAAGCTCTCGAAATTTCTAACTTGCTCCACCGTCCGTAGAACCAGTTCTACACACAAGCGCCATTTATCTCACCGAATGTGATGAGATAAGGCAGACCAAATGAAACATGAGTGTGTTTTCAATGACTCACGTCATGCGAATTGCTGCGCTTTCACAAATTTTTTCCTCCGGAAAATCTGGATATTTTTACTTAGTAACGAATACCTCGTTTTGCTTGCCTCTATCACGAGAGTCGCTTTTGCTTTCTTTTCCTTTGACTACTACAAATGTCTCGATTGCCGTTGCTATAGAGAAATTGCTCTTCATCTGTAGGATCGAGCGGTGAAAACACCAAAGGTGAGTTCCAGATTTTATCAAGATTTTCTCTACAGAACATAAACAAGCCAATGTTGAATTGGTTTCAGCTTCTTCATTCCATGATTGATTGTGTCCCAAAAATCACTTAGGGTATTCAAGAACATGAGAGTCAAATTGGCTTCAAACGTGCCCCTAGAAGATAAAATATACAAGGGAGGTTGATCCCAACATTGATGTCCTAGCTCTTCAAAATACAGTGAGAAAGGCATGGAAGACGGAGAAATCGTGAATATCTCTTCTCTCTCGAGTACACGACGGCGGCGGACCTTCGACATTCGCAGTTCTATCTTTTACTTCTAAAAGGGAGGGGGCTAATGAAGGCTACTTGCCCTGTTAGGGGGTTATCTGAGAGTTGCAGGACCTCGTTGATTAGGAAGAACCCAGTGACCCCCACAATCTAGCGATTGCAAGGGCTGGCCCTCGTCGGACATCCACCCTCGCAGGCGGCAGAGGCCAGTGACCGCCGCCGCCCCTACACCACCTCCGCCAAAATGGTCGGTGAATAATGGAAGGACTCAGACTGTACAGGCCAAACAAGTCCACCAACTCCCTTGCTCCTATACCTTGTCAAAGTAATTGCTTGAAGTCACCTAGAAGAAAAGCTCCTGGTATCCAGCCAATGGTCTTCTGGCCAGGAGCTATGTCCTTTTGCTTTTGGTGTTGTTTCGTTCTCGTATAATTTGGTGATATATACTTTATGACGGAAGGCTTGCATATCCCGAAAATAATGGCCCCTTCTTATAACATATAAGGTTAACGACTAAACTACTCCATCCATCTCAATAGAAGAAGGAAAAAAAACCTCAACCCAATCAGGAACCAATCCCATAATTAGGCACAGGCAGGCCTCTGATTGGCACTCTACAATAGAAAAACTCTGCAGTATCTTTATATTCGTCTCCATATCTTCTCAAGACTCATTGTTTAAAGAATCTTTCTGACCTCAACACTCAACAGCCACAGAGATATAATTCTCTTTTTAAAGTCACACGTGGGGTAAAAATGAAAACGATGGATCAATAGCAAGTTAGGACAAGTATATAAACGGAGGGTCGAGAGCAGTACCTTGTTGTGGTTGTCTTGTGGGGCTACAAGGAAAGGAACAGACAGAGCAATTCTTTCCAGATAAAGCCAACAAGGTTAGTTTCTTCACTTGAAACTGTCTTAACTCCTTGTGTGGCAAGATCGATCCTACGCGCATCTCTCGCCCGCTAATTTGGGAACGACGACCGTGTTCATCCGAGTGTCCGCACGGTATCTGCTGTTTCTTTTTCTCCTCGGTCAGCATTTGTGTCGAGGAGGAAAAACTACACCGTGTACTTGTGATCTGGATTGGAATTTTGTCTGACTCCTGCAAGATCTAATGCAGAACTCAGAAGGAAATCATCTGCATCATTTTTGTTTTCATAAATGGAAGTACTCTCCGCAAAATGGATGACCGAAACGGTAACATAGCTTTCTTTTCCCTCCCTAACTTTGTGCTATAAAAACTATGTATACAATGACTAATTTAAGATCTGTTTCGATAGCGTCGTAACGAACTTTTTTGTTTCTTCCATTTGGTATCACAAATGTTACAGAGAATGGATGAATTTAACAACTTCATCCACCAATACAACGCCAACTCTCCTGATAATGGAGGACTAATGGCTGAAGAAATTGCTGCTGCACTGGGAGAGACTAATAACAAGAACAGTAACTTGCAAAACTGTTTGTATCCGAACCTTCATCCTTCATACCCTCCTTTCACTTCCCAGAACTCCCTCACCTCCACCACCACCACCACCACCACCACCACTTGCAGCGACTCATCCAGCGAGAGATCTTGGACTGGCCATGAGAGGCCTGTCAAGCTCTTGAAGGCCAGCACCTGCGGTTCTCCCTCGTCCTCACACCTCGTTTCGTTCAGTACATCGGCTTCAATGGCCTCGAACCCGCAACAGCAAGTTTATGGGAACTCCGCAACTCCGAAGAAAGAGGCAGCTTCTCAAGAGTACAATATGAATTTCGGGTCTTTGAGCTCACCTGGTGTTTATCCAAATAACCAAAACTCTGGCCCAAAGTGCGGTCTGGGGATTAAGAGAGCTTACCCTGTTTCAAGGACTCCATCAAGTGCTCAAGACCATATTTTAGCTGAAAGGAGGAGGAGAGAGAAGCTTAGCCAGAGGTTTATAGCTCTATCTGCCATTGTTCCAGGCTTAAAAAAGGTACTAAATGGAGATTTCTATGAGTTGGATCATATCAAATATATGCCACAAAATGGGTATTCGTGATACACAAAAGGGTAATTGCGATCGATTAGATCAATCCTTTTGAAATCGAATAACTTAATTGATCTCTTTTTTTCTACAGATGGACAAGGCCTCTGTTCTTGGTGATGCCATCAAGTACATGAAACAGCTTCAAGAACGCGTGAAGTCACTAGAGGAGCAGTCGAAGAAGAAAACCGTGGAGTCGGCCATCTTCGTGAAGAAGTATCAGCTCAGCACCGACGACGACAGTTCGTCTTGCGATGTGTCCTCGGACTGTCATCCTGCTGACCAAGCATTGCCGGAGATCGAAGCTCGGGTCACGGACAAGGATGTGCTCATCCGCATTCACTGCGGGAATCAGAAGGCTATTGCAGCAAGAATCTTTGGGGAAGTGGAAAAGCTTCACCTTTCCGTTGTTCAAAGCAATGTGGTGAGATTTGGCAGCGCCACTCTTGACGTCACCATTGTTGCTCAGGTAAAAATATAAATCTGAGCATCTTCATCTAAGTTGACCAGTAATTACTCCAACATGAAATGAAAGTAAAAGGGTCTTTTGTTGGGCTCGAAGCGCTTAGCCACTTTTGAACCTTTGTGAAAATACAATGTTTGATTGTAAACTTGGTTTCTTTTGTCTTAAAAGTTGCTAGACATTCGAGTTTCACGCCATCGAATTCGAAACAATTAATCTCTATTCATTTTGAACTTCTATTATCTAATTATTTATTAACTTATTTGTTTATCTATTTATTTGCCAGATGGATGATGGGTTTAGCTTGACAGTGAAGGAGATAGTGAAAAATCTGCGGTCTTCATTGTTGAAGTTCTGGTTCATGTGAAGCTGTTGAAGATCACTGTTGGTTCGAGTTGCTTCGTCCTCCGTAAAACCCAATTTTACCAAAGTTTTTAGTCTGTGAAGATTATGACTTTGATTGGTTTTTTTTTCCTTTATTCACTCTTCTTTTTGCGTGGTTCAACATTGTTTGTACGCCACGTTTGGTGGGCGAACCCAAGGCTGAATCACGTTGAATCCCAACAACTTCACTATATAACAACCAACACAATTAAATTACCGTAAATTGCAAAAACTCTATCGAAAGGGAGAGGTTTCTCTTCGGGAAATGTTGAGTACAAATGGAAAGAGATAGAATTAGACTTTGAGGCGAGAATTCACTTTCTTTAAAGAATTATTTGTCTCGTGATGTTGCTAATGGTTTTCGGTAAAAATTATCCAGGATACAACAAAGTCTCAATCGATAATATTGAGTAGCAATTTTAAGATTTCTTCAAGAACTTCTAAGGAAAAACAATTGAAGTGGTGGCGGTTTTTCTTTGAAAAGAAACGAAAATGGAAGTTGTTCTTAAAACAATGAATAGATCGTAAAGCATATATATTAGCGAAGAGAACACAACTCTTCATGTTCGAATAAATGTAAATTTGGACACGCCTATGCACGTCCTAATAATTATAAATTCGGGCACACCTTTTTAGAGGTTGTAAGAGCCCCTAATGACCATTGGACATAATTGAATAATTAAAATTTCGAAATTAAAATTAATTAAAAAATAACTGCAACTCCTACATGAATAGTCATAATGTTTCACTAGAACACAACAGTTAATTTATTGCTATAATTTCGAAAGGTAAATAGATGGACAGTTTTGCTTTAGGACACAACAGTTAATGTATTGATATAATTATAAATTCAATAAAAAAAATTTGTTGATTAGAGCCAATTATGATCCGCGATTCTACAAGCGTGCCAAGTGGGGGCCTATGCCCATTTCTTCATTTGAAAGCCTATTATAGCTTTTTACTTATGAAATGTCTCACACTCTCCCATTTTTCCTATTTGAGACGCAGAAAATGCACTAATGTCTGTTTTACAAACATCAAACAGTTTTTTCGTCCTAAATGCATTCGTGTAGTTCCAGACGGATATGCAATATGGTGAATCAAGTTTTATTATCTAAAAGTTGGCAAGTACATTCGATGTTGGTTTGGGATTAAAAAACAAACCGTTTATAATTCCACACCCCCAACATCTATAGATTATATATAATTAAAGCCAAAGCTAAAGAGAATATTTTCCATTTTTTTACGTCATAGGATACTTCATTTGCCCTCTGTGATTGCCACATGGCATATTGCATGGCATTGTTTCATCATGTGCCACGATCAACCAACAAGTTTTTAGCTTAAAATAATTTGTCATCTACTAATTCCCATATCTTATCGAGCTATTTTATAATGAGAGGACACGTTTGAATCTAGACTTAAATGATGAGATCTACTTTTGGGCAAATTATAATACTTAAATAAAGAGACCCCTTTTAATAAAAATCTAAACAAAACTAGAGCTTTTGCCATTTTTTTCCTCATCAATTAAAATATTCGACTTTAAACTTGGAAAAAAAAAGTATCTTTAATTCTATTCTTATGTGATATAGTTACTGAATCGATGTACCCAGAGAAAATTCACTTTGAAGAGATTTCACATAAGTTTAATGTATTTGAATAAGATTAGTAACGGAAAAAGTTAAAATTTATATTCATCAATATATAACAGAAAAATGACATTAGTTTTAACTTACACTTAATAAGTTCCACTTCAAAAGCAGATGTTAGTGACAAATATATTATTGCTAATCAAAACATAGATGATTTCATTCAAGTAATTTGCTGTAGTGTATTATAAAATTACAGTAAACAAATTAATTCACTGAATTGGAGAAATAAATAGAATTTAATAAAATTATAGCTCCTTCATAACTCAATTTATTAAATCTCTTTGGAATAGGTAATTCGTGTTACTTACCTAACGAATTGATTTTTATCTCAAACTTAACATATATTCCAAAGTAAGACAAGATTAAATTGCAACTTATTTAAAACATAGCCGTTTTTATTTTATTTAGTTTCATTTTTATACCTTTCTAATTGACTTATTTCCACTAGAGCTTCCATCATTACATGATGAAAGTCACCCTTCTCTATTTATCTTCTGTGTGCTTAGGAAACATAACTTCATAACTTATTTTCATCACATATTAGTTCTAGACCTCCATAAAGCATTATATTCTTCTATAGTTATATGTATAATATTATAACTTGCAAATGAATCTCACCTACTCTCATATTACGTCCCATGTCTTCTCCGGGCGAGTTGGGATGCAGCGAGGACAACCTGGTTTGATGTCCTTCAAGCTATACAGAAGTATCCAGCTTGGAATGAACTTAGAAAAATAACCAATCGAATAACCAGATGGATTTTGGCTTGAGCCAGCTTGATAATTATACTATTGATTAGAGAAAAATAGTAGATACGGATCTTATCGACAATCTCTAAGTGATCCCCCTTTGGATCCTGTCTGTTGTTCCCATGACTCGGTCAATTCCTTCCCGTGAAACTCTTTGGTTTTTTTGCCCATCTTTCATTGTCTTTATTGAGGAGAGAGGGGTGGGGGAGGCGTTTTCTTTTTGTATCCAGCAATTCAACACCGGGACCGCACGTGTTATCCTATATGAAGATCTCACATTTGGTGGGTAAGTGCAATCGGAAGAAAATTGTCCAAAAAGTCTTAAATCTATTGTACTTTTGTTAATTCAGTCCTAAATTGTGAATTTTGCCAATTAATTTCTAAATCATTTCACGTTTTATCAAGTGAGTCCATCCGAGTCAATTTTAATAAGAAATCGCGACGTGGACAACAATAAGACCATGTAATGGTGTTTAGCATGGATAATTTTTTATTTTTTATTTTTTTCTTTCTTTATTTCCTTTTTTTTCCTTCCAAGTCCGGCGAGGGCTAGAGAGGGTCAGGCTACCTTTGCTTGTGATCGGTGAGGGTTGGCTAGCGACCCTCTGGGGCTTGGAAGGAAAAAAAATCAAAAGAAAGAAAAAAACCGAAAAGAAAAGAAGAAAATAATAAACATTGTCCACATTAATATCATCGCGACATGTAGAACAATCGGCATCCAAATGAGCGATTTTAAGCTAAAATTGGCCAAATTGACTCGATTGGTATAGAAAGGTTCGAACTCAATTAACAAAATTTAAAGGTTTAAGATTGAATTAGCCAAAATGCAATATGTTTAAAACTTTTTGGATAATTTTTTGTACAATTGAGTGGCTAAACCAGATTCTAGTATACATGTCGTGGAGGATTGAATGGGAGTTCGCACGTGAGTTTCTTGCTTCAAGGGAGGATTAGGGTTCCCCTGAGAGGGCGCGAGAGGAGTTACATCCTAGAAGGCTGGATTGGCTAGGTGACATGGTGAAGAACTTTTTCTGTGGAGGAGAGACACATTCTTCAACGATGAATCCTCGAATGATTTTGTTATGTACAGGAGGGAGATGCACTGCTAAATGTTATTTGTAAGCGATGAATCGATCAGTGTTTAGTGAGATCTTGGGTTTAAGATGGATGGCCAGTATCAAATTGATGAAATCAAGTCCTTCCATTGTTAAAAACAAGTTTAAGTGGAGTCCCAATTAGGCATTTCCTAATGAGCCCATGTCCGAGCCCACCACGCAAGAAGTCTCTAGAACATTCCAAAATAGGCAAACATAACTCAAGATCTTGTCACTGATCCAGTTATTTTGCGTAGGCCCAGCCTCACATGCTTAATAGTGAAACTCGAGATTTGGGCCCTCTTTAACAAGTTTTAAGTAATTACTTTTTTAAAGATGTAAACATAATGCAGTATCCAAATAATGCAAGCAGATTTCAAGCCAAAGAGAGCATAGTCTCACTCGAAATAGAGCCGTTAAATGGGCTGGTCGGATCGGGATCGAAAATGGTCCAATCTATATTGACCTACTTAACTCGTTGTGACCCATTTTTTTGCGATAGAAATCTAGCGACAATATTGCTAAAACACTTCAATATTAAAATCCATTTTAAACATAATTGTTTCTTATGCATTTTTAAAGATACATGCTAAAACACTATGGAAAATTTTCGTAATTTTAAAAAAAATTGTGATTTTTTTTAATTTTCTTTCTTGTCTTCTCTATTATCATTGGCGGCAACCGACATCCCATAATATTAAAACACTTTCATATTTAATCCAATTTAGGAATATATATATATATATATTATAAATTCTTTAAAAAAAAATACTCCTAAAATATTATGGACACTTTTTATAATTTTTTTTATGGAAAATCGTATTTCTTATTTTTTAAAATTTTATTTTTATTTTTCTTTTCTTTTTTATTTTTTGTCTTTTGTCTTTTCTTTTTCCTTTGCATGCCCGTCATCAAGCCTCGAGCAATGGTCGGTAGCCCGACAACCAACTATAGACATGGTTGATCCCGACTCGCTTGAGGCTCCACCGATCCAGGCAAGCACGAGCTCATCGGTGGCCGTCGCCGGTTAGCCGTGGAGGAGGTAAGAGGAAAAAGAAAAAGGAAGAAAAGAAAGAAAAAAAGAAAAGAAATATAAAAATAAAATAATAAATGATTAAAAAATTGACTTCTTTTTAAAATATTCAAAAAACCTATTTATGACTCATTTAAGATAGTTATCTTAGCTAATCGATTTATGACCCATTTAAAACTCATTTAGAACTTATTAAGTTTCTAAGTAACCTACCTATAATCCACTTAGCTTGTTTTTAAAACAATCCATTTATGTTCCACAATCATTAAATATAGTAAAAATATAGGTTCTAGACCCATTTGCCATCTCTACTCAAGAAGAATGGAAAGAGCAAGAAGAATTGAGGCATGAAAGTTTCTTTCCATCTATTACACAAGAAAGCTTGATTCGACTAAAGTTTTATGTACCATCTCAACCACTATTTTACATGGAGAGATTGTTTATCAAAGGTATATGTTCACTAGAAGTCTTAAAACTTGTCACAAAAGTACAATTGAGTCTTAAAATTTGTAAAAAGTGCAATCAAGTCCTAAAACTTATCAAATTAGTCCAATCGAGTCGTACTATTAACACAATTAATTTGTCTAACGGAAATCGTTGATGAGTCATTTTTAAATTAATTTTCTTATTCTATGTGGCATTTTAATTATTCTATTTTTTGAAATCTTATTTAAGTTAAATTAAAAATTGAAAAAAGATATAAAAAAATTACTTAAAAGAAAAGACAAATTTTTTTTTTATAAAAAAAGGGCAAAGCCTCGCCGGTGAGGCCCTACCACCGCCATCTGCCCATTGCCGGAGGGGCCGGGCGAAGGTCTCCGGTCCTAGGTGATCGTGGCCGGTGAGGCCTCACCCAAATCCGGGTTGTAGAAACCTAGACATGGGCGATGTCGGCTATCAAGAGGATATACATACCGGCCATTGGCCTCGAGGTTGAAAGACATGATATCGATTAATTATTATCCAAAAAATCAAAAAGAGAGGGGAAAAATTCACCCAAATAGAAGAGAAGAAATAAGGTAGTGGAGAAGGGAAGAGTGATGTATTTTCACGGGAGAACAAATACATCCAGGTATGTACATCCTCATTGGCCCTTGCCTAAGGCGGCGACCTCCGCCGCCCCCCTTCGCAATGGGCAGCGATGGCGTCTCACCGGCGAGGCTCTGCCCTCCCTTTTTGTTTTCCAGTTTTTTCTTTTTTTCAAATAATTTTTTAGCTTTTTTCGGTTTTTTATTTAATTTAAATAAAATTTCAAAAAATAGAATAATTAAAAATTCCACTTAGGATAAGAAAATTAATTTAAAAATGGCACGTCGGTATTTTCCGTTACACAAATTAACGATGTTAAAAGGAAGACTTAATTGAATCAATTTGACAAGTTTTAGAATTTGATTATACTTTTTGCAAGTTTTAGGACTCAATTACATTTTTGTGATAATTTTTAGTACTTGATTGTACTTTTTCCAAATTTTAGGACTCAATTGTACTTTTGTGACAAGTTTTAATACTTTTAGTGAACGTATCCCTTTATCAAAATAGATGAAGCAAAGTTTGGCAAAGTTACTAGTTGCCCCCAGGTTTTTCCAGTTGCTGCAATTTGCCTCCCATTATTTCAATTTTGAACATAAATCCTCCTGATGTTTTCCCATCGATTTAAATGTACTCCTAATATCGACTCTGGCCAAATTCTCCTCAGAAAGTCAGTCACGAGCTCTCATGTAACTAGGTGGGGCGGTGCTCCCCAGAGGGACAAAAGTATCCAACAAATCTAGGAGAATTACATTTTGCCTCCTAGTTACCTTTTGATGTTTCAACTTTTTTGCAATTTGTCCTCTGATCTTTTGAATTTTTTGCCATTTTCCCCCAACATTTATTGGAAAATGAAAAGTATAATTTTTAATTAAGAATAATACAAGGAAAAAAAAAAGAAAATTAGTGAAGTATATGTTTCTAGCGATAAGACATTACGAAAATCATTTTCGAAACGGTTCCTTACTCTCTTATATCCGAAGCCGATCTCACCCTTCTACTATCCAAAGGCGAATCATCCATTATTGGACTTAATTAAGGTTTTTCTTGAATCAGTTTATAAATCAGTTTCGAAGAGGAGAGAGAGAGAGAGAATGCGTTTGTTTGGAGTAAAACTATTTTCAGAAAAATGTTTTCAAATTTTTCGCTATTTGGACTATTGAAAATGAATTGGTCTATAGAAGTGACCAAAATTGACATGCTAAGACTTTGGAAAACAGATCAAGGAGAAATCAATCACTTTCCTTGAACATAATTTTGGGTAAAAGCATTCTCTTCAACATAAAGTTTCTCACGAATCAAACACATCTTTAGTTCATCTCCTTATGTTTACGTTTCTCTCTTTTTTGAGTTATACTTAATGCCGTTAGACTTTACGATTACTGTAAGGGGAAGATCGCAACAATCTCAAAAGATCAATGGGCATATTGCAAATAAATTCACACACCGGGGGGTGATTTGCATCTATGTAACAAATCTACATGGCAAAAATGTGATTCTGGCTCTAGAAGAACGATAGATCGCGTGACATCACCTGATTGTTTTCAGGTGACAATGTGTTTGCAATCAACGCTGGGGACACTGAACTCGATTTGAAAACATTAGGGAATTTACGCTAAAATTGAGATATTGCAAGGCAATTTGCAACGATCTTAAAAATCTGGGGGCCAACTAGCAATTTCCCCAACAAAGTTTAGCACTTTAGTCTGGTTCAACTTAAGAGAAGTCATTGATCCTCGCCAAGCTTCCACTTTCCTTAACGAGACTTCTTTTTGTGATCTCATCCCAACTTTTTTTTTTTCTGTCGGAAAGAAAGTTTTCATTTCACTTGAAAGAAAGTACATAACTTCAAGATAAAGATTTAAATCAAACAAAGCAAGTAAATTTGATAAATAAATCAACTTGGTATAGCCTGTAAAAACTCGTTCATTCCACAAAGACGAGTCCGTCATAACATCAAAGCATAATCGGCGGCTGATCACTAAATCTCGCATCAATATCGGTGATAAGCACACGTCAAGATTTCCCTCTCTAGTAGCTACGGATTTGCTAAAAGGCGGTGCGTGTATGGGTTCGACATACCCAGTACCATCACCGTGTAGAAACAACAATAACACCAACAAGTTGAAAAGGTATAGAAAATGCCTTGTAAATCCCAGATCTATTTCTAAATCGGAATAGAAGAGCACCCAAATCTAATTCTAACTCTACATCTTTAGACCGAGAGAAAACCTGTAAAAGAAATGATAAAATTATTTTCAGATAGGCAAACTACTGAAGTAATAGAGGAGCCGCTATCTACTATATGAAGTAAGCATCAAAGTTAGAGCAGATCGAAATAGCATATTCTTCCGAGGTGCATGCACTTCATATTTTTGAGCCTATTGGACAAAACTATCGATGAGGCCGTTTGCAAAATCAACGAAGAAGTCTTAAAGAAGATGAGGATATACCGGGGGAGGGGGAACCCTACACCATCTCATCCCAACTTAAGGAAACGAAGTTGGATTGGCTTTCAATTTTTCTTGATTGGGACATACATTGGCAGGCCGAGAAAATTTTTAGACGGTATACGCTATGCGCGTCTCATTTAAGTGTTCTATGGATCCACTCTCACTAAGCTAACCATCAAATCAAGGGTGGATAAGATCGCTGTGAAAGTATTTATTTTA
This sequence comes from Rhodamnia rubescens, assembly GCA_021437795.1. NCBI lineage: Eukaryota > Viridiplantae > Streptophyta > Magnoliopsida > Myrtales > Myrtaceae > Rhodamnia > Rhodamnia rubescens. The sequence goes on along the minus strand of JAILYA010000032.1, from coordinate 805,342 downwards.
CACTAATAGCATACGCTTTCATTCTACTGTTAATGCTAAACTTTCCCTCTTCTATGGCTTGCCAAAATGATTGAGATTGGTCCATCACCTTGAGATGAGGAAAATTGTCCATAAAGTCATAAACGTATTGTACAACAACTAATTCAATCCTAAATCATTCAAGTCAATTCTATCCTAAATCCTTTGATGATTTGGCAATTTAGTCTTAAACGTTTCAATTGTACCTATTTGTCCTCTATTGTTTGACGATTTACCACTTTAATCCTAAATATTTTGACAATTTGTCAATGTAGTCTTTGCGCCCAATTATTTAAATGTTAAGTTTAGGATTAAATTGGCAAAACTTTAAAAGGTGTAGGATTAAATTGACACAGTTGAAAAGTTTATGACTAAATTGGTCATTGTACAAGAAGTTTAGAACTTTTTGGACAATCATCTCTCTTGAGATATGCCGTACTTACAATTGGTGTTACACTAACTCTCCATTTCTTTTGCCCTAAGGTCAGATCCATGCTAAATCTACACCCGCTTTGATTTGGCTTTTAATAAAGAGATTTTTCTCTTTCGAAGCAGACTTTAAAGGCCGACATTCCTTCTCCGCTCACGTAGTCTAAAATGAGTGGACCACTCTTGCCGAAGCTGATACACAATAACTGTGACATATCAAAGTAGCCAAGCTGTCCAAAACCCAAATGGATAATTTGGCTAGCTTTAAGAACACCAACCTAACACATACAATCTATGGTGGAAACCTTGATTCTTGTTTCGTCTGATAGTCCTGGAAAGATTGACATAATCAAAGGTAGGGCATCTGCTAAGTAGCTTCTTCTCTTGTATGAGTTACTGATAGTTCTTGCGGAAGGAATTGGCTTAGAAGTACACTCGAACTCGAAGCGAAAAGGTCAGACAACCGATATGGACAAGTCACGTAGCCGAATCTCGATGCTGTCATGCAATCAAAGATGTACGTATAAAGAGAGATTTCGTCCATCGGCAAGTCTAATGAAAAGCCTATCCCAAGAATGCCCATGAACAGAGGGAAATAACAGATGGAATCACACACTACTATTATCTGACATCAAACTCAAACTAGTTATTTACTGTGCTAAACAAACTGATTTGGTTAAGGGTTTTTGCTGACAAAAAGCTTGTAAACCATTGATAATTCAGACCACTTTACCTCGGACATATAGTCAAAAGCATTTCAGTTTCGGCGTGATTCTGGAGGCTTGTTTCTCGCACTATCTTGCATTTAAAAAGACCTCCGTGAGAATACAGATTCAAAATTCTTACCTCAATGCAAATTCTCGAACTGCCGCCATCCTCTTTTAAAAAGCTGGATTCACTTCAGGTGAAGGAATGCCTGGTCTAATGCCGACTCATCTTTTTTCTGCTCTTCCATAGGAAGCCCTCAAAAAGTGAATATAAAGGTTCAAAAGCGATTTACAATCGGATTCTGGTGGTTGTATGAGATCGGATATTTGGTAACCTAACTTCTACTTTATGAAAATTTAAACTTTCAGATTGATTTTGGACTTGCTGCAAACTTATAGCCAAATTATTGGAGGGCATTTGAGCACATTCTGGGCGTCGTAATCACTCCTTTCCTCGTGGCCACGCTCGTTTTCAATCTTGATGAGAACGAGAGTATTGCCGTGCGAAGTCAATTACAAAACTTGTTTACTAAAAAGTGACTAACTTTTTTGTTATCATCGACAAATGATAGACTTACTTGACGAGTAGAGTTTGACCATTCATGAACAAAATTCTCTAAAAAATGGCTAACTCGCCATTGAAGTTATTGACAACACACACGTGAAAGTTATCAACGAGAATATTGAAGTTGATTGACAAAATCATCATTATAGATAGCTAGCAATCGACATGAGGAGTAACCACCTTTTTAATGTCTCTATTTTAGGATTGTTATAACTTCTTATAAATAAGTGTTCTAGATAATAAGAGCCAATGGATAATATAACTTCTTGTAACCTCCACTAGGAAGTTAATTCTTTTTTTATGACCGTTTGTAACCTTTGTTTATAATCATTGATTATAGGCTTTGAATAGCCACATAGTACTCTTTGTACCCTCTCGTCGTAAATAGACTAAGTTGTTATTTTTCAATTATCTGTCAATTCCTGTATTATAGTTGTAGTTGTAGTTTTCACATATCTCGTTGTCGATTAAATTGCGGCATACATCATAACTATAGTTTCCAAATATCTTGTCGTCAATTAGATTCCAGTGTTATATCTTGATATTATCTTGCTTTGTCATTGATTAAATTTTCATGCAGTGTTGTACCCTTTAATGTTGAATAAGTTCGTTGAAGTATATCTAATGATTTCCTTATGCTCCTCTAGTGATATATCCTATCTAAAATCGCCACAAAGCTTGTCTCCTCTTATAAAAAAAAAAATGAAGAACGATTTTCAGTGAAAAGTACTTTGTCATCGATTAAATTCATGCAAAACATATTTTTGACACACCCAGTGGGACAACTTGTGATTTATTATGAAGAATAACAATGCCAAAAACAAAGAATCACCCAGAACCGATCACGATGCGGGTAACAACCCTAGTGACCCTCGAGAAAAGGCAGAACATAAATTTAAATGAACCTCCCTCTTTGATTTTTCCATCGGAAAGGTGATCGTGCCGGAAAATGTAACACTTAAGATGATTGTTCATTGAACTTATCGATCAAATAGAGCATTCCAACTACAAATATTCTCTAATTTGAAAGTTAGGCCAAACTAGTTCAATTTTGCATCACTTCCAATCTCTTTGTAGACGAAATTTGACAGCTTTCCCAGAAGAGGCTGTTTTGTCTTTGTAATCTGGAAGAGATCTTACAAGTGTACTTGGCTTGATCGGGTCGGGACGTGCGAGAACATAACGGAGATACGGGCCGCCTGCGATGATAGAGTTTTGACGTTTTTATCATCGAAGAACTATTCAGTGAATCTAATCGATCCCACTTAGTTGCGGAGATTGTCATTCCCCCAAAAAAATCGTAACCTTAAACATAAACTGCTCCCTCCTCTACCATTTTAGTTCTACCCGATCACAGGTCGACCACCATCCCCCTGCCATCCTCGACTATATCCGGCTTTAGACTCAAGACTGACGTGTTGGTTTGCGGAAGCCTGTATGAGCAACACTGTTATTTCTAACATGACGACCATCTCTGCTTAAGATCTGGTCTAGATCGAGGTCGGGCGAACGGATGTGGACTAGTTTGGTCTCTGCAAGCTTTGTGGCAGAGCTCCTATGGTCGCTCCGAGCTCTTTCACGAAGATCGCCGGGCTCTCATGAGCCCTGCAATCGAGCCCATTGTTATTGATTTTGAGTTTGCCGTTGAGAAATTCTATTAGATTTTTTAAGGAAACAAAACTAATATAATATGTTGAAAGACTTTATGAAATACTTCGAGGACACTTCATGAATATATCATTATGCCTTATATTTACAACCTGCTAATTGCTTATATTCTAATATAAGCAGGGTTCGTGGACAAAAGCATACTCGCTCGAGTTATATTCAATTATCTTTGGAGAAATATATTCTGAATCTTCATGATTTTCTCAAAAATTTTATAAACTCAATCTTAATTTTTTTTTGTCAGACATTCTTAATTGTTTATTTGGTAAAATATCTCTCACTAACGGTTAATGATCTGGTTGGTATTTCTTTTCTAAGTTATGTTGATTGACCAACAATTTAAAAGATATTTCCGTAACTTCCATGCGAAGAATCTTGATTGATTGCTAATCACCTCGTAGATAATTTCCTTTCTTAAAAGCTTGATTTGTGGATTCAAGGACCTGATTGTATGGACGAACAATTCCTCTTAAATCTCGGGTCTTTCAACCTCAATGGCAATGTGATCTTTATTTGTTAGTCTATCAATGGCTAGTTTGAAGATTGATGCTCGGTGTGGTTCTATCCGGCAGGGAAGCTTGGGTGATGAGGATTATATAAGGAGCACAAAGTTCGAAGAGAAATACGAAAGATCAAGAGTTCGTCATCCATATTTTGATAGAGCTATCCATATTCTACATTATCTTAATTGAGCTTATCAAGTGAGATCTTTTGAGAGGCTTATACAGAGTTCAAAAGTGTGTAAAATGAGATAGCCTTGGTAGAAGCAGCACTCGTTTCTATTGAAATGCTTGTGTTAAAGTCATAACATTTTTTTTAATGATCTCTCATTTGATTACTTAATGAAATCCAGCCGGTAGGCCGTTAGTGTGGGAAAATGGACGTAAGTTTTACCAAAAGCCAAACCACTATAAACTGTTGTGCATCGTCTTCTATTCTCTTACTCGCATCCACATCTACTCCTATCAAACTTAGAGTTTTTAATTTCCACATTATTTTACCAAGTTTTGATTGTAATCACCCATTCACCCCCTATTAGCAAGCAACACTTTCAGCTCGTTCAAGCTCCCATGGCCGCAAGGTGCAAGCTTTGTGAGAGAGGGAGATAAGGTGGCTCGTCAAGGCAAGGGGCTCGACACCAAGAGGCAGCAAAGGTGGTGTCACGCGACGGTGGTGGCGGCGGCAATAAGAATTGGAGAGAGAGAGAGAGAGAGAGAGGTACTCGGCTATGAGGTGAACGTGACAGAGTGGAAGGTATAGGAGGACGGAGGGAGAAGAAAATATATGTGTTTTGAGTATGGAGGGTATACAAATTGATGGTTTGGGAAAAAAACCATCAAAAACCTAAATTATGTCTAGTGTGATACATTTAGCTCAATTTTTTAATTTGTAATACAAAAAAATTCGATTTTGTACCCATATGACATATTTACCCATAACTTTTTTTATGACATCAAAAATCTCGAACTTACACTCACGCGACATTTTTACCCCAATTCGACAAAAAAAGAAAGACATATTTACCCCAAATTATTTTTTGTGACACAAAAAAGTCCCATACTTGTAGGCATGTGATGTACTTATTCCAAATTTTGAGGTAAATGTGTTACACGGATATAAGTTTAGGATTTTTGGTGTCACAAGAGAAAGTGTGGGATAAATATATCAAACACGATATATGAGTTTGGGGCAAAAATGTCGCATGAATACAAGTTTATGGTTTTTGTGCCACAAAAAAAAATTGGGATAAATGTGTGACAATAGGCATAATTTAAGGTTTTTTTGTGATTTTTCTCCTAGATTTTTTTATCGATGGTTTTTTCTTATGTGGGTACTAAACTCATGTAATTTTTAGAATCTCCCTTGTATTATTCTATTTCACAATTAGAGAATGTGTCATCGAAAATTGTCGGACAGAATTACTGCGCAAATGTGCATGATACATTATGATTATTTTACCCTAGTGGAATGGAAAATTGGAAACAGCTCCAAAAAAACGTTATGGCACTTGTGAAAGCCATAATTGCTTGCGATGAAACTTCATCTCATGTCAAATCCTGGCTGGCTCACGTATGAATTATGCTACATGCATAGGATCCCCATGATTACATTATGCAGAAATAATGCACAAAAACGACGGGTACGAATGGTCCAAACATGATGACAAGTATGGTTTCTAAACTACTGGACTAAGTTGTGATCTAGCCGTAAGAAAAGGCGAACTTCCGAGTCCCTGAGATTGTACCACCCTTTGGTCAAGTCGAAAACCCAGATGTAATGATGCCCATCACAAACTGTCAATCATGAATAAACGAGGAACGAGTTCATAATTGTAGGATTCCGTTAATTTCGCAGAAAGTGAAAAGATGTGTGAAACGTGAAAAACACACGTTTTTAGTTATTATTCCCTCGACTGAATATTTACCGATGTTGGTTCGCAATCTCCTAAGTACAAACTAAAGAATAGCGTGTTATCGTACTATCTCAAAATTGGCCCAATATCCCAAAAAATCTCCAGCTTTAGCTATCGTCTTAATTTTACTTTTTGTCTGATAAAAATTCTCCAACTTTAGATGCACTGCCAATTCTACCAAACTTTTTTTCCATAAAATACTCCTAACTTTAGGTCCAATTCAAATTCTAACCTAAACTTTTTTTCCTCGAAAATACCTCCAATTTTAAATCCATTGCCAATTTTATCTTAAATTATTTTGTCTCATAAAAAAATCCCAGCTTTAGACAGTTTCAATTTTGCTATAATTTTTGTCCATAAAAGACCAAAATTTTTGCCAACCTTTAAGTCTCCGCAAAATCGTCTTTAGTGATTTTGCGCCGGCTTCAATCTCTCGGCTTGGGAATGTTCCATCCTTTGTGGCCGAGCTCGCACTCAAGACTCTCTAATAACTCATGCTGAGAGTTTTCCAATTCTCAATTGTCAACGAGAAATTTTGACGGAGGTTTAGTGAAGGCAACCGTGATTCAAGTGAAAGTTTGTGAATATTTATGAGATTGTGAAAATTTTAGGTAAAATTGAGACGATAGTAAAAGAAGGTAAAACCTAAAGTTAGGGTTTTTTCATAGGACAAAAAAAGTTTAGTGTAGAATTAGTACATGACCTAAAGTTAAGTTTTTATGGTTAAAAAAGTTTAGGATAAAATTGAAACTGACCTAAAGTTAAAAGCTTTTTATGAAACAAAAAATAAATTGAGATAAGAGTTAAAGCTAGAGATTTTTAGAATATTAAGCCCCTCAAAATTTTGGGCACGATGGGTGGCAAATCCACAGGCACTCATCAATTTCTTTTTGTGGTCGAACCAATTTCGTGAGTTTTTTTTTTTTTTCGCGTCAAACATTTGCACGTTTCATATTGTGAAGGAACCAAATGTACAATGGAGTCGGGCCTCAGAGCGTAAGAGGGCCTTTAGTACAGCAGGTTGATTTACAGTCCAATTACTAGGAAGCGCGCCACGTTGCTACGCCCGGCACAACCAATGAGCAGACCGGTTGGCCTCCCGTGGGCGTGCCGATCCATGAAGAAGGAGCATTCCCGCAGAATAGGGAACGTCTTCCACGAGGTCGACTGAGAGAGCTCGGGTTCGATCGCTGTGTTCTCTGCCCTTCCCCAACTTTTCTAGAGTCCCCTTTACAAATCCAATCCTCAATTTTGGCCCCTAATCTCTCTCTTTCTCTCATATTTTTGTTCTTACTTTATGATTGAAATTCCCTTTAATGCAGATTTTTTTTCTCTCATCAATTTGAAAACGCGAAATGTACTAAAAAAAGTACTAAATCTATTTTATTAGTATCAATTTAGTTCCAGATCTTTTAATTTGATTAATTTAATCCTAAACCTTTTGCATTCTAATTCAGTTCATCCGATCAATTTTGATTGAAAATCGTTGACATGGACATACGACCGTCCTACGTAGTACGCTCAATCTTGATGTAGACAAATTTTTACAACTGTTTGACATTTTTAATATTTATTTTTTATTTTCCTCTTTCTTCTTGTTTTCTTTTTTCTATTTCGGCTAGCAAAGATCGCGGCCCTGACTCAGGCCATATCGGCAGTCCTTGCCGAATCAATCACGCGAGGGCTCAACTAGGCGGCACTCCTCACCGGCCAAAATGGAAATAAAGAAAAAAAAATAATAAACATTCAAAAAAATATTTAAAAATTATAAAATTTGTCTACTCCCATGTCAATCGTGTCACGTATAACGATTGACATTCATGTTGACGATTTTCAGTCAAAATTGTCCGAAAGAACTGAATTTGCGTAAATGCAAAATGTTTAAGATTAAATTGGTCCAATTAAAAAGTTTATAATTGAATTACTACCAATGCAACATGTTTAGGATTTTCTATATAGTTTCCACGTATGGAAAGTGTTAAAAAGCAATCATACCAAGGATGGTTGTATTTCATGCATTTGGTCATGTGTCATTGTGTTGAGTCATAACTAATTTTCTCATCTAATCCCATGTGAAATTTCTCTAATCCGATTATGTGTTTGGGCATGCCAAAATATTCTTTATGACTCAACACAATGACACTCGACCTAATGCATGAAAATACTGCCGAAATATTCGTGATGCCACGTAGGTCCGTGTTTCAGGTAAGATGGTAACTTCTGACTTAGGCTTAGTTTGTTCACGGATAAAAAATTATTCAGACAATATTTATAAAAAAAAATGACGGCTTAAAATAGAATGAATGAAAAATATTTTCATTGTTCACGAAAACATTTAAATATAAGTGATTGTGAATAATGAAAATTTTTCTCATTGACTAATTATTTCAAATTATACAAGAAAAAAAATATTTTTCACATCATTCATTTTCCACTAAACAAACGGAACTTTAAATACTAAGTACATTGCTTCTATATATATAAAGAAATGCAATCAATAATGTGAAATCTGTAATATAAAGTACGATTTTTTCGATAGTGTCGAATTTCAACTATACGGACAAATTCCAATGCGTAAATTTTTTAAAACAAGAACTAATAAATTTCGAGGTGAAAAATTCGGGTGCCAACGTATATTGTCTAATTTAACTATCTAAACAAAGGTAAAATACAGAACTCGATCTTAGTTTAAATAGACAAATAGATCTTGATCATCTCTACTGATATTTGACAGATTCTCTTTTTTTTTAACTTTCTAGTAGGGGCATTTAGACGAGTGAGTGATGAAAGATGGTCGGCCTCCCCACATCGTCCCCACCTCTATTAGCTGGTAATGAACTGAATAATTACCGCAAAAACATTGATAAGCAAGACAGAAATAACGTAATTTGAAAAATATTCCTAAATCTACCAATAATATTCACGAAACTAATACTAGTCGTTAATCGATTTTACATTGCATGTAAAGTAACTTTTTGTTTTCACTTTCAACATTAAAATTATGACGCACTTTCATATTCAATACTTCAACTTTTGTTCAAAAAGAAAAAAACTTTTAGTACTTACTTTTCAGCTTTATCAAAAGAGTTCATCGTCTTAAATATAGTTAAACCGCACGTCTCCTGTAGCAATGCAATGATTAAATGGTTGTGTAGTCAAGTTAAAGGAATTGTGCCCAAAAAAAAAAGTTAAAAGAACATTCTAAATTTTCAAAAGGAAAAACAAAAAGAAAAAGACAACACATGAAGTCAATCTCATTGACCAATTATTTTAAATGATACAAGCAATTTTTTCCACACCGGTAAGCTTGTGCTACATTTATCCAAACTAATTTTTATGTCACAAGAACTCATGAAATTGCTACAGCCGTACCACATTTCTATAAACGAATTTTTGCATTATAAAAAAAAAATCTCAAACCGATACACAAATGCCATATTTACCCCAAACTAATCACTTGTGCCACATTTACCTCTAAAAAATCTCAGGCTTACCATAACTTGGAGTAAATATAGGACGGATATAGCGGTTTGGGATAAATGTGATACGAGCATACTAATTTGGAATTTTCTCATTATACAAAAGTCAGTTTTAGGTCATTGCGGTACGAGTGTATCAATTCGGAAGATTTTGTGATATAAAATTTAGTTTGGGATAAATACGGCACACGTATACTGGTTTAAGGTTTTTGATGGCATTAGCCCCTTATATTAAGACACCAACTCTAGCGGGTCACCTGCCTGCCAGTGTCATGTGGATCCCACTAAATCGATAGTTGCAAATGACTTTTATTATTGTATATTCAAATTCGTAGCATACTTTCCGACGGACAATTTCAGACCAATCTCGTAAAATGTCGTTTACTTAATCTGATTCATATCCAGGAAGATCTTCCATCCAAAGATGAAGCATCGATGGCCAGGCCTAGAAGAAGTGTAGCATTTTACCCTTAATCCCAACGGCCTGTGCATCAAAGACACAAAACTGCTTGGAAATTCCTGAGCAAGAACATGGTTCAACAGGGAGATATATTTATATTATTAAAAAAAGGTGACGGTTATTATTAAATGGATGAATATATTACCAACTCGATCGGAGGGAGGATAAGAATGGAATCCAAAGGGGAGGCGACAGACGAACACAGTCCCATACCCCATGCACGGAACAGTGCTTTGAATAAACCTCACGTCGTGTTTCGTGGCATACGAAGAGCATCGGGCTTAGGGATGCGATTTGGTCCTGAATTGATCCCATGATCGAGGAGCCTGATTTTGAAAAAGAGAAAGACAAGACTGTTCAAATCCCTTTAGGCACATATAAGCTGCTTTGAATTAGGGTTTATCTGTGCGTCCGAACTCGACCGATCCCTAGATCTTATAAGGTGCTCCACGAACCTACGGGTAAATCGAAATTCTTCAATAAATCTAGTTTCATCCTAGTCTAATCAGATGTAAGGGTCCATATTCATTATTAGTACGTGTAAGGGACTAATTGAATAGTTTCTTTCTTTCTTCTTCTTCTTCTTCTTTTTTGGGTTGAAAGTTTCTCGTACAGGCTTTGCGTGTTTTGTATGATGTGCGAGATTGTCTCGCCGATATCCTGAACTTTATGCTCCAATAATTCTCGATCATTTACATATTGTTTTTTATAACAGCACTTGCTAATCTCACCACGTGAAGGGTGAATTGCGTCCGTCTCGTTTTTTGGCCAAATGACAAGGTTTGTTAACTTAATTTCCAACTGCAATATTGGACTCTCTAAACATTCGTAAGGTAAGTACCGGTCTAATCTTTAACTATTGATGGACGAAAAGAAGCATAAAAGAAGCTGTCCGATTGAAGCTGAATGAGTTAGGATTGTCTACCGATGTTATTCAAACGTCCAAGAACCAATACCGACTAGAGTTATCACAGTCCAAGTAGAAGCTCATTAATATGTGATACAATGTCATCGATACTCCCTCCACTCTTACTGAGAATTCAAAACCGTCCATTCACTATTTCCGTTTTTAAAATTGTTTCAGCATTTTTCAAACTACCCGTTGTTAGCGCTTCCGTTAAGGAGAAATGACGCAAATGATTCATGAACTTTGGCCCAATATGAAATGTGGTACATGAACTTTTAAATTGTTCAATGTGATTCCTGAATTTTAATTCAATGGGCAATATCATCCTTGTACTTTTAAATTATTCATTATGGTCCCCAAAGCTTTTATTACATGTTCAATTTTGGAATTAAATTATATGAAAATTATTTAATGTAGTCCATAAACTTGAATCAATGGAATGAAAATACTAGGCAATTTCATATAATTAAGGGATCGAATTGAACACGTACTAAAAATTCATATTGAATAAATTAATAATTTAGGGACCGCATTGCGCATTTAGGATAAAATTCGGGCAATACATTGTACATTGAGTCAAAGTTCATAAACCGTTTATATTAGTATCCCTTCCATTAAAACGCCGTGCAATCCTAAGATTTACGCCAAAACACAAATGCGAGCAACCACCGTCATGGCCGCAAAAGCCACAAGGGCAAGGATAGCCCCAAGGCCTACAAATGCAAAGTTTTGAGTTCTTAAAAGGAGTCTAGGTCAATACTTATCTAAAATTGCTGAGAATGCATGGATCATTTTGAACCAAGAAAAGAATTGGAAGTGATGAACTAAAATTGAAAACCTCATGTGTTTTCGATTGCGGATGTCTTCCATGATTACAAGCCGCAATTATAGAGCTTACTAATAACAACTTCACTGGCAATTATTATTCTAAGTACAATTACACTCCACTATCGAGATTTCAGGCCTCTTGTTCGCATTCCGATCTTATTCATAAATGGTTACAACTTCCAAGACCGTCGAGTGACTCAACCATGCCCCGCCGCTTCGTACCCATGCTTTCAATCGATATCCCGATCCCGATTCCACTTGTTCTCGACACATAACCAAATTTTAAGATGGCTAACATCTTGTACAACGAGCCTTCACTAAACATTTCGATACCAACTTTTGAGATCTAGGCGTCACGTCTAGATCACTTGTCAATGTCGGTATAACAAAGTTGTTGATGACTCTCCCTTATCGATGCCAATGACATACAATTGTCGGCGTATCTCCCTCAACGATGTCGATCGCTTAATGTACTGTAATATTTTTAGCAAATTAATATCCTTTGGTCAATCAGACCTCATCATAAGTCGATCGTAATGAGTTGGTTATCCTTTTTAAAAATTTTTTTTTTTGTGTGTATAAATCAAAATGTGTTTTGACTCAATCGATGCTCCATATGCTAATCTCGGATTACGGGACTTCACCCAGCACCTCTCTACATGCACCTCAACAAATACATCAATAAAATGAAAAAGAACAATTCCAATCTAATCATTTTTCTAAAAACCTGTTCACTCAATTGACCAGCGCATCTTTAATCCCACTACATGATGGATCAATAGTCTTATCTTATCTCCTTTTGGGCTTCGTGACAGAGGTTTGTTCACTTTCCAACTGTAAAATTTTGGACTCTAACTAGCTGCAAAGCATCCATTGAAGGTAAGTACCAGTCTCATCGTCAACTAATCAGCAGTAAGCTTCCCCCCACTTTAATCAATCACTACCCTTTTGCTTTAGAACCTCTATGGTTGAACGGTAGCATAGCATAATCTTACATTGCATGAACTGTGCACACGCACGACATCGAGCTTTGGTGCCTGATTTTACATACCCATCATGATATGAAGAATACTTTTCCCAAAAGAACTTTTGCTAAAACAAGATAATTGCTCAACGTAACGGAAGGATCTTGTTAACGGCTGGATTAGAGACGCTAGTCAAGCGGCCTGCTAAGAGAATTGCGCACTTTTTTTATGCGGCGACTGTTCTCATGTTGCCCAAATTCGAATTTAGACTCCGTTTAGTTCAGCATTTGCAAGGGGTTTAGGTGCTCCTGGAAGTCCATTGGCCAAGCAAATAGTGTTTGGCCATTGTTTTGGACAATTTCGAGGAAATGCAACATTTTCAAAGGCTTGTAGCCCAAAATAGGTCTAGAGTTTCTTTGGATTGCTGCATTTTCGGAATGCAAATAGACTTGTTTCTTCCAATTTTATCCTCGTCATATTTTCATAATCATAGAAATGTCCTCGAAGACCCTAACATTTCCGATGAAGACCTCGGCCATCGGGAGGCAGCCGGCGAGCCGCCAACCTCGCCCGAGGTTGAGAGAGAAGCAGATTGGCCTCGCTCGCCGCTAATCCTTAACCGGTTTTTATTTTCTTTTTTAAACTATAATAGCAAATGGACTTCGCAAAAGCGTGATTTTTTCAAACATCATCTTAACGAAAGCTGTATGTCAACATGTTTTTAAATATATTTTACCAAATATTATTTGCATTTAGAAGAAGTCTTTTAATCCAAAGGTCTTTGCATTTTCCTAAAAAAATTTCTTTGAAGCCGAACCAAACGGTCCTTAATAGGTCTAATCGGTGTTTCAATGCCCTCGTTAACATGACCAAGAGGTCCAAAACCAACCCCCCACCCCCTCCCAGATGTAAACACGTTTGGGAAACGACACGACAATCGAGACGAATAAACTACAATGCGCATTGGGACTAGACTTCGTGTCACATGGATGCTAAGCAATATTATTATAGGAAGGGCCCCATGATCATTTTCATTATGTGGCGCACTCACGGAGGTACTTAGAAGACAGACGAACCTTCATGGAAGACAGAGAACGGAGGTGTCCTTGTCCGTCATTTTACCCTACATTTAGAGGGAAAAAAAAAACAACAATGAGAATTAAAAAGAAAATTGAAAGAATCTTTGAACAAAAGGCTTCTGTCTTGCGAAATAGTAGGACAATAAGTGTCCAAAACCCTCAATCATGCAACTTTTCACGTAATCATGCTCAGTCCCAATCCAACCCAAATTAGACAATGGGAAATGGGTGGTGGGACTCCATCTGATCTAATTAGTTAGAAGGGCCCCACAGAGAATTCTAGCAAAAGGGTACTAAAAAAATTCGTGATCGCACCGAATTCGTGATCGAACGGGACTATTGGAATCATATGCGGTCGGATTGAGCTAAATTTGTGGAATCTAAGGTAACAAAATGAATGACAATCCCGACGCCTTGTTTAGGCGATTGAACTGCCAATTTGATTCGACCTTCAAAATACTCATCCCTTACAAGATAACACTATCTATAGGGGTGTGCATGGTCAGGGCTGTCCGATCCCGATATGAAATCGGTGACCGGATTGATAGTCTCGATTCCCAAATTTTCGGGTTCGAGGACGGAACCAAGACAGCAAACCTGGACCGGGTCAATTCGATCTTAGTGGGACCGCTAACACCACTTATAGAAATTTAATCTTTGGATCTAAACTAACAACTTCTAATCTCAACCATCCAACCAAATAAAATATACACAAAACCATTGTACAATCAACATATGAGTATTTATAATCCTAAAATAATGAGAAAAGATTAAATTAGGAAGAAAAATACTTAAAACAATCGAAACAAGATTATGCTCCTGCATTATTCTCCTCAAGTTGGAAAGAATCAAGCTTAAAATAAGATTACACTTGTACTTCACTAAATCCAAATGCGAGCAAAACAACAGGTTTGCATAATATAGTCAAGACAAAACACATATTGACTCAAGACAAACCACGATCGGAGACCGCATATTGACAAACACGATTGGGTGCAACATTGGGAAGGCGAGACGCGAGAATCGAGCGAGAGGAGATGAGTAAGTGTCGAGCAAAAGTTGGGGAAATTAGATTAGCTAGTTCTTAAAAAAATTAAATTTTTTTATAATTGTATATATATTTACATAATTATATATATTTTGGGCGGTTCAGCCAATCCCATCCACCATGGAATCGGAGATCGGACCGCCCAGGTTACCGGTCTCATTTATTGGGATCGGGGACCGGACTTGCCCCCTTGAGGATCGGACCAATCCGGTCGGTCCCGATTGGTTCGATCTCAATTTGCTCACCCCTAACTATCGATATTAATATCAATATTTACATATTGTTTAAACTTGAGATGATGATACGTAGTACAAACTTTTCTTGGTGATAGACATGGCCACGGGCAGGTTTGGGCCCGAATCGGCCCGGGTCAAACCCATTAACCGGCCTCGTTGGTCGGGCCCGTTTGTTCCAAATCGAAACCAGCCCGTTGACCGAGCCCTCCGGTTCCAAATCGAAACCGGCCCGTACCATAGGGGCCGATTACGGGTCCCTTATAAATTGAACCGGAAAAATAGCTGGTACAAAAATAAAAATAAAAAGGAGATGATTCTTTCCCCATTTGATTGTTGCCTTGCAACGGTCACCCCCCCCCCTTTTCTTTCTTTATTAATTTGTAAATGATATCTTAATCATTATAAATATCTCTTCCATCTCTCTTTTTTCTCACAATTTCTCTTAAATTCTCTTAATCCGCTCAATTCTCTCAATTTTCTCAATCCGCTCAATTCTTTCAATCCACTTTCTCGCTCAATTCTCTAAAAAATGGCAAGTGGAAGCGAAATACTAATGACAAATGAAAGAACAAGATAGGGAAATCCCGGTGATCCTCGTGATTATGCAGATTGGGAATTCGATGTTGATGATATCAACATTATTCCTAATGTGGAGCACATCCCAAAGCAAGAAAGTCTTTATTCTCCTACCGATATCGAAGAAATGTCAACAATAAAGAAGCTAGAATGGAAGTTTACATCCGACTTAGAGGATCACTTCATGAAGACGGAAAGATTTGATATTGGTCCGAAAAGTAATGATGTAATTTGTAAATATTGTGGAAAAATATAAAAATATACAAGTGGAGCCAGATATGGAACATTTAATAGGCATCTTAAGGTGAAACATCTAACCCAAGTGAAAATTGACACCAAGCAACAATAAATTTTCGGGTACGCCAATACTAACACTTCTCCTTTATTTCGTTATAATGAAAAAACTTATAAAAAAGAATTAGGTAAATTTATTTTCATTGAACGTTTATCATTTAGTTTTGGTGAAAGATTTGATTTTAATAAATTTATACAAAATGCATGTACTCTACAAGTAAAATGTGTACATAGAAAAACACTTAAACGCATAATTTTTTATCTTTATAAAAAAGGAAAAAAGATTTATAATTTTTTTTTATGAATTTTAATGGACATGTACATATAAGTAGCGATATTTGAAGTGATCATTGGCAAACTCATTCTTATATGGGTATAACATGTCATTGGATAGATGATGATTGCAATATTCAAAAAATAGTTATTGCATTTAGAGTTTTTGATGATAGACATATGGTAAATAATATTTATAGAACAATTAGGCAAATTTTAGAAGAATATTATTTGCTTAATAAAAAATTTTCAATTGATTTTGATAATGCCGAGGCAAATATCGCTTCAATTGTCAATTTAGAAAAGATTTGTAAACCGGCTTTTGGTGGATAATTTTTTCATATTAGATGTGTTTGTAATGTTTTAAATTTATGTGTACAAGATGGTTTAAAAACTCTTGATATTTTTCTTAATCCAATAAAAATAGCAATTCAATTTTTATGGAAACATCCCAAAATAATGAAAGAATGGTGCGAAAGTAAAATTAATGGAAAAATTCAAAACTATTTTCAAGAGATGTTCCAAATCGTTGGAATTCTACTTACGAGTTGTTTAATGAATCTTTTGCATATAAATATTTATTATGTGCATTTATTTCGGATAATATTACTCAAATTAATTGATACCCACAAGAGTGGGATATTTGCAAAAAAAAATAGATATTTTTAAAAAATTTTAATGATGCAACTTATACTTTATCCAGTATTTATTATTCTACTATGAATTTATTTTTAATAGAGTGTATTAATATTGTTGGAGTTTTTGAAAAAAAATGAAAATGATAATAAATTCCGTGATGCTATTGTAGTAATGCGAACAAAATGTTGGGAATGTCACTAATGTGGTGATTATTGAAAAATCACTAATCTTGTTTCAATTATAACAAAAACAATCAAAGGCTACTAATATGTGCACTTACCGAGTATATCATGTTATATATGCACAAGCCAAAATACGATGAGATAAAGAGCACAAGAGTTTCCCCGGACAAAGATCTGCTTGTCGATATTTGGAGTGCTTTGCCGATCTCCGAGGTGAACAAGATATTGAGTGATGATGATGTTTACAAGTTGGAAGGATCTTCATATAAGGTGGACACTTGGAATGACCTGGATCGAAGTGAACAAGCCGAGAAGGACGGGAATGTTTGTAATGGCTTAGATGGATAAAGATCGAGTGAATAGTAGATGGTCCCGGTGATGGTGAACAAGCCTAAAAATGTGATGTTTGATAAAGCTTTGAAAGACCTAGTAATGGTGAATAAGCCTAGAACTATGATATTCAGTAAAACTTGGAAATACCATGAAAATGAACAGTTTGGTGGAGTCGAAGTTGTCAATATGCTTGGAAGGACCGGAAAAAAGATCGGGTGCACCGGATTGTTATCGGAGCGAGAGATCTTTTGGCAAAGAGGAGCCGTTTTTATAGATTGGGAGGAAGATTGGGTGAATAGTTCCAAGAAAGATATGGACATCCCGATTATGGGTAAGGGATCGTGCGGATATTTGGTTCTAGAAGGTGCTCGGGAGCTTGATCAATTGATCGAATCCGTGGTCCTGAAGAAAACATGGTGGATGCAAATATTGTGGTAATATCAATGACCCGAGTTCAACGAAAACTAAGTACACGTATGAGGATCTTGATAAGGAGGAGAACAAGTCAAAAATGACGGTATGTTCATAATGACTTGGAGGTACCGTAATCGATCTTTCATCAAGGTGATATCTTTGTATGCTAAGATGCTAAAGAGGTTCATTGGATAATTAATCACAAGTCATTCCCACGATTTTTCTATAAACAAGACCAACGGACCAAAAGATCGAGTGTTACAATATTTTTGTTGACATCGGGTTTGATGCCTTTTTTTTATTAACGAACATGTGTGGATGTTTCGTTGGAAAGAATATAACAGTTGGCGGGTGAAAGATCCGCAGAGAAAGATCAACAAGTCTATCGGGTGGAATATAGCAGTTGCAATCAGTCAACTTTTGCGAACGAAGGTCAAACGCAAATATTTCGAACAATGTCGAAACACTAGTTCTAATAGATCTCTAACAGTTAGTTGGGCTTCACAAACCCCTTCAACGAGAAGATTGAAGATGTCTATATAATGGAAGACCTTTTAGGCCAAATGTTTTACATAGAGAGAGATAGCATAATGTAAAATGCAAACTTGCTGTGGAGTGAGGTTTTTCTCATTGTTTGTTGGCTTTCTCGAAAGTTCTTCTCTAGAAATCTTTCCCCTTATAATCGTACAATAGTCAAGTGTATATTCATGAGTAGTGTAGCTAGTCTTAGATAGTGTGATTTATGGGTAAATATCAGCACATATCATTTGTAACTTATGAGGCTATTTACTAGTGCATTCCAACTTGTATTGTGATCGTTAGTCTTGAGAGTGGATGTAGGCTTAGGGATAAAGCCGAACCACTATATATCCGTTGCAAATATTTTACCTCTTCTTTATCATTCGTAAACATCATCATCATCAAACAAATGGCATGACTTGACTTATACAATATGTCTTCTTCGATGTTTGACCGCATGTTCATTGTGTGCTTTAGATTCTCGTAATCTTTATACACTTGCGCATACAATCTTACGTTATTTCAAATATTTGCTAACCCGATATTTACAATGTTTTTGCAGATGTATGCTTGCACTTTACTTGGTCTTTCACTCCGTTTTGCACACATTCAAATAGTGTTTTGTAAAATATCTGCTTACCACATCTTTTTATATCACCTATTATTTTGTGTGCTCTTATTTCTCGTGATTTTCATACACTTTAGCACACATTCTTCTCACGGTAATTCAAACATCTGCCGACCCGATCTTTTCAATATCTTTGCAGATGTTTGACCCGTTGTTTGAAACTCGAACTTGTTTTATTCCGTAAATATTTTTCAAAGTTTTTGAAACAACCTATTCACCCCCTCTATGTTGTATTGTTAGCCCCAACACAAAATGCCTACATTATTATAGCGAAATTCTTATTATTTATTTAGTTGGTTGTGTTTTTAATCGACCTTCCAAATTAGATGGTTTATATGATTATTTGAATACATATTATGAATGTTTACATTTAATTAAAATGGTAAATGTTAGAGTTATACAAACAATGGTTAAAAAACACAATAGTAGAATTATATAATGAATTTTGTAGTAAATATAATCTAGGTAATAGTGAATCTTCTCAACCTAGTAACATACAAAGTGAGGACCTAGGTAAACTTAGTAAATGGTACCAACTTCCGTTGAATAGGCAAAAAAAGCAAAAGGAAATAATATGCAATATTTCGAAATAGAGAGCTATCTAACCATTTTTTTTAGTTTCATGAATCCGAATGCAGACATATTTCACAATATTAGATTGGTGGAAGAGGCATTCAACTCAATACCAAATTCTCGCTCTTATTGCAAAATAAGTTTTAGCAACCCTCTTATTCAACAATTGCGGTTGAACAAACATTTAGCGATGGATGCAATATTTTGAATGAACGACATTCAAGATAAGCTCCGGATTCGGTAGAGGCTGAAACTTGTGTCAATAATTTGACAAAGACTCAATATCAACAACAAGAAATAGATCGCAACAATGAAGCCGAATTCTTCGATGACGGAGATATTATCGCCACGTATCGATATCGAATGGATAGCGACGATTGACATGAGGTAAGTATGAGATTATCAAAGATAAAAAAAATTACATGATTTTTTATTCTTCTATCCCCACGAAGATACGTACGCGTTTAATAATAATTTATTAAGTTCAAGCCCCTTCCCCTTCCTTTTTTTCGCTCTCCAAATTTGATTATAATTTGTATTTAAAAATTTATTATTTCATAATTTCGTAATTCATTATTTAAAAATTAAATTCAAAAATCGGAACCAATAATCGAAATCGATTGTTTCATTTTCGATTTTGAATCGGAATCGGGCTTGAAATCGGCCATAAATCGCTTGTTCAAAATCGGAATCGAAATCGCCTCTTAAAAGTTCTGTTTTGATTCTCCCATGACCATGAATCGGAACCGTCGATTCATGAATCGGAATCGATCGGTTCCAGCCCGTGGTCATGCCCACCTGGTGGTGTTCGATAAAAACGAGTGTTTTCTACTCCGATGTTGAGTGTGTTTCCTCGTCTTTTTCACAATGGCGAGTGGTGGAAATGCCACGGAGAAAACGACAATGCCCCCCATGAAAAAGAGAACAAAAACAACATAAAAAACAAAAACAAAAATAAAAAATCGAAAACCAAAACAAAAATAAAAATAAAAAATCGAAAAAGCAAAGAAAACGACAATATAAGCAGTCCCCTCCTTCACTCTCACGACTCACTCTCACTCTCATCTCAAAATCCCGCTCTTCCATTTCTTAGCAGGAAGTGTGAGAGAGAGAGAGAGAAAGCATAGCAATGCGCCTCTTCTGGTTGCTACTGCTCTTCCTCCACCTCCACCGCGGCTCCGCCGCCGCCGCCTCCGCCGTGCGCCTGACGGAGCCGCTCGCCCTCCTCTCGGTCAAGGCCGCCGTCACCGACGACCCCCAGTCCGCACTCTCGTCCTGGACCTCCGCCGCCGCCGCCAATGGCAGCCACTGCTCGTGGAGGGGCGTCAGGTGCGACGGCCGCCGACGACACGTGACCGCCCTCGACCTCTCGTCCCTCAACCTCTCCGGCGCCCTCTCCCCGGACCTCGCCCACCTCCGCTTCCTCACCTCCCTCTCCGTCGCCGCCAACCAGCTCTCCGGGCCCATCCCCCCGCAGATCTCCGCCCTCGCCGCGCTGCGCCACCTCAACCTCTCCAACAATGTCTTCAACGGCACGTTCCCGCCCCAGCTAGGCCTCCTCAAGAACCTCCGCGTCCTCGACCTCTACAACAACAACATGACTGGAGACCTCCCCGTCGCCGTCGCCGAGATGCCCCAACTCCGTCATTTGCATCTCGGAGGCAACTACTTCGCCGGGAAGATACCCCCTGAGTATGGCCGGTGGGAGTTCCTCGAGTACCTGGCCGTCTCCGGCAACGAGCTCGTGGGTGCCATTCCGCCGGAGATCGGGAACCTGACGAAACTGCGAGAACTCTATCTCGGGTACTACAACAGCTACGACGGAAGCTTGCCTCCTGAGATTGGTAATCTGACTCAACTCGTTAGGGTCGATGCGGCTAACTGTGGATTGACCGGCGAAATACCGCCTGAGATTGGCAAGTTGCAGAATCTCGACACTCTGTTTCTTCAAGTGAACGCGTTTGCAGGGTCTCTGACTCCTGAGTTGGGCTCCTTGAAGAGCCTCAAGTCTCTGGATTTGTCTAACAACATGTTCTCTGGAGAGATTCCCGAGTTCTTTTCTCAGCTGAAGAACCTGACCCTTTTGCATCTCTTCAGGAACAAGCTTAATGGTGAGATTCCTGAGTTCATTGCTGATTTGCCCGAGTTGCAGGTTTTGCAGCTATGGGAGAACAATTTCACTGGGAGTGTTCCTCAGGGTTTGGGCAAGAATGGGAATCTCCAGATCGTTGATCTCTCGTCGAATAAATTGACGGGTAATCTTCCTCCTGATTTGTGTTACGGTAATCAGCTTCAAACTTTGATTGCTCTTGGCAACTTCCTGCTCGGCCCTATTCCGGAGTCTCTAGGGAAATGCCGGTCCTTGAGGAGGATCCGAATGGGAGATAACTTCCTCAACGGGTCGATCCCGAGAGGGCTATTCGGGTTGCCGGAGCTGACCCAAGTTGAGTTTCAGGATAACTTGCTCGTTGGAGAGTTTCCTGTGAGCGATGATTCGATAGCCGTGAATCTTGGTCAGATTAGCCTCTCAAACAACAAGCTTGGTGGGTCTTTGCCACCGACTATTGGCAACTTCTCTGGAGTCCAAAAGCTCCTCCTTGATGGCAATAACTTCTCGGGGCAAATCCCACCCGAAATGGGGCGTTTGCAGCAACTTTCCAAGATTGATTTCAGCAGCAACGGGTTCTCCGGTCCAATCCCGACCCAAATCAGCCAATGCAAGTTGTTAACCTTTGTTGACCTCAGTGGGAATGAGCTCTCCGGCGAAATCCCTAACGAAATCACTGGTATGAGGATATTGAACTACTTAAATTTGTCGAGGAATCACCTCTCCGGTAGCATTCCCTCTTCTATTTCCACCATGCAGAGCTTAACTTCTGTTGATTTCTCATTCAACAATCTGTCTGGTCTAGTTCCGGGTACCGGTCAGTTCAGTTACTTCAACTACACTTCCTTTCTCGGTAACCCCGAACTGTGTGGACCATATTTAGGCCCTTGCAAAGATGGGGACACGAATAGAACCCATCAAACACATGTCAAGGGGCCACTCTCTGCCTCAGTGAAGCTCTTCCTCGTCATCGGGTTGCTCGTGTGCTCTATCATCTTTGCGATCGTGGCAATAATCAAGGCCAGATCGCTGAAGAAAGCCAGTGATGCCAGGGCATGGAAGTTCAGCGCCTTCCAGAGACTGGACTTCTCTTGTGAAGATGTCCTGGATAGCTTGAAGGAGGACAACATTATTGGGAAAGGCGGCGCGGGGATAGTATACAAAGGCACGATGCCGAACGGCGATCAAGTCGCAGTCAAAAGGCTTCCCGCCATGGGAAGAGGGTCTTCTCATGATCACGGCTTCAACGCCGAAATACAAACTCTGGGAAAAATCAGGCACAGGCACATTGTAAGACTGCTGGGTTTTTGCTCAAACCACGAAACCAATCTTCTGGTCTATGAGTATATGCCTAATGGGAGCTTGGGTGAGGTTCTCCATGGAAAGAAAGGAGGGCACTTGATCTGGAGCTTGAGGTACAAGATTGCCCTGGAAGCTGCAAAAGGGCTCTGCTATCTTCACCACGACTGTTCACCTCTGATCGTTCACAGGGATGTGAAGTCCAACAACATCCTGCTTGACTCTGATTTTGAAGCCCATGTCGCTGACTTTGGCCTTGCCAAGTTCCTTCAAGATTCGGGCACATCCGAGTGCATGTCGGCCATTGCTGGGTCCTATGGATACATTGCACCAGGTACGGTTCAAATTAAATACTTGCAGAGATCAATCACGTCTTGTGAAAGCATGTTTTGATCATGGGAATTCTCTGTTGGGTGATCATAGGATCTTTTTTTTGTCTTTTGTTAATTGATATGTTTGAGGTTACGTTTTCTAATGATGATGATAGAACTATACTTAAAAAGACAAAATTTTTCCCCTGCGCATTGGGGAATAAAATAAATTTCCAGAATTGATGGATTCTTTAGAGTTTTGAGTAGACTTCATTGCAATCATGAAGATGGGTTGTATTTGTGTCCCAGGGTTTCTTGAAGTCACTTCTGCTTTGACTTTTCAGACAAGTATACAGTGTCATAAATTCTGATCTGCGACATAAATGCGAACCTCTTTACTTCAATTTCGTTTCTCGAGTTTGGCATTTGAAAGAGAAGTCGTTGGCAGGTCTGAGAGTTAAATTAATCTGATGATTTTATTCGCAACCTACCGCAATGACAAAATATCCAACATCTTATCATTATATGAAGATATGAACCCATACATTGATATTTGGCTGCACCAGAAAGCTCCCAAAGAGATGATCTCCTCGCATTAACCAAATTGGTTTGCTCGTAATTTGGTGATTTTGCTCCTACAGAAAGAAACCAATTTTGCAAGTACTTTGGAATTTGGATCTGGTAGAATCTTGATTCCATGTTGCCATTGCTTGCTTCCCTTTTCCAGAGTATGCATACACCTTGAAGGTGGATGAGAAGAGCGATGTGTATAGCTTCGGCGTGGTCTTGCTTGAACTAGTCACCGGAAGAAAACCAGTCGGTGAATTTGGCGACGGGGTCGACATAGTCCAATGGGTCCGGAAAATGATCAACTCGAACAAGGAAGAAGTCCAGTTAGTCCTCGACCCCAGGCTGAGCACCGTCCCACTTCATGAGGCCATGCACTTGTTTTACGTCGCCATGCTCTGCGTCGAGGAACAGGCGGTCGAGCGCCCGACCATGCGGGAGGTGGTCCAGATCCTGACGGAGTTCCCGAAGCCATGTAATGCAAAACAAGAAGAGTCCTTAGTGAGCCCAATCGAGTCTCCCACGAAAGAAGTGAGAGACGATCGTCAATCGCCGCCGCCTCCTCCCGATCTTTTAAGCATTTAGTGAACTTTCTTGTTTGTGTGCGAGTCCATGCTTATCCATTTTCTTTAACTATGGTCTTAGAGGGGTCTAATGTGTCAAAAATGTTGGATTAAAGCCCTTTTGTCTTGGTGTACAGTGAGGGGAAGTTGCTGGTGGGTGTTATCTTGTTATGAATCTTGTCCTTTATCTTGAAGTGTACTTATGGCCTGTGATTTCTGTGCCCGCTTCTTGAATCATCAAGCAGGGCTTTGTGACTGGTTTTACCTTTTGCAGAGACTGAGGAGGAGTTTTTAAGGAAAGGTTTTTATGAGTTGTGTGGAGTCAGAGATTGACAAGGACGGATGTATGTTGGAGAAACAGTAATAATGGTAGACCTTACAGTACCCACACCCACACCCACACCCACATAGAGTCTGTCCTTTCAATTACCGAGACAGAGGGGTTCTCTCTGATGGGGAGAGTGAAAACTCCATGGCTTGGTTTTGTGTGTTCTGGTCTGGGTTTGCTTCTTCGGAAGGGAAGATGGACCTCACTTCATTTAGGACTCCATCTGCCTCTCTTAATAGCTCTCTACCTTGGGTTCCAGGACAAAGATGAGATGGTGGCGGATGGCAATGCCATAGTCAGAAAGGTATCTAAGTGGTATATTTCGTATTGGTGTTTGTATGGCATGATTTACTGACCCGAATACGGGGAATTGTTGGGACCGCATAGTCGAAACCCGATACATTTATTGGGGAAAATTACCAAGAGTGAGTCATGTTCGAGCTCATCAATATATTCAAAGGAAATAATCAATAGGTCAGGATCACAAGATTTTTTTCTTGAGATATTCATCAAATATATACCACTTATTGAGATCGCGCAGCAAACCCCATACTTTCACATTGGGAAATCACTTGAAGGAAGCCTATGTTCAAGCCAATCAATATTTCTAATTAGACTCACATTCACTCAAAACTTAAACTTATGGGCTAAATTTGATCATTCGAATTTTTTCGTCAAGATAGGATTAGATAGGACAGGGATAAGAAATCCAATAATTTTTTCATATGCTATCTATTGTTTGGTGAACTACGAATTTAAAGTCGGATAAGCAAAGGTAAGGCGCGGCTAATATCGACTCTATTTTGTTGAAACATCGGGATGCTTTAGAAATTATTCAATGATGAGTTCTTATAAACGAGTTATTATTGAGTAAAGGTTTTTGTCATCCGAATTCGGGCACAATATCGACGAGTAGACCCCGTAGAATTGGGGGTCTTGATTTGGAGTCAAATCTTTTAAGAATGACCCGTTGGCCTTGTTCGTTGTCTTGTCGAATAAGTAAACAAATGCTGAACAATCTAATTATTTTGCCTCTTTTCGCATGTTCGAAAGGTTCAACTATGGTTAAAGAACTAGGAGAGTTGATCTAACATTATGCCAAATAATCGATATTAAAGAACAAGGTCGTGGACATACCTAGCTTGGCGGCTGTCAAAGGTTCGAATGTCGCCGAACTAGGGAGTTGCACTTGATGGTCAGCCAAACAACGATAAAGAATTTTACCAATTCCACAACTGAATTTTACCTTTTGATACCAATTTATCTTCACATCAATTACACTTGTACAAAAAAAATGTCATTTTCTTTCCAAAAATATCTATCCAACATCACAAATTCTCACGACCACATAGAAAGCACTCAAAACCAACTAAGAACCAAACCATCCAACCTCAAGTAAGATGCCAAATGAATTTGCAAGGACGGGCAACTCCTTTTTCCAAGGTGAGATTTCGCATAGAGGTATGCGAATGGTGTTTTTACAAACATAAAAGGTATGTAAATGGTCATCAGATTAAAAATAACATAATGTATGTTTTCGTCTATTTTTCCGAAATATACCACAATTTAAAATGGTACATAGATCATTAATCACCGAGGAAAAACACTGAGCACCCATTTTTCAATTAAGCGCCCAACTCAAGTTTGCTTCCCTTTAATTAACCGTGATTGGTATAAAGAGGGTCGGGTAACATAAATGTTTTACTTTTTACCCGGTATCAACGAATCATTGTATCATTTTTTTGGTAGATGAAAAAAATCAGATGTGAGACCAAAAAAATGGTATGCGGAAGAGTAACTCCAAGATGCGAAATAAATATGCAAAACATCAAAGGCACATGATTTATCTTTCGGCCAATGACCACCTGGGATAACTTTATACCTCTTAAAATACCAATTCTTCGACCCTCCACACACACAAATAATAAAAATAAAAATAAAACCGTAACTCGAATTTCATTTTGAAACCATTCTACCATATACAAAAGAATAACACTTGTACTAAAAACTCCACACTGTCATTTACTTCCAAAATATCCATCCAACAAACTAATTTTTACCACAAAAAAGCCCACATTGGTATACTAGTAACAAATTTACCATAAAACCTTGAACATAAAGAATGCCAAATTGAATTTGCAAGGACAAGAATTACCCTTCATTAGTTTTAATTAAATTTATACCGGTATGCAAATTGCTAGTTAGATGACACATAAAAGGTATGATGGGTGGTCACCAGATTAAAAAATAAGTATGTTTTCGTTCTATTTTTCCGAAATATACCAAAATAAAATGGTACGTGATATTAACCGAAGTTTATAAAAACTAGACGGATGGTAAATTTGTCACATGTATACCAAGTTTGGGGATTTTGGTTGTCAAAAATTAATTTGGCATAAATTTGTCACCAGTTTAAGATTATTTGTGGTCAAAAAATTAATTCTTAGTAAATTTATTATTGGTATATCAATTTGAGGTTATTCGTTGTATTACCTAAATAAAAAAGTTCTATATAAGGGTCTCATTGATGATTTCAGCACGGGGCCCAAGTAATTAATTTTAGAAAGGTGTGGAGATGGGATATGCCGTTCTAAGTCGGGCAGACCAGAAAAGCTGTTGGGGGAATTAGTTACGTTTGACCTTCTTTAGTTGTTGAAACTCTTGAGTATTATTAAATTGGAGAGTTATGTGTCGTGCAACGGGGGAAATTTTTTCGCACGTTCAATATATCATGGCTAGATCATGTACAATTCGAATCATTAAATTTGTAGGCCCGGTTAATCTAAGGGATAAGTTCACTGGAAGTCCTGAACTTCGTTACGAAAATACAACGGAGTTTGAATCTTTCAAAAAGTGCAATCAAGTGTTAAGATTTGTTATAAAAATGTAATCGAATCATAAAACTTTCAAAAGTGCAATGGAGTCTTAATTGAACATTTTCAAAGTTTTAAGACTTAATTGTATCTTCATGACAAGTTTGAGGAATTCCAACACTCTTATCCATTAATTTAATTAGGATTGTTGTTAAGAAGTGCTCCATGAGCGTGAGCACTATCAATTAACTCAATCAAGGATACTTGCACATTTTTAATGGGGGTATCTTACTCGTGTTATGTGCAATCAATATTTCAAATGTTCACATGCTCTTTAGTATATGAGCAAGTTCTTCATTTTATATCTAGGTTTTGGATTTATGGAGTTACCTAAAAATCAATACTTGCAAAATGCGCACTGCATCTTTAAAAGTTGGTCTCATTAAGGATAAGGTGTTCCATGTGATGGATATAATTGTTGTATATATCTAAACATGTATACTATATTTACGAAGAGTATTTATTATGATTAGTTCTTACATTTGACAAATTGTTTCATGTATGTATTTGTTTTGTTGGAGAAGAAAGCGAAAGAAAGGAACATTAGTTCAGTTAAGTTGACCAGTTGACAGTTAAAGTGAAGTGGTATTTATATTGCATGAAAAGGTGCAAGCAGTATATGAGAATACTTTTCTTCCAAAGGCGTAATGTTTAGGGTCCGTTTATTTCACGATAAACGAATAAATTAAAAATATTTTCTTAAAAATGTTTACTTATATCGTTTTGGAAATTGTTTCATTATTTATAACAATTCATGTCTAAACGTTTTTTTTAGACAATGAAAATAATTTTTGTTCATTCGTTTTGATAAGGGATTCATGCGATTATTTTTAGTTTCCAAACTATTCTTCTTCTTCTTCTTTTTTTGAGAAATAAATGGAGCCCTCATGTGTGATGCGTTGAATAGATTCTAATTGTGAACCATTGGGATGATGTAACATTTCAAATTACACTAGAAGAATCAATACTTTTCAAAATTACCATACTCGATCAATTCACTATGTTGGTTCTTTGAATGTGGGTCTTTCAATAGACCAAAGGAAGGCAGCAAAATGTCGTGACAAATTCAATTTCTTCTTCTTCATCATCATACTATTTTTCTCTTGAATTATGGGGGTGAACTCATGGTTGAAGAACACTTTGAAGTGCATCAATATCGCGTTCTTGTAGAGACATTGTGCCATAGAGTTAGTATTTTTATTGAAACCTTGCAACATTACAACAAAACAACTATCTTAAATATAGCTTCTTGGAACTGTCTTGTTTCAGTACAATTCTCATATCAATTCCTCTTTCGATTTTGTTCGACTTGAATTCTTGGCTTCCTATTTCACAATAGTAAGGGCACTCGATATAACAAGTCAATCAAAAGGAAGTCATTCCGGAATTTAGGGTACGCATGACAATAGTTCTATTTCCTTATTTTTTTTTCATTTTTCTATTTCGGAGAACAGATTTGAAATATAAATCCGTTTAGGAACACAATTTTAATTTTTTTATTTCGAGATTATTTTTTGACCCAAAAATAGATTTGGATTTCTACTTTCTTATTTCTAGAATAGAAAAAGAAATAAGAGTTCTTCTCATTCCTTACTCCCTCTCTCTTGCACGTTTGGTCTCTCTCTCTCTCTCTCTCTCTCTCTCTCTCTCTCTCTCTCTCTCTCTCTCTCTCTCTCTCTCTCTCTCTCGTCCCTATCGTCGATTGACTCTCTTGCGTCCTCGCCACCGACCACCATCTGTCGTTCGCCGACCGCCGGGTCACCTCTCTCGTATACCTGCCATTGGTCGCCATCCGTCATTTGTAGTTCGCCAACCGCAAGTCCCTAGTCACTCGCCGCTATTCTCTAGTCACCATCTCATTAGTCGCTGCCCACTAGCGGCCGGTTGCTAGTCCACATCCGCCGGTCGATGGCGGATCCAACGGCTAGCAACAGTAGAAATTTTATATTGTTATCAAATGAATTTTTATTTTGGGAATAAAAATTTTGCATCGTTACCAAACGCGGGTCTCTCGCTCAGGAACTTCTCCAAAAAATAGAAATAGAAAGTTCTATTTCTAGCAAAAAATGTAATCCCGAAAGAGAATGATTGTCATTCGTGATCTTAAGCATCACATGGGAGGACAAGCATATCACGTTTGGTAATGTAATTGATCGGTGACGCCATGTCGTTAAGGCCAACCGGCAAATGAAATACTTCTTCGGGAGGATATGCATTACCATTCGATTCAAAATACAAAAGGCTCGGTTGAGCGGTCTTTTATCCTTCGATTTTAATAAGCTTAATACATTTTTTTGGGTATAGGTTAGAACGCAAATCGGCATCATTAGTCAGTCATCGCCAATAAAATATCATGTTTAACAGGCTATTAACCAGTCTGTAAGGCTAAAATGTTTAGGTAAAGACTCCCAATTTTTTAAAATTTTTCTTGATTATTCAATGCGATCTAGATCGCTTCCCCCGTAAAAAAAAAGATTATAAGAATAGGCGGCGACGGCGGTTTCTTGGCCCTATACTCTAGATAAATATAATGTTTCTCGGAACTAGTGAGGTGTCCACTATCTCGTGATGCGCAGTCATTATGATGGATGAATATCATTTTGCAAAAGAGATTATTTTTCAGGTAAAATTTTCATTTTTCTTTTTTTGTGTGTGTGTGCAAAATTTGGCTTTCCAAAGAAAGAACCGTTTTATTTTAAAGTATAATGAATGATTTTTTTATTATACGTAGATATATATTATTGTTGCTAGTAAAATATTTTCCAGTGGTTAAGGTTTTTCATTGATAGGCACAATGGTTTTCTAAGAAATACATTTCAAGTTATTAATTTTTCACATAATAGACATAGCCTTGAAACCAGCTTGCGTGGTAGCGAGATATTGTTAGAGTCATCCCAAATCGATTGTGAAAATGGTTGGTTGTCAATTTATAAGCACAAGAGAAAACATCACGCTTGAGCTAGCTCGAGATGAAACCGTGAGAGATGCTTAAGATCACATGACACTAATATCAAAACTCAAGTTACTAATAACTCCGGACCCAACCGTCATTATTGTTACTTCGATTTAAGTTTGATGGACGGTATTTGAGCTAACTTTTGGGTAAGAGCGACTTAAGACCTCCCGACAAACACATGCTTGCGCATAAATTTTCTAGGTATGCTAATGCCATATACATAATCAAACTACAAAACCCTATTTTATTCCTATTTTTGTAGATAGAGGTGGATTGTTCATTTCCCAGATAGGTCACCACACAACAGAAAGAGTGTTTCAAGTGACTTTTGTATTAAAATTTGTACTTTTTTTTCTGAATGTCGTGAAGCTCGCACTTTAGTTTTTCTATGTCCGGCATATTTGAAACTTTTAAAAATATTTAAATGTCCGTTTGCAAAGTTTTATTTTTTTTTAATCTGTTATACCCGAGAACGAAAATGAAAAAGATAACAGATCACAGCCGATGAATCTGCCCCTGCTCAAAGACTTTCTAGCAATAAGTCGATCCGTACCGACGATGTTTTCAACCAGAGCTTAACTTATGAACGAGAAAATAATGTTTTGGGCATCGTAGAATCTTACGGGGTCCCAGATGTTCCGAGGAACGAGGCGATGTGTTTGATTGATTCCGATACGACAAGCCGACCGGGGGCTAATTTTTCTTTTTTGTTGCTATGTTTGACGCGGGATGTCCCATCGGGGAAGGTTTTTGCCTAGAGGGAAGGAATCTCCCGTTTCCATGCAATTTCGGTGGAGAAGCGTGAGGGTTTTTCTTCGATGCGATCCAGCTTTGGTGACATTGAATTGGGTAAAGACTTTCACTCTTTAACTAGGGATTCCCCAAGTGCCCTAGTTGTAGGTCTACATTGTACTATTGTTCTTTGTCACACCAATCTGCTTTGCAACTGGCCCCCCCTTGATACATTGGCCTTGCCCTTGGATAGTTCCAATAATTCTCAAAAGAACTTTCTACGAAACAACCAAAAAGGGATGATGTATCTTTCTTGTTTGGAAAGAATGAAAACTGAAATTGAAGATGTTCCGAAAAAGAACACAATAATTGAATATATAATGAGAAAAAACATACATTTTCGAGTCAAAAAAATAATTAATCCTCATGCAACTCTTCATGTTTAATAACGAATAGTTCGGACATTCCTCTTTACGTTTGAAAATGTACATTCAATCACACCGTTTATGTCGAACTGCTAGTTATTTTTGAGCGGATACAAACACTCCAAAGATTACAAGAGTGTTAGTTTAGTAGTTATGTCCGAATATATATAAACCTTCTAAAAGATATAAGAATGTCTTATATCCGTGAACG
Organism: Rhodamnia rubescens; assembly: GCA_021437795.1. NCBI lineage: Eukaryota > Viridiplantae > Streptophyta > Magnoliopsida > Myrtales > Myrtaceae > Rhodamnia > Rhodamnia rubescens. The sequence goes on along the minus strand of JAILYA010000032.1, from coordinate 773,737 downwards.
AGTCCAAATTAATTTTTTGATAACAAAAAACTCCAAACCGATGCACTTATAACAAATTTACCCTCCGTTAATTCATATTAAATTATGCTAATATCACGAAAATCCCAAACTAGTATACATATGACAAACGGAGAATAAAACTCTAAATTGGTACATCCGTGAACTATCACGTGTCATCCAACTCAAGTAATTTGATGATAAAATTTGATGAAAATTAACGGAGTGTAAATTTGTTACGGGTGTACAAGTTTGTGATTTTTTATGATCAAAAAATCAATTTATGGTAAATTTGTCACATGTGTATTAATTTGAAGTTTTTTCAAAGTGTTGAACCTCAAATAAATGAGCTCTTGGAAGGAATGTCATTGATTTGGCCCCTCTTTTTCACGTCACGTTTGGTTACCTTCGAAGGCATGACAGAATTTCATCTTGACATGATGAATAGCCAGTGCTCAATTACAAGGCGCTGAACAAGAAACAACGTTGAATATAACAAAATCGAATTCCATTAGCGTGCCATTCTCAAAGGTCATGTCCAATTATCACGACCATCAATTTGGGGGGCTCAAGGCCATGCACTTGTTAAGAACATATGGCAGCTCAACCCTTTAATGAACGTATTGGAAATTGGTGTCTCTTGTTGCTCTATGGAAATGTTTTGTTTTACAGTATTCGTTGAACACATAGTTTGGGAAAAGGCATTAGGATAAAAGAGAATTTACTCTAAAAAAACACAATTCGGTTTGGTTGAAGGGAAAGATAAGGATGGGAAGGAATAAGAGGGATCGATAAGGCATTCGTGTACTAATATACAAACTTTTTTTTATTTCCATTATACCCTTATTACATCCACAGTCATACGTATCTATAAATGATCAATTAGTGAATGTAATTATGTAGACATTTGGTGTGATCAGCTACAAGGTGGATCGATACTCGAGTTAGAAAGGGAATAGACCCTATGCCAATTCCAATTGAATCAGTCGGATCCAAATTTGCCGGATTACGAACCGGCCAACTCCTTGCCGCTTGTTGGTTGTACTCGGGAATTAGGTCATTCGTATTTTTTTAAGTAAAAATCCCAAATAAAAAATTAAAAATTGCACAAGTATATTACACTTGGTCAAGTAGTTATGTGATTATTGGGTCATTTAAAAAAACTACGGTTCAATTATTTATGGGTGCAAAAGTACTTTATGTTCCAAAATAGGTTCAAAATCGATTCAACATGGGAACCAGCTTGGTTGGAACCGTATCCAGGTTGAACTAGTGGATGCGGCCTTAGAACTAGGAACCAAACTCCGACTAGACCGGTTCCCAAGTTGAACCTAACCCGAGCCACCCCTAGGCGATATTACGATACCATTTGGTGGATCGCAAAGCAAAAGTCCGATGACTTCGCTTGCAAAGCTTGCCAAGGGAGAGCTCAAACCGAGCCTATTAACAAATCCAATGAAGCTCATATTCACACAAAAGTACAAATAATCAATTACAAGCCAATTAGAATATATATTGATCATGGCACATCACAATATTTTCAATAAGTGATTTTTCTAGTATTGCTCACGCGTGCACATAACAAAATCCGATGTGAATCTAAATGAACGTAACCTAATTTGGTATGTGTCCACAATTAACTTAGGGGTCACCTACTTGAAATTGTTTTGACATAATAAGGTATGGTGAGATACCTCTGCAACATTCCAGGTCAAAATGCTGGAAAAAGCAAAGCAAGGACGCCCTTGATTTTCGACAGAAAGGTAGAAAAGGGGCAGCCGAAGTGGAAAATGATGTAAGATAAAAGAGCGACGAGACCAAAACACCTGTCTTGCACAAAAAGATGAGCTTTTCCATTTTCTACTTTAGGACTTAACAAAAAGCGGTCCGCTTATTTTAGGGTAAAGGATGGACAAATACAATGAAAAGAAAGGTTTGGGAATCCCTACGAGACAGGGAATCCTTAGGAGACAAGGGCTTCAATGAGTTGTCTCCCTTTGCATCTACCTTTCACCAATCGTCACGGGAGCTCGTCTTGTGCTGGAATTGTTCACTTGCTGCACAAAGAGATCTTTTCCCTTTGTCGCTCCAATTTTCATAATAATTAGAGAAAATTTCAAATAAAAACTTTAAGTGATTTTATTTTTTTAAATAAGAGCTTGAAGTGTCATCATTATTTTAAAAACAATCTCATTAAGGGCAATCTCGTTATTTACTATTTTATTTTTTTTCCTTTTTTTTTTTTCTATTCTTTGTTGCGTCTAGCTAGGGCTGGTCGGCCAATGGCGAGGGTCGCCTCGCCCAAGCCCTCATCATCCATGAGCAAGCCGACCCGCCCCTAGATTCGGCGAGGGCAACCTGCCCGGTTCTCACCATTGGCCGGTTTGGCTAGCCATCGGCAAAAGGGGATGAGAAAAATTTTTTAAAAAAAAAAGGGAAGAAAAAATGGAAAAACGTGAAAAAAAAAATAAATGATGAAAATATACGTGGTCAGGTCCTTCTTTGAAATAATGAGAGCACTTTAGGTCATTATTTTAGAAAATTTAGGCACTTTAGGCCCTTATTGCGAATTTTCCCGAATAATTATGTTCTTTCAAAAACTTTCGACTTTGATTAATCACTCTAGATGTAGACACACACAAACGCTTTTTTGTTAATGCGAGTCAAATAACTATGTGGAGGGGGAGATATGCCACATTTAAATCACTTTTTTCTTGCTTTCCCCTCGTTTAGGGAGCTCTTCTCTTCCAATATAATCTAGATCCGAAAGCTTCTCTTTTCCGTTTTGAGGAGGTTTCTATCCCAATTTAATTTAGATTTGGGTTTCTTGTGTGTATGATTTCAAAATTTCGTTTTCCTCGGATTTCATTGGTGTATAAGTCCAGCTTCTAAAAGGATCGGAAGAGGTTCGCGAAGGTTTTGCTCTTACAAGCGTTAGATTTGTGTTTATTCAATCTTTTTATTGTGAGCATCGATGGTGTTGGGGCGCTTGAATGTCGGCACGCAGTACTAAAAGGCAAAGCCATTTTGATGGATAGAGATCTCTAAGATTGAGCATACTAGACCAACGGAACCATAAACCGCCGGGACCGGACTGAACTAGCTGGTTGGGTTTGATTCCTAAGGGCTCCAGTTCGGTTCTTGGTTCCATAAAATTAAAATCGGTTATGGTCGGTTTGTTTCCTAGCTTCAAGGGGAATCGGAACACCCGGATTGGATGGAATAAAAATTTTTTAATTTCCTAAATGCAAACATAATCTTAGACCTAAGATATATAGGATGCTTAGTATGACTTTTAGGTTCAATGATAACACGATGCAATAACGAGAGTTGGTCCGATAAATATATCATTAACGAAAAAAATTTAACGTGAATCACCAAAAAAATCGCTATGGGTCCAATGATTGGATTGCCTAGGAGTTGGACCATACCGGTCCCAAGACCATCCGGTCTAGTTCTTGGTCTTTGACACTGGAACGGGTCCTCCGGTTTGGTTCCTAATTCCAATGTGGGATCAAACCGAATCGAAAACCGATCATCCCTAGAGATCTCGATGTGTGCCGATCACCGAAGATAGACTCGATGATCAGCCGCTAATTTTGGTTTGAAGTAGTCACGGATCCGCTCTTTGAGCGTGTGATCCCTAACTTAGTTCCGATGATTCATCTTGTTATCTTAAACTTGATTCGTTTTGATCTTGTCTCGTAATTTGTCTTGGCTTGCAATTCAACTACATTGTATCTCTCTGGTAATTCTATGAAAATGAATAAAATGTTACTTTAACAAAAAATAATTAAGTGTCTAATCACTCAATCAATCATCATTTGATTACTATGTGATTAAAAGAGTGGAATGAGAGTCAACTCTTCATTCTCCTCTAATAATGCTCTCTCTTACTTGGAATGAAGAGGAATGGGTATCAAAACTTGGGATGAGAGGTGCCTCATTTTTACTAGGTTCTGATTAACATGGGTGAGGTGGGAGACTGGTAGTGAGGTGTATTCAATAATCACATTAATGCGCTTAACAACCTCTAACTACACACAATTAATTCAACATTTTCTGTAAAAAAATTCACTTAATACAGTAGATTATACAAAATGAATTGCTTAAAATTGTCATATGATAAAATATTCAATGAAAATCAAAATCGTATTCATAATAACGTTAAAACCTTCCAATAGAGTTCACCATTTTATTTCCGGTAAGAAGCTAATTTTTCGTTTTTACTTTATTTTCATCTATTATCAAACAACTATATATCTTTATGATCAATACTTCATTATTGTAGGTAAAAAAAGTACTAAAGCACTTACTTTTCAGTAATTAATTTTTCAGCACTTACTTTTTAATTTTACCCAACCAGCCCAAAAAAGTGAACAGGAATGAATGAAATTAATTAATAATTTTAAATTGAACCAATAAATTTTTTTTTTTGCGACTTTTATAAGAGGGAAACTTAGGACGGTTGGTACATTTTACGATTTCATTTATGTGCTTACATCTATAACAATTTACATCTATGGAAAAAAAAAACAACAATTTCAAGAAGTTGCCGAACACTATAGTTTTAAGATTAATTACCATTTTGATTCTCAGCTGTTTAATTCCCATTGTCGAATCCTCGTGGATAAACTAGGCTTGTCGGAACGATTCGGCTTAAAACCCGATTAATTCACCTTTGAGTCTTTGACTATGGTTGGCCATATTCCTTTGGGCTAATTATGCTTTTTTTCTGGCCACTGCGTTAGTTATACTTTCATTCTGTCTTTTGGATCGACCTTAATTTTGAGATTGGACAAAACAAAACAAATCCATGAATTACTAAAAAAATACATTTTAACAATATATTCATTATATTTTGAATTTTTAATATAATTTTTTTCCTTCTCTTTATTATTTTTTTGGGCTAAGGGCCGGCGATGCTCGCCCACACCGGGCGGGGCCCTCACCGGGCTGTCATTGAGTTTGGGTGAGCGCTGTGACAATTAGATCGGTGAGGGCGTTGCGGCCCTCGGCGGCCCGGCCACACGGCCTTAAATAGACTCAAATTGAAAAACAAAAACTAGATTCACACAATTAAAAGGTTTATAACTAAACAACAAGTGTGCTATCTTTTGGACTTTTTGGTACCTTTTCCCCCTATCTAATGTGTTGAAGTGGGTTGTTTTCTTCGTGCTAGGTCAAGAAAGGATACAAAGGAGTTACCTCCGAGTAAACTGAAAGGAAAGTAGCAATTCATGGATCATTAATTGTAAAAGACGTGCCATTAAGTATATCAGTACATGCTTAAAGAAGGTGAACTCTCATATGGGTCAACCCGTGTCTACCCCGATTTCCGGTCAATATTGATCGGATAGACTCAAATTGGCAAAATATGAAAATTAGATTCACACAATTAAAAGGTTTATAACTGAATCGGAATAAGTGTGCTATCTTTTGGACTTCTTTGGTACCTTTTCCCCCTATGTAATGTGTTGAAGTGGGTTGTTTTCTTCGTGCTAGGTGCAAGAAAGGATACAAAAGGAATTACCTCCGAGTAAACTGAAAAGGGAAAGTAGCAATTCATGGATCATTAATTGTAAAAGACGTGCCATTAAGTATATCAGTACATGCTTAAGGAAGGTGAACTCTCAAATGGGTCAATCAACCAGAAAAGGTATTTTTCAAGCCGAAGAGGGCGGGGATGTGTCATGGTTTGCTCATGCATAATTGCATTGCATATGTATGAAGACGAAGGCAATTTTGGGCCGGGATGAAGTCCGACATCCCCTAAGTGTGCCGATGTGAAGTCGTGTACAGCCCTGGTTCCGGGGTTCCAAGTGTGTTGGGCTCTATCTACTTCTTCTTATGGGCTTAGGCCCAGCTCAAGTGGCCCAATGATGGTATTGCCCCGTGAGGACGAAGACGTTGAGAATAATCATAGGCCCAAAGGTAACGACCCATGGACCATGGCATAAAAGAGGTAAGTCACGCATTTTTTCATAGAAGATCCTCCCTTGGAGCCTCACTCTCGATCACCTCTCTACTCCAGGCTCACTAACTTAGTCCCGCGAGGAGTAAGGCTGCATTTGGTTAAGCTTTCCCAAAGGGGCTTTGGGGGAAAATTTAAGGCGTTCGGCAAGTTTTCCGAAAGGGCTTCAGGCAAATACTAGCCTCGTGTAAGCTAAAAGCCCAGATAGATGACGATCCGAGGAATTGGGATTACAGCATTTGCGGAACGCTGAAACTAGGTTCGAATAATTTCTTCTTCCAAAACTACCCTCATCAATTATTTAGTTTTCCGATATTTTTCTCTCGTTGTTACTGTTCATCTTCTAAGCGCGATGGCGACCGGCTAGGACCGATGATGCCAGATCTACCGTGCAGTTAGGTTCACCTCTCCAGAAAAGAAGCCAGATTGGTGAAGGAACAACACCGAAACGAGACGAAAGATTGGTGATAACGTAGAACGTGAACACGCCAGATTCTCGATCGACCAAAGAAAAAAAAACGCGCACACACCAGATTCTTCATAGCATTAGCTGTTAAAACCCCAGTTACGGATTGACACAGGCAAGCTTTTGGGCTTCAGAAAAGATCAGCAAATTCTCAGCCGAAGACCACTTCTTCTCTTTAATGGGTAGTTATGCTGCAATGAAAATGGGTCTCAGATGGGTTTGTTCCCAAGCCATTCAGACCCATATGGAGTTAGCAATATTTCCAACTGTTTCTAAAATTTTAGACAACCCATTGGTGACTTGGCCCATTGTATCCGACCTAAAAAAAATTGAATTTTGAACGCATTTTGCCACCTGTAGCAGGAAGGTTTTCAAAATTCTGACGCGAAATCGTTGTACCAGTTTTTGAAAGGGATGACGCTCTACACCAATTTTTTTTTTTTCACATTTATCTTTTAACACATAGTTTAGTAGGAGGGATTAGGAGAGAAGAGACATAATTCTAAAGACAAAATTTTGTTTGGACGAAGGGAAAGACAAGAAGGGAAAAGATTAAGAGGGGTTGATGAAGTCATTCGAGGGATTTGTGCCTTGATAAACAGACTTTTCTTCTTTCCATTTATATGCTTATTAAATCCAAAATCATATATATATATATTATATATATATATATATATATATATATATATATAGAAGTACGTAGACATTCAGTGTGATCATTTATAGGGTCATTCTTATGTTTTGAGTAAAAATTCCAAATATAAAACAAAGGTCTTAATAGTTTACTACAAATGCATCGCTTGGTAAAGTAGTTAAGTAGTTTTTGGGTCCTATAGAAAATTAAGGTTCAACTTTTTGTGGGTGCAAAAGTACGTTCAGTTCCAAAACAAGTTCGAAATCGCTGCAACCCGAGAACTAGCTTTGGTTGGACCGGTTTTCGCGTAGAACAACTGATAAGGCCTTCGGACTGGGAACCGAGCTTTGACTAAACCGGTTTTCGGGTTGAACTTGACTCGGTGCCGCCCTCGGTAGCCATATTCCAATACCACTTGATGGATCGCAGAGTAGAAACCTCATAATTTTACTTGCGAAGATTGAGGTGAGGGAGGCCAAGGTGAGCCCATTTACATATCCAAGGGAGCTCACATTTACTCAAAGTTCAAATAATTAGTTACAGACCAATTACAATATATAGACCCTTATCCACCACAAAATTTTCAATGAGGGCTTTTCTAATACAACTCACACGTGCATCTTATTGGAGAACATATATCTCAACAAAGCAAAGCCATTCCCACAATTGCTCTTAATCAAATCAATACCAGCCAAGCAATTCTTATACTCTTGGCAAGTGTAGCGAGAGCTTCCAAAGTTGATGAATCATTTTATCTTTATTTGTATAATAGGATTTTGTCTTTCCATGTGTAAAAGTTATAGCTCAGGAAAGTCATTGTATTATAGTTATTCTAGCTGATGTCTTTCCATAAAGCATTAGCTATCTTTTACTTTAAATACTCATAAGAAAAAAAAAGTAAAGATCATCTCGTCCTATTGTTGCATGGTAGAACATACCGCTTACAAGCATATCATTCATTTTTTTTCAATGGCAAAAGAATCCTCAAACACTCCTGTGATAGTCATCGGCCCCTCTTCAAATAATGCCACCATGCTTGTGTTGATCAATGCAGCTGTGCAACTACCTTTCAAGTTAACACTTCAATTATGTACGTAGTCTAAAAATATCACATCATCCATTTGAAGGTTTGTGCAAATCAACTTTTTTTTATTGCACAAAAGCTTTCAAATGCTTTCATGTCTTCACTAACATCTCAAGAAGAAATTATTGATAGCACTATTTCAAAATTTGTCCATCTAGCACTACGAGATAATTAAGTCATAGTACACCCAAAACAAGATCCACAATATCATTAGGGCGGTGCTATTTTTACTCCAATTTTGGCTAAGACATTTATTTTTGCTAGTTAACTTACTAAAATACCTCCCTCTTTCTTTAATTAAATGTTTCTTTTTTTTTTATCAAGCTAATCCACAAATCTACCTTTATTTTTAGTCGATCTAGATAAAAACGGAAAAGGAAAATTGATCACAAAATGGAAAAGATTAATTTGTTAAAAACATAATAAAATGGGAAACATATTTGTATTTAGATATGTATTAACAAAGGATAAACACATAAAGGAAAAAAAATATGAAATTTCATACTATTCAACTCTTGATATAAAGAAAGGAATTAATTTCGTTGTACATCCAATCTCATAGCAAGAGGGTAAAAAATTTAAAACATGCTTAAAATTTTCCTCTAAAAAAATTTTACGCGAGTTTGAAAGTGCAGAAGGTATAAAAAAATTTTCAATCCCATATGGCAATTCATATTAAAATGTGAAAGCTAAAAAAAGGCACCAATAAGTGATTTGTAACTTTAGAAACCCTGCAAGTCTATTTGAAAATTGCCCACAAGATCAAAATCTGCTTGATAATTATATAGATTTTAAATTTCAACTTTGAAATAAAGTTTCCCTCAAACTATTTCATAAAAAGTAAATAGTTAATTATGTGTTCACAAGTTGTTGTAACTAAAAATTTATAACACTTTATATAGATTTTCTAATTAAAAGTATGAGATCATAAAGTAAGAATAACGAACTCATCTAGGAAAAGTGATAGCATGATGCATTATAGAATGATATTTTATTGGGTGTAATTTGACATTTATAATGTGAATTTGATATTTAAAAAGAAAAATATAAATAAATGCATTATGTTGGTTAGGTTGATAACTAAAAAGAACAATAACTTGAAGAGGGAGAAGGGTAATTTGACATTTATATAGTGAATTTGATATTTAAAAAGAAAAATATAAATGAAGGCAGTTATGTTGGTTAGGTTGATAAATAAAAGATAATATTAACTTGAAGAGGGAGAATGGTATTTCGGTATATTGATTGAAAAGATGAGTGGTTTAGTTAAAATGGGAATGAAAATAGCGTTGCCCCATTATTATATTAAAATGAAGATCCACTTCTTCAAGTTCTAATCTCCACTATCCCCTCAAACAGGCAAAAACTTATCTAGTTTCCCTCAAACTCAATGGGTTCAAGTCTCAAATTAAAGAATCATCACTTAGAATTTATCATTCTTAAATGGAAAACTTAAGTACTCGCCTTGCATCACCATTTTAAAGAAAACCGCAACTGAAATTGATAGCATCTACTAGTTCCACAAAAGTTTTTAAAGTAAGATCATAACCTGCTATTCAGAAGTACATAAGCTAATCGCATCTATTTACCATAAATAAATCTCTGTCCACGTGATAATTTCAAGCTTACAAATTTTAGGATCAATTCTTATCATGCCAAATACCGCTACGTACCGTATCAAGCCTTCCAATATAAACTCTCCTTAAAATATATACATAAACTCTCCTTTACTAAACAGAAATAATAATCTATATCCATCGATTATGATGTAATTTCCAAAATCCCAACTTACTATCCAGAGATCACAACTTATCAAAACAATGCTCATGACTTATCACTAAAGGATTGACGCTTTCATTCTACAAATCACAACTTAGACTTTGTCATCTCAGTCCATCTAATTTACCAATAACTGAAGCTCAACTTCCTTCAAATTGAAATTTACTCTAATAGAGACAGATGGGTAAATGATGAAGTTGGCCTTAATCATGTAGATAGTTGAAATCACATGGCTACATTACTTGTATGGAAAAAAAATGCAAAGTTTTGGTGGATCACAAGAGCTTAACCACCCTGCTACTTGAGAAGAATTGAGCATTCGACAGAGGAAATGGTTGGAGCTTTTGAAAGATTATGATTTGTCTATCTATTATAATCTAAGCAAGGCAAATGTAATAGCAAATGCCTTAAGTCGTAAGCCTTTTGAAAGCGACAAGTACCCATTACTTAAAAGTCTACTCTCAAGGATATGAGCAAGTTGGACCTGAAAGTATTGGTTCATCGGATTGGTGTTCGATTAGGTAATATCCTAGTGCAATCCATGTTGATGGTAGAATCAAGTCTAAACAAAAAGAAGAATAACAATTAAGGAAAAAACAGAGAAGGACAAGATATTGGGAGACAAGTTGGTCCTTGAGGTTTTATAACTGGTTGTGGGTTCCTGAGGATTAAAAATTTTAAAAAAAAAATTTAGCGTTAATGATAGGATGGGCAGTTGTAACCTTTTGAATTACTTAAATGGAAGCGAGAACATATCACCAATGGATTCCATTGTTCGTTCTTCAAAAACGCACGAAGTGATAAAGATGTTATATGTGCGATTGTTAATAGTTTGACTAAAGTTACATGGGAACTCAAGGAAGAGAGGGTGCAAATATTCTCATTTGTTTGAAAGTTGAGATAAGTTAAAATTTCGAGGACGAAATTACTTTAAAGGAAAATAGAATGTAATGTTTGTGTATAAAAGTGAAAAAAAAAAGTTGAATAATCAAAAGGTAGAAAGAAGTGGAAGACTACTTAATTACTCGGACAACCCTTGAGATCATATTTGGTTATTCGGAAATAATAGAGTGGAGTGAGAATTATATGATGTTCTCTTACTTGGATCGAAGAGGAATTGATTAACATGGTTGAGGTAGGAGGGTGTACTTGATAATCCGACAAAAAAAGTTTTTTTTTTTTTGCACTTTATGTCATTAAGTGCATTTGACAATCTCTAACTACACAAATTAGTTCATTGCTTTAAGTGAAAAAATCAATAAGCAATAGAGAATGATTTACCTAATCTATTAATTAAAGTCTAATCTATTATATCATCAAAACCTTCCACTAAATTTCACTATTTAATGTTTGATAAGAAGCTCAAAATATTAAACTAATTTTTATCTACTATCAAAGAGTTTAATATTTCTATTTTGAGTACTTAAAGACTTCAGAGCTTATTATCCAGTACTTAAATCTTAACCACCTTTTTTTTCTGATTTATGAAACGAGCCCAAAAAATTGAACCGGAATGAATGAATTTAATTGACAATAGTAAATTGAACAATAATTATGGTAGTTATATATTGTGACTTCGTTGATTTGCTTATATTTATAGCAATTTATAACCTCGTTCTTCTTCCGACAAATTCCACACTATAATTTGAAGAACAATCATTCCACTTTCAACTTTTTAATTCCCATCTTCAAATTCTCCTTGTTAGACGGGCTTGTCGGCGTTCCACCTGCGATTGGCAGCCTTAATACCTTGTTAATCTACCCTTCGGCTAGGGTTGGCATGACTTTGGGGCTAATTATGCTTTTTTTATTATGTTTTTTCCAACTTTTCTCCTTTTTTATTGTTGATTGGATCCCGCGAGGCACACCAGCTTCAATTATTAATAAAAATGTCACGTCGGATTTTCGGTCAATCAAATCGGAGTTGACATTTAAGTAATCCGAAGGAAATTTTTTATACTAAAGTGAGCGCCGTATATAATTTTTGGGATTTATGGTGTTCTTCTCCCCATGGCTATGACAATTTGTCACATATCATAAATGAAAGGCAAAATTCTAAATAAGGACATAAAATGCTTTCATTTTTTCAAATAAGAGGTTAAAGTAGATCTTGTTTCAAATAAAGGTCCAAAGTGCTTTATTTTCTTAATTAAGGATTTTAAGTGAACATTATTTTAAATAAAGACTTGAAATGACCATCTCATTCTCATAAAAGGGCCCGACCTCATCACTAGTTAAGGGCATTTTCGTCCTTTTTTTTAAATTTATTTTCCTTTTTTTCTTTGTTGCCACATGTGCACACTCGATGACCCTAGCCGACGGCTAGTGAGGGTCAGCCTCGCCCACGCCTCTCTAGTGGCTAGCCATTGCTTAAGACCGGCCATTTGCGAAAATGGAGGAAAAAACACAAAAGAAAGGATAAAACAAAGAGAAAGAAGGAAAAAAAAAAACCAAAAAATCAAAAAGCATAAATGACGAAAATGCTTTTGATCGGATGGAAGATTTGGTTGACCAAGAGGTCATACCTTTCTTAGATACTAACATGATCATTTCACGTTATTATTTAAAATAAGTTCTATTTTATATCCTTATTTCGACTTTTCCTTAAATCAAATTTACGATATATTGCCACGTTTTTTGGCTATATTTCAATGAAGTTGCCATGACAAAGGAAATTCCTTTCGATTCTTTTTGATTTTATTTTCTTGACATTTCCTTCTTCAACTTAATCTGCCAAACAAAGAAAATTTCCTCTCACCAAAAATACAAAATAAAAATAAATTTCCTTCCAAATTCTAGGAAAATGACCAATTTCAAGTAACAAAGCATTCTAGAGAGAGAAACATGTCACACTTGGTCGTCTCAAAGCTCGCCGGACGGCGATCTACAGTTTTGGAGCTCAAGCGAAAACTTCCTCACTCTCGCGTCAGTACTTTAAGCTTCAACGCTCTTCTCTGAGCTGATACTCCAGAGAGCTCGCTCATTCCCGAACAACACAAAGTTGCAAACTTCGTCAAAGCAGCATCAACTACTCCAAGCCAAATCTCTCCCCGTCGTATTGGGAAGTCGTTTTCGATGTGATCCTGGGAACCCATTTTTTATACGCCCCTTATGATGCTCGCAAAATGCCGCCAACACTCTCTACCATTTCCGCTGACCAAACTGACCCTGGCCACCTTGTTGAAAGCATGCTCCTCACAACCCCACCAGCTCAAGCAAATCCATGCGCTCATCCTAACCACCGGGCTCTCGGTGAAAAACAGCCTCGTCACTCAATTGCTCACCAATCAAGTAGCTTTAGGGGACGTTCAGTACGCACGCAAACTGTTCGATGAAATGCACAAACCAAGAACTTTCTTGTGGAACACCCTGATCCGGGGATATGCGAAGAATGACATGCCCATGGAGTCGGTTTCGCTCTTCGGAAATATGAGTTCTTTCGGTGTTCGCCCTGACGGATTTACTTTTCCATTTGTGGTGAAGGCTTCCGCCGAGCTGCCCGAGTCCAGGGCTGGTTTGACTATCCATGCCCACGTGGTAAAATATGGGCTTGAGTATAATGCCGTGGTGAGAAATGAATTGATGATGATGTACGTGAAGTTGGGGGACATGGGATTGGCTGATTACTTGTTTGAGACTATGATAGAGAGAGATCTAGTGACCTGGAATTCTTTCATTGCAGCGTGCGTGCAGATGGGGTATGCTAGTAAGGCCCTCGCGCTGTTCCATCAGATGGGCTTGGCCAGGGTGAAGCCTGATGCCGTGACTATTGTAAGTGCCCTATCGGCGTGCGGTCAGTTGGGATGTCTAAACATTGGCAATAAGATTTATGAATCTGCTGTAAATGATGGGATGGAGAGCAATATTATTGTTGAGAATGCATGGCTTGACATGTGTATGAAATGTGGTAGTAGTCATATGGCAAGAACTTTATTTGATGAAATGCATCTTAAAAATGTTGTCTCATGGAGCACGATGATTTTAGGCTATGCAGTCAATGGGAAGAGTGAAGAAGCTTTGGCTCTGTTCTCTAGAATGCAGAACGAAGGGCCAAAACCAAATTATGTCACTTATCTTGGAGTGTTATGCGCATGTAGCCATGCCGGACTTGTGAGTCAAGGTCGGGCTTATTTTAACTACATTGTGAGCTCAAATGATCAGAATATTCGGCCTAGGAGAGAGCATTATTCTTTAATGATCGATCTCCTTGGCCGTTCAGGACATATTGAAGAGGCTTATAGCTTTATAATGGGTATGCCCTTTGAACCAGATGCAGGAGTTTGGGGTGCTTTACTGGGTGGCTGTGCAATCCACATGAATGTTAAAGTGGGTCAGGTTGCGGCGGATAAGCTTTTTGAGTTAGGAGCTGATATTGCTTCATATCATGTTCTATTGTCTAACATGTATGCTTCTGCTGGGAGGTGGGACTACGTTGATAAAGTGAGACTAAGGATGAGAAAGAAATGCATTAAGAAAGTAGCTGCATATAGCTCTATTGAGTTCAACAGCAAAGTGCATGTTTTTTGCAGTGGAGACAAGTCACATCCACAGTCTTCAAGCATATATCAGAAGTTGGAGGACTTGTATATACAAATCAGGAGCTTGGGTTACATCTCAGAAGTTGGTTCTGTTCACCATGACGTGGAAATGGAAGAGAAGGAAGCCGTGTTGCGTGTTCACAGTGAAAAGCTTGCTGCTGCATTTGGTCTAATTAATGTAGAACCTGAGTCCCCCATTAGGATCATGAAGAATCTGAGGACTTGTGATGACTGCCATAATTTCTTTAAGTTCATTTCAAGAATTAGCATGAGGGAGTTTATTATGAAAGATAAGAGCAGGTTCCATCATTTTAGAAATGGTATATGTTCCTGCAAGGACTTTTGGTGATTTCTGGAGAGCAGCTATACAAGAGCAGATTAATGGTGCATAGACTTGCCATTTTTGGGCATAACCATTATAAAAAATACGAAATGTTCAATTGTAAATTACATATTGAAATTTCTGTGAGAGAAAATTATAGAACAATATATATGTCATTCCATTTCCCTTCTAGTGATTTTTCTCATAAAAATAAATCAACTTATACGAACTGTAAGTCTGTGAAATTGAAAAAACGTAAAGAATGTTAGACAAAAATTTAGCTACATATGAAAATATTAGGAATTTGTTTTCTGATTGGTTATTGCAATGGCTATATTATCATTTCTTTGTGCATAACCGAGCATAAAATTTAGTGTAATTTATCCCATTTCAGCTCTGTGAATTTTGCCAATTAAATTTGAAATATTTCCTTTGGTTGAATAGGTTTTGGGGACAACGAGGTAAAAATGTGGTGTGTAGGTGTGAAAATGGTGCATATGTTTGCCCAATGGTGAAACATTTTGATTGGATATTGTAGAATGGATCATGATATCTCAACTAACATCCAAGGATTACTGTAAACAGACTTCTACGCTCCAATGAGTCCAATCCTTTATTGGTTTTTGTCAAACACTGTCTTGGACTAGATTGAAGTAAGTTATGGTGGAGTTCATGAAGGAAACTGGAGTAGCTATATTTCCTGTGCTATAGATGTTGGACTAAGCATGGACAACAGAACATGGCTTTCAGTGGGATACTGCAATTTTTTGTGGTGGATTTGATGTTGGATCAGGTTTTGTTTGTACTGTTCCTGTACTAGCTGAATGTGGGAGATAAACTCCTATTTGCATGGAGGATTTTGGACGTCTCAATTCTCCAACAAGCAGAGTCATAAAATGCGGATACAGGAGCACTGCTTAATCTCAAAGAACGCTCTTGATATTATGGATTCTTCAGACCGTCAGAAGGACGAGGCGTTTCCGGACAAGGTTCCGGTTAGGAACAAATTTAATGTTCTTTCTGAAGATTGTTTAATCCTTTTTGTTGGATAGAGTGTAAAATATTAGTTGCAAGCTGTACGTGTTGACCAGTTGTTCCTTATCTGCAGGGCATAACTCGTCAAAGTAACCTTGTAGGCAGCTATTGAGTCAAATTTGCATTTGCAAAACAATCTCTGAAAATCACAATAGAAAGAACCAATTGAGGAGTTTGTATCAGTTTCATCGTCAGTTGTATCTTTCTTGCCTAAGATATCTTGATGGTTGGGGTCCTGATCTTAGCGGGGAAATGAAAGGGTTTTAAGTAAGCCCTGTGAGCATGCAGAAGTTAAAACGGTGAGTACTTTTAAATTTTCTTGTTTGCTTTACTTGATATTAAAGTGCAAGAAACAAAATGGATGGAAATGTGAAAAGGATGGTTTTGTGGATGGAAATCTTGCCACAATCGTCAAGCTTATCAGCTCTGTAAAATTGGGTTATCTAGTCAGCTTATTTCTTCTCTTAATTTGTTTCACTGGGATGAAAGAAACGTTGCTTTTATGCATTGAACTTTTTTTTATTCAGAGAGCTTCTTTGTGGGGCAAGTTGAACTTTATTTGCAGATTCTATTCTTGATTCTCTTTGGATGATTGCTGGAGACTACAACACTATCAGAAGTTCTCATGAAGCCGTTAATGGGTTAGGATATTCTTTTTGGGATATTTCTTCACGTCAGCAGGTTCTTGCTGCAGTTGATCTTAATGGTGTCATTCAGTTGGCATTCTCTTTTACTTGGAAGATCTGAAGGCTGGGTTGCTTGAAAGGTTGTTCCTGAGAGGAAAAAAAATCTAAATGCGATTATCTTAAGGATTCAAAATCAATTCCTGGTTCTTCTGGGCTCGTTGAAGATGGAAAGAGGCTTGCTGCAGATTTTATGAGACTGAAGCTATGCAGAAGCGTCATTTTGTAAACAGTAGTGTCTATGTCGCTTGGCTCAAGTTAGGTGATCATCATATTATGGGCATTTCCCATCGAATTTTGAAATTAAGACCTATCAGGAGGTCTAAGCAGGTTTTGCTACTGGCTATGGGTACTAGATTAGACGCTCGTGGTAATTACATGTGAAACTGTTCAGTCCTGAGAAAATTATTAGGAACAGAGGATGTTAATTGTTTCGGAGATTGTAATTCTGTAGAATAGTGTAGGATCACTGCCAACTGTTTCAAAAGTTTAAACTATCATATAAAATCGTGATTTTGACATTTAATTACCGTAACACTCTCTTTCACGCATAGCTGGACTTTGTCCTTACACTAAAGGGTGAAAATATATGATGAGGATTTGAACTTAGACCTCCAGCAGTGATACAATGTTAAAATTGCGTGGCAAAAACTGCAAGATTAGAACTACCAGACATCAACTTGAGGGGGAGAATGCGAAGTCTGAAAGTCTTCCCCAAACAGATTGTGTGATTGTACAAGAGAGGATATTTGGTGTTCTAACTTCCATTTCGAATTGTTTCATGGGTTTAATTTAGTTGTTTGAAAGTTTTGCTTTTGTTTGTTGATAGTTACTATATAATCCCTCTTATTCATGTTTTTATAGTTAGAAATACACTATGAGTAATTATAGCTTTCGCATGGAATTTTTCACTTGTTCCAAATTTATAATTTCCGAGCTTCAAATTTTACTTCATAATATCGTGTCGTAAATGACTAAAATGCTGCTCCACGAAAGCAAGTCGCCGTATTGTCTCTCTGTGTCATGCCAAAAATACTTATGCATCGATCACACACCTTCCCGTGGCGTAACCGATTAATCGCGTCCCGAAGGTTTCAGCAACCCGAGTCTTCCTAACTGGGGTGTTGCAAGAGAAGGAATAGAGGTTTCACTGAGTCATCTCATAAGCAACTGGCAAACCCTAATTTTATTGGTTTTGTGGAGAAGGTGTTAATCGAACTTCTGTCAACGTCGTTGTCACATTTTATCACATTAGTTTTCCTAGAGTCACCTAGGACTACGCTGCTGGCCAAAATAGATAACAGAAATCTAAGACTATGCCGCTGGCCCCAATAAAAAGATAAACTAGAGCTACCTGAAAACCTTTGATTGGCCCCATGTGTCGGCAATCAGACAAAGGACAGAAGACCGGCACTAGGAATTTCTTAAGATAAATGTTGAATTATTTGGTATCATCCAAATTGAAAAAAGGTTAATACCACAAAAACCTCAAACTAATATATTTATGATAAATTTACTCCAAATTATTTTTTTACCACAAAAACCCAAACTGATACATTTGTGATAAATTTATCCCAAACCGATAAACCTATGATAAATTTACTCTTTGTTAATTTTAATTAAATCTATTCATCAAATTACTGAGTTGGATAACTCGTGGTAGTTGATGGATATACCAATTTAGGGTTTTTACAATCTGTTTGTCACATATGTATTAATTTGAGATTTTTCGTGTTATTAACATAATTTTACAGAGGGTAGATTTGTAATAGGCGTACAAATTTAGGGTTTTTTGTGGTTAAAAAAATTAATTTAGGGTAAATTTTTCACAGATATTCCAGTTTAGGGTTTTTGGTAGTGAAAAAAATAATTTAGGATAAATTTATCACACGTGTTCCGGTTTAAGATTTTTTGTGTTCGAAAAAATAATTTGGGATAAATTTGTCACAGTGTACCGGTTTGGAGTTTTTTATGGTATTAACCCATTGAAAATGGTGATTTGCACCATTCAAATCCATTTCATGAGAGGAATCCGAGCGAGAGACTAGTTGAGGTGTTGAACCAGATATTTCAAAACCTGTTAAAAAGATCATGTAAGACCTTAACCCTCCAGAACAGGCTTACTTAAAAATTCTTTCTTGAGCATAACCAGCATTTTATATGGACTATAAAATGTGGATGTAACCATGTCAAACAGATAGAGAAGACAGCAAAATAAAAACGAGAAAACATGGAAAATAGCAGTAAGAGAGACAAGGAGAATTAGAATTGTTGATATATCACCTGGAAGTGCTCTTCCCCATCGTGGCCTTCGCATGACATGTCCAAATTGAGTACTCGACCAACTGTAGCTGTGATGTGGAAGCGGTAATAGGGCTAGTGAAGCGAAATCTTTGCAAATCCCCTTGAACGTGTAAGACGAAACTAAATAGTATCAATATGAGGTAACGAAATTCAAACGGGTGCATTGTCTGACACAGAATACAACTCAAGCAATCTATAGAAGATTAGCATGGCCCCGGCAAAAGGATGACATCTTCAAATCGAGATAATTGAATTGGATAAATGAGGAGTTTAAGCTTTTTTTTTTTTGTTTGAGTATTTATGCTGTTAGAATGAGAATAGGCTAAGGAATGAACATTTCGTTGATAGAGAGCATGAACATAAGATTGGTAGGATAAGAATTATGGATATCACCCACTTGCAATCTAAAAAAAAATATAGATATCGGTGATGTCCATTAATCCATCTCAATATAAGGCATGCTTCGACATGACCCTCTCTTATGAAAAAGAAAACAGACAACCATGAGACAAAAATATTAAAATTTGATATATATATATATATATATATATATATTGGGGTAAGTTCTTAGGAAGCACAAATACACCGTGAGTTTAAACCAGAAAACAAGCTTATAAAGATATACATACGCAGACATCTGAAAGTAATCAATACCTATAAAAAAAATGTATAAATAAAATCGTCATTCAAAAAGAGTTTCCTAAATAATATCATAATTTTTGAAATAATTTGCTCCTGCTTCAGCTTAAGTTAGATTTCAGTCCAATCTTACGTGCCAGCGTGATTCGCAGCCCTCGTGAGGCAGGGGAAAGCATAGTAGAATGAAGGGAAAAGTGTCCAAAAAGTCATAAACCTATTGCATTAGTGCTAATTCAGTCCTAAATCTTTTGCATTGATGCCAATTCGGTCCTAAACCTTTTTCATTGTTGCCAATTCAGTCCTAAACTATTTGTATTTATGCAAATCGAGTCAATTCGGCCGATTTTGGTCGGGAATTGCTGTTGGGGAAGTCGATTATCCTACATGGCACGGTGACGTTAACGTGGATATTTTTTAGATTTTTTTTTTTGATATTTTAAATAATTTTTAAAAAACCAAAAAATGCTTAAAAAATTATTAAAAATACTATAATAATATTAAAAAAATATCCAAGTCAGCGCGAGCCATGCCATGTAGGACAATCGACGACCATGTTAGCAATTCCCGGGCAAAATCGCTCGGATTGACTTAATTGCATAAATACAAACAATTTAGGATTGAATTGGCACCAATACAAAAGGTGTAAGACCGAATTGGCACCAATAAAAGGTTCGAGGATTGAATTGAGACAAATGCAAAAGGTTTAGGACTGAATTGGCACCAATGCAATAGGTTTATGACTTTTTGACACTTTTCCCGTAGAAGAAAGGCCTACCAAAACTCTAAGAGCATACCAAACAAAATGCTACTTGCCCTAGTTATGTAGATTATTGTTTTCTTTTTTATTTTTTATACCAAACAAATGCTACTTGCCCTCGTCGACCTTAGGCAAGGGTCTCCAAGGGAAGGTGAGGGTCACCCTCTCTAGCCCGGCCCTAGGCGTCCCTCGCTTGAGGCGGCGAGGGCGGCTCTCTCTTGAGACCAGGGAGGGAAAAAGGAAAAAGGAAAAAGAACAAAGAAAAAAGAGAGTAAAGAAATAAAACAAAAGAAAAGAAAAATTAAAAAAAAATAAAAACATTGAAAATAAAATAAAATTTTAATAGAATTCTCCATGTCGGCGCCGGAATGGCTTGTAAGATGGGCGACGTTCACATCAACAATTTTCAGCCAAAATGAGTCGGATAGATTCAATTGGCAAAATATAAAAATGTTTATGACTCAATTTTACAACATTAAAATGTTTAAAACTGAATTGGCAAAAGTGCAATAGTTTAAGACTTTTTGGATAATTTTCCCTAATAAAATGCTAGCATACTTAGACAATAATAGATAATATGCTAATGGTGCCAAAATTATAATCTTATACGTTTCTAATTACATGGAGATAACTGGTGGGCATTGGGCAAAGTTTAGTTATTGAGAGTGGAAGCAGGTTACAAATTTGATTGATTAACCCTGATTTAGTGTTGTGATTGATCAGTTTTGGGTTTCCAAGGGGAGATAAGATAGAGATGTGTTGAGAGTCCCAAAGCCTAGTCGTGTATACCCATACCTAATATTACAATTAATCCCTCTTCCACAGAGAGGCTAATCGAGGTGTTTTTGTCCTTTACTAAGACTTTCATAAGGTTTGGTTGGGCGGGGAGCAGTGATTCTATTACAATAGAGAAAAGCTTTTCCACAACCATCGTGGCTGATCATAATCTGTTGTCTGAATTAACTAAGTTTAAATTATTACATAGTGCACTCACATAATTAAATAATGACAATCAGAAAAATCAACTAACTATACTTATATTATTAAATTGATATTCTAAGTTCATTCGCTAAGATTAAGAACAATTGCTTTATGGATTGAACTATTCTATTTAGCTCCTAATGAATGATTATCACTTATGAAATATCCTATAATAGTAATTAGTTCGTTATCATGTCGTATAACTCACAGTTACTATAACTCATATTAATCATACATTCATGGCATTACCCCATAATTTCAAAATTTGCCTACCTGTCACACCAAAAGCGCCTAGATGACATCCTTAAATTGCACTTGAATCAATTGAAATGTTTAGAACTTTTTTCTTTCGGTAGAGATTTATGACTTGATCAAACCAATAGAATGGTTTAAGACCTATGATCCAATTCATCTAGATTTGGAAACACCTAGTTGTGGGTGCACCCACTCTTTTAGTTTTAATTACGAGAGACCTCAAAGTGGATGTAAGAGCAAATAACGCAAAATTAGTCATGCCAATTGCCCCCAAATTGCATGAAACCGAACTCATGCGATCCCCAAACGAGCCACGCTTCACGCCATGTCGCGCGGGGCAAGAGAATTATTCCGTTCAATCGCTGTCTCGAGAGTCTAGAAGCCAGACATAAATTTTGTCTTCAATTGTGTGACCGAAGTACGGTGGTGGGCCGCCCGGTACCGCAAAGTCCGGCTCGAGAATCAAGGGCAACCTTAATTTAAGCTTTCGTAACGACGTCTTACGTCCGATAAAAATAATAAATTGTAACGACATTTTGATGTCATTTTCAGTGACGTCGGGACGGAGAAATGCTGAAAAGGCATGTCGCGTTCTTTGGAGACCGTTTCCAATCATCGGACTAATTATTGAATCGGTCGGTAGTGCGATCCAAGGATGACCTCTACAATAGAAAGTGTAATATTAAGGAACGAAGGTCGATCCGTGGATCTTGGTCCGAATGTTGTAGACAAGATTCCATGTTGCTTCTGCTCTCAATTAGTTTATGATCTAATAGGTATTTGCTCGAGGCGAAGGTTTATGGCTAAATTAATAACAGTATTAGGTTATTGCACCTTATCCCGTGAGGAAGAGGCTATTGGAACGGCCGAGAAAGTCTAACTTCATTACGATTTCCGTTGACGGTTGCGCTTTTTGAGACGTAACTTAAATTCTATTTGTTTTTGAAAAACGATTGATTTGGAAAATATTTTCCTAAAAATGATCACGTGTGTCTAAACATTTGCGTAGACGAAGTAAATATTTTTCGTTCATTCGTTTTTATAATTGATATTAACGGTCTTTTTTTGAAAAATATTTTTCAAATCACTTATTTTTCAAAAAATAAACGGAGCCTTGATATTGAGTATCGACCGACTCCGCTAACTCATCAAGGTTACGAAAAGTCACTCCATGACTGCCGATTTTCATAATTGATTGTACTCTAAAGGATCAACCGCAAGCCGTGTTCGATCTAATTGTAAGGGCCGAACTCATGTAAACAGTTCCGTCCATGTGCATCGGGCTAGACTCTTAACTCACAGACTAGCGTCGCGGTCGTTCAAACGAAGAATTTATTGCAGCTTAACTGAGCATTTAACCTGCCGGACGCCTTTGTGTCAATTTGTCCCTTTTTGTCGCACTATTCTTAAGGACATCACCGGGCTTTGCTAGGATGCATGCAATATTGCCACCGGGCGAGTTGTTTCGTGTTCCACTAGACGTATTGAATTTGCCGGCGCAATGAACAACCCAAACTCATTTTTCTCGTCACCGTTCGTTTTGGTGAGCTATGATTTAAGCGCAGACGAGACGCATTGTGCGATTTTGTGCTATGTCATGAATGGTATAATGTGATAGCAATTCCGGTGGGGTTATATATTCAACTAATCATAGCTAGTATGGAGACGTCTTTATCAATTTTAAAGATAATTGAAACCCATCCTTAATTGAGGCACTTTTCCCTTCTTCTTTTTTTTTTGCTTCTTTGATCTTATTTTGTAATGGGGAAAAAGACACCCAAATCATAAATTATGTCCATTATGACGCATTTACCCTAAACATTTTCCGGTGAAACAAAAAAAAATCTAAATTTATACCCGTGTGATACATTTACACCAAACTGTTACTTTGTAACATCAAAAACCCTAAGATTTTTATCAATGTCACACATTTACCCCAATTTTTAAGATAAATGTGTCTCATGAGATACAAATTTATAGTTTTTGGTGTCAAAAGAAAAAAACATTAGGCTAAATATGTCACAAGGGCACAAGAATGGAGTTTTCGGTGTCACCAAAAAATGTTTGGGGAAAATGTTGTCATAGTGGGAACAGTTTAAGGTTTCGGTGGCTTTTACCCTTTTTTAAACTTGACAAAGGTCCAATAAAAGAAAAAGAACACTTGAATTCATTTTCTTGTCAAATTCTATGCAACTTTCCAGATCGTTTTGCTACACTTTTCAATCATACAAGTTCGTAATCACATATAAATGTGTTATCCTATAGTTCTTTAAACTCGTAAAGATCCATCTAGGATTTTTTTTTCTATTAAAGTAAGTTTAGTTTTGGCTTTATTTAAATGGGTAAAGACATACAAGTGACAATACAGGCCAAAACAAAAAGTAAGAATAAACAAATAAAAAGCACAAGAAAGGATATTGTCCTTTTAGCACCTAGGACCAATTTACATATACTTAGAGGAAAAGTTAAAAAGCAAGAGGTCAAGAAAATACAAAGAAGCAAATAATGAAAATAAGACAGGAAAGGGCAAATTGTTCTTTGACACTTGGCGCTCATCCATACAAAGGTCTATAGGTTGTGTTTAGGTAATACTTTTTCTCACTTTAGTGATCTCATATCGTTGAGAAAATCCCCTATGATGTGTTTTGTATATGAGAAAATAATCAGAAACTAATAATATGTGTGTTTAACCATGTAGAATGAACAACTTCGAGATAAGAACACTACAAGTGCCCTAACTTTTATACGAGGCTCAATTGAGTGTCATAACTTTTTTTCAGACCGAAGATTGCGGTGTCATAACTTTCAATCAATCACTTGAGTGCCAACTTTTAAAAAACATTCATCCAAGTTGCAAAAATCCGAGATGGCATATCACTTACGATGAACGTTTTGAAAAAGTTAAGGCATTCCATGAATCGATTAAAAAGTTACAATACTCAAGTGATTGAAAAAAAAATCGCAACCCTTAAGTGAGAGTCATACATAAGTCATGACATTCATATGACCGAAGAAAAAGTTATGGCGAGCGCTGTACGAAATTATAGCACTGGTAGTGCCCTTTTCCCTAGCAATTTTTATATGCACAAAGCATAAGCAGATAGTGTTATAAACAAGATGTTTAAAGCATATAAAGACACTGACTCAACAGAAGGAGAACAAATTATTGGACAGGAAATGGTCTACGTCTGGAAGGACCTCTGTAAAAGAAGAACAAGATATAGGACGAGAGTTCGTTAAAACTTGGATGGACAAATAGGATGTGAATATTGGACCAAAAAAAAAAAATAGGATGTGAATAGTCTGCATATCATAAGGACATCAGTGTGCCTAGAACAGCCATCTTGCAAAAGGTGAACAAACCGTAGAACGATATTTCATGAGAAGTCTAGAAGGACCATTTTTGCAGAAGCATTACATGGTATAGACAAAGTGGCTGGTTCTACAACGAGATTCTACAATCCTAATGGGAAGACCTAGCTCTTTCTCAATTTGAATTGGACTGAAGCTTGTGTTTTACAACTGTTTTCAAGTGTTGGAATTTGCTAGAAGGAACCTGTAGTAAATCAGACTTGTTTTGCCATTTTAAAAAAAAATCATGTCAATGCCGAGGTGCCATGTAGAACGGACAACGTTCACGTGAGTGATTTTCGATCTAAATTGGCTAGATAGACTAAATTGGTATTAAGGTAAAAAAGATTTAGGACTAAATTAGTCCAATTGAAAATATTACGACTAGAGGTGGCAAAATGTATCTATAACCCATATTTAATGATGATGGATCATATATGTGACGACCTGAGTTTAAGTTTACGATCGGAAATAGTTAATTTGGGCTTGAATAAGTGGGGAATAATATTTAGAAATTATATTTTGGGACTAATGTAAATGG
The DNA here is from genome assembly GCA_021437795.1 of Rhodamnia rubescens. Taxonomy (NCBI): domain Eukaryota; kingdom Viridiplantae; phylum Streptophyta; class Magnoliopsida; order Myrtales; family Myrtaceae; genus Rhodamnia; species Rhodamnia rubescens. Next base: position 748,397 of record JAILYA010000032.1, on the reverse strand, counting down.
TGTAGAGAATTATTGAAGAAGGTACAAGGGCACTTATAATTAGTTTCGGTCCCATAGACCTAAATTATGTGAAAAATTTGAGCAACTAGTGTTATTTTCTTTTTGAAAGATCAAAGACACATGGAATTTGCTTGTTGGGACAAGTGTAATACCCCCTCCTTGCATGAGTGACAAGTGTTAGCCATGCACAAGCTTCCCCAACCACTATATGAGCTTGAAATTTTATCTCTCTTGCCCATTTTTGCAAGAAACCAAGAACACTCTTTCTCTCTTCTCTCTTCTCTCTCCCTCTCCCTCTCTCTTAATCGTGGCTCTCTCTTTCCCTATCGGCGACACAAAGAAAAGGAGGAGTGTAGGCTCGATTTGGTTACGATTTCACTTCCATTTTCTTCATGCTTCAACCTAAGGCGAGTGGAACACTAACCTTTACCACTAGATTAGTTATTGTCACTGATTTGTGCGAGATGACACAAGGTGATATAAAGAAATGCCGAATTAAAGTTGTTCTTGCACGGCGAAGGGATGACTTTGCATGTTCTATTTGCTTGTTAAATTGGGGTCTTACGGCCATGGGAAATCGAGGTTTGAAAGTTGTTTGTCTTAGTTGTTGTCGAAATAAGGTGAATTGAAGCTAGTAAAGGGCGGTCGGCCGTGAGCTTGAGAGATTGATTGTGTAGTTTCGATAAGAAATAATGTAACTAACTATTTAATATATATATATATAATCAATTGTTATGGTAATAGGTGCACTCGTTCAATGTGTTATATGAAAATGTTTGTACTACAGAGTTAGCACAACTTATTAAGGCTATACCTTTAGGTGATGCGTTTATCGTTTGAATGCACTTGTATGATGCCTATTTTCATAGAGTCTTCTACAAGTGCCGTATAATATATGTAATGTCAGATTAGAGAAGAGCATGTTAGTATGGTGGTGCCTTGGGACATTACAATAAATGGGTTGCTTAAGTTTTAAAAGTGGATCATAAATGGGTTAGTTAGAAACTCAATGGGTCTAAAATGGATTTTAAATGTTGGAGTGTGGTTTATACTCCCAACGACAAAAAAGCAAGTGGGTCCCGGGGAGCCGCCCGCCAAGGATCTCAAGGGAGCAGCTCCTCTAAAACACTAGAGGGTTTTTATAGTTTAAGTTCATATTTTTTTCATTTGTAGTCCGGATCGGGCCTCATGGATAGCCACTACTATATATATTCTTTTTTATTATTGTAATTGAGTAATATAACGAGAGATGTAAGGTGCTAATTATAGTGAAATCGTCTATTGGATGTAACTTTAGTTTAAGGGTGAACTAAAATAAAAATCTTGTGTCTTAATTTCTCTTTCTCGCTATGTTTTACTTCATTGTGATTATGTGCTGAATCCGAACATTAAATAGGTCATAAATGGGTTAGTTATGGTAACTATTTTAAGTGAGACATAAATAAGTTTTCCGATATAATATTTTTTTTTTGTATTTTTATATTTTATATATCTTTTTTCGTTTCTTTGTTTTTTCTTTTGTTCCTTCTTTTCCTCCTACCTTCGTCTACCTCTATCGCGTGACCACCGACAAGCCTTAGGTGGGGCGAGCTCATGGCTCGTTGAGATTTGGCCCTAAGCTCACTAGTTAGGAATAAGCTCGGGGCTCGTCGGGATTTGGCCTAGAGTTCACCAGCCGGGATCTAGCGAGCTCAAGGTCGCCGAGATCTAGTAAGCCGTGAGCTCGCAGGGCCTCATGAGAGTTCATACTCTCCTAGATTGGCCGTGCTCGAGGCTTGTAGGGATCTAGCAAACCTCGAGCTCACCAGCCTTGGCCAAGCTCGAGGTCGTCGAGACATAACCGGTTGCCAAGTGCCCGCCGTCGACGAAGCCCCCGCAACCGACTGGACGAAGGAGGGAGGAGGAAATAAAAAAAAACAAAAGAGAAAAGAAAAGAAAAATAAAAATACTTTCTAAAAAAATTTACTAAATTTGTATTGCATAAAGTGTTTTAGCAATACCATTTTTTTTCAAATTATAAGGAACAAGTATTTTATGAATTGGTCCTTACAAAAAAAAAAGTATTGTATGATTTGGTTAAATATAGAAATGTTTAAGAAATATAGGTAGGGTATGGGTTGGGATGGATAAAGGTCGTTAAATTTGTACCACATGAAAATGGGCCAAAACGGATTAAATGAGTCAATATGGGTCGAATCATATTCGATCCGACCCAACCTACCCATTTGACACCTCTAATTAGGACTGAATTGATACTAATGCAATAAGTTTAGAACTTTTTTTTTGTACTTTTCCCGCATAAAATGTAACATTCCAATAATAATTTAGTGAATTCCGGCCTTGTTGGACTGTAGAGTCTGAAGTGAAATAGTTCAAGTAGAAAGCCAAATCATTATAAATTCACATTTCTTCTCTCCCTTAAGCTTTTTCAATTTCTTTTTGATAGAAATTTGTGATTCTGCAAAAGTGTATACGATTCTACAACACAAATTTACTTTCTATACAATGTCCATCATCGACGGTGACGAGCGAGGTCAAGCCTTCTTGTGTTCTTTGTCGTTGTGGCGGAGGTCACTAGCCACGGGCAAGGTTGAGTCTCACCGGCCTTGGGAGAGCAGCTATGGCCGACGACAAACAGAGAAAGAGAAATAAAAGGAAAAATAAAAATATTGAAGTAATAAAATATTTGGATTTTTTTTAAAATAATAAAAAAGAAAAGGAATGTGAATGAGTGGTGAGAGTAAAGATGAGGATAAATATTTACCTCTTTTCAAAGAGACGATCATTTTTTTTCCATTTTTAAAGGAGGTTTTTTCACTAGCGGCAAATATTTTCCTTGACTAGTCTATTTTCCGTGACCAAAACGCTCAAAAATCAAGAAAACATTTTCTGAAAGTCATTTTTCGCGAAATAAGCAGAGCCTTATTAACAAATGTGTTAAAACAATTCTCACACAGACCATTTACCATAGATGAATGAAGTATTATTAATAGAACGAGTAAGAGCAATAATTTCTCGAATCACGAAGTTCTCTGAGCATACAAACGCAGAGGCCTGGTTATCTAGAGAGTTCATAGAACACCTTATAAGTCCCACGAACTAATTAAGTCCAGATTTAAGAGCTGTACAGGTGATCTGACCTAATACAGTTTGTTAAATGATTACTCTATCCACACGACGGTGGGAACATGATTCTTACACATTTAAGTCCCAATTAGGGGTGTAGTTGAGCTAATCGAGTTAATACTCCGCTAAGAACAAGCTCGCCTCGACTCGCAAATTCAATGCACAAAACTCAACTCAAGCGTGATCAAGTATCAATTTTATCCAACTCGAACTTGTCTTGTCTCTGCTTAATTATAATCAACTTGATAGATTAAATCTCGATGTCGAGCTCGGGCTTGAATTTTTTTTCTTTTTTGGTCAAAAGAAAATTGTATTCATTGCTCAAAAAGATATATAAAAAGTACATCGACTTCCATGGCACAAGAAGTCGAAGGAGAGCAAAGCTCAAAATATTACAAATCAAAGTCAAATCCAGAAAACAAATTCCGACAAAAAGAAAAGAAAACAAAGAGGATCAACAGAGTTCCAATGGGGTTAAGCACACACTTGTTTTCGAACCCAAAAAAAAAAAAAACACACACACTTTGTTCCATGATAAGTGATATATCAGGCAAAGTAATCGGCAGCACTGGATCTTGTATTATCTTCAACGATGAGCATTTGCTGAAAATTTCTTTTCCAGTAACTACGACAATGGCAATTGGCGGTGTGCACCTTGGTTCGGCTTCCTCTACACTATCGCCACACATAGACAACCAAAAAAGGTTGAACAAACATAGATGTGACATTTGTAAAAGAAAATCATCGTGATCCAGCGAGACACCGGACATTCTTGCAACTAAGGGTGTCAAAATCGAACTAGAAAACCCAATCGAACTGCTAAGTGAACCGAAGCGAAACGAAAATTTCATGCATTTTGGTTCGGTTTGGTTTTTTGGTTTAATTAATTGAAAAATAATCATTCTTTTTTCAGTTTAGTTATTTCTGTTTGGTTTGGTTCGTAATTAACCAAATTGCACTGAAAATCTCCAAAATAACCCTTTCTCTTTTTATTTTATATTTTCCCTTTTTCATTCTTTTCTTTTCTATTAATTTTTTTTTGGGCCAAAGGGCCGGTGGAGCCACCAGGGGTCACCAACCCTTGGGCTTTGGCCGGCAACCCTTGCCGGCCGCTAGACAACGACCGCAAAGTCCTCACCGACCATGGGTGAGGGGTTGCGGCCCCTCGCTGGCCAAATTTGGCAAGATGAGGGCCGCAATGCCCTTGTCGGCCTCATCAAGGGTCCACGACCCCTTTATGGTTCTTGCCTTGGGGTCAAGTCGACCCCCATTGGCCCTTAGCTAGTAACCGGCACTAGCTCGCCAATTTTGAACCCAAAGGGAAAAAAGAAAAAGAAAAATTAATAAAGAAAAGTCGAGAACCGAACCGAACCGAACCGAACCGAATCAAGCTGAATTTTTTGTTCGGTTCATATCGGTTCAATGCGAGATTTGATTTAGTTCAAGGTTACATTGTAATGGTTCGGTTTGGTTCCGAACTGAACCATTGACACCCTGCCTGCGATCACCATTGAAACTGGAGATAGATGACCTGTACATGGACAAAGCACATGGGTAATGAATGCTAGAAAATATATTTATTAAGCTTTAAGATCTAGCTCATGAGAAAGTAACTCTTAGAAATAGAACTAGATCGGCAAAATTCAGACTCTCATATCTAAACTTAGACCGGAAGAAAAGAGCTTCCAGATTTAAATTGGGAAAGAAGAAAAAAAAATAAGAAAAGAACAAGAAAACTCAAACAAACTCAACAAAAGAAAGAGGATGGGTGACTAGCTCAAACCTCCCCTGTGGCTGAAGGTTGAAGAAGATGATAAAGAGACTAATAGAGAAGAGAGAGGGAGAGAAACAGACTTTTTGGCTGCTCAAATAATGAAAGGCTATTATCGTTAAAAACGCTGAAGCTAGAAAGTGAGTACCTCAAATGTTGTGTTACTTAAGTATATTGTGTCCATATTTATGAATATCAATTTTATTTTGAAAAAAATTGATAAAAACTTGATTAGGCTCATGAGCCTGTCAAGCTAAGTATTGACAATTAGCTCGAATTCAACTTGATAAGATGTTTGGGTAGCTTGAACTCGTGCTCGACTCAAAATTAAATGCATCGCAGTCCACTAGTCATTGACTGGAGCTCCAGTTACTTGTGGGTAGCTTATCTCGATTTTAGCTCTAATTGTGATAAAGGCATGTGCCAGTTTTTAGGGTGCGCACGACAATACCTCTATTTAAAAAATCAACTTCCGATCGAATTTGATTTTTCTATTTCTACTCAAAAGCAAAAGTTAATTTCGATTAGAGAAATTTGTTTGGTAATAGTTGAAAATTTCTATTTCTAGGAACATTATTAATACAAAATCTTATAAAACAATTATTGTCAATGGTCGAAAAATTTCTATTTTCATTTTAATTTTTAAAATTTCTTTTAAAAATAATTTTATTATTAAAAACATTATTTACATTTTAAAATAAAAAATTATTATTTATTTTTTTTACTTCGAGGTCGGAGACGGCAACTCAATGGTGGGCAATAGGGGGCGGCGTAGGTCGGTGGCTATCCCCGGGGGGGGGACGGAGGGGTTGCGAGTGGTCGACGATGGCGGCCGCCGATAGTCCGAGGCGAGTAGCAACGGGTGGCGAAGGTCAGCGATGGGTGGTGATGGCGGAGGCATGATTGGGAGAGAAAGGTGATGAAAATGAAAAGAGGCTGAAATGAGAGATATTGATATTGAAAGATTTCTATTCCGAAAGAGAAATGACTTTTTTTAACTTTTGAAATTGGCTAAAAAACAACGTTAAAAGTAGAAATGTACTTTAGAAGTAATCAAACGGATTTCTAGTTGTGTAATCAAATGGATTTTTACTCCAAAAAACTTCCGGATTGATTTCCGTGCATTACCAAATGGATTTTTGCTCTTTCAAACATTAGGTTTATATTCAACTAAAAAAAAAACCCATTCATAAAGATATGACATTTGATTAAAAATATATCACACGTCTAGGGGTGCATATTTCCAATGCACATGCCCATGTACCGCATAAATTGTCATCTCATTGAAGATTCATATAATATTTTTTATCTACTATAAGTACATTAAGTTTAGCTCTAGGCTTGAACATAGTTTTAAAATAATCATTGCATCAAAGAATGCCCTTAAAAACATTTTGCTAAAGAAAACGGCGAAAAGGACACATTTAATTCCTAAAGTTGCATTTATTTATAATGGGGTTCCTTGAACTTATAGTTTGTGCAATTTACTCCTTCAACTTATGGAATTTTTTTCAATGGAGTCTCTTAATTTCTAATCCCAACAAATGGAATCCAACTTTTCCACTAGTGCCAATCGAAAGTGTGACGTGGAAAAACTTGATGCCACTATTGGCAATTTCATTTTCACCGACCAAACTATAAAAACAATTGACCCCTATGCATCCAAGCAAATTGCGATAGTTTTTCATTCTCGTGGCGAAATTGGCCGTCTCAATATGAGGCCATTAGCCAACAATGATGGATGCTTTCAGTTCCTTGAAATTAGCGATAGAAGGAGTTCGATCACTCATTTGAATAAATTACAAGTTCGATGACCCCATTGAAAGCGGATACAAAATTTAATTCTTTCACATTGGTCGAATCACACTAAATGTAGTTTCGCAAGTGCTCCAGGGGATGTCGGCATTTTGCTATTCTTGTACATTAAGCAAGGTGCATCCAAACACAGGTGGGAACAACACTAGTTAAGATTAAGACTTTGTCAAATGACCGTGTTTCGCATTAAAAGGGACACAACTCAAATAAGAACAAAATTTTTGGCAATGTATTAAATATAAAATATTAATCCCTTCATTAAATTCACGCGTGTACGTTCAATGGTCCCCCAAATTCCGAATTAGTCAAAGGGAGAGACCGACTCTCCCTCTTTCCCTCCCCTCTCTCTCTCTCTCTCTCTCAGATCGCAACACGCATCTTCTTCTCACTAACCCCGCCGTCACGTTCGGCCGCAGCACAAGCCTCGCTAACGAACACCCATCACTCCCAAATCGATCTTCATAACCAGATTTCATATCTGAATTCTCCCTCTCGTCGCATTTCGCTTCAACCCCATTAGCGGAAGAACGGGAAAAATCGATACTTTAAGCTGACTGTTGATCTGTAATGGCGGTCGCGACGGCGACGGCGACGGCGACGGCGACGATGGTGCCGGTGGCGGCGCAGCCGCTGAGCTACCACTTCATGCCCAAAAGGGTCTGCTTCTCCTTCGCGGCCTACGCCAAGAGCCTCATCGACCACCTCGTCTCCTGCAACATCCCCGTCCTCGAAGGCCTCACGGAGGCTGAGTTCGCCTACCTGAGTCCGGCTTCTCCCTCGCTTTCCCACCCGACCTCCGGTCGATCCTCCAGGAAGGCCTCCCCGTCGGTCCCGGGTTCGTCAACTGGCGGTCGTCTTCCCCGCAGCAGCTCCAGATACTCGCGAGCCTTCCGGGCCGGAGCCTGATCAAGGAGGTGTCGCAGAGCGGTTTCTGGTGCGACGCGTGGGGCGAAAGGCCGAGCGATCGCCATGGCGCGGTCGAGTTAGCGAAGAGGTTGTTGGAAGAATCGCCGGTTCTGGTGCCGATTTACCGGAGCTGCTACATCCCGGCGTCGCCGAACGCTGCCGGCAATCCGGTTTTCTACATTGACGGGGGGGACGTACGCGTGCTGAGCTTTGACCTCGCCGGATTCTTCCAGGAGTTCGAGTGGATGCGAATCGGAGTCTTCCGGCCGGCCCGTAAGGTGCCGCCGAGAATTGGGGCGCCGGCGTGGGCCGCGAAGGAGCCGCGGAGGATCGAGTTCTGGAGCGACGTGGCGGAGAGAGGCGGGAGGAGGGAGCCGGCGGCGGCGGCGGCGGCTGCGCGAGGAAGCACGCGCGGGTGGTGGTGCGGCGGCGGCGGAGGAGGAGGCGGAGGTGGAGGCAAGCTCGGGGCGTGCTTGGAGGAGGCATACTGGAGGCTGAGGGACGGAGGTTGGAGGGAGGAGGAAGTGAGGGAGATGTTGTCGATGGACGGCTGCGATGGGAGGGTGAAGATGGGATATGACGTGGCGAGATCCCATGAAGGCGTTGCTTGGCAGGTGAGAGCGTGGTCTGTGGAATTATTACGTGCGGGATGGAGCAGGGAGGATGTGGTGGAGACTCTTGGGATCAGCGTCGACGAGGAGAGCGGGGTCGGTCTCTGTGCTCCTGATGATCGGGGCTAAGGTTGGGAGCACCCGAAACGACGTGGCGGGACAAGAGGGCATTTTCTATTGAGCTACACTTCGAGCGAATGGATGACGTCATAAATCTCTTAAGATCATGAGCGCTCCTCATTTTTCCTAATTTTGTGCTTTATACTCATACATACAATTAATTATAAAGGTTTAGGTAGAGATCATCATGTAAATCTTCTGTTTAGTGTAAATACAAAACCTGTGGGGAGAGATTATGTGGATCACCATGAGCAAGTACACATTGCTTATTGCATAAATAAGGCATACAAAATTTCGAAAGTCTTGAGTTCATTTGCACGATAAGAGAGAAAGTATCCAGTAACGTTCCGAATTCGGCCATTAGGGACCAATACCCGAGCATCGAAGTCCTGGGCACATGCTCCATTGTCTTGTTCTCGGCCTCGGGGGAGCTTGACTCACCTCAAGTGACTTGGGAGCTTGGCCGTAGGGGTCTTGGACGTGAGATCCAAGGCCTCGGACCCGACCACCTGGACCCCGGCTCACCCGTTGAGATCCTTGGTGCTGGAGACCTAGGTCTAGCCTCGGGGCCTCAAGCACGAGGGTCGGCAACCCGCGCATGGGAGTCGAGGTTATCCGGGCTTGGGCATCCAAGTCTTCGTTAGGATTGTATCTTGCCTCGTTTAGGTCTGATAAGATTAGCGAAACCCGTCATACTGTCTTCTTCCTTTAAGGACCCTGAAGCGTGGGATTCGTCAATCGCCATTAATTCATGCCTGCCTTTAGGAAGGATAAGGTTCCTCCATCTGTCACATGATGTTCTTTTCTTTAAGGATTGTCTAAGCATATGATTCGTCAACCCCTACTTATGTTGGAAATGATAGGATTCGTCAATCCGTTGGGTATAGTTTCTTGAGCACAAGTTTCTTAAAGATTCAAGTGATACCTCAGTATATTCACAAACAATAATTAAACAAGCTTTTAATCCTTATTTATTCTAACATCAAGTACAACAAAAATCTTTGATTCTCCAAGTGATCGAGGAGAAGTAAAAGAGTGAAGGAAATGAAAAAATTCGGTTCGACTTTTTTTACTCTTTTGGGAGAAGAAGATAAGGAAAATGTTGTGAATAAATTACCACGTTATTTTAACTTGGATGAAGATCCAAGAACGTTCAGTGAGGTAACAGCATCTTGAGATGCATCATTCTGATAAGAAAATGATGATGGAAGGAGGTGCCTAGGAAGAATTCTCAAAGCTCTGTCTAATCGTCTATATGAATTTTTTTTTTATTTATCTTACAACAATTCCAAAGGACATTTGGAATGTCTTGAAGACCAAAAACACAAACAAGGTACAAATAGATTTAGTGCTTGGGAATATTTTTAATTTATCATGTTCAACTGACGATCTATTTTCTAAACAATAGAAGAATTTCAAATAGGCAAAAGGATGCTTGAAATGCCAATATTTTTATATGGCTCTCACTTTGGTGTTAATATTTTTTTTATCACTTAAGAGTCAAAAAAAAAAACAGTTATTTCAGTTCCAACTCTGGTGAGCTTCGTGAAGAATCATATGTGACATCTATGTGCCTCACTGGAAGACCCCGATAAGCAAAAAAAAAAGTTAAAAATCAATAAAAAAATCCACATAATAGTAAAAAAATTAAAAATAAAATAAAAAACTAAAAATAAGATTAAAAAAAAAGAAGTTGCAGCCCTCACTGCAGCTGGCCCACCATCCCCGGATGGCTGAGGGGGATCGTCGAACCCGCCGAGGCCTCGCTAGGGCCAGGAGGCCTGGACGTCACTAAGCGAGGCCGGACTCGCCATGGGTCCGCGAGGCCTTGGCTAGGCCTTGGAGACCCCCCTCGACCATTCCCCACCCTCGAGGCCATTGCCGACGAGGGTCGTGCAAGCCCTTACGCTACAACTTTTTTTTTTTTTTTGTGGTTATTTTTCTATTTAATTTTAATTTATAAAAAAATTTAACTTATTTTTAAGTTGAAAAGTTCACGTGGATGCTGTGGCTGGTTTTTTTTTTTTTAAAATTGTCACGTAACGTTAAAAATTTTAAAATAAATTATACGTAATTAGTTGGCCGAAATTTCTCGCCGTTGACAATTAAGTGATCATTTTTTTCTCCAATTTGGCACTTAAGTGATCTAAAAAAAAATATTGACATCAAAATGAGCACCGTATACTAATATTGGCACTCCAAGTGTCCTTTTGCCACTTCGAATATATGTAGCGAAAGTCAAAGGCCTTATGATTGAAGTTTCTGAACGTCTTCATGTTACTATAATTATTTCAGAATTTCCTTCTACTTAGAAAGATTATTGAAAGAAACTTCTCCACACAATTGAGAACCTGATTGTAATAATTTGATAAAACACATTCGAACTGAAGAAGATTCTCCGGATCATGAGGCTAATTATGAGAAAGAATTTGTCAAAACGGTGCATTCTGTTGAGAATGGCAACATGAGCCATGACAAAGGAAGCACTAAGACAATGGCACGAGAAAATTGATTCGATGGGTTGATTGTTGGTACAAATATGCATGGCATGAATGAAAATAAAAAGTACCTATCTTCTCAGTTTAAAATGAAGTATTTGGGAGAAGTGGACCCCATTTTTAGGTATCAAAGCGATCTAATATAGTGGGTTTATGCTTTAAGTCAAGTTCACTATGCGGAGAAAATTATTAAAAATATCAGCTTTCAGAATTAAATAACCAAACGTACCATATGATGTATCGATTATATTGATGCAAAATACTGTGCAACCTTTAGCACAATTAGAACTTGCTAGTGCAACTGAAAGCCGTATGCTCTGACCAAAAAAAGAAAAAGCCTAATATATGCTACGCAATGCACTGGTCCGGACATAGATTTTATTGTGTGTGAATTATCCAGATTTACTAGTAATCTTAGTATTATGCATTGGAAGGCCATAAGTAGAATTCTTATCACCTAAAGAACAAAATACATGATGGTCTATTCTATAGAAGACAACCAGTAGCACTAGAAGGACATTCAAATGCTAGTCGAATAACTAGTACAATTGATAACAAGTTAACATCTGGATGTGCTTTTAAAGCTTCCCAATGGTGCAATCTCTTTGCATCAAATAAGAAAACGTGCATAACTCATTCAATGATGACATTTGTGTTTACATACTATGAACGGCTAGTAAAGAGGCTAAATGGATGCGTAATTTGCTATTGGGTAAAGAGTTGTGGCCACAACCACTGACAGCCATATCTTAACATAGTGATAGTGAGGCAACATTGTCCAAGGCACATAGAAAATATGCAATGGAAAATCTAGACATTGCCTTGCAACATGAGTATGTTCAACAATTAATTACTAATGAAATTATTCCAATAATTTTTGTTCGAGTAAAGCATAACTCGGTTGATCCATTCACCAGGGGCCGCTCGGGAGGTTTAGCTAGCAGTGATTTCAAAGAAATAGATCTTAGATTAATTGATAATAGTCAAGCATAGTGGAAACCCAACTTGATAATTTCCAGTGGAATTGTCAAAGTTCAATAATAACAAGAAGTTATTGTATCTTGACAGTGGTCGAGTACCAAGGCACAAAATTGATATTCATTGGAAAAGTTAGGAGGATGAGTGTAAGAAAACACTCTTAATGAAGTTTTCTTAATGAAGTTGAAACTCTTAACAAGGCTTTGACCAAGAAAAAAAAAGGCCTTAACAAGGCGATGCTAAGGTAATAAGTTAGGAATCTCACCTATATGAACATAAGAGGTGATGCCGCTTCCAACAAAAGTTGGATGAACTTTGGCAAATGTTCATGAGTGCAAAAGTAAGCACAAGGTTCTAAAAGTGCTAAGGCATAGGAAATTTCTAACATAACGTGTGTAAATTCATATGTGTGATAACTCATTTAACAAATGGAATCGTGATTCAACGTTTTTATCTCCCATTGATTTTGTTAATCAAATTATTCACACTAATTGAAGGTTCAAATCTTAACCGATACCTTCTTATACGTATGACTTTATGTAAATTAGTACATATAACAAACTAAGTGGGGTATTGTTGACATAGTTTGTTATCATGAAAATAGGTGACTCTTGATCATGAAAAGGGTCGACTCTTGTTTGTGAAAATAAGTGATTATTGACATGAAAAGTAGTGGTGGTTCATCGACGATGGGGGATAAGGCATATATTTACAAGAATGTGCTGTTTGGTTGTCTATAAATTGCATCAAATCATATATTATTTATTACAACTGTTAAAAATAATAGCTTCTTCTTCACAACTCTTTTCTTCTTTCCTATACAATTTTGACAACACATTCAAGGAGAAATTCCCAGAGAGAAATTGAGTAACGGCTGAACTCGTTTTTCGGTGGCTTCGGTATATATCCTAGATGTATATTTGTTCTAAACCGACAGTAACAGTAGTGGGGGCAAATTAGTTAAGGACAATGATCATCATTATGCATCAAAGCATCATAAATTCATAATCGCTGCTCTATCTTCATCAGCAATTAAATTTCCCTTATACTAAATGTAATCTTCCATTTGTAGATCAATAGCCTTGTGTGTCGACTCTTTGTAAATTCCTTTTGTGCTACAAACATCCTAAGAAGGACTAAGGAGCTTTAATGATTTTGGCAGTAACACATGACCGAGGCAGTTCAAAAATCTCACTCCAGATCCAGATCCAGATCCAGTTCATTTCTAGTGCGAAGTCAATTTATATGTATATGCCTTGGTCCCCATTTCACGATTGGCAGATGGAGTAAAAGGGATTTGAACATGAAGTTGATTGAAGAAGATATGAGCTGAAATGACAACTTGTTTAACCCCTGCATGATTGAAACTATTCCTGCAAATGTAGGCAAGAACAAAGTTTTGTCTCAAGTGAAAGTTAGGTGACGATTCTGGTCAGATGGGCTCTTCAATGCTCGGAGGGCTTCTTCCTGATTCCTTATACCTTGTTTCTCATGATTTTTCTTTTTTGCTTTGTCAGGGAAGATGCGAAAAATTACCTCACTTTTCACCGAATAACCACACTTAAATGCCCTCTACTTTTGTAAACACCAAAGACATGACTGAATTTTACCTTCGGAGACCATTATGTACCTTTCCATCCGTTATCCTAGCATTCCTATTTACTAAAATGTCATTTTCTTTCAAATGGTTTTTTTTTTAATCATTGAAGTGTAAGTTCCCTTACCTATCCGAAACGCTCAAAACCAACTAAAAATCAAAGCGTCGACACCCACAAGATGCTAAAATGAGTTTGCAAGAACAGGTAATTTGGTATTGTCAATGGTAGGGTTTGCTTAAAGGCATGTGAATGATATTTGCAAAACTAAAAGTATTGAAAAAAGGTCATTGAGGTTAAAGGGCAAAAGGACACCTTAAATTTCAATATTTGTGCATGGCGCTCACTTTGGTGCCAATTTTTTTTTTTTGATCACTTAAGTGTCAATTTTTTTAAAAAAATGATTATTTAAGTGCCAACTCAGGAGATTATCGAAATTTCTTGCCACTGGCACTAAAGTGATTGTTTTTTCTCCGATTTGGCACCATAAAATGATTGTTTTTTAGATCATTTAAGTGCCCATTTTTTTAAAAATGATTATTTATGTGCCAACTCCGGCGAGGTCGATGGAATTTCTCGCCATTGGCAATAAAGTGATCGTTTTTCTCCGATTTGACACTTAAGTGATCCAAAAAAATATATGTTGGCACCAAAGTGGCCGCTGTACACAAATATTGGCACTTGAGGTGTCCTTATGCCGAGGTTAAAGTGAGGCATGGTACTGGAATTTTTTCATCTGTTTTTTAACATCTTATGGTATTCTGGCTTCATTTTTGCTTAATAAGATACGCCTATCTCCTTAATATGACCAGATGGTGGCCATCACTTTTGTTTTTTCCTCAGCAAATATTAGATTGTATTCAGAACCAGATGGCCATTACATGAACCCACTCTGATGAGGCCATTTTCCTATTGTTCTTGACGTTAATAGGAGACATCCAGATTCTAGAAACAAGTAAAAAGATGCAGGGTCACAATATATCGGATCGAGAAGATAATGTTGCATCAAGACATGCAACTAGATCCACCTTGGTTTAGAGGCGGCAGATTGATAGGTTGAGTTTCCTCGGTGCGTTTGAAATTGGGGAACTGCCACTCTCGACAGGCGTTAGTCGCGTGATCAAAGGACCCCGCATACTTCAATGGTATTGAAACTATTTTTTAGTAAGTTGGGGTTATAAATGGGTCAACCTGGTTAGAAATCGATCGAAATCGTTTTTCCTTTTACTTTAGCTTTGACTCTTGTGATCCTAAGATTGACCTTGTAATGTTTTAGGTCCATGCACATCTTCATCTACGAGATTTAGATCAACAGGATAATTTTTTTTTTCTCTACTGATTCATCGTTCTTATTTTGATCTTTTCTTTACTTCATTTGTTTTATGCATAATCAATGTCATTGGTCTTAATTTTAGATCACCGGAAAGTCCTTCTAGGGCAATTTGATTTGTGCGAAAGGGAAGAGAGGCCATTTCATTGCAGAATGATTTCGTTATTAGTTGCGAAGACAATGTTTCTAAGTGTTGATTCTATCTTTTAAATGAATAGATCTATATGACAACATTAATGATTTCTTCTCGGTAAGTGATTGGGTAAACCATCCCGAGTATCGGAGGTAGACAAGTTTAAAGAAGCAAATCAATCAATTGTACGCTATTAATTGCGATGAGATAAATCAATTTGGCAAAATAATAATCTCCCACATCCAAACCTAATAAATTTATAGTTAATTAATTGGGTCTCTTAGATTACTTACTCTTGCAAAACACCCTTCCAGCTTTTCAAGAAATTAATTCACGCCCTGCCGTGGCACTGGTTGATTTTCTCGCAACCGTGTTCATAAGGATTGGGCGAAAGAGGCAAACAGTGTGTGCCTTGCAATACGCTTGGCCCCCTTTCCTAAAGCCGCAGTAGTCAATCGTCCTAGCGTCAATGACCACATCGTTCGTCACGAATGAGCATATTACTACAGCAATAATGCAAAGAGCCAACACCTTATTTGACATCGCCATTGTTGATTCCATGAGGATCCTAGCTCTCCGAGAATAATTTGTACTCGTTAATTTTTTTTTGGGGCTGTTATTTTGAGTATTGGCTAATGTTTTAATTTTACTTCCCGCACTGCAATCAAAAAAACCACATTAACTAATTGATAAGCCAAAAGCAAAAAAATTTAGAAAGCTCGTTATCGCACTAATCATGGAGTTACGAACAGCCATGACAATGGTGGGTATTATTCATTTAAGGACTTGTCTTTCGATATAAACATCCTATAACCATGCAAATGGAAATGGTATACATGTGGACAACCAACTATAATGTGAGAAAGTTGTGCAAATTCTTTCTTCAACTTGTGTTTTTTCACTAGGCATCCGAGACGAGAATCTCAAGTTCGGCTCCTTGCGCCCTGCTTTCGCCCATCATGCCTTGGGTTCAACTTCTTAAGCTAGTAATCTACCGAAACCAGGAATGACTTTTCTTCTCCTTGCCGTGAGAGCGACCACATTTACAACAACTTTCGGCAAGTATTTAGTTGCAACCGAATGACATAAATGGAGAAAAAGCCCAGGCAAAGAGAGAAACGACCGACAACAAAGACAGCAATCATGGAGTCCGCGAGGTTGCTTCTTCTGTGTCTGCTCCAGCGAGAACTTGAAGCCGTCGAAGCTCCGCCGCCACAGCCGGCAGCCGTTGCTGGTCTCTTGGCGTCGAGAATAAAAATGAGGGTGCGCAGCATCAGTGCCGGACAATATTCCATGTCCGAATAGACTGGGGGAGCACTAGCAAATTCACCTCAAATGGAGCCTAGCAAAATCCAAGTTGGGGTTCCTATTTGGATTTGGACATACATCTAATAATGTGTTGGAGATTTTTATTTGTTGATTTGTCACCGTTTTCTCACACAATATATTGCACATGGCATGCTCTTGTCTTGTCAATCTAGGATAAGACATTTCTTAATTTCCATGGCGGCTAGGATTATTTTCGCCCATTCGCCTAAATCTCAGCTCTGTCACTAAGGAAAAATTGTTTCAATATTGCGTCAACGTTGAATCGTGCTTTCGTCTATTATCCTAATCATAATACCTCATATGGCTCGACAACAATGAAATTACCGACCAAAATTAGATACAAATCCTGCTTCTAGAAATATCACATGATAATTGATCTTAAAATGTTGATAAAATTAGATCGGCATTGATTACTACATGCACGTTTTGAGCGAGTCGATGAAAATGCTAACTAGGGGATTGATCCTTACTCAACTCAATCCACCAAAATTCAAACTCAAACATTTATTTGATTTCAATCTCTTCACTTGCTATATTTTGTGGGACTAAACTTAATAGCATCCTAAAACTACTCCAATTCAAACGGGGTAAAAATGTGGTTCTTGAATGTCAAGAAAAAATTGTCCAATCAATCCTAAATATATTGTAAGGATATCAATTCAGTTCTAAATTTTTTAATTTCGCTACTTTAGTGATAAACCTTTGTATAAAATTTCAATATAGTTTTTCCGGTCAATCTTCATCAGAAATCACATTGCTGTTTAGGCGACCAGCAATACTGGATTGACACGTTGGCAATTTTCGACCAAAATTAACTAGAAAGATTACAAATTTCATGCAAAGGCTTACGACTAAATTGACAAAATTGAAAATTTTAAGACCGAATTGACATCCGTTCATTAGACTTATGATTGATTAAGTAATTTTCCCTTTTGTTCCATGTAAAATGCATTTTCTGAATTTTTTTTTAAATTTAGTTGCTGAACTTTCAAAAATCGCTCACTGTGATCATTCGGTTAAGTATGCCGCCGTGTCGTGTGCGCTTTTTATATATGGACTGTAATGTTAGCATTTATTGAGTCAAATTAATAATTGTCAAGACCTCATCAAATATTAGGTAATCAAGACCAAAGAGATGAAGCCTTCGAGGCCCTCAAATTATGTTCATTTGAAAAACCAAAGATATTAACTTGAGATTAAATCATTAAGGCCGGATGGCATTCAAAGCAGAAATAAAGTTCATGCCCTTCAATTAGCGATATGCCATTAAGGCCCTCAAATCATCTGTTCATTGAATGAAAAGAATCTTACGATTCTTCATTTTATTTGGAAATTAGAGATTGTACTTATTTGTTAAATTACAATGCAAAAAGTTGTTACACTGTTTTGTTTTTTTATTTCACTCTAACAGCATGGTTCCTCTTATTTTTGAGAAATTTTGATCTCCACGATATTCCTCTTGAAAAGTTACTGCATAATCAAAGCAAGTTTCGTAAAAAAAAAAAGTTGTCAAGAATGAATTACGTAGTCCGGAAGATTTTCCCTATCAAATGAATTCAACGTGACGAATGAGTGGAGAAACGCTCTAATAGCATGGTTCCTTCAATTTTGAGAAATTTTGTGATTTTCATGACATTCCTCGCGAAAATTTATGCATAATCAAAATGAATTTCGCAAAAAAGTTATCGGAAAAATGAGTTGTTTTCATTCAGTAAAACCTCTTTAACAAAAAAAAAAAAAAGAGTAACATAAGTACAGTAAAAAATTTTATAATTGAAAATTTGGAAAAATACTCAACAAAAAATAAATAAATAACAATAGTGGAACAAACGAAAAACATATGTTCTTAACAAATAACCATGCAAGTCTAAACGTGCAAGTCTCCGGGTAGGGACTCGACGCTCTGTTATAAACGTGCAAGTCTCCGGTTAGCATTGAAGGGATCCTTTCGTGCCAAGTTGGGCTTCGTTTGAATGGGACTCATGGTCACCGGACGAGATGAAATAAAACTATCCAAAATGAAGTTATGACCGCTTCTGACAAAAAAAAAAAAAGTTACGACCGCTTAATTGGGTTTACCTAAATATCCCCTCAACGAAAAAAAGAAATTATTGAATTTGAATTCGGCATAAGGACACCTTAAGTGTCAATATTTGTGTGGCGCTCATTTGGATGCCAATATTTTTTTTTGGGATCAATTAAGTACTAAATCAAAGAAAAAGCGATCACTTTAGTGCCAATGCGATAAATTTTGGGGCCTTACTCGATTTGACACTTAAATAATCGTTTTTTTAAAAAATGTGGGACTTAAGTGATTCCAAAAAGGATCACTTTAATGCCAAATCGGAGAAAAAAGATCATTTTAGTACCAACGGTAAGAAATTCAGCGACCTTATCGGAGTTAGCATTTTAATAATCATTTTTTAAAAAAATAGTAATTAAATAATCTAAAAAAGAAAAAAATATTGGCACCAAAGTAAGTGCCGTACATAAATATTGGCTCTTTTGCCATTTGAATTCTTACAATGCAATGCATTTACTATCCTATACATAATCCAATTTACTGAGTTTACAAGGAAATAAGAAAGTACATTCTTTTTCTCAAGAGAGAGGTTTTACAATGCTAAGAGACGGTGTCAAGGGGAGACAATGGGATCGAGGCATATGAATTTTCAAAGTACAACATATACTTACGAGGTTAGATTAGCTAGCGTGAGCGGAAAATCATAAAAGAAGCTAGGCTCCATTTATTTCGTGGAAAATGAATAATTGAAAACTATTTTTTTAAATGATCAATTATATTTCTTGAAATAATTAGTTAATTGAAGTTTTTTTCATTAGCGAAAACAATTCACGTCTAAGTATGTTCGTGGATAATAAACTTATTTTTGTTTAATCATTTTTCTAAGAGATACAAGCGTTCATTTTTAGGAAAATATTTTTCAAATCGTTTATTTTTTCCGAAACAAACGGAGCCTAAATCACTTACAACAAACAAACGAAGCCTAAACTATACGAATCCGGTGACGCTTGCCATGATAGTTCGTAGATGCTCTCCCTCGGGAGCCATTGATTGTGTGTGCAATGCCGTATAATGTACAGCATCATTTTTCTTGTGCGTTAGTTCAATACTTGAAATAACATATAGGAAATACGTATGTGAATGTAGCCTAATCTATAAACACATAAATAAGACTATGATACTGTAGCAGAATTCGACCAAGAAATTTCAGCGTTGGCTTGAACCCTCTCAAGTGTAAATTTCTAGCCAATTTTCAATAGATTCTTTACCTGTCAAATGAGTAGATCGGGTCGGGTTTGGTTTGGGTTTGGTAAAAAACGATTCGACTCATATTGACTCATTTCTATGCAATAAATATCTAATGATTCATACTTGATCCATATCCAATCGGATCCATATTGCTAAAATACTTCAATATTAAATCCGTCGATTGGCGCAGCTGTTTGCTCGCAGCCCACCGCCGCCCGCCTGCCACCACCTAGCCATTTCATGGAATGTGCCTGTGACAAGTTTCTTGGTCGTCTGAAATCACGATGCAAGAAGAAGTTGCCGATCATATTTGAAATGCATATTTATCACAAGAAAACGAACAAAATGTGGGGAGAAACTTGGATTTAAAAAATTAACTGGGGCTGGAGAACCTCTGATGGAAGCCATTCATCCGAGGTGGATGCATGTGATCATCTGAAATTCGAAAAGTCAATTTTAGATGACTCTAGCAACATGCATGTAACGCGGATATTTATTTATTAAAACAAGAACCCATTTTACAAAGCAAGAAAAAAAAAAAGTTGGAAAGGAAAGAAAGACAGGTTGGGTTGGACAATGTCAAACCCACGATCGCTATACCTGCATGAGGACAATCTGGTTGGTATGGCACAGGAGGCCCATCATCTTCCTGGTGCGTAGTAGGGTAAGCAAAATGTGGATGATGATGGTGCTCCGAGTCCGAGTACAACACCCGCCTCCTCCTCCTCCTCCTCCACCCATAGCCGCTACCCACCGTGCCGCCGTCCCGCTTCGCCTCCATCCGATGAAGATCCTCTCGCTGTTCGCACGTCGCCGGCGAAGGGATCTATCGTAAACCGATTCAAAATGATAGCATAGATAATAGAAGAAAAATAGAATGACGCAATTTTATCCAGGTAGGTTCACCCTAGAATGATGATAGGCTAAACACCTCGTTACAATAATCAGCCAAAAAACGAGCAAATATATATGCCCTAAACGGGCCTAAAATCTAAATCTATCCGAAACCCCTTTAATCCCTCAACAAATGGGCTAACTTAAATAAAACTCAAAACCCGTTGAGGATTTGGTGGGGCTACCCAGAACCCCGCCCGCTCAAGAGTAGCCGTCCGCTCACCGGGAGCGGAACTCTCATCCACTAACCGGGAGCGGGACACCCGTGTCGGGGGTGCTGCCCCCGAACCCCTACGCGCTCACCGGTGAGTGGGGCAGCCGTCCGTTCACCGGAGAAGTGGAATCCCCGCCCACGACCGCACACAGACACCCGTGTTGAGGGTGCTACTCCAAACCCTTGTATTCAGATGGGTCACATGTCGTCGGATCATACTTTACCCTAAACTCACGTACGCGTGCCCGATGAGAAACAAGGGCCCCAAAGTATTCATCAACTCTAACAGCCAGCATCTAGCCTCTTCTCCTTCACGTAACGGCTCCACCCTTTGGTCAGCATGTAGCTCTAGCTACTGCTTCAGTACGAATACGTGAAACAAATTATATGAAAAAAATAATAATAAGATCATAGCCAACAAATAAAATATGAAAGAGTCTTGCTCTATGTAAATACCCAATGCACACATGCGATGGCGGCGGTGGCGCTAGGTAGGCAAGCGGAGGTGGTGGCAAGGCGAGCAAGCAGGCGACCAGCGACCAGACTTTTTAATATGTTATGTAAAAGAAAAAAAAAAGAAAGGAAAAGAAAAAAGAAAAATTACAAATTAAAACATTTAGAAATTAAAAAAAAAAAAAAAGAGGCACGCGATTAGGTTGACTTAACTAATAACCTTTATAAACTAAATGAGTTGTATATGGGTTATAAATGGGTTAAAATATGAGTTTTTCTTTAAACCCATTTACAACACACATATAATTATGTTTACAACTCAAACCCATTAACATCCCATTTATTAAAACGTGATTAATACATATTTGACCCATATCATTGAATATGGGTTTTTAACCCATTTTGACACCTCTAAGATTCACTGGTCTGCAGCGCCTTGCCCCTATAGAACTATGGGTTATGTTCCCGACTTTCCTGAAGAAAGGAGGTTTTGGTTTCGAAATCAAAATGCGAAGGATTTGATAGCGAAACGAAATCGTAACGATGAAAAATGCGTTGTCGCGACCTTCCTAAAGTGAACCACCAAAGGAAAGTTAATGGATTACGAAACGCGAACAAAGGTTTGTCTCACGAGGCAAACGCTCGCTTTTAGTGCTAAATCTCCCAAGCTCTATTGGTGAAAACTTGGTTTCTTAACATAAATCATTTACGGATGCAATTAAATTTAATTAGGAGTTGCCGCTAATCTTTTGTGGACAAGTTAGAAGTAAATTAATATGTGAAAGAACATACTGCGAACAATACATTTCATGGATATAAGGATTTGATTACGTTAGATAAATCTAACGCCTTTTCTCATTATTTCAAAAATGTACTGAAAGCAATCTTGGTCAACTTCAATCTTAGGCCAGTAACATACAAGAGGTGATCACTCGGATGAGTAAACAAGAATTTAACACTCCATAATCAAAGCGATAAATACATTGCTCAAAGAGATAGACAACCCTTCATGCGATAAGAAAATCAAAAGCAAAGCTCCATTAGTTTCTAACGCTACAAGGATTCTCCAAGATGTTAACAAAAAGGCAAACAATGCATGCATCTTTAACATGATTTTCAAATGCAATGTCTATAATTTTTTTTTTTTGTTTCCTTTTATGCAAACTAAGCTATATGCAATACATGAGATGAGACAATTAATCAAACCTATGTATATGATGTTGTTGGCACCTAGATTCTGGCGACTCATTTAGGCATTTATTTCATAGATAATTTGGGATTGATCCCGACCCCTAAATAAAAATATTTGTTAAAATGCATATACATTTTAGGAGCATTTGCATTATTAATTAGTTAAGCCCATGTAGTTTGCATATTAATTAGATCGGTGGCGGCTGGTTTTAAGTGAATGGTCTTGAACTTAGTTGACAAACTGAACTATGCCCCCCAGTGAGAGAAAATTCGACCAAGCTTGCTTGCTTGTGAACCAGAATTGTCACTAATCAATAGTTATTTTTCAAAACATGGAAGGTTGTGTTTCGACAAAAAAAAATATGTTTATTCATAAAAGGGTTTCACGATTGTAAATTCAACGTTTCTAGTTTCATATTTTTTCACTTTTCAATTTTCTTTTCTTTCTTAATATATAACCATTTATTAGTGCCGATTTAGGAAGGTTTACGATAGGTTGTTGAAACCAAACGTTGAAAGCGTTGATACCTTCAATTAATTCAAGCCAAGCTTCCGCTTGTTACTCACCTTCTAGGTTGATTGTTAGCCCCAACAGAGATCAATCTTTTTCAAGAAAATTGTCCAAAAAGTCTTAAATCAATTATACTTTTGTCAATTTAGTCATAAATCATTTTACTTTTTGCCAATTTAGTCTATTCGGCCAATTTTGGCCGTATAAAAGCCGGCTAACACTAACATGGACAATTTTAAGTAATATTTTGAATTTTTTTGGATTTTATAGTTTTTTTTTTTTTTTTTTTTTTTTCTTCTTCTTCTTTTGGGTCCTTTTTTTTTTTTAATTCTAAGAGGCACGCGAGGGTCACCCGTACTCATACTAAAGAAAGAACGCTCGGACATACGAAAGTAATTATTTGAGTCATCGAGAAGGGCTACATGTTAGGTAATGGTGATATGGACGGAGATGGAGCCTCCAATCTATAGCAAGCAAAAGGTGTTGGTGTTGAGGCCTAAATTTTGACTAATTTATTTTTTGCATAAAAATTAGAACTAATTTTAGTTCTAAACAAAAATCATCTAACATATTCATTTAGCATTGGCATATAATTTGAGCTTAATTTAACAAGCATCGTGGACTAGGCATGGGGTGGAAAAATGCACCGAGAAGATTCGGGCTTGAAAGAAATATTTTCTTAGGGACCGTATTGCAAATACTCAAAACTTCAGGGACTCGTATTATAAATACTTAAAACTTCAAGGACTGTATTGCGAGATACCAAGAGAAGAGGATAAAGAGAAGATGGAGAAAGGAAGATGATGAAGAAAAGATAATGAAGAGAAGGTGAAGAAAAGAAGATGAAAATGGAAGATGGAGAAATGAAGGTGAAGAAGAGAAGATGAAGATGAAGAAGGGAAGATGAAGATGAAGAAAAGAAGATGAAGATGGAGAAGAGAAGATGAAAATGGAAGGTAGGGAAATGAAGATGAAGAAGAGAAGATAAAGATAAAGAAGAGAAGATGAAAATGGAAGGTGATGAAATGAAGATGAAGAATGAAGGATGAAAAAATTTGCCTATAAAAGAAGAAGAGTTCTTGAAGAGAAGGATGGATTTTTTGGGAGGAAAAGAGAATTGAGAGAGTTTTTTGGGGGAAGTGGAAGAGAATTGAGAGGGATTTTTGGGAGGAAAAGAGAATTGAGAGAATTTTTTGGGGGTGGAAGAGAAGAGAATTGAGAGAGTTCTTGAAAAAAAATTTGAAAAGAGTTTTGAGAGGGTATGAGAGTTTTGAAGCCCGATACTACTATTGCCAATTTTTGCACCGATCAACACAAGCTACTGGCCCATCCCGATCGTTCAAACTCGTCGCAAAGAAAAGAAAGCTAAGTGATTTCTTAACTTCCTTTAATTTCGAATACAAATTAGCCCAGATTCTCTACACTCGATTTTCTCTATGTTTTTATGTTAAATAACAGTTGCATATCAACGATGAGACATCAATGGTACGAGAATAGAAGGAGAGCAAAAGGGGAAAAATATCAACGCCCGTATTGCGGTCTCATGAAATTCTAGCGAGTTGAGAAAGAAGCGTGAATGAGAGATAGGACCAAGAGATTTCTCGCCTAACGAGTCACCAAATTGGTCCAATGGTTAAGATAAGCCCGAAGCACAAGTTTGGTGCACGAGTTCAAATTGGGGAGTAATCTTGAACTTATTTCATCCTAATTTCATGTAATTTCTTTATTTTAAAAATACTCAAAAATTCAAAAAATGTCATGGGAAGAAAAACTCAAAAAAATTGATTCTTTGATCTTCAAGTAGAATTCATCAAATTTGTCAAATCCATTATTTTTTTATGAATTTTAAGGTACCGAAAGGGCATTAGTTGTAATTAATGTAACCAAGTCCCCGGACTCTTAATCTCCGGTTCGCGAAAATAAGATAGTTTTCTCCCGCTATTTTATTTAGGTTTCTAATCGACCTACCGAAAATGATTAGTGGCGACTCCAAATTCAAATCACATTGCATGTTAATCATTCGAACTTTAAGTTGCGCTTTGGTATGGACTTGGGAGAGTCCGAGTTAGGTTAGTTAATTAATTAACCCGATAATCCATTAGCCCGGAAATGATAACTCGTTTATTTGTTTTTAGGTCGCGACACTTAGCGACTCCACCGGGGATCCAAAGAGGACTTAAGCCGGATAAGTTCATGAAAAGGAAAATTACTTGATTTGGCAATCTTGCTTGAATTTTAATCCCTAGGTGTTAAATGGTTTTGGCAGGAAAGGGGGTTATAAGGGGAGGAGTCCGTGACTAACCTCTCGTTTTTGCGGAGCTTGGTGATGAGAATTTTATTTTTTGAACTATCGGAGTGCCGATTGCCTTTAAAATGTCGTGCATG
The DNA here is from genome assembly GCA_021437795.1 of Rhodamnia rubescens. Classification (NCBI taxonomy): domain Eukaryota; kingdom Viridiplantae; phylum Streptophyta; class Magnoliopsida; order Myrtales; family Myrtaceae; genus Rhodamnia; species Rhodamnia rubescens. The sequence continues at coordinate 723,266 of JAILYA010000032.1, read as the reverse complement.
CCCCTAATATAATTGCACTACACCACCTTGACTTGTGACCGAACCCGGGTCACCCGATAGTTTCAGGATGGTATTTATGTGGTTCTTTAACCTTGGCGGTAAGGTTTCGCTAAAGGTTATCCCACTTGGATCCCGAATTCTTCAAAAAATGGCTCAAGCGTTGTTCTCATGCGCGTGAGGCTATGATGCATGAGAGTTGCCCTTGTCGACCGAACCAAGTCGAGATGATTGGACCCGACTAGTCATGACTATGTATGCGATGCGGCAACTAGTCATGATGAACGTGCGCGAGGCCGCGACATGTCGTTACGTCTTTCATTTCATTTTTGCTAAAAGAACTAAAATCGAATCCACGTTTCATGCGCATGTCTTTGTGATTGACATTTTCTTCATATGAGCGGTAATTTCTTGTCTCTTACGCCCGTTATCTCATTTTTATTTTGGGCTGGTCCATGGTTTAGGTTGATTGTTTATGAATCTCATTGTCTTGTTTTCAATTTCACACTTTGCTTCCGTAGTTTTTACAATTTCATCGATTGTCCTCAATTCCGATTTGGCTTGTTCCTGTTGTACGATTTTTACTAAATTCTATGATCGAGTTTTGAGTAAGTACCAAACATGAAAGTTGTAGACCTATGTTTCAACTAATATTCTACAAAATTTCAGAATTAAATTCATAATTTAAGATGGCCTTTTATTTTTTTAACTACCTGTGGTTATAACAGTTTTCTGAATGAGATTTTTCGGAAAGACACATTAAACTGATTTGATCCGCTCATTTCTAGTCCGATTGGTCAATATAAAAGTTGTTCATCATCTTCTCAACTATAAGTTCGTAACATTTGGACGTATTTTGACCAACGTACGAATTAATACGGATTTTTTCGTAAAAGCGGACAAACTGAAAATTACATGTTTCAATTCTTTGGTCATAATCACTTTGTTCGTTTGAGTCTAGAGGGATGCCATAGGCCGGCTCGCTATTCTCGCTCCCCGTACTCATTTTTGGTTTGTTACTGCGTACAGGTAATTTTTCACGGATCCTCCACATATTACTCGATCGATCGCGAAGAGGATGGCCGACATTAACGCCACCGCCAATGTTGCCCTAAACGAGAAACTTGGCTCCTTGACCGAGAGCTTTGAAGAGATGATGTCCCGAAAGATGGAGAAAATGATGGCTGCCTTCTCCGCCAAACTTCAATCATCCGCGAAACTTCCCGCGCTAACCATTCCTCGCTCTAATTCCTCCTACGGACAACTCCAAGTAAAGCCCTGGAAACCGCTCTCTATCGATAATGCCGCTAGAAGATGTGATCTTCACAAGCGTGAGCTCGAGCACGCGGCTTGTGGTCCCAATCTCCCAAACCAACCTGGATGACGATAACCAACGACCAACAAGTTTGTCATTATGGGAGATACATGAGGAGGGAAATCTAGTGGATTCGAAAGTATACGACCTAGATGAGTTCAATCCAGATTATGAGGAAGTTCGTCAAGATTTCGAATGACATGAGGAGATCAAGCCCTTGACCGGTGAACAAATTATCTCGGTCAGCCTAGGCGATGCGGAAAACCCTAAAGAAGTTAAGATCGGGGCAAGCCTTTCCTTAGAAATGTCCGAGCGCCTTGTCGACTCTTGAAGGATTACCAGGGACGTTTTCGCCCGGTCCTATGCAGATATGCCCTGGTCTTGACCGCTCCATTGTCGAGCATTGTTTGCCGATCGATCCTTTGGCTAAGCCGTGGTGCAAAAGTCAAGGAGGGCCGGACCGGAATTAGTGCGAGAAGATCAAAGAGGAGGTCATGAAGCTTCTTGATGTAGGATTCATTGAGACTACGAATATTCCGATTGGGTCGCTAACATAGTCCATGTCTTGAAGAAAGACGCCCGCATTCGGGTTTGTGTCGATTATCGAGACTTGAACAAGGCTAGTCCTAAAGATGATTTTCCCCTCCCGCATATCGACGTACTTGTTGACAGATCAGCAGGGGTTTAAATTGTTTTCATTCATGGATGGTTTCTCCGGGTACAATCGGATCCCGATGAATGTCAATGACAAGTTGAAAACCACTTTCACCTCACCATGGGGAATGTTCCATTACCGGGTAATGCCGTTCGGTCTCAAAAAACGCCGAAGCCACTTACCAACGAGCCATGATTGCCCTTTTCCACGACATGATGCATAATGAGATTGAGGTTTACGTCGATGACATGATAGCAAAAACAAGGCATGGAGAAGATCACGTCGAAACGCTGAAGAAATTGTTCGACAGACTCCGAAAGTACAAGTTACGCCTCAACCCCGCCAAGTGTGTCTTTGGGACCAGCTCGGGCAAGCTACTCGGATTCGTGGTAAGCGGTAAGGGCATTGAAGTCGACCCTTCGAAAGTTAAGGCTATTCGTGAGCTTAAGCCGCCGACGACGGTTAAAGAAGTTCGAAGTTTGATGGGTAGGCTAAACTATATTGCTCGATTCATCTCTCGCTTATCGAAACCGCTAAACCATTCCTCAAGCTATTAAAAAAGAATGCGCTAGTCCAATGGGATAGCGAATGCGAAGAAGCTTTTGGAAAACTGAAGCAAGATCTCATGAATCCATCCGTGCTTGTTCCTCCAACGCCGGAGCAACCTTTAATCCTCTACCTCACAATCCTTAGTGAATCCTTGAGTGCTATGTTAGCCCAAGAGAAGCAGGAGGATGGGAAAGAACGAGCCATTTATTATCCGAGCAAGAAATTCACAACTTCGGAAATGAAGTACTCCGAAGTGGAGAAAACATGTGCAGCGTTAGTTTGGGTACGCATGTGCTTCGGCAATATACCTTGCATTACCAAGTACTTCGGTGACAGAATGCAATCCCATCAAATACTTGCTTAATCAACCCGCCTTGATTGGTAGACTTGCCAAATGGCAAATCCTCATCTCCGAGGTTGACGTTCAATATTTATCCCAAAAGTCAATCAAGGGACTAGTTATAGCAGATGTCCTAGCTGAAAATCCGGGGCAAGATGATGATGCCTATCGTTCGAGGATCGAATCATGTCGGTAGAGGATTACATCCCGGATTATGTATTTTGACGGAGCTGTCAATTTATCGGGATCGAGCACGGGCGCGGTTCGATATCTCCAGGTGGTCGAGATTATCCCGTGGCAGCAAAATTGGTATTCCCTTACACAAATAACATAGCAGAATATGAGGCATGCATCCTCGGTCCGCAGCCGCGGTTGAAATGGGGATAGCCCGACTCAAGGTGTTCGGAGATTCCGCTTTGATTATCCTTTAGATCGTTGGAAAGTGGAAGACGAGAGATGCTAAATTGCTACCCTACCATGAGTATCCTGGATGAATTGGTGGGAAAATTTGAAAATATCTCATTTGAGTATCCGTCCCGGGACCCATAATCGATTCGCGATGCATTGGCTACCTTGTCTTCGATGTTACAAGTCGCCAATGGACTTGAGGTTGACCCACCGAAGATCGAGGTACTAAAAAAAGCCGGCATATTGTATGGCCGTGATCAATGAACTCGATGGTAAGCCATGGTACCATGACATCAAGACTTATATTCGAAGCGGGAGTTCCCCGAAAAAAGTACCGTGTCCGACCAAAAGTACATAAGGAAGATGGCCTCAAGTTCTTCTTGAATGGAGAGAATTTGTACAAGCGGTCATTCGATTCCGTCCTACTAAGATGCGTTGACTCAACCGAAATGGTTCGTCGATGATGGAAGTATATGAAGGGATTTGTGATCCACACATGAACGGCCACTTTTTAGCTAAGAAGATTATGAGGTTGGGTTATTATTGGCTCACACTCGAAAGAGATTGTATTCAAGCATGTTCGGAGTCATCACAAATGTCAAATTCATGGTGACAAAATTAATGTCCCTCCAAATGAGTTGCATCGATTATCCGAACCATGGCCGTTTTCTATGTGGGGGATTGATGTTATCGTAACCTAAAGCATCCATGGGCATCGATTCATCTTGGTGGCGATTGACTATTTCTCCAAATGGATCGAAGCCGCATCCTATTTAGCGATTCGGCACGAAATATCGCGAAATTTATCCGCCGGGATATCATTGCTCGATACGGTTCACCCGAAGCCATAATAACCGACAATGGCTCGAACTTAAACAACAAACTAATGGACGAATTGTTTAAGGAATTCAAGATCAAGCATCCGAACTCTTCCCCATATCGTCCTCGATATGAATAGAGCAAAGAAGCCGCCAATAAGAACATTAAGAAAATTTTAGCGAAGACGGCTAAAAATTATCGCGATTGGCATGAGAGGTTGCCATTTGCACTTATGGCATATCGGACCTCAATCCGGACATCTACCGGGGCAACCCCGTATTCTCTTGTATATGGAATGGAGGTCGTTTCTACCGGTTGAAGTGGAAATTCCTTCCTTACGTATACTTTGTCTCAAGCTAAGGCGACGAGTGCTGAATGGATCCAAAGAGAGCAAGCCAATTGAATCCGATCGACGAAAAAGACTTAAGGTCGTATGTCATGGCCGAGTGTTATCAGCAGAGAGTTGCTAAATCATTCAACAAAAAGTTCGGCCTCGATATTTTCAGATCAATGACCTGGTCTTGAGAAAATTATTGCCAATAGTCCCACTCCCGGAAGGGAAGTTTGCTCCAAACTATGGTGGTCCATATTTAGTAAAGAAGGTGCTCCCTGGTGGTGCTTTGATTCCGGCCGAGATGGATGGTCGTGTCTTTACCAATCCAATCAATTCGACTCCGTAAAGAAACATTATGCTTGATTCACTCGATGCTAATATAGATTCACGAGTTGTTCACATTTGAGCATTCGTTTGTCTCCTCACTACTAATCTTTCTTTGAGAGATTGTTTTGAATGTGGGAGCCTCTCTAGCCCAATTGAATTGACCATCGGAGTGTTGAGATTTACATATTCGCAGAGTAAAAGGGGTTATCTTGCGAAAAAATATGACGACCAAGATGAAATGAGTAAAAACTTGCATTTATTTCATTCATCGAAAAGTCTTACAAATAGATCAACGAGGTGGGAACGTAAAGCCAAATCGAGCCCTAATGAGCATCACAAAGGAGTTTAACCGACTCTCCATACAATTGATGCTCCGCCTATACCGATCGCTCCGAGAATCGAGATCCGCCAACTTAAAGAGGAGGAGCTCACATTTCTCTTTGAGGTTGACTACCTTGTCCTCGTGATGCTCAAGCAGCAGATTCCAGGTCATGGATCGGCATTCTCCCGCGGGCTATATCTAGGGTCGATCATCCAACCTTTCTTCCAGCCATGTGCATTGAAATTTTAAAATAATATTGAGCGAATCGCGCTTGAAGATGATCCCGGGACATGGCCAAACATCCCACCAAGTTTCCCCTCTCACGAATCGCGGGGAGACACTGTTCGTTACCGTAGTCAATGGCCTTCTTATAATTGTCGGCTACAAGACTCGGCCAACACCAAGTCTGTCCGATCGATCCCGATAGCGTGCCTTCACAAGGTGGGCCAAAGTAACATTTTGATGAGCAACATGGTAAGCCTCCAGAAAGTTAGTGAAGAGGGTGGGGAAGATCCCGTATTCCTCTTCTAACTTGGTACCTTCAATAAAAGCGGTGTCCATATCCCTAAACATAAGACGAATTTCAGTTTCGGCCTCCGGATGGTTGGCTATATAAGAGTAGCCCCGGCCTAGGAGATTATAAAGTTTCTCCCATTTGGCCAAAACTTCAGCCGAGAAGGCGTGTGCGGGAGGGGAAGCCATTGTTGTTGAAGCGGCTAAAAAAGAGTGGATGCAAAAGAGTGCTTAGAAGGTTGGAGATGAAGATATGAAAGCGATAATTGTCTCGGCGTTAAATCCTAATTTAATGGGCGGGAAAAGCTATAGCAATAATTATTGTGGGGGCCGAGTTAATTATCCGGGCAAAACTACGGACGTTTCATCCGTGAATCACGGATCTACCATCTCAAGCCTCACAAATCCGAAAAAGTTACGAAAAGATTTGAGAACCCCACCATGTTGAAAACCGAGTGGGAGAGACAAGCATACTTTTCGAGAGAAAAAACAGCAATTCTTGCGAGCCACGTTAGTTACTCGGGTGAAACCACAGGGCGTTTCGTCCGTGAATCACGGATCTACCATCTCAAGCCTCACAAATCCGAAAAAGTTACGAAAAGATTTGAGGACTCCACCATGTTGAAAACTGAGTGGGGGACAAGCATACTTTCCGAGAGAAGAAACAGCAATTCTTGCGGAGCCACGTTAGTTACTCGGGTAAAACTATAGGCGTTTCGTTCGTTGGATCCTGGATCTATCGTCAATCCGTGATCTCGAGCCTCACAAATCCGGAAAGTTACGAAAAGAGTTGAAGTCCCACCATGATTGAAAACCGAGTGAGAGACAAGCATGGTTATCAAGAAAAGAAAATCGGTGCGAGTGGATTCGGGGTCCCATCACGTTGAAAAAATAAAACAAGGCGGGAAACACGAAATCTTGGGAAAAACGTCGGCTTAGTGATTTTCATCCGCGTTTAAAGGGAGGCTTTGGAACATACCCGATTACTCGAAAGAATTTGGAGAGAGTAAGCATACATCGAAGAATAGAGTGAACAAAAGGCGGTAAGAGGTATTTTAATCCAACATGTTTAGAGGCCATCAACTTACTAGAGGCAACCAACCTAGACATCCCCGAAAGCGAACCGCTGGATTTCGAGACAGATCCAACGCCGAAGCCGTAAAACCCAACTCTCTTGGCAGTGAAATTCAAGATCTCGACAAGAATAACAATGGCAAGCGGCAGCCTGCAAATAACCCCGAAAAAGAAAATATCAAATCGAGTGCTCGAAGTTGCCTTCAAGGAGTGCTCTTACGTGAATAAGAGACGCAAAAATGAATTGAGCCGGATGATAGGAATGGAGCCCTTGAAGGTCAAGTTTTGGTTTCAAAACAAGCGGACCCGATTGAAGGTTAAAAATGAAAGTCATGAACTTGCGTTTCGAGAGAAGAGAATGAAAAGCTTCGAGCGAGAGAATAAGAGGTATAGGGATGCTATTAACACCGCTGTTTGCCGTGTCTCGTAGCGGCCCCATCTCCTTTGGTGACATGTCCCTCAATGAGCCACATCTCGAGCATTGAAAATGCTCATTCACCAATTCATTACCCAAAGCAAGTTCTCGTACAATCCGATTTCGTTGGAGATACATCCCAGAAAGTCGGTCTTGCAGAGGCGGAACCGATGCCCTTCGAGGGAAGAGACATGCATCACTACAATTGGAGTTTCCTTGATGTCACAAACGGCCAATTCAACGCCGATGGAACTCCGAATGTATAGCCTACATGAAGCTTTAGTTTTTTTATTATGGGCTCTCAAAATATCTCTTTTTTGAGCATTACTAGCTAGCCCTTACGAATCCTCAAGAGAAGTAGTGACATGTATGAATGAATGTACTTGTTTGTTACAAGATCCCCATGTGAGACATTCTTCTTTTAATCTAGGGGCAAAGAACAAGATCTATCCACGAACATCATCATGCTTAAATGCGTGAATTCCTCGCCAGATTTGACTAAACATTGAAAGCGTTCACGTAAGTAAATGCGAAAAGATTTGAGGAGGCAAATAACTGCCTCGTTCGTAGGAGAAAGCGAAACGATTTGAGGAGGGCAAATAACTGCCTCGTTCGTAGGAGGAACCGAAAAGATTTGAGGAGGGAAATAACCGCCTCGTTCGTAGAGAAAGTGAAAAGATTTGAGGGCTCCTCCATATCGGAAAAGTAAAAAAAAAGCGACGGATTGAGTGAAGGGGTAAGAGTTATTACGAAATGGATCCAAGGCACTAAGATCGAAAAGGAGAGAAAAGGCATCTCACGAGACTAACGATCGGAAAAAGTTTATAAAGAACTTGAAGTCTCCATGCACCTCCGTAACTCATCACGAAAGGCCATCATCGCTTTTGTGATTTTCCGGCAATTTATCTTTGCAAGTCCAAAGAACATCTAAAGCCCGATCTCTAATCGAAACACCCATTTTTCGATCTACATATGGAAAGTTTTGAAAGGAAAATAAGTATGCGTCCATTCCAAGCGGAAGTATGGGAAGCTTCCTATCCCGAGGATCTATGAGTCATGGCCATTGATGGCAACCCCGTTTCCCTATCGATCCTCGTTGCCATGCTCAGAAAGTGCATGTACAGGATTTCGACTTATGTGAAAGCAACGGAAGCCTTAGAGGAGCCGAGGCGGTGCAAATATGATTTCGACATCGTCGTCACAGCCATGGTAGGGATCGATATGGACGGTCTCGATCTCTTAAAGATCATTGATTCCGAGTTGAATATACCGGTCATCGTCACATCAGCAAGTGATGATCAACGATTCATAACGAGGGCCATATTGCATGGTGCTCGGGGCATCCTAAAGAAGCCGGTCTGCGTTCGAGTGCTCCAAAACATTTGGCAAGATCTTGTAAGGAAGCAATTACTCGAACAAAAGAACTATGGCCAAACTTACTATGACGATTTTGTCGGAAAGAAAAGGCCCCTTTGGTCCGCCGAGCTTCATTCTATATTCATCGAGGCGGTTCGACAGCCTAGGAATCAATTCAAGACGACCAATGGCTGTACTCAAAATAATGAATATAGACGGACTCACCCTACGAAGTGTCACAAATCACCTTCACAGATTTAGAGATAAGTCGAAGAAGCACGATGTAGCTTGGAACCAAGGCGACCGGAGCAAAGTTGATCGGAAGATTAATCCTAGGAAAACCTACGGAGCAAAAAGTACCCGACCACTTCCCAATCAAGAATACCGGCCATACCGACCTTCCTCCGGTGGTTCTAGCAACGGACCGGCTTGATCATCCCTACGAGTTCCCGAGCGACGGCGGAGGCTCAAGCTCAAGGAGTCAAACCGCTCACGGCAAAACAAAGTGGAAAATCTGTCGCCGAGTGTTAGCAAGTAACAATGCCCAATTCGAGTATCAATTGCCCGAAAGATCAAAAGGTTACTTTGATGATGAGCTCACCGCCTTGGTCGCCGGTTCGGAGCCGAAAGACCTCCGAGTTGTGATCCGAAGCAAGTGATTATGGATCCTCAAACAACGATCCTTGGTGTATGATCCAAGACAAAATCAGCCAATCATTGGAATAGCCAAAAAAAGAGGTGGAACCAATCTCGCATGAATATTCCTTTAATTCCATGTATAGTTCCCTGCGTGGGATACTTTTACTTTCTAGTTGTCTAGAATTTTTAAAAGGCGAATTTTTCTCCTCTCTTATCAAATGCGTAAGTTCCTTATTAAGCTAGGCCCGTAGCAAATCAATTTGTGGACGACGCCCCGAACGCCCATAAAGAGAGATTCCGAATAGCCTTACTTGGGAGAATGCAAGGAAAAAACCAAGCAAGTTCAAAGATAGGTAACTCCGTATCGTCCCAATTGGCTCTCGATCGTTTCAAATTCTAAGTTAAGCTTATTTTATTCTCCACAGGAGGTTGCCAACTTGCTTTGAGAATAATATAACAAAAGCGAACCACCCGTGGACGCCAACAACACCGCAAAGATAGTGGTTGGGGAATGACAGTGGTCCGAGGCGTCCCGGGGTCGATCTTGGGATTTAGCATCAATGTACAAAGATTAATAAAAACTTTTTAGCTTCTCGACCAAGGCTCAGCCTGACGGTCATAGAACCTGGAGAGATAACATCCCGGACATACAATCCGATCCAGATGAATCGATCTTTTCAATTCAAAGTTCGCAAGGAATACGTACATGAGTAAAGTGGTATCGTTTCAACTCTTTTAGAACATAAGGACGTACATTGATGCTTTCCCCTTTGATTTTTACAGGGTCATCAGTCATTCCAAATAGAGAAGCATCCGTTCTCCCCGAAAAAAATTAATGAAATGAGAAATTCCCGGAGCCTTTGACAATCTCATGCCTCGAAGCGAGATAATGAAGTTTTGCAATACATTTGCATGAGCAGAGGGCAACTCACGATCCACACCCCTAAGAAATTTTTTATGTACTTGCGAACTTTGTCCGCAAAGCTAAAAAGTTGCTGCATTTTATATGCTCGAAAACACTCATACACTGCATGGTTTGCACATGATTGTTCCTCATGTTTAATTTACCAACTCGAATAAGGAACATGAACTACATAAGGTACATCGAATGTACGAAGAGGGCATAACAGGATGATGAAAGGCAATCCTTTCCCAAACACGTCCAATTTTTTCAGAGTGAGATGAACGATGGCAAAATTCCGCATTCCCCGAGGTAAAGAGTTTTCTCGCGAAAGGTACGATAACCGAAGTGATGGAGGCATTCATTTCTCTACCCTAAACACGGCAAATTATTCGTTGATCAACCCATTTGAGCGGAGATTTCACTTCCATAACCCTGTCAAGAACCACCCCACATTGGGGCAAGACAGAGATAATTCCATCGTATCACGAGACAAATGGTTAGAAATCTTCTTGCTTGGACTAACATCAATTTTCGGGTGGTTCTTTGCATTGTACTTGCGCTTTAATTCAAGTGCCTTAGGGTGACGAAGAGCATTTCTTTTTCTATCCCACACATCTATATCCATTTGCACAACCCATTTGAGCCTGCAAATTCGTTTCTAAAAGCCCTCATTGGTGATCATTGTTGTCCCAAAGCAAATATGGCCCATCCTTGAGTAGAAGGACCCGAAAAGCTGGATCCATAGAAAATCTCCCAATGAACTCATCAAAATACAATCGTAAAAGAGAGTTGGGAGTAAAAAAAAAAGGAGAAGAAAGAGGAAAAGCTGATTCCACAAAAAATTCCTAGGCATTTAAAAAGCAAAGTGCCTACCAAAAGCAAGGCCAATGCCCTTTCAATTCATTGTTCATTTGTAGAATATTTCGAACTTGAATGCACAATTTTCTTGTATATCCTAAAAGGGTTGAGAGAAAAATCTCCATGAAGTGTCAAATTGCAAATGCTATCTTCAATTCATACCATCCTCGAGCAATGATGGTATCCTAGAAGGCCACGATCGGTGACAAGATTGTAATGATCACCAACATCAAGCCCATTCTCAAACATCTTCTAAGCCAAAACGAACCCTTTCGTTTCTCGGTCCCCAAATCATTAGCTCCATTACAACCCTTTAAAAGCCTTTTCCGACTAGGGCACTTGAATTAATGTGGAGTTCAATGATTTTAAGCATCACTCGAAGAAGTTCGAGCAAGATTACTTCTCTCTCATTTTTGCGGGGTTCTTGACTTGTAAACCCGGAGAGATGACGAAAGAATTCATTTCAAGAGCCTTGACTCAACTAGAATCCCCTTTGTAAACCTTTGACCTAGCTCTCATTACGGTCCTAATCAAGACCTCCCGGATCGGCTCGGTCGTATCAATTGCGAGATTACTCGGATCCTTATCGAATGCGATGATGGAAAGATTGAGTGATTTCTTTTGAATCCTGCAGGAGAGGATAAATAACTTTTCTTGAGAGTGATAAAAAACCCTTTCGGACCGAAGTCCCCCCATTCAGCTCACATTCGAGGTATTCATAATGTGAGAACATCCCTGGGACAGGGGTTGGTAATGCAAACTTGATAGAATGGTTATGCATAAACCATGGTATGAGTGATTGCATTATATACATCATTGCAAGCTCGGTAGGATAGTTTTGCATGAACTCATTGTTGAATATGTTTGCGCATGTTACCTCTACCATTTTATGATGGGTAATACATTCCCGATGTTCGATGTCCCTCCCAAGGTCTCGAAATTCATCCAAGGATTATTGAATGAGCAAGTTCTCCTGGCAAATGCCTACCATGTATGATGCGAGCGATCTGTTTCGTTCTTTGATTAATCGTTCGGAGAACCCGGGTAAGTTTTTTGAACCCATTTTCAAATTAACAACTCCTCCGATGATAGTTGTTACGATTCAATTCGAGCAATATGCCTCTCTGTCGAGTCGTATAGACATATGATCGGCGATTTTGACATCTTATCAAATCATGACGACGCAGCTCTTATGATTTCGGTCTCGAATCAAGAAGACATATGCACTGGTGATCTTGACCTTTAGTCGGCTCATGATGACATAGCTCTTATGATTCTCGGCTCCTTTATCAAATCACGAAAACATAAGCACCCGTGATTTTGATCCAAACCAAATCATAACGACGTAACTCTTAAGATTTTGGTTCCCCTTTGTCGGATCACGAAGACATATGCACCGGTGATCTTGACCTTTAGTCGGCTCATAATGACATAGCTCTTATGATTCTCGGCTCCTTTATCAAATCACGAAGACATAAGCACCCGTGATTTTGATCCAAACCAAATCATAACGACGTAGCTCTTAAGATTTCGGTTCCCCTTTGTCGAATTGTGAAGACATATGCACCTGGCGATTTCGACATTTAATCAACTCACAACGACGTAGCTCTTGTGAACTTGATTCTACTTCTTTCGACTCACAACGACGTAGCTCTTGTGATCCGGAAGGATACACATATCTTGCGCTGTCTCGCATTAGGGAAAAGTCTCCGATAACGATATAGGCCAAATACCTTAAGGTCCTCGTGTTTGCAAGAAACTTGAAAATTAAAGAAATCACCAGCTTATGAGGTATTTGGTAAAAAGGTATTCTCGTATGCGATCCATGTGCGAGTTTCTCTAACATGGAAAAGAGAAATTATGACACATGTTATTATTTATCTTGCATATCATGCGTCACTTCATTACATAAAAAATGGGACTAAAACTCCCGCCAAAAAGTTCATCCATAATTTGCACCGTCAAAATTCAGGATTCAATTTTATCTTTGAGCGGAACCTCTACGAGCCTCCACTCAAAGAGGGGCAATGTTGACGCCTAAATTTTGACTAATTTATTTTTTGCATAAAAATTAGAACTAATTTTAGTTCTAAACAAAAATCATCTCACATATTCATTTAGCATTGGCATATAATTTGAGCTTAATTTAACAAGCATCTGGACTAGGCATGGGGTGGAAAAATGCACCGAGAAGATTCGGGCTTGAAAGAAATATTTTCTCGGGGACCGTATTGCAAATACTCAAAACTTCAGGGATCAGATTATAAATACTTAAAACTTCAAGGATCAGTATTGCGAGATACCAAGAAAAGAGGATGAAGAGAAGATGGAGAAAGGAAGATGATGAAGAAAAGATAATGGAGAGAAGGAAGAAAAGAAGATGAAAAGATAATGGAGAAAGAAGGTGAAGAAAAGAAGATGAAAATGAAAGATGGAGAAATGAAGGTGAAGAAGAGAAGATGAAGATGAAGAAGGGAAGATGAAGATGAAGAAAAGAAGATGAAGATGGAGAAGAGAAGATGAAAATGGAAGGTAGGGAAATGAAGATGAAGAAGAGAAGATAAAGATAAAGAAGAGAAGATGAAAATGGAAGGTGAGGAAATGAAGATGAAGAATGAAGGATGAAAAACTTTGCCTATAAAAGAAGAAGAGTTCTTGAAGAGAAGGAGGGTTTTTTTGGGAGGAAAAGAGAATTGAGAGAGTTTTTTGGGGGAAGTGGAAGAGAATTGAGAGGGATTTTTGGGAGGAAAAGAGAATTGATAGAATTTTTTGGGGGTGGAAGAGAAGAGAATTGAGAGAGTTTTTGAAAAAAATTTGAAAAGAGTTTTGAGAGGGTGTGAGAGTTTTGAAGCCCGATACTACTATTGCCAATTTTTGCACCGATCAACACAAGCTACCGGCCCATCCCGATCGTTCAAGCTCGTCGCAAAGAAAAGAAAGCTAAGTGATTTCTTAACTTCATTTAATTTCGAATACAAATTAGCCCGGATTCTCTACACTGATTTTTCTCTATGTTTTTATGTTAAATAACAGTTGCATATCAACGATGAGACATCAATGGTACGAGAATAGAAGAAGAGCAAAAGGGGAAAAATATCAACGCCTAGATTGCAATCTCATGAAATTCTAGCGAGTTGAGAAAGAAGCGTGAATGAGAGATAGGACCAAGAGATTTCTCGCTCTAACGAGTCACCAAATTGGTCCAATGGTTAAGATAAGCCCGAAGCACAAGTTTGGTGCACGAGTTCAAATTGGGGAATAATCTTGAACTTATTTCATCCTAATTTCATGTAATTTCTTTATTTTAAAAATACTCAAAAATTCAAAAAATGTCATGGGAAGAAAAACTCAAAAAAATTGATTCTTTGATCTTCAAGTAGAATTCATCAAATTTGTCAAATCCATTATTTTTTTATGAATTTTAAGGTACCGAAAGGGCATTAGTTGTAATTAATGTAACCAAGTCCCCGACTCTTAATCTACGGTTTGCAAAAATAAGATAGTTTTCTCCCGCTATTTTATTTAGGTTTCTAATCGACCTACCGAAAATGATTAGTGGCGACTCCAAATTCAAATCACATTGCATGTTAATCATTCGAACTTTAAGTTGCGCTTTGGTATGGACTTGGGAGAGTCCGAGTTAGGTTAGTTAATTAATTAACCCGATAATCCATTAGCCCGGAAATGATAACTCGTTTATTTTTTTTTAGGTCGCGACAGGTTGGCGTCGATGCATCCGCCATTAATGGATACTCCATACTTGTCGACACAAAGCTCGGTGCACGTCTCCTCCAGGCAGCTCCGGACACGAATGGTGGGGAACCGACATTTCGTGCCTCCCCTTCGCTTACCCTTGCAATCTGTGTTTGTTTACACGTAATGAAAACATCGGATTACAGAGAGTAGTGAGCAAAAGCGGAAGCAAAGTTCCCGAAGAGAAATGGTCGACGATGATGGGATACCCACATGAGAAACACAAAGCAAAGCAATGGTGAGGTCGGAGAGGAGAACAAGGAGCGGTCATCGCCATCGTCTTCGTCCGCAAGGGTTGGTTGGTTTGTGAGAGTGCTAAGACCTGAAGCGTTTCTATATTTATATTCACCGGGGCATCCTTACAAGATGGTAACTCACTCGAATAAGTGAAGCGCATTTACTTGTGATTCGTGGGATGTGAGAATTTATTGCCTCATCGCAATTTGTGAATAGCCCGAGTGTTAAGTTTAGAGAAATAGATAATGGAATGGATGATTTACATTAGGCACAAGGCTAAATTGATAGGTAGAGAGAGACCACATGAATATAAAGAGGATATAGGATCCGTTGTCAAGCGATGTGGGATAACAACTTTAACATCCCCTTTCACATGCATGCCGGTTGCGAGTGGCACGTGGAAGTTGACCAATGGCAGGTGGATGCACAATCACGGACAACACCGATTTTGATATTATGTTAAATTTAGAGAAATAGATAATGGAATGGATTATTTACCATTAGGCACAAGGCCAACATAAACACACATATAAGAAATGGTATAAATGTAAATAGATAGAATAAAAGCAAAAAAATATAATCCTAATTTAGGAAAAAAATTCACAAAAGGCCCTTAAGTGCCATCATTTTTCTCAAATAAGGGCTTGAAGTGGACATTGTTTCAAATAAGGGCATAGAGTGAATTGTTTTTTAAAATAAAGGCATGAAGTGCCATCATTGTCTCAAAAAAGGACTTGAAGCCGCTATGATTGTTTCAAATAAAGACTTGATCTTGCCGGCCGGCCGCCAAATTTTCTGACCTATCAAGGGCATTTTATGTCAAAATGTAAATTTAATATAATTTTTTTGTTAAATTAATTTAGAAAAACAAAAATTTTAAAAAAGGAAAAAAAAATAAGGCGGGCAAGTACCTCGGTCGGGCCGCGACCCTCTGTCGAACTTGGGCCGGGGTCGCGGCCCTCGTTGAGGCGCCGGAGACCTCGACGGCGATAGCCACCACCGCATCGGTGGTGGGGCGGCGGCCACGACAGGGAAGTTAGTCCTCCCGCTTGTGTTTCTTTTTTTTTTTTTTTTAACTTTTTGTTTCTTTTTTCAAAATCTCTTAAAGGTAGAAAAAGCAAAAAATAAAATAAAAAAATAAATGATCAAAATGTCCCTAACTAAAGTGACTTAGGCTTTTTTTTTTACTAATATGGTCATTTTATGTCCTTATTTGAAACAAGATGCATTTTAGGCTTTTCTTTGATCTAATGAGGATACTTCAGGCCTTTATTTGAAACAATGTTTATTTAAGCCTGTCGCGACCTAGAAAAAAAAAATAAACAAGTTATCATTTCCGGGCTAATGGATTATCGGGTTAATTAATTAACTAACCTAACTCGGACTCTCCCAAGTCCATACCAAATCGCAACTTAAGATTCGAATGATTAACATGCAATGTGATTTGAATTTGGAGTCGCCACTAATCATTTTCGGTAAGTTGATTAGAAACCTAAATAAAATAGCGGGAGAAAACTATCTTATTTCTGGAACCGGAGATTAAGAGTCCGGGGACTTGATTACATTAATTACAACTAATGCCCTTTCGGTACCTTAAAATTCATGAAAAAAATAATGGATTTGACAAATTTGATGAATTCTACTTGAAGATCAAAGAATCAATTTTTTTGGATTTTTCTTCCCATGACATTTTTTGAAATAAAGAAATTACATGAAATTAGGATGAAATAGGTTCAAGGTTACTCCCCAATTTGAACTCGTGCACCAAACTCGTGCTTCGGGCTTGTGACCATTGGACCGATTTGGTGACTCGTTAGACCGAGAAATCTCTTGGTCCTATCTCTCCTTCACGCTTCTTTCTCATATCGCTAGAATTTCATGAGACCGCAATCCGGGCGTTGATATTTTTTCCTCTTTGCTCTCCTTCTATTCTTGTACCATTGATGTCTCATCGTTGATATGCAATGTTATTTAACATAAAAACGTAGAGAGAAAAAAATCAATGTAGAAAATCCGAGCTAATTTGTATTCGAAATTAAAGAAAGTTAGGGAATCACTTAACTTTCTTTTCTCATGGCGAGCTCGAACGATGGTAATGAACTTGTGGCTTGTGTTGATGGGTGCAGAAATTGGCAATGGTAGCACCGAGCTTTAAAACACTCAAGCCCTCTCAAAACTCTCTCCAAATTTTTTCTCAAGAATTCTCTTTTTCCTCTCTAAAGAATTCCTCTAAAAACCATTCTCTTTCCCCCAAAAACTCTCTCAATTCTCTTTCACCCCAAAAACTCTCTCAATTATCTTTTCCTCCCAAAAACCCCTCTTCTTTTATAGGCAAAGTTCTTCATCCTTCATTCTTCATCTTCATTTCCTCACCTTCCATTTTCATCTTCTTTTCTTCATCTTCATCTTCTCTTCTTCATCTTTATTTCCCCACCTTCCATTTTCATCTTCCCTTCTCCATCTTCATCTTCTTTTCTTCATCTTCATCTTCCCTTCTTCATCTTCATCTTCATCTTCTCTTCTTCACATTCATTTCTCCATCTTCCATTTTCATCTTCTTTTCTTCACCTTCTCTTCATTATCTTCTCTTCATCATCTTCCTTTCTCCATCTTCTCTTCATCATCTTCCTTTCTCCATCTTCTTTTCATCCTCTTCTCTTGGTATCCGTAATACGATCCTTGAAGTTTTAAGTATTTGCAATACAGATCCCTGAAGTTCCGAGTATTTGCAATACGATCCCCGAGAAAATATTTCTTTCAAACCCGAATCTTCTCGGTGCATTTTTCCACCCCATGCTTAGTCCGGATGCCTGTTAAATTAAGCTCAAATTATATGCCAATGCTAAATGAATATGTGAGATGATTTTTGTTTAGAACTAAAATTAGTTCTAATTTTTATACAAAAAATAAATTAGTCAAAATTTAGGCGTCAACACGCCCCTCTTTGAGTGGAGGCTCGTAGAGGTTCCGCTCAAAGATAAAATTGAATCCCGAATTTTGACGATGCAAATTATGGATGAACTTTTTTTTGCAGGAGTTTTAATCCCATTTTTTGTAATGAAGTGATGCATGATATGCAAGGTCAAATAACATGTGTCATAATTTCTCTTTTTCATGTTAGAGAAACCCGCACATGGATCGCATACGAGAATACTTGTTTTACCAAATACCTCATAAGCTGATGATTCCCTTAATTTCCAAGTTTCTTGCAAACACGAGGACCTTAAGGTATTCGGCCTTATCTGTTATCGAGACTTCTCCCTAATGTGAGATAGCGCAAGATATGTGTATCCTTCCGATCACAAGAGCTACGTCGTTGTGAGTCGAAAGAAGTAGAATCAAGTTCACAAGAGCTACGTCGTTGTGAGTTGATTAAATGTCGAAATCGCCGGTGCATATGTCTTCACGATTCGACAAAGGGAAACCAAAATCTTAAGAGCTACGTCGTTATGATTTGGTTTGGATCAAAATCACGGGTGCTTATGTCTTCGTGATTTGATAAAGGAGCCGAGAATCATAAGAGCTATGTCATTATGAGCTATGTCATTATGAGCCGACTAAATGTCAAGATCACCGGTGCATATGTCTTCGTGATCCGACAAGCAAAATCTTAAGAGCTACGTCGTTATGATTTGGTTTGGATCAAAATCACGGGTGCTTATATCTTCGTGATTTGATAAAGGAGCCGAGAATCATAAGAGCTTTGTCATTATGAGCCGACTAAAGGTCAAGATCACCGGGCATATGTCTTCGTGATCCGAGACCGAAATCATAAGAGCTACGTCATGATTTGATAAGATGTCAAGATCGCCGGTGCATATGTCTACACGACCACGACAGGAGAGGCATATTGCCCGAATTGAATCGTAATAACTATCATCGAGGAGTTGTTAATTTGGAAATGGGTTCAGAAAACTTACTTGGGTTCTCCGAACAATTAATCAAAAAACGAAACATATCGCTTGTATCGTACATGGTAGGCATTTGCCGGGAGAACTTGCTCATTCAATAATCCTTGGATGAATTTCGAGACCTTGGGAGGGACATCGAATATCGAGAATGTATTACCCATCATAGAATGTCGGAGGTAACATGTGCAAACATATTCAACAATGAGTTCATGCAAAACCTTCCTACCGAGCTTGCAATGATTAGAAATAACATGTGTATAATGCAATCATTCATGCCATGGTTTATGCATAACCATTCTATCAAGTTTGCATTATCAATCCTGTCCAAGGATGTTCTCACATTATGAATACCTCGAATGTGAGCTGAATGGGGGACTTCATCCAAAAGGGTTTTCTCTCACTCTCAAGAAAAGTTATTTATCTTGTCTGCAGGATTCAAAAGAAATCACTCAATCTTTCCATCATCGCATTCGATAAGGATCCGAGTAATCTCGCAATTGATACGACCGAGCCGATCCCAGAGGTCTTGATTAGGTCCGTAATGAGGGCTAGGTCAAAGGTTTACAAAGGGGACTCTAGTTGAGTCAAGGTTGCTTTAAAATGAATTCCTTCGTCATCTCTCCGGGTTTACAAGTCAAGAACCCCGCAAAAATGATAGAGAAGTAATCTTGCTCGAACTTTTTCGAGTGATGCTTAAAATCATTGAACTCCACATTAATTCAAGTGCCCTAGCCAAAAAGGATTTTAAAGGGTTGTAATGGAGGTAATGATTTGGGACCGAGAAACGAAAGGGTTCGTTTTGGCTCGAAAGATGTTTGAGAAGGGGCTTGATGTTGGTGATCATTACAATCTTGTCACCGATCGTGGCCTTCTAGGATACCATCATTGCTCGAGGATGGTATGAACTGAAGATTACATTTGCAATTTGATACTTCATGGAGATTTTCTCTCAACCCTTTTAGGATATACGAAAAATTATGCATTTAAGTTCGAAATATTCTACAAATGAACAATGAATTGAAAGGGCATTGGCCTTGCTTTTGGTAGGCACTCTGCTTTTTAAATGCCTAGGAATTTTTTGTGGAATCACCCTTTCCTCTTTCTTCTCCTTTTTTTTACTCCCAACTCTCTTTTACGATTGTATCTTGATGAGTTCATTGGGAGATTTTCTATGGATCCAGCTTTTCGGTCCTTCTACTCAAAGATGGATATAGATGATCACCAATAAGGGCTTTTAGAAACGAATTTGCAGGCACAAATGGGTTGTGCAAATGGATATAGATGTGTGGGATAGAAAAAGAAATGCTCTTCGTCACCCTAAGGCACTTGAATTAAAGCATAAGTACAATGCAAAGAACCACCCGAAGATTGATGTTAGTCCAAGCAAGAAGATTTCTAACCATTTGTCTCGTGATGCTGATGGAATTGCCTCTGTTTTGCCCCAATGTGATGTGGTTTTTGACAGGGTTGTGGAAGTGAAATCTCCGCTCGAATGGGTTGATCAACGGATAACTTGCAGTGTTTATGGTAGAGAAATGAATGCCTCCATCACTTCGGTTATCATACCTTTCGCGAGAAAACTCTTTACCTCGGGAATGCGGAATTTTGCCACCGTTCATCTCGCCTGAAAAAATTGGACGTGTTTGGGAAAGGATTGCCTTTCATCATCCTGTCATGCCCCCTTCCGTACATTCGATGTATCTTATGTAGTTCATGTTCCTTATTCGAGTTGGTAAATTAAACATGAGGAACAATCATGTGCAAACTATTCAAGTGTATGAGTGTTTTCGAGCATATAAAATGCAGCAACTTTTTATCTTGGCGGACAAAGTTTGCAAGTACATAAAAAATTCCTTAGGGGCGTGGATCGTGAGTTGCCCCTGCTCATGCAAATGTATTGCAAAACTTCATTGTCCGCTTCGAGACATGAGATTGTCAAAGGCTCCAGGAATTTCTCATTTCATTAATTTTTCAGGGAGAAGGGATACTTCTCTATTTGGATAGGCAATGACCCCTATAAAAATCAAAAGGGAAAGCATCAATGTACGTCCTCATGTTTTAAAAGAATTGAAACGATACCACTTTACTCATGCACGTATTCCTTGCGAACTTTGAATTGAAAAGATCGATTCATCTCGGATCGGATTGTATGTCCGGGACGTTATCTCTCCTGGTTCTATAACCGTCTAGGCTGAACTTCGATCTGCGAAGCAAAAAATGTTTTTATTAATCTTTGTAAATTGATGCCAAATCCCGGATCGACCCCGGAACGCCTCGAACCACTTGTCATTCCCCCAACCACTATGCTTGCGGTGTTTGTTGGCATCCACGGGTGGTTCGCTTTTGTTATATTGTTCTCAAAGCGATTGGCAATCTCCCGTGGAGAATAAAATAAGTTTAACTTAGAGTTTGAAACGACCGAGAGTCAATTGGAACGATACGGAGTTACCCATCTTTGAGCCTCGCCCGGTCTTTTCCATGCATTCTCCCAAGTAAGGCTATTCGGAATCTCTCTTTATGGGCGTTTAGGGCGTCGTCCACAAATTGATTTGCTACAGGCCTAGCTTAATAAGGAACTTGCGCATTTGATAAGAGAGGAGAAAAATTCGCCCTTTAACTCTAGGCAAATTCTAGACAGCTAAAAAGTAAAAAGTATCCCACGCATGGGAACTATACATGGAATTAAAAGAGTATTCATGCGAGATTGGTTCCACCTCTTTTGCTTTGGCCATTCCAATGATTGGCTGATTTTATCTTGGATTATACACCAACGATCGCTGTTTGAAGATCCATAATCACTTGCTTCGGATCACAACTCGGAGGTCTTTCACTCCGAACCGGCCGACCAAAGCGGTGAGCTCATCATCAAAGTAACCTTTTGATTTTTCGGGCAATTGATACTCGAATTGGGCATTGCTACTTGCTAACACCGGCGACAGATTTTCCACTTTGTTTTTGCCGTGAGCAGCCCGACTCCTTGAGCTTGAGCCTCCGCCGTCGTTCGGGAACCCGTAGGGATGATCAACTGGGTCCGCTGCTAGAACCACCAACGGAAGGTCGGTATGGCCGTATTCTTGATTGGGAAATGGCCGGGTACTTTTTGCTCCGTAGGTTTTCCCCGGGATTAATCTTCCAAATCAACTTTGCTCCGATCGCCTTGGTTCCAAGCTACATCGTGCTTCTTCACTTATCTCTAAATCCGTGAAGGTGATTTGTGACACTTCGTAGAGTGAGCCCGTCTATATTCATCATTTTGAGTACAGCCATTGGTCGTCTTGAATTGATTCCTAGCTATCGAACCGCCTCGATGAATATAGAATGAAGCTCGGCGGACCAAAAGGGCCTTTTCTTTCCGACAAAATCGTCGTAGGCGGCTTGGCCATAGTTCTTTTGTTCGAGTAATTGCTTCCTTACAAGATGCTGCCAAATGTTTTGGAGCACTCGAATGCGGACCGGCTTCTTTAGGATGCCCCGAGCACCATGCAATATGGCCTTCGTTACGAACCGTTGATCATCACTTGCTGATGTTATGATGACCGGTATATTCAACTCGAATCAATGATCTTTAAGAGACCGAGACCGTCCATATCGATCCCTACCATGGCTGTGACGACGATGTCAAAATCATATTTGTACCGCCTCGGCTCCTCTAAGGCTTCCGTTGCTTTCACATAAGCGAAACCCCGTACATGCACTTTCTCGGCATGGCAACGAGGATCGAGAGGGAAACGGGGTTGCCATCAATGGCCATGACTTGCAGATCCTCGGGATAGGAGGCTTCCCATACTTCCGCCCTGGAATATACGCATACTTATTTTCCTTTCAAAACCTTCCATATGTAGACCGAAAAAATGGGTGTTTCGACTAGAGACCGGGCTTTAGATGTTCTTTGGACTTGCAAAGATAAATTGCCAGAAAATCACAAAAGCGATGATGGCCTTTCGTGACGAGTTCGGAGGTGCATGGAGACTTCAAGTTCTTTATAAACTTTTTCCGATCCGTTAGTCTCGCATGACTTTTCTCTCCTTTTCGATCTTAGTGCCTTGGATCCATTTCGTAATAACTCTTACCCCTCACTCAATCCGTCATTTTTTTTTACTTTTCTAATATGGAGGAGCCCTCAAATCTTTTCACTTTCTCTACGAACGAGCGCTTATTTCCCTCATCAAATCTTTTGCCTCCTAAAATTTACCCTCCTCAAATCTTTTCGCTTTCTCCTACGAACGAGGCAATTATTTGCCTCCTCAAATCTTTTCGCATTTACTTACGTGAACGCTTTCAATGCTTAGTCAAATGGCAGAGGAATTCACGCATTTAAGCATGATGATGTTCGTGGATAGTACTTGTTCTTTGCCCTCGGATTAACTCTAGGCGTTAAAAGAAGAATGTCTCACATGGGAATTTTGTAACAAACAAGACATTCATTCATACATGTCACTACTTCCCTTGAGGATTCGTAAGGGGCTGGCTAATAATGCTCGAAAGCGATATTTTGAGAGCCCATAATAATAAACTAAAGCTTCATGTAGGCTACACATTCGGAGTTCCATCAGCATTGAATTGGCTGGCTGTGACATCAAGGAAACTCCAATTGTAGTGATGCATGTCTCTTCCCTCGAAGGGCATCGGTTACGCTCTCTGCAAGACCGACTTTCTAAGATGTATCTCCAACGAAATCGGATTGTACGAGAACTTGCTCGGGGGATGAACAGTGAATGAGCATTTTCAATGCTCGGATGTGGCTCATCGAGGACATGTCACCAAAGGAGATGGGGCCACTACGGACATGGCAAACAAGCGTGTTAATAGCATCCATATACCTCTTGTTCTCTGCTCGAAGCTTTTCACTTTCTTCCCTAAAAACGTAAGTTCATGACTTTCATTTTTAACCTTCAATCGGGTCCGCTTGTTTTGAAACCAAAACTTGACCTTCAAGGGCTCCATTCCTATCATTCGGCTCAATTCATTTTTGCGTCTCTTATTTACGTAAGAGCACTCCTTGAAAGGCGAGCTTCGAGCACTTTGATTTGATATTTTCTTTTCTCGGGGTTATTGCGATTGCCGCTGCCATTGTTGTTCTTGTCCAAGATCTTGAATTTCACCGCCAAGAGAGTTGGGTTTTACGGCTTCGGCGTTGGATCCGGTCTCGAAATCCAGCAGTTCGCTTTCGGGGATGTCTAGGTTGGTTGCCTCCCAGTAAGTGCCGATGGC
The DNA here is from genome assembly GCA_021437795.1 of Rhodamnia rubescens. Classification (NCBI taxonomy): domain Eukaryota; kingdom Viridiplantae; phylum Streptophyta; class Magnoliopsida; order Myrtales; family Myrtaceae; genus Rhodamnia; species Rhodamnia rubescens. The sequence goes on along the minus strand of JAILYA010000032.1, from coordinate 699,329 downwards.
CTCTAAACATGTTGGATTGAAATACCTCTTACCGCCTTTTGTTCACTCTATTCTCCGTTGTATGCTTACTCTCTCCAAATTCTTTCGAGTAATCGGGTATGTTCCAAAGCCTCCCTTTAAACGCGGATGAAAATCACTAAGCCGACGTTTTTCTCAAGATTTCGTATTTCCCGCTTTGTCTTATTTTTTCAACGTGATGGGACCCCGAATCCACTCGCACCGATTTTCTTTTCTTGATAACCATGCTTGTCTCCCACTCGGTTTTCAACATGGTGGGACTCCAACTCCTTCCGTAACTTTTCGAATTTGTGAGGCTCGAGATCACGGATTGATGATAGATCCAAAATTCAACGAACGAAACGCCCGTAGTTTCACCCGAGTAACTAACGTGGCTCCGCAAGAATTGCTGTTTCTTCTCTCGGAAAGTATGCTTGTCTCCCACTCGTTTTCAACATGGTGGGGTCCTCAAATCTTTTCGTAACTTTTTCGGATTTGTGAGGCTTGAGATGGTAGATTCGTGACTCACTTGGACGAAACGCCCGTAGCTTCACCCGAGTAACTAACGTGGCTATGCAAGAATTGCTGTTTTTTCTCTCGAAAAGTATGCTTGTCTCCCACTCGGTTTTCAACATGGTGGGGTCCTCAAATCTTTTCGTAATTTTTTCGGATTTGTGAGGCTTGAGATGGTAGATCCGTGACTCACGGACGAAACGCCTATAGTATCACCCAGGATAATTAACTCGGCATCCACAATAATTATTGCTATAGCTTTTCCCGCCCTTTAAATTAGGATTTAACGCCGAGACGATTATCGCTTTCATATCTTCATCTCCAACCTTCTAAGCACTCTTTTGCATCCATTCTTTTTAGCCCCTTCAATAACAATGGCTTCCCTCCCCGCACATGCCTTCTCGGTGAAGTTTTGGCCAAATGGAAGAAACTTTATAATCTCCTAGGCCAGGGCTACTCTTATATAGCCAACCATCCGGAGGCTAAAACCGAGATTCGTCTTATGTTTAGGGATATGGACACCGCTTCTATTGAAGGTACCAAGTTAGAGGAGAAATACGGGATCTTCCCCACCCTCTTCACTAACTTCCCGGAGGCTTACCATGTTGCTCATCAAAATGTTACTTTGACCCACCTTGTGAAGGCACGCTATCGGGATCGATCGGACAGCTTGGTGTTGGCCGGTCTTGTAGGCCGACAATTATAAGAAGGCCCTTGACTACGGTAACAAACAGTCTCCCTGCCGATTCGTGAGAGGGGAAACTTGGTGGGATGTTTGGCCATGTCCCGGACCATCTTCGAGCGCGATCCGCTCAATATTGTTTTAAAATTTCAATGCACATGGCTGGAAGAAAGGCTGGATGATCCGACCCTGGATATAGCCCGCGGGAGAATGCCGATCCATGACTGGAATCTGCTGCCGAGCATCACGAGGACAAGGTAGCCAACCTCAAAGAGAAATGTGAGCTCCTCCTCTTTAAGTTGGCGGATCTCGATTCTCGGAGCGATCGGTGTAGGCAGGAGCATCAACTGTATGGAGAGTCGGTTAAACTCCTTTGTGATGCTCATTAGGGCTCGGTTTGGCTTTACGTTCCCACCTCGTTGATCTATTTGTAAAGCTTTCCAATGAATGAAATGAATGCAAGTTTTTACTCATTTCATCTTGGTCGTCATATTTTTTCGCAAGATAACCCCTTTTACTCTGCGAATATGTAAATCTCACGCTCCCGATGGTCAATCCAATTGGGCCAAAGAGGCTCCCCATTCGAAACAATCTCTCAACAAAGATTAGTAGCGAGGAAACAAACGAATGCTCAAATGTGAACAACTCGTGAATCAGTATTAATATTATAACTCGATTATGAAAACATCGAGTGAATCGAGCATAATATTTCTTTTACAAATGTCGAATTGACTGGATTGATAAAGACACGACCATCCATCTCGGCTAGAATCAAAGCACCACCAGGGAGCACCTTCTTTACTATATATGGACCACCATAGCTTGGAGCGAATTTCCCTTCCGGGAGTGGGACTATTGGCAATAATTTTCTCAAGACCAGGTCATTGATCCGAAAATATCGAGGCCGAACTTTTTGTTGAATGATTTAGCAACTCTCTGCTTGTTTACGCCATGACATACAGCCTTAAGTCTTTTTTTCGTCGATCGATTCAATTGGCTGGCTCTCTGGTTGGATCCATTCAGCTTCCGTCGCCTTAGCTTGAGACAAGATACGTAATGAAGGAATTTCCACTTCAACCGGTAGAACAACTTCCATTCCATATACAAGCGAATACGGGGTTGCCCTAGTAGATGTCCGGATCGAGGTCCGATACGCCATAAGTGCAAATGGCAACCTCTCATGCCAATCGCGATAATTTTCAGCCGTCTTCGCTAAAATTTTCTTAATGTTCTTATTGGCGGCTTCTACTTGCTCCATTCATCCGAGGACGATATGGGGAAGAATTCGGATGCTTGATCTTGAATTCCTTAAACAATTCGTCCATTAGTTTGTTGTTTAAGTTCGAGCCATTGTCGGTGATTATGGCTTCAGGTGAACCGTATCGAGCAATGATATCCCGGCGGATAAATTTCGCGATATTTCGTGCCGTAACCGCTAAATAAGATGCGGCCTCGATCCATTTGGAGAAATAGTCAATCGCTACCAAGATGAATCGATGCCCATTAGATGCTTTAGGGTTAATAGGACCGATAACATCAATGCCCCACATAGAAAACGGCCATGGTTCGGATAACTAATGCAACTCATTTGGAGGGACATTAATCTTGTCACCATGAATTTGACATTTGTGACAGCTCCGGACATGCTTGAATACAATCTCTTTCGAGTGTGAGCCAATAATAACCCAACCTCATAATCTTCTTATCTAACAAGTGGCCGTTCATGTGTGGACCACGAGATCCCTTCATGTACTTCCATCATCGACGAACTCGCCTCGGTTGAGTCAACGCATCTTAGTAGGACGAGAATCGAATGACCGCTTGTATAAATTCTCTCCATTCAAGAAAAACTTCGAGGCCATCTTCCTTATGTACTTTTGGTCAAATACGGTACTTTTTTCAGGGAACTCCCCGCTTCGAATATAAGTCTTGATGTCATGGAACCATGGCTTGCCATCGGGTTCATTAGTCACGGCCATACAATATGCCGACCTTCTTAGTACTTTGATCTTCGGGGGTTCAACCTCAAGTCCATTGGCGACTTGTAACATTGAAGACAAAGTAGCCAATGCATCAACAAATCGATTATGAGTCTTGGACGAGATACTTAAATGAAGGATAATCAAAGTGGAATCTCCGAACACCTTGAGTCGGGCTATCCCCATTTCAATCGCAGCCGCAGGCCGAGGATGCATGCCTCATATTCTACTATGTTATTTGTACAAGGGAATACCAATTTTGCTTTGCCACAGGATAATGCCGACCACCTGGAGATATCAAAACCGCGCCCGTGCTCGACCCCGATAAATTGACAGCTCCGTCAAAATACATAGTCCGAGATGTAATCCTCCACCGACATGATTCGATCCTCGGAATGATAGGCATTATCATCTCACCCCGGATTTTCAGCTAGGACATCTGTTATGGCTCGTCCCTTGATTGACTTATGGGACAAATATTGAACGGCAAACTCGGAGATGAGGATTTGCCATTTGGCAAGTCTACCAATCAAGGCGGGTTGATTAAGCAAGTATTTGATAGGATTGCATTCCGTCACCGAAGTACTTGGTAATGCAAGGTATATTGCCGAAGCCCGTGCAAGAACTGCACTAACGCCGCACATGTTTTCTCTACTTCGGAGTACTTCATTTCCGAAATTGTGAATTTCTTGCTCGGATAATAAATGGCTCGTTCTTTCCCATTCTCCTGCTTCTCTTGGGCTAACATAGCACCCAAGGATTCACCGAGAATTGTGAGGTAGAGGATTAAAGGTTGCCCGGCGTCGGAGGAATAAGCACGGGTGGATTCATGAGATCTTGCTTTAGTTTCCCAAAAGCTTCTTTACATTCGCTATCCCATTGGACTAGCGCATTCTTCTTTAATAGCTTGAGGAATGGCTTAGCGGTTTCGATAACCGAGAGATGAATCGAGCAATATAGTTTAGCCTACCCATCAAGCTTCGAACTTCTTTAACCGTCGTCGGCGGCCTAAGCTCACGAATAGCCTTAACTTTCGAAGGGTCGACTTCAATGCCCTTACCGCTTACCACGAAACCGAGTAGCTTGCCCGAGCTGGTCCCAAAGACACACTTGGCGGGGTTGAGGCGTAACTTGTACTTTCGGAGTCCGTCGAACAATTTCTTCAGCGTTTCGACGTGATCTTCTCCATGCCTTGTTTTTGCTATCATGTCATCGACGTAAACCTCAATCTCATTATGCATCATGTCGTGGAAAAGGGCAACCATGGCTCTTTGGTAAGTGGCTCCAGCGTTTCGAGACCGAACGGCATTACCCGGTAATGGAACATTCCCCATGGTGTGGTGAAAGTGGTTTTCAACTTGTCATTGACATTCATCGGGATCCCGATTATACCCGGAGAAACCATCCATGAATGAAAACAATTCAAACCCCGCAGATACCGAATGCGGCCGTCTTTCTTCATGACGAGACTATGTTAGCGACCCAATCGGAATATTCCGTAGTCTCGATGAATCCTACATCAAGAAGTTTCATGACCTCCTCTTTGATCTTCTGCACTAGTTCCGGTCCGGCCCTCCTTGACTTTTGCACCACCGGTTTAGCCGAAGGATCAATCGGCAAACAATGCTCAACAATGGAGCGGTCAAGACCGGGCATATTCGCATAGGACCAGGCGAAAACGTCCCGGTAATCCTTCAAGAGTCCGACCGGGCGCTCGGACATTTCTAAGGAAAGGCTTGCCCCGATCTTAACTTCTTTAGGGTTTTCCGCATCGCCTAGGCTGACCGAGATAATTTGTTCACCGGTCAAGGGCTTGATCTCCTCATGTCGTTCGAAATCTTGACGAATTTCCTCATAATCTGGACCGAACTCATCTAGATCGTATACTTCGAATTCACTAGATTTCCCCTCCTCATGTATCCCCGGAGTTGTCCGTAGGAGGAATTAGAGCGAGGAATGGTTAGCGGCAGAAGTTTGGCGGATGATTGAAGTTTGGCGGAGAAGGCGGCCATCATTTCCTCCATCTTTCGGGACATTATCTCTTCAAAGCGCTCGGTCAGGAGCCATCCTCTTCGCGACCGATCGAGTAATATGTGGAGGATCCGTGAAAAATTACCTGTACGTAGTAACAAACCAAAAATGAGTACGGGGAGCGAGAATAGCGAGCCGGCCCATGGCATCCCTCTAGACTCAAACGAACAAAGTGATTATGACCAAAGAATTGTAATTTTCAGTTTGTCCGCTTTTACGAAAAAATCCGTATTAATTCGTACGTTGGTCAAAATACGTCCAAATTTTACGAGCTTATAGTTGAGAAGATGATGAACAACTTTTATATTGACCAATTGGACTATAAATGAGCGGATCAAATCAGTTTAATGTGTCTTTCCGAAAAATTGCATTCAGAAAACTGTTATAACCACAGGTAGTTAAAAAAACGAAAGGCCATCTTAAATTATGAATTTAATTCTGAAATTTTGTAGGATATTAGTTGAAACATAGGTCTACAACTTTCATGTTTGACACTTACTCAAAGCTCGATCGTAGAATTTAGTAAAAATCGTACAACAGGAACAAGCCAAATCGGAATTAAGGACAACCGATGAAATTGTAAAAACTACGGAAGCAAATGTGAAATTGGAAACAAGACAATGAGATTTATAAACAATCAACCTAAACCATGGACCAGCCCAAAAATAAAAATGAGATAACAAGGCGTAAGAGACAAGAAATTACCGCTCATATGAAGAAAATGTCAATCACAAAGACATGCGCATGAAACGTGGATTCGGATTTTAGTTCTTTTAGCAAAAATGAAATGAAAGACAGAACGACATGTCGCAGCCTCGCGCACGTTCATCATGACTAGTTGCCGCCTCGCATACATAGTCATGACTAGTCGGGTCCAATCATCTCGGCTTGGTTCAATCGACAAGGGCAACTCTCATGCATCATAGCCTCACGCGCATGAGAACGACCCTTGAGCCATTTTTTGAAGAACTCGGGATTCAAGTGGGATAACCTTTAGCGAAGCCTTACCGCCAAGGTTAAAAAACCACATAAATACCATCCTCGAAACTATCGGGTGACCCGGGTTCGGTCACAAGTCAAGGTGGTGTAGTGCAATTATATTAGGGGCATGCACGACATTTTAAAGGCAATCGGCACTCCGATGATTCAAAAATTAAAATTCTCATCATCAAGCCGCAAAACGAGAGGTTAGCCACAGACTCCTCCCCTTATAACTCCATTTCCCGCAAAATCATTTAACATATAGGGATTAAAATTCAATCAAGATTGCCAAATCAAGTAATTTTCCTTTTCATGAACTTATCCGGCTTAAGTCATCTTTGGGTCCCCAAATGAGTCGCCAAGTCAGCCGCGACCTAGAAAAAAAAATAAACAAGTTATCATTTCCGGCTAATGGATTATCGGGTTAATTAATTAACTAACCTAACTCGGACTCTCTCAAGTCTATACCAAATCGCAACTTAAGGTTCGAATGATTAACATGCAATGTGATTTGAATTTGGAGTCGCCACTAATCATTTTCGGTAGGTTGATTAGAAACCTAAATAAAATAGCGGGAGAAAACTATCTTATTTCTGCGAACCGAGAGATTAAGAGTCCGGGGACTTGGTTACATTAATTACAACTAATGCCCTTTCGGTACCTTAAAATTCATGAAAAAAATAATGGATTTGACAAATTTGATGAATTCTACTTGAAGATCAAAGAATCAATTTTTTTGGATTTTTCTTCCCATGACATTTTTTGAAATAAAGAAATTACATGAAATTAGGATGAAATAGGTTCAAGGTTACTCCCCAATTTGAACTCGTGCACCAAACTCGTGCTTCGGGCTTGTGACCATTGGACCGATTTGGTGACTCGTTAGACCGAGAAATCTCTTGGTCCTATCTCTCATTCACGCTTCTTTCTCATATCGCTAGAATTTCATGAGACCGCAATCCGGGCGTTGATATTTTTTCCCTTTTGCTCTCCTTCTATTCTTGTACCATTGATGTCTCATCGTTGATATGCAAATGTTATTTAACATAAAAACGTAGAGAGAAAAAAATCGATGTAGAAAATCGAGCTAATTTGTATTCGAAATTAAAGAAAGTTAGGGAATCACTTAACTTTCTTTTGCTTGAGCGAGCTTGAACGATGGTGATGAACTTGTGGCTTGTGTTGATGGGTGCGAAATTGGCAATGGTAGCACCGAGCTTCAAAACACTCAAGCCCTCTCAAAACTCTCTCCAAATTTTTTCTCAAGAATTCTCTTTTTCCTCTCTAAAGAATTCCTCTCAAAAACTCTCTCAATTCTCTTTCACCCAAAAACTCTCTCAATTCTCTTTCACCCCAAAACTCTCTCAATTCTCTTTTCCTCCCAAAAACCCATCTTCTTTTATAGGCAAAGTTCTTCATCCTTCATTCTTCATCTTCATTTCCTCACCTTCCATTTCCATCTTCTTTTCTTCATCTTCATCTTCTCTTCTTCATCTTTATTTCCCCACCTTCCATTTTCATCTTCCCTTCTCCATCTTCATCTTCTTTTCTTCATCTTCATCTTCCCTTCTTCATCTTCATCTTCTCTTCTTCACCTTCATTTCTCCATCTTCCATTTTCATCTTCTTTTCTTCACCTTCTCTTCATTATCTTCTCTTCATCATTTTCCTTTCTCCATCTTCTCTTCATCATCTTCCTTTCTCCATCTTCTATTCATCCTCTTCTCTTGGTATCTGCAATACGAGTCCTTGAAGTTTTAAGTATTTGCAATACAGATCCCCGAAGTTCCGAGTATTTGCAATACGATCCCGAGAAAATATTTCTTTCAAACCCGAATCTTCTCGATGCATTTTTCCACCCCATGCCTAGTCCAGATGCCTGTTAAATTAAGCTCAAATTATATGCCAATGCTAAATGAATATGTGAGATGATTTTTGTTTAGAACTAAAATTAGTTCTAATTTTTATGCAAAAAATAAATTAGTCAAAATTTAGGCGTCAATAAAGCCCTTATTTTAGAAAATGATGGCACTATTTGGAATTTTTCCCCTAATTTATACAATATATCTAACATTGAGAACTGTTAAGTTCTTTTGCGCCGAATCATGGGAACTGTTGGCTAGGCGTATGAAACTCCCAAAGATGCTTCTGAGAGAATCAACCGCTGCTGTCCAAACAGAGTTGGGCTCACAGTTCTGTTGGGCTGAATCATGAGAACTGTTGGGTAATTTCATTCCTGATGATGTCCTCGTTCGAAACCGAAAAGAGTTGGGCTTGAGCATTCAGTATGAGCCCATAACGAGTGAGACCTTCGGAGTAGACGCCACTCGATCCTCATTCCTAGGCAACATTACTTGTTTGATTGAGGAAAGGCGTGAAAAGATTTGATTTTGCATGAGACGAACCCAGACGAGAAGAACACATTGCAGAGCACACGAGATCAATGTGTGTAATGGCCTTTCAGTTAGTAGGCATTATGATAACGAGCAGTACTCTACCGTGGTATCGCAGTCTGTAGTAGTCAAACAAATCTAAGGATCGATGTATGAATGGCCTTTCGGTTAGTAGTGACACTATTGTGGCTGCAAATTAGATAAGTATTAAGTGAAACCTATTCTACAGTCCAGACGCACGGTCTGCTGACAGCATGGTTTGTTTCTGTTGCTTTGCCGCGCCCGAATTTTCTGATCGGTTACCGACTCCTTAATCAATTAATTTGATGTTTTCATAGATAAAGAAGGCGCAATAAAGTGAATAATAAAACCATTTTACTAGTCATTTTTCTCTATATATGAGGAAAAATGTACGATTGTTCCAAAGCTTAAGCCATCCGTGCAATTGAGTACACAAGATTCTACTTTTACCATGAGCGAGATTATTTTCCTTGCTAAGCAGACTCGTTGATTAAGTCTGTTATGGATTCTTATCCATAGTATTAGCTAGTAATAGACATTAAAGGGATGCCAACTTACTAATGTTGACAGGATTACATTCTCGTCAATTAGACGGAAAACGACATACTTATCATTAAGGGGATGCCAACTTAGTGATGTCGAGAGGATTATGCTTTCGTCCATTAGACGGAAAACGACATACTTATCATTAAACCTCTTAAAACGCTTGCTAATACATGGAAAGCCGAATAAGAATTACCAATCAAAGAGGGAATGATGCGTTGTTTTAAGCATTGCTTTGGCCTGTAACATCTTATAAATGGTGACCTCTTTTCCATTATTCTCGCAATATCATTTGAATTTACATTGATTTTGCAGGGAGAGACATGACGGGCGAAACAACTAGAGCGAAGACAATGATCGAGGGTGCCAAGGCTCGACGAGTTGCCTTCTCGAAACAGCGACCGGGGCTGTTCAAGAAAGCAAGCGAACTGTGCACTCTTTGTGCTGTCGAGATGGCCCTTATTCTCTTCTCCCCTAGCGGCCAGCCTTTCTCCTTTGGACACCCTTCTGTGGGTGCAATCCTAGACAGGTTTGAGCATCCACAGACGGCTTGTCCTACTGCCACCCAACAGGCTCAAGCTAATGGAGACCAAACCCTAGCTGAACTGAACAAAAAATATGCAGATGTGCTCGAGCAACTGAAAGCTGAAAAGAAACGGGCAAAAGAGCTACGAGATGTTAAGCCTCTGGAAATCCAAAACCTTAGCTTCGACCAGCTACTGGTATTAAAGAAGGCGCTCGCAGATCTCAAAGAAAATGTGGACAAGAGAAGGATGGAGCTCTTGGCATTAGAGGCTTCAACTCCAACTCCTTGCGCAAGAGCTATGGATGGCTCTGTCATTAGAAGAACTGATGATAAACACAGTGATCCTCGTGAAGCCAACGCTGGTGAGGAGTAGTCAATTTCAGCGGAACTAGGGGAGAGATTGTTGGATTGTCTGGAATTGTACTTTACATGATTCAATCAGTCTCTCCTCTTAAAAACGAGAGAAGTCTTGAGAATACAATAACCAATAAAAAAATTTCTTTTTAAGCCTCTAGACTTCAATATTGTGTCACCATATTAATTTCAGACATTTCAATTAAGGGCATGAAGTGGAGTCGTTTTCTAGTCGAGAGCCTGAATCGGACATTGTCTCAAATGAGGGCCTCCAGTGGCCAATTTAGTCTCAAATAAAGGCCTAACATCACCAACGAGCATAATCTTGTCCACATAAGGACTATTCTAACCGAACTCGTCGGAGATTCTGAGTTTCATTCGTTGAAATGGTTCTCTAGTAGATTCCACGAACCTATAGCGGGTGAGCTTACCAAAATAGCAATTCCTTTAGCCCGAGATTCATCATGGATTCTGATCCGATATAAGCGTATTCCTTCGAGGCACAACGCGCTCCATAAAGATGTTCGATGAAATACTTGATCGGGTCTCTTTAGCTGTAATATCTCACTTTCTTCATTTCTGATGTGATGATACCATTATCCAAGGCTTCAATGTATCAAATCGCTCGATGCCAAGAAGGTATTGAGCAAAATAGGAATAGGCAAAGAAGACCGCTACTTTTAGAAGCAGCTATGCAAGGCGCTGCTAGCCACACACGCTCATGGGCATCGTGTGGCTCAACAATGAAACATCACCCCTCAGGTGGCGCACGCCGAAGCCTCCGCCGAAGGAAGAGATAGAGCTCACTCACTTGTACAAGAGGCAACAGTTTATCTAGGCGATACAAAAACATGGACGAGTTCATTGCCAAGGGGTATGATCGCCACAACCATTGGGCCCAAGGGATCCGTTGAAGCTAATTGAGATGCTTGTAACTAGAGAACAAGAAGTTTGAGCAAGAAGCTCACAAGCTGTGGTTTAGGATGAGGAATGAAAATCATTGTGGAGCAGGAGCACCAACAAAAATGGTATGATATTTTTAGCTAATTTGGTTTTCAGCTGCAACCGAACCATGAGATTTGTCCTAAACATTGATTTTTCCCCTTTGAGATGATGGATCGCAGAGAACAAGAGAGACAATGAACTGATTATAATCGATTTAAGCTTTACACTTTTGGGAAAAGTGCAGTTTGTCTCTCTTAAATTTAAGTTGAAAATGAAGAATTGGTGATAGCTTCACAGAACTCTTTCCAGCAGACAGGCAACATCCTTTCTGATTTACTTCTAGAAGTCATTAATGGAGAAAGATAGAAGGGTCGTGAGCCATTGTCTATGTTATGCCCGTATGATTGTGCACTCTTGTTCCTAGCGGTAACACTACAACTCCTCTTAACCCTCTGGCTAATATTACTCATTGGTTCATTTTCCTTGGCAACATCTTTCTGCTCTTGCTGAGACTCAGCAACCACTAACTCTCCAGCTACGCAACCACTCCCTTTAGCGGCATGTCTTCATTCACCTCCAAAATGCATCAAACTCCACGTATTCCAATGGGTTTGGTTCGGCTTTGGCAATGGGCTTTGAGAAAATGCAAATACTTTTAACCTAAAGGGGTTTGGAGAAATGTAAATTGCATTTGATAAAAACTCCTTTGAAAATGAGCTTTGCATTAAATAGTGTTCGGTAAAAATTCTTGTACAAAGGTCTTTGGCTAATTTTTTTTTTTTTTACTAAAAATCACCGAAACCCTCAAGTCGTCGGCCGGTTGGGCGATCTTCCATGAGAGTTGAACAACCTAGTTGTGGGACTTCCTAGGGTGGACCCCAGCCGAGGATCGCGCAACCAAGGAGAGGCATGCCCGGGTCAAGCGAGGGCCGCTTGGGTTACACACCCCACCACCCGAGGTCATGCGAGCTTGGCGGGCCGTCATGGGGTCGCGTGACCCAAGCGGCGAGGCTTGAGGTCATGCAACCTCAACGGCCGTCACCTAGGCGATCGTACGACCTCATTGCCCGCCTTCGCCCAAAAAAAAAAAAAATGTATCACTAACGGGGCAAAATCGACATTTGGAAGAATTGGTGAGGGTAGTTTTGGAAGAAGAAAAATTAATTCTACACTAACATTTGGCCAAATACCCCTTGACAAGGCTTGCCAACTACCCCAGCATTTCCTCAAAGGATCTAAAATCTCTTGGGAACCAAACGTGCTTTTTTAACCAAATGCGCTCAAGTCTTCCGCCAACCCAACAACTAAAATTCCTGTTTTGCTCGACACTTTCTTGGTATCAAGCAATTTGATATATTGAAACCCTAGATAATGGTATCATCACATTAGAAATGCGGGGATGTGAAAATTTATTTATTGTTCGAGAGGGAAATTCCAAATAAAGGCTTGAAGTGCGCTTTGTTTTTTCAAATAATAGTGCGAAGCGGAGTTTGTTTCGAATGATGGCCTGAAGTGGTCAAATTATTTCAAAGTAGGCCTAGTCAAAGGGTATTTTTGTCTTTTTATTTTTTACATATTTTTTTCCCTTTCTCTTTTCTTTTCATTTTTTTTTTCCTTTATGTTCTTCCCCTCCCTTCCCCAACAGTCTCCTGCAACGCTCACACCTTCATCTTCTTCAACCCCACCGCCATCGCTCAAGCTATGCCTCAAAGGACATTCCAATCGCCCCCACCCTCGCTGTCGGTTGGAGCCATGAACGTGAACATGGGCGCCCACCACGGACCCAAGTGCAGCCTCCGCTTAGCTTTCACCACAACGTCCATGGTCACCTTCCCGCCTTTCAAGATGCTCACTAGGCCCTTCATGCCCAAGTCATTGTCAATGGCCAGCGTTGATAGGGCCTTGGATCGGACTGTGGTCATGTTGCCGGGGCTCTAAGTGAAGGCAGGAATGACGGAGGGACAAGAGAGAGCGAGTTGGCCTTCGCAAAAACTCAAGAGGAGCCTCATGTAAGTGTACTCAAAGGCGATGAACCTGCTGGGTTTCTTGACGGAGGGAGCGATGTTCCATTTGGTGGTGATGTGGGAAGCGGAGATGTTAAGGGACGAAAGGGAAGACCCCAGGTTGAGCCCGAATTCCGGTGGCATCCGACGGGTAATGCTAGGAAGATGACCATGAGGAGGCCGAGAATAGAGGGCACGGCCAATGCAATGCAGTGGAGGACCATCTGCTTATACTGATCGGATCGCGGCAGCCCTGGCGATTGCGGTGCCGGATTATCACCAGTTCTCGGTTGGGTATAGTCGAGGGCTCTCATTTGGAACTTTTGTGCAAGCGTTGTTGTTCCCTACAAATAGATTTGGGTCCAAATTGAGAATTTGCAGAGAATTGGAGGGAGAGAGATGCTGCAATGAAGAAGATAAACAGTATCCCTGCCCTCGTCGGACAATTTGTCTCTGAATCCTTCACGTTGCACATACTCGGCCAAAAACCACATTGTTCTACAGTTTTGTGGATCGTGTGAACACCCAAAAAGCAGTAGGGAAAGACATTTTCACAGAACAGTAGAGGAATGACCGACGGCGACGTGACGCCATGGCTGGGCAAGTTCGGCCTCGTCCCTGCGACGATGCAAGAGGATAGGGTCGGTGAGGTCCTCGCCACCCTCAGGCAAAGGTCGCCCGGCCATGGGGAGACATGACCTAGCCCAGATCTAACCTGCGCGAGGTCCGCCTCGCTATGGCTGGTGAGGTCTAAGAGACGTAGGGGCAACATCTCCCTCCTTTCTTTCTGTTCTTCTTTAGGCAAGGGATCTAAGCGGAGGAGGAGGTGGGAGACCTCAGCTAGCGATGGCAGGGGGCTGGGCGAGGCTAGATCTGGGCGACACGGTGGCAGCGACAATCATTCCCCTTCCTTGTTTCATGTTCTTCTTTTGGCGACTGTACGCACGAAGGAGGAGGAGAGAGAAACCATGAGAGAGAAAATGGAGAAGAAAGGAAAGAGAAACAAAAGAAAAAAGAGAAAAAATATTGAAAAAATATTAAAATATCATTAAAAAATTTTATACGTAAGCGCCGGTGTCCAGGTTAGTATCGGCCGGTATCCACATCAAGACTTGGTCGGTCAAAGTCAATCGGATGGATTGAATTGACAAAAATATAAGAGATTTAAGATTGAATTAACACAAAAAAAAGATTTATAATCGAATTGAAAAATAATACAAAAGGTTTATGACTCGAATTGAAAAAATTAAAAGGTTTAGGACTAAATTGACAAAAATGCAATATGTTTAAGATTTCTTTGACAATTTTTTAATTTTTCCCTTATACTTACATTACAAGGTCTTGTCTCTTTCAAACCACATGCCTCATGGTCATACACCTTCACAACATGTGTATTTCAAAGTGCAATACATCTCGCAAAAACTTGTACGTGGTATGAACAATTTAGTTGCTTAATCTATAACTACAAGGAAACTTTTATCCTTTTGTCCTACTCTAAATCTCATCTCTGTCTCTCTGATTTTAACTCTTTCTCTTTATAAGTATAGGAGTCGAACCCCACACTTCAAACTAAATGTCTCCACCTCATTCAATTCGCTTACAATATCTAATGTGTAATATTACTTATGAACTTTTACTTTGTCTAATATGATCGTTGAACTTTGGTTTAATGTTCAATTTGATCTCTGAACTTTTAAATATTTTTATATAGTAAAGAGAGTAAAATTGATATTTGACAATAGTTCACAATTCATATTGAACAAATTAAAGTTTAGAGACGAAATTGCACAATAAGTCAAAGTTTAGGGACCATATTGTACAAATTTAATCTAGAGATGACATTGTAGATTTGATCGAAGTTTAAAGATCGTTTGTGCGATTATCCCCTCCTTTATTTTATTTTTTGTCAAAAGAAATATTCTATTCATTAGTCAAGATAATGTTAAGGGGGTTATAGAATGCTTTCACGCTAAAAAAATAAATAAATAACAAACACATATTCTACAACTAGAAACACAATCTAAAGATATGTCATCATAAAATTTTGGCTACCAATCACCATATTTAGTAATGAGCATACGCCAAAAAATCCAACACCAATTGCAACGGCTTGCAGTGTGCATCCAGTCACTCCATCACCAAGCGATAACATCAATATCGGTATGTTGAAAAAGCATAGATCAACTACTTATAAGAAATTTCTAGATCTATATTTAGATTTAGTTCGGAAGAGTAAAATCCCTAAATATAGACCTAAATATAAATCGGAGAAGAGAACGACATAACTTTGGAGACTTACCTATTTTTTTTATCCGAATCCTAAACTTATTAAAATTATGCCAATTCAAGATTAAACATTTTCTTTTTCTAATTGAGTTTTAAAACTTTTGTATTTGTGGCAATTCGGTTCATTTGATCAACTTTAATCGGAGATTGCGATGTTGGTGTCGGTTGGGCACAGCACGGTTTATCGACTACGATGTGAATAATTTTTAATAGCATTAGAATATTTTTTTTTAATTTTTCATTAATTTTTTGAATTTTTCATTAATTGTTTTCAATTTCCCTTTTTTCTTTTTTTTTTTTTTATTTCCCTACCTTCTTCTCTCTAGCCGACCACGGGCAAGGTCGACCTTATTGGCAATTGGCAAGGCTCGACCTCGCCCTCGCCTTGGCTATGCAAGGTTGAGCCTCGCAGCTCCTCTCCATTGGCTGGTGGCTAAAATCTGGCAATCGGCTAGAGGAAGAAGGCAGGAAAAAAAACACAAAACAAGGGAAAAAAGTAAAAATAAAAAATTCAAAAAAACACTATTAAAAATTGAACAGTTGATATTTTTTAGGAATTAAGGTGAACATATATCAAAGATCTAGAAAAAATTAAAAAGTGAGGGTAACATTGCATGTCAAGCTAAAATTTGAAAATTATATTGAGTAAAGTAAAAATTAAAATTGAAAATTTTTACTGTACGTTAAATTAAAATTGAGAGGTCATTTGTGTCGTTAAAAAATCAATCTTCTCTTGGCAATTGCAAAGACGAGTATAAATAAGAGGGTCCAGCCAAACAATGGGGCGTCTCAAAGTGGTTTTCCAAGGAAAGGGTTGAGAAAGAAATGGCGATGGCTCTGGTGCGATCTGCTCTTCTCCGAAGCTCTCTTCGTGGTGGCTCACGTCCCTCCTCTGTCCCCAAGCGCAACTTCGCTTCCTCTGCTCATGACGATGAGCGTATGCTCCTCTCTCTCTCTCTTTATGTTCAATTGTTGTTCAGGTGGATTTGGTGTTTCGGTGCTGATTTGTAGATTTTGGTTCGATTGTCCGATTTCTTGGTGCGGCTCATCCACCTTTCGCTTGGGCGTGATTCTAGCGTTTGATTCATCCCGTGGACTCTATTTGACGTTAGGGTTTCGGGTTGCCGTAGTTGAATTCCCTCATACATTTGGTGGAGATGTCTGGATGATCCTTTGTGCTGCTGAAGCTGTGATGAAGCTGTTTATGAATGAACTTCCTTTGAGTGACGGAACTAGGGACCTTATGATTGACATGTGAAAGCGGACTTTGTCCCATCATTCTCGGTTTCTTGACATATTTTCTTCCTTTTTTGACTCCCATCAGTTATGAAGCTTAAATGCTCTTTCTGTGGATGAGAACATGTAGATTGAAGAATGTGGTCTGCGTATCTAGAAATTCTGGAGCGTAGTGAAATGGTTCCTTTACAAAAATTTGAAGTTGATAGGTTTCTATTTGAATGTAGAGAAAGATGGACAGCGACCTGTTGTCTGAAGCTGTTGCAATTTTTGGCTATAGTGCTCATTGGTGAATTCGGTTTTACTAGTTTTTTTTTTCTAACAGGTGAGATGGCGAAGTGGGAGAAGGTGACATATGCAGGTATTGTGACATGCTCGATTTTGGCAATTTATAACCTTTCCAAGGGACATCCTCATCATGAAGAGCCTCCCGTAAGCGTTCTTTCCTAGAAATCAACTCCCACTGTGCCTATTGTACTCTTTTTTTTTTTTTTAAAGGTTTCCAGAGTTTTGTATATTTGACAAAAGTAGTTGGGCAACTTTCTGTTCCTGCTATAAGTTCTGATGTTTCTTATGCTTATTCAGGGCTTTTTCTTCTCAAAGATCAATTTTGCAAAGTACTTTTATTTTTTCTTTTTTTTCCAATGAAATATAGTTGTGTGGGGCTTACACAGGCTGTTTTGTTGACATGTTTTGCAGCCGTACCCATACTTGCACATCCGCAATAAAGAGTTCCCATGGGGTATGTATGATTCGACGTGTTCCTAACTTAATCTAATTCTTCCTGATGTGGTAACTCATATGTGCAGACCTGATGTATGAATGTATAATATCAAATATGGCTCTTCTTTATGTGTATTGTCTTATTGGCACCTATATGGCCCTATGGATTTTTACTTGTTTGTCAGATTGTATATTGGAATATCTATTTAATGTTTAACTGGGGAATATTGATATTTGCTTTTTATTGGTAACCTTATATTTTTTATTCTGCATCTTCAGCAATTTTTGGAATATCTTAAGATTAGGCACATGCTATTCAACTTTCAACATTGTAAACGTGGAACCGTAGGTTTTTACCCTTTTAAATCTGATGGTTGTAACTAGGTTTCAATATCATATAGGAGGCATATGTAGAATTGAAGTCACTGTTTTGGCACAAATGAACTGATATCAATATTTCCTATGCTAGGAATGTTGAGGCAAATTAAGATTTGTTTCACTAGCCACTAGGTTGATGTCGACTGCGAAAGTGAAAATGGAAATGAGACCAAATATATTTTAAACTAGATGATAGGTAACTTAGCTCGTCTGGGCACATTACTTGTTTCAGTTTTGTCGTGGAAAAAGGGAACAAGTCTTCCGTGAAGAGTATTCGGCTGACCAGATATCATTTCTTATATGCTTAGAAAAATTGAAACTGGGTTGATTGGTATCTCTTAGGTTGCCTCCCTGTGCAATTATGGATGGTTTATCCATTTTGGTGAAACTCGGCCCTGCTCAGAGCATTGATAACCTCCTTGGAAATTTTCAATTTAGGCTTAAGGGTCATGTAATATGCTGGTTCATTGAAGTAAATGTTCTCGGGCTAACTTTTGAGTGGTTATGATGTAGTGTCTCATAAGTAATGCCATAGAATCTGCAACTGCAAAAGTTTTTGGTTGTTGAAAGCGTCAACATTGTGAAGCAAGTAATTTGTAGCCTTATTTTTTCAGGAAGCTAACATTTAATTAAGAGGTCTCTGTTGCAGTTCCCATTAGTTTAGTTGAATGCACAATAAGAACTAAGTTATCAGTTTGTCAGGCTTGCATCTTGAAATTGAATCTGCATGAGTTATTCTTTAGAAGTTAGACTCCTTGTGATCCAGTTTGATCTTTTCAGCTGATACCGTGAAAGCAAAACTAGCCTTGAGGTTGTGGTTACTTTCTAAGACTACCTTGTTTAGCATGCTTAGTTTTTTGTTTTTTTCCCCTATCCACACACTTTCTCTTGAATTTCTGTTTTTCACATTAGACTTTTATGAATGTCTCTCGGGTACTTGTTGGGCATACTTCATAGGAATATTTCAATTTCCAAGGATCGAAGAACTAGATTCTTCACATATGGGCAATGGCACTTCGACTGGTTTTAGAGGCCGAGGGAATGTGTAATTGCTGTTTGAAAACAGAAAGTCAGAAAGAAGGGGTATCAAATGTTGATTTTCTTTTTGTACCTGAAGAGAACCCTCAGCTTTTATGAGTGTCTCTGTGAGTGTCTCTCGGGTACTTGTTAAGCATACTTCATAGGAATATTTCAATTTCCAAGTTGTCGATTAAACTAGATACTAGAAAAGTGGTACAGTGGAAAATAGAAACTTTCTTTAAACGGCTCCTTTGGAAGTGCCATTGGGGCACTTTTTAACAAAAAGTGGTCTACACTGATAGGTGTTTTCTTTTTCTTTTAAGACTGACAAAGAAGGAACTGGATTGGGGAAAGGTACACAGAAGTGCTTATTTTCTTGCTTCAGATTTTGATGTCCTCCTAAATAATTTACTGCTGGTAATTGGTTGTGTTTTGGTTATGAATTCCTATTACTGAGTTTCATAGGGGATTCGATACATTTTATAGTGTGTTCCTTCTTAGCCTCCCCTTCCTCCACTCTAAAAAAAGGGCTTGCAGAGGTGTGTCGGATGGTGAATCAAAATCAGGTAAAAGTGTATATCCTCAGTAGATCAACAAAATTGTTATTTGAGTTGAGGTTGTGTAGGATTAATAGTTGGAAGGTTGATCTGTCACTTATATTAGTTTCTGTTACTCTCTTTTTTCCTTCTATTCTTCTCCTGCAACTGAGCCAATGAAGTGCGTGAAGCCTAAATGAGCTTAACATCTATTCTGTATGAATCTATCTGGTTGAAACAACTATGAATGGTTCATGTGGGCATTGAATTGAATAGTCAGAAAATACAAAACAAACTCTTCTGTTAAGGATAAGAATCCAGTCTTTTGAATATTTAGAGTGTCATCATCGCCATTCTTTGGTGCATCCGTTTTGTTGATTGATCAAGTCACAGCCCAAGATCCAGATCTCCCCCCCATGCTCCTTTCTCCATGAACTGAGAGATATTTTATCTTTGTTACTCAATGAACACCTTCTCTTCTGCTACTATTGCTCGGACTATATACCAAAATCTAGCCCTTTCCAGCTGTGGGTTCTCTCGTACTTTTAAGTGTGGTCATCCTCCTTATCTCAGCTTTGTCATACTCTTACTAAACATATCTCTCTCTCTCTCTCTCTCTCCCCCTCACTCTCACGCAGAAACACACGCCCTGCACGCACGCACGCACATACACAAATTTACATTGTTGAGCATTGAATGCACATACCACAGAAAATGTTACCTATCGATCTGTGATAATATTTTGCTTCTTTGCTGCTACAGCTTATCGGACTTTGATCTGATCTTAAAATGGAACGTCTGAATAGTCCTATCTAGGTTATCAAATTAAACATTGTTGACTTGATTGTGGAAAGCTTTTTAGTACGTGAAAGTCAAACTTTCGCTGGATCATCTTATGAGTTGGCTCTTGGCAGATTGGTTTGATTTCATATCTTTGAAAGTAATCTTGAAATGAACTTAATGCTTCCAAACCAACCACCAACCTTTTGCTTGTATATCAAATTATTGGAATTCTCTCGGCTAGTGCTGGTTAGTGATAACAAAGTTGGGAAACTTGGAATCCGAGCTTTGGATTTATTACTCTGTGTAATGCTGTGAGATAGAATCATTGAACTGTTCTCCATGATGTCCATATCTCTGTCTTCGATCCTTGTGACAGTGACAGAAGAAGAAAATAGTTGTGTTAGAATCCTGATTCACTTATCAGGACCTTGATGGGTACGTAGATGTGCATGTGCAGGGACATTGTTTTAAAAGAGGTCTTAGAAGCTGGATAAATAATGTATGTACACGTGGATGTACATTTCTGTTTCTTTGTTGCTCCGTTGAAGTTTTCGATTTGTCCTGTCGATGTGAAGGGTCTCTATCTATCTTGAACCTATATTTTTTTTTTCATTTTTACTGAGGATTTAGCTATCTTTTTTCTTTTGTATTTAAGTCCCTGTTCTTGTCAAATGAGTAATGTGGCATGGCTGAAGACGGTTACCCCTTTTCGGTGTCTCGATTCAGGAATCCTAGTGTGTACTTTTCCCTTACAGTATTTTTTTATGCGTTTTCAGGTCCTGATGGACTTTTTGAAGTCAAGCACCACTGAGATCACGAGTAACATCAACATGGACCTGTTTGAAAGTCACCCTGCTTAGCTAATTCCTTTGCTCAGACATCTTGAGTTTTGATGCAAGATCCATTGCCATGAGTCATGTGCGGTGTGTGGATCATGTAATTGGGAATTTCCTTTGCCTTTCAGGATCTTGTTTCTCCGTTCATCAGACTTCCTGAGGTAGTTCAATAAAGTTTGATGGATGTGGTGCATTATTTTCGTTTGAATTTCTGGATTTGTTGTCAATAAATTGTTTTTCCTGAAGTAGATACCTTGTTTTTTTTTTTTTTTTTGGTTGAAAGATGCGGTTGACGGTTTGAGATTGAGAGACTCGAGCAAAACTTCTACGACCGATTCTGCCTTCCCTCGCCCCCTACGTAGCTGACAATTCCTCAGCATTTCATAATTCCTACAAGCACAATAGTGACCACCGAGCTGCCTTGGATCTTCCCGTATTCGTCTCTCTCCTCTTCACCTTTTCCACCTCAACAATAGTCGAGGCTGGGGATCAAGGACGGCTGCCACACTGACCAGCTATGGCCTTTGCCGACCCAGCTCAACCTTTGATCTAGGCGGATCCTATCTGTCCACCTCAGGTCCTACCCAGATCCAAAGCAGAGACGAGATAGGAAGCTTGGGCTCACTTTGAGCCGCAAATCTCGACTTGTCGCCATCTCCAGATTCAACGGTAGCACCTTGCCTGAAGATGGAGTCAGCATGGTCATCTAGAGATGGGGATGAGCGAGGAGAGAGAGAGAGGGGGGACTGTTTCTTTTGATGGTGGAGGAATGGCGACACTATGGGTGTGGCTGTGTCAGAGTGTTGGCTAAAGCCGACTGCGGTTGGCTTGACTTGACACGCCATCAGGCATGAGGGTGGCTGGCCAGAGATCATTGTTCAACTACAAGCTCGTGAGGTGACACGGGAAGGAGAGGGAGGAAGGAGGTGAGACAGTGTTTTCTTATTTGGTGCTTGATGGATACGCTTACGAACGATCAAGTGAGAGAATACAATACATGATCACAAGGTATGGAAAGTGGAAACACAACCCACACACCCAGTATGAGTATGGAGTCAAGCCGAGCCTTATGTTATTTTTTCGCGGCATGAAACCTGATAACGAACTAAAGAACTTCTCAAGACACATTAATTATCAGAAAACGCTATATGTAAGAAGAACAAATTAACTAAATAAATGTTTTCCAAGTGATTGGACAAAACAGCGTTGGATCTTTGAATAAGCTAATCACGTTGCGCACGCATGCCTCGTTCATTTAGAACTTGGCAGAGTGATAAAGATGTTGCCACATTTTAGCACCAACCTGAATACTCAAAACACGGATAGCATCCGGTAAGATCACCTGTAACATTTTGCGAGTGATTTCAGTCACGAAAAGGTAATGTAGACGCTTCTAGGTGCACTAAGGATGTGTCCATTTCATGAAAAACATTTATTTAGATCGCTTGTATCGCTTTTAAATGAGTGGATGAATAATAGTTTCGTCTCCCGCAAAAATAGTAAGGCATAAATTATTGTCGATAAAGAAAATATTTTTTATTGACTAATTTTTCCAAGTGAAACAACCAATCATTTTTCAAAAAATGTTTTCAAAATTTTGAGCTGTTCGTGAAACAAACTTATCCTCAAGAGTGTGATATTTTCATCCGTCAAAATCACTTCCTGAATGTCAACTGCCCTGAATTTGGAGCAAAGTAAGCAAATTTATGATTCTTGTCATGTAATGATCGGCTTAGGTGGTTAATAATGTCTCATGAGTGTGTAAAACTCTCTCTTGGAGATGACCAACTTCTTTGTATTGTTACCTTTTTTTTCCTCTTAGTGTCCGCATTGTATTGTATCGTGTACGGTAGAATCTCAGCAAGCATGTAGATCATCCCGGCAGCAGAGGATTCGTGTTGTCTGCTCATTTTTGCCTGACCTCGGACTTTTGATCGCAATTGATGCGGAGTCGTTATGGCTCAAACTGAGTATGTCATGATTTATATACCCTTATGATAAAGACCAAGAAGGAATCGCTAGCACCGATCGCCCCTCCCCTGCTTTTTAATTCTATGAAATAATTTTTGCTCGTGCTCTAGGATCATGCTAGGAATCAGATTACCGATAAAAACAAATCCTCCAGATAAACAAGCCCTCGCTCGACACGACAAAATCATCTCTTAGACGACAAAAAGTTTTGTCTTCACGCATATATTTTGGTGTGCTCAGAGCTCTTTGAGCAAACCCACAAATCAATAACCACACTCCAAAGTTCAAACTTGCTGATGTCAGAGTGCTAAATGCACCTTTTCCCCTTTTCTACAGAGCAGAACACTGATAAACACTTTGGCCGGGAAAAAAGATAACTACAAACACGAAACCCACCTAACCTATGAGATGAAGTACAAAGCTAATCATAAACCCACTCAAGAGAAGCCTCGACGCTAACTTATGGTAAAGGAATTGATTAAAGGGGTGAGGACGCTAACATCATAAATGCGGAATTCAACTCTTGCGAGTTGACCACATCTTTTCCTGGCAAATTGGCGACGGAGGTGCCTTACACTAATTGAGTTTTTGACTTGTAGGAGTTCAGGACTTAAAATAAGGTGCACAAACTTGTGCGGAACCTCAGAAAAGTACCAATCACAAACAAAGATTATAGCTTTGATATTGCAGATTATTCCGTCACATGTAACTACTTTTCCTAACTTCCTCATACTACAATTACAAAGAGACGTGATAATCATATCACATTGCATCCAGATAGTACAAAACATACAAAGAACCTTACAGTTGCTCCACGAACCTCAAAAATAGTAATACAACAGCAATCGCCTAGAATGGCACCAACAGACACAAAACAACTTCACAGGAAACTTGACCTCACTCTGCTGCTGCATCCTTACTGTTAGTTCCTTCGTTCCCCGTGTCTGGTAGGGTCCCCAAATCTGTCCGGGCCTCTGTCATTTCCTGAGAGATTGATGGATCCACCGTATTAGTCTGGGCCGCATCAGCACCACTATTAGTGGTTGCCTCTGTTTCTTTCTTTTCTTCAGAGGTCGAGGAATTTTGCTGATCAGCATCACTATTGCCATTAGAGCCAGCGTCATTGTTATCATTCATGTTCGAGGACGCATCATTATTCCCTTGATGATTCGCAGAATCGCTAGAGCTAGCTTCTTCCGTTTGACCAGCACTTGTATTGTCCTGTGGTTTCGCATTTTCATCAGCATTGCTCTGATCATTGGTGGCGTTCTCACTCTGGCCTGTTTCAGCATTATTAGTGTTGTCCGAGGATTCATTGCTCCCTTGCTGAGTCGAGGAGTCCGAAGAATCAGCGCCTTCCTTGGCAGCATCTGAATTATCGTTTTGTTTCGATGCCATAACATTCTCCTGTACTTTTTCCGTTTCAACGCTATCTTGGGCATTTTCACCTTGAGCGCTGTCCTTTTGGTTTGTGTCAACAGGCACTGAACCCTTATCCTCTGATCCATTGCTTTCAACAGTTTGTTCAGAATTTCCAGAAGAATCTGCAAATCCTCCATTATCGCTTGTAGTGGAAGGCGTCGCTCCAGAAGTGGAATGCTCATCGCTAGCCCCTAAATCAGCTTTGTCAGACTGTACATCTTGTTGGGTAGAATCTTTATTAGATTCTTTAAGATTAGTATCTTCATTTTGTTGGGCAGCAGCATCTTGTCCCGTTGGCGTTGCTCCAGAACTGGAATGCTCATTGCCTCCCCCAGAATCGGATTTCTCAGACTGTACATCTTGGTGGGTAGAATCTTCATTAGATTCTTTATGATTTGTTTCTTCATTTTGTTGGGCAGCACTGTCTTGTCCCGTTGTATCTGTGGATTCCATATTGTTCAGCTGTGCCGATTCCGTTGTTTCTGTCTTCACTTCATCAGATTCTCTTGCTTCACTGGAGCTATGGTGGGTATTATCCTCCGAATCCTCCTGATTACTACCAGCTGAACCCTCCTTTTGGAATTCTGCATCAGAAGAAACAGTATTCTCAGTTGTATTATCTTCATTGAGATGAACTCTTTCATGTTGATGATCCTCAGCAACTTCAGAGGTATCTGATTTATTCTCTTCATGTTCTGAGTTCTCTTGCTTGTCCGAATGTTCCAAATCATCTGTCTTCTCCCCAGTTACTGCATTATCGGATTCATGGGCAACTGCACTGGAAGCATCATCCCCTTTGTAGTGTTCCTCCCTCGCTCCAGCATTATGCTCTCCATTTCCATCATCGACCTGATTGTCTGAAGAACTCACTTCCTGAATTTTAGCCTCTTCGGTCTGGTTTTCTTTACCTTCCCCGTCGTCTTTACTCTCCTTTTGTTGGCCATCTTCTACACTTTCCTCTGCAGCACCGTTGTTTTCTACGACCTCACTATTCACCTTTTCCCCACCTTCCATCTCATCTTTCCTGTCTTGGGGTTCAGTGTCTTCTTTCTCTCTGCTTGCTTCATTCAGATCCTCTGTCCTTTCCTTGCTCGCCTTCTCAGCATCCGAGGAATCCTCTCTATTCTCAGCTCCAACCCCAGATTGATCTTGATGCTCTTGAATCTCATCATTACTATCCCCCCTAAGCCAAGACTCTCTTCGGACTTGCTTTGATCTTGGTCATTCCTATTTTCGTCCTCTTCTTCATCCTCCTTATTGCCGACGTCTCTAACAGGAGTTTCCTCCACTTGAGGATTGAGGTCTTTTCTCCCAAATTTCACAACATCGTTCGCTGCTTTTGCACTTCGGTCGTACTCCGCCTTCTTATTCTGCGAATGCCTCACTTGGTACAGAAGCCAGATGCTGATGCCGAGCAGAAGAAGGATCTGCAAAGCATGCTTGACCTTGAAGCCTTTCGACCTCTGGCTTCTGCGAGGTGAAAGCCTAAACATCTCGAATCCTCTTCAATCTCGAGAATATTCGCCTGCAAAAACCTGCCAATACCACAAAATGGATAAACGGTTTGCTTTTCAGGGTGTTCATAACAACTTCATGACGATTTAGGAAAGCGTAAACAAATGCAGTCCCAATTCGTAGTCCATCTTCGAGAGATCACACTAATAAACTCCACAGCACAGGGAAGAAATGTGACAACAAACAGATTTCGCTGGACATATAATAAGAGCTACTAGGTATGACCAAAACCATCCTCAATAAGATTTTAAGAGACAACCCACTTTAAAATCTACATTCACACGAGAACTGACCAAAATTCACAGGAAGAACATGAATCTACAATACAAGTAAGCATTTTTCTTGAAATAGCAACTAAATCAACATTTGCACCACCGCAAGTCCCATTCAAGCCCAATCAAAAAGCTGAACAAAACCCCCCATTTCCAAGTATGCTGAAGCTACAGCAACACACCCAACATTCACAAATACCACTTGACCATCATCGATTAAAAAAAAACGGGGATTAAGCAGATCTCACTCGAGCACAACCCGGGGCAACCAAGAAAACCGAACAAATCTACATTGACATAAAGAGATCTTCTTCGAGGGCGAAATCCGGAGAGGAAACAGAACTTACCCAAATGACGAACTAGCCCTGTATATCCAATACAAGTATATGGACTTAAAAAGCGGGCAATGAGAATACTTTAAGGCGAATCCAAGATTTGGGAAGATGGGAAAAAGGGTGCTTTACATGCACTCAAATTGGGAAAGGTCACAGTCGCTTGGGATCGAAGGGGTCGAGTTGGGGCGTCTTTTCTCGTACAGAAAGAATGGAGTTTTCGCTTTGACTGCGAGATTTGGATCTGAGGAAGGAGAAATCACCGAACGAACTTCCAAGGCCACAAATTGATGTTGCAACTTGCTGCTTCATAAAGGAGAAATCACACCACTCACCGGTCACCGCCAGTTCCAAGAAACCATGGGATCTGCTTCTCGTTTTTAATACAGTTCTGACTCCTAAAAATGATGAGGACGACATGGAAACGGCAGGACATGAATGGTTCTCTGTCTGAACCCCCCCGCATCGAAACGGCGTCGTATGGCACGCCGCTCCAGAATCTCTTTTTTGGGGTTTTTTTTTTTTTTTTTCTGAAAGATAATCGTGAAAGGTTCGCCGACATTGAAGAGTTAAAGAGAGAAGAGCGCCGTTAATATTTTAGATAAAGGAACTGGCCAGCTGGAATCTATACACGTGTCAAGAGGTCAACCGTAGAATGTGTAAAATTTTCGTTCTGTACTATTGAATATTAATTGACTTACTAATGATCTCTTATTGCCCATAAACATTCTCCCTATGTTATGCCACGAGGGAGCTCGAACGAACATGTTTAGTCCTTGGCTTTTCGAAAATAAAATCTGTCACTAAGACATTTACTGGGATCTCGCCACAGGAATGAAATCAAGTCTGCGCAAAACTCGGGATTAGATTCACTGAAATCGCGTCTAACATCTCTAAAATATGTGGTATTATATAAATATAGACGTATTTTTATTCTATGATAGGTTTAATTGTGTTAGATTAAGCGGGAAGCAACTCTTGTTGTGGAAGAGTCAAAGTTGAATAGTTTTCACTTAGTGACTGCGAATTCTGATGTCGATTCCTTACCAACCTCCTTGCATTTCTCTCTTGAAAAAAGCCGAGGAAAGAGACGATCATGGAAGTACTTGATACTTTGGCCTCGTATATCAACCAGCTGGCTCTAGATCTCATTTTCGAATACATCTCCATGCCCTATATAAGCACCCCCTTTCGATTGTTTGCCTATGTAAATGCACAGCTCTTACAATAATTCTTGAAAGGCATCGAGTCCAAGTTTTCTTCCTTCGAAGCCTCTAGTCGAGGGTACTGTTTTAAGTGTCGTCGTAAATTGGAGGTGTCCGACCAAAATTCAATGGTAGAAGTCTTAAAGCAGTGTAAGCATTTTCCTATTGGTCTATCATTAAGAAACTCAACTCTTTCAAGTTGCTATGTAGGGCAACCAGTTTGAAGGTCCGGATCCACAAAACGGAATTGTAAGAATTTGAACGTGAATTGATCGCACACTTAATTAGTGTGGCGATTTGTATTATATTTATAACATGTACAAAAGATTTTATAGAAGGTAAGAATATACAATATCATGGCAAATCATAGAAGATTTGCTCTATCAATGGAATCAATGCAAATCATGGAAGATTGGCTAAATTAATGAAATCAACACAAATCATGGAGGATTTGCTTTATCATGATTTGCTTTATCACACCCCCTCAAGCGAAACGGTGGCGGCGTCACCGTGAGCTTGTCATGCATAATATGAAAGCTGAATATTGACAAAGGCTTTGTCATGAAATCAGGCGTTTGCACCTTTGGAGGAATGAAGCAAACTTCCAACTTCTTTTTATTGATTAAATATGAACAAAATGATAGTCAATTTCCATGTGCTTGGTTCGTGCATGGAAGATGGGGTTTGCGGCCGATATATTGCCCCGATATTATCACAAAGAACAAGTGGTGATCGATGAAGAGTGTATCGAAGATCTCGGAGGAGTTATAATAGCCATAACAATTTAGAGGCTGCATTAGCCACCCCTTTGTATCCCGATTCAAGATTAGATCGAGCAACATTTGGTTGCTTTTTAGAACTCCAAGAGACCAAGTTGGGACCAAAATAAATACAATAGCCACTTGTGGACTTTCGGTCATCGGGACAGCCGGGCCCAAAGAGCATCCAGAAACGCAGTGAGGGTCGGTTAATGCATAGTCTCGCAAGTTAATCCCATGATGAATAATAGCTTTGAGATAGCATAAAATTCGTTTGACGGGTGATCAATGATCTACAATTGGACAATGGATAAATTGGCACACTTTATTGACAACGAAGGATAGATCCGGCCTGGTATGAGTGAGGTATTGCAATGCCCCAAACCATACTTCGATATATGGAGGCATCGCTTAGTGGTTCACCACTTGCTTTGACAACTTAGAAGCCAAGGGAGCCATAGGCGATGAGCAAGGTTTTGCATCGGCCATTCCTATGCGAGTGAGAAGAGCAATAACACACTTGGATTGAGTAAGAGACGGATTAATAGGGGATCTAAGAGCTTTGATGCCAAGAAAGTAGGATAGATTTCCCAAATTAGTGATTACAAACTCGGTGCCAAGTTGAGTGATTAATTCGGTAATGGAGGAAGTAGAGCTCCCAAAGAATGATGATGTCGTCAACGTAGATGAGAAGAATGTGTAATACAATCGGATCAATGTTGAATGAACAATGACGAGTCGGTAGTGGAGGCCACAAATTCGATAGATAATAAATATGAACTTAGCCGAGAAAACCAAGCTCTTGGAGCTTGTTTTAGCCCATATAGAGCTTTCCGAAGATGACATACATGGCTAGGATAACGTGAATCAACAAATCCTTGAGGATGCTTCACGTAGACTTTTTCTTTAATGGTTCCATGAAGAAATGCATTTTTGATGTCCAATTGGCGTAGAGACCGCTTATATGTAACGATTAAAGAGAGAACAACTCGAATGGTTGTCGGTTTGATAACTCGGACTGAAAGTCTCATTATAGTCCAAGCCACTGTTGAGTAAAGCCCTTCGCAACGAGCCGTGCTTTGTATCCATCAATTGAGCCATTAGCCTTGGTTTTAAGGTGATAAATCCACTTGTAGTTGAGCACATTCATGGAAGGGTGATGAGAAACCAGTTCCCAAGTGCCATTTTGAATGAGAGCATTAAATTCACCGGCCATAGCTTGTTGCCGGTTAGGGTCTTTATTTGCAACGGAAAAACAAATGGGTTCACTTGACGTCGAGGCTTGACTAAAAACAAAAACACGGTGGGTGCTTAGTGGTGAGAAAAACCTTTGGCTTAAGGATGTTATTTTTTAGACAAGTTACCATTAGATGGGTAGAAGTTGATGGTTGAGGCTTGGAAGATGGTAAGCGTGGAGCTTCGGAGAAGAGGATCCACAAGGAACCGTGGGGAGTAGATGATGGTTGAAGTTGTAATGAGGAGTTGTCCATGATATTAGATGGACTTAATGGAATTGATAAAGTGGCCGACACCTCCACGAAGCCGAGGGCTTTATAGAGGAATAACCAATGCAAATAGGGTTACTTGGCGATGGTGATAAAGATTGAATAGATCGTGATTTGGCAAATGGAAATAGGTGCTCTTGAAAAATCACATGGCGAGAGACATATATTCGGCCGTGCTATGATAGAGACAACGATATCCACGGTGATGAGGAGAATAGCCAATGAAGATACATTGCATTGTTCTATCATCAAGTTTATGGCGAGTATAAGAGCGCATCTAAGGATATAATGCACATCCAAAAACACGCAATTGTAGATAATCGGGTTTTACGGCCAAATAATTTCTCATAAGGAGACAATCCACCCAACACCGTTGTAGGCATGCGATTAATCGGAAATACTGCAAGTGAGAAAAGCATCAATCCAATATAGACGAGGTATAGAAGCTCGAGTAAGCAATGTAATGCCGGTTTCCATAACATGACGGTGTTTGTGCTTCGCCCGACCATTTTGTTCTTGCGTGTGCGAGCATGAGAGACGGTGCGGGATGCCATGAAGACAAAGATAAGGATTAAATTTCTTATACTCACCCCTCCATCGCTTTGAAGGGCCTTGATCTTATAGTTAAAATATTTTTCCACTTGGGATTTAAATAGGACAAAAGTAGAGAGAGCATCGATTTCATAGTAAGTGGAAAAACCCATGTGTATCCACCGTAGGCATCGAAAAAAATGACGTACTAACGGAAACCATTCAATGATGTAACGGGAGAAGGTCCCCATAAATCAGAATAAATTAATTTCAAATGAGCATTACAAGTGGTAACGATCTAGTAAAGGGAAGACGATGCGACTTGCCCAAGTGACATGATTCACGAAACTAGATGATGATGAAGTAGATATCGGTAGGCCATGCTTTGAAATAACTAAAGAAGTAACGCGGGCAATTGGATGACCCATGCGATCATGCCAAATAGAAGTAGAAACTCGTTCATCGATAAAACATGATGAAGTCAGGCGGTGATTTATTTGACTACGGAGGTACCTTATTAATGGTACGTGATTATTAAGGTGATAGAGTCTATTCTTACTCTAGCCTTTGAGCAGGAGGTTCCTTGAGGATCGATCCTTAACACAATAGAAAGTAGGATGAAATTCAAATACCACATCATTGTCCTTAGTAAATTGAGAAACAAATAGTGGGTTCTTCTTGACAGATGGAACATGATAAACATTCCGTAGATTAAATGAATTGGTAGGAGAATGTAAGATGAAAGTACCAATATGTGATATTTGCAAACCCGACCCATTTGCAGTGCGGATTTGATCGGTGCCAAAATAGTCATTTCGAATGTTCAAATTTGCCATGTTAGCCATAAGATGATGAGTGGCACCATAGTTTGGGTACCAAGTATGGGTCAAACGACTCACCAATTGAAGAGTTATACATTGCGGATAGAGAGCTAATATTGGCTTTATAGCCGAGGATTAAATCGCTGATAGCATTGGAGAGCCGAGTGACCTGCACGACCACATACCTAGTAGATGATTTGAGAATTAAAATAAGTCCCATCATAAAAATTACGACCACGGCCTCGACCTTGGCGCGTCCTTGGCTACGACATCGACCATTGGAGGGAGTATTTCGAGCATCGATGATTTAATTGTAACATTCACAATTGGAAAAGACTCTATTGGAGATTCAAGTGATGCGGCTTTAAAGAATAACTTCTTAATTGTAAAGAAGGCCGAGGAAGTCATTAATAGGTAATGGATCAAGACGAGATGGAATAGAGGTAACAAATGCATCATACTTCAAACCCAAGCCACCGAGGATGCCGATAACTAATTGAGAATCGTAGATTGGATGAGCAACCGCAGAAAGATGATCCGTAATGTTCTTGGCCTTTTGAACAAAGGCCTCCATGGAAAGAGAGCCCTTCTTTAGAGATCGAAGCCGATACTCCAATTGCATAATGCTAGCTCGAGATTGAGGAGCATAAAGTTTCTCAAGCGAAGTCCAAGCAGCATGAGAAGTCTCAAGACCAACAATGTGTGAGAAAACTAATTCGGTAAGAGTAGAAAGGATGCAACGAAGAGGAGTTGATCTTGATAATGCCAGGCGGTATAATCCGGGTTAACGGTCTCAAGTACTATCAACTATAGTGATAATAGGTGCCGGACAAGGATATGAGCCATCAACAAAACGAAGATAACCATGAAGACGAAATAAAGGAAAGAATTGCGCTCGCCACATAAGGTAGTTGTTGCGATCTAGTTTGATTTGGAGAACATGGGATATATTACCGAGAGCAAAGAATGGTTGAGAGAGGGCAACAAGGATGGAGAGCTAGCAGCGGTGGTAGCGATAATGGTGTTCAAGGATGTCGAAGAAGAAGACATTGTAAAGAAGAAAGATAAGAAGAAGAAAAAAAATTTGAGAAACTCGATATCATGTAAGAATTTGAACGTGAATTGATCACACACGCAATTAGTGTGGCGATTTGTATTATATTTATAACATGTACAAAAGATTTTACAGAATGTAAGAATATACAATATCATTGTAAATCATGGAGGATTTGCTTTATCAATGGAATCAACGCAAATCATGGAAGATTGGCTTAATTAATGAAATTAGCACAAATCATGGAGGATTTGCTTTATTATGATTTGCTTTATCAGGGAATACCCAAAAATGACTAGACATAATTCATTTCAAATATCCCTACTGCTTTTTGACGATTTCAAGAACCCCCGTAAGAGAAACGTTTAATCGAGCCGCCGATCCCTACTTGTTATTTGGCCGTTGTTTTAGCTTTTCTTCAAGTCAAGTTAACTATAGTGAGAAAAATCGGAACATCTCTCTATTGTGCAAGCATTTAGAGAGTTGGACATCTTGTAGAAGTAGAAGCTTTTTTATCTTTGGAAATCTTTTGCTTTGCTCATCAACAAACGACTTGACGTGCAATTTGTAGGTCTATGGAGCAGGGGAAGTGAGCCCAATAGATCCTTGCCCAAAGATAGCTTCTATGGTTAGCTTTAAGATGGAAAGACTACTTAATGGAATCAACGGTTAAAACAACTGTTTGTAGAGGGTATCTACTGAGTTTCAAGTAGAAGCAACATGTTCTACGGACTATAACCTCTTTAAGATTACTAGTGGATTGCAATCTTGTAGTAGCCGTTAGTCCGGAAAAGTAGAAGGAAGTATGTTGCATGGAAGGACACACCACTACACCTATTAAAAAGATCTTCGATCTCTTCTCATTAACTATAAGATAGAAGCATATGCATCTCGTACAATTCATTCCTAAATTTATCAAAAGTTGTGGTATGATATAACACTCTCGTTAAATCTTAAATACTCATTTGTACATTTTAGCAAACACCTTAGAAACTCTATTGTTCTTCACACATTCTAGTTTCTTTTCAATTTAATCATCTCGCTCATTGTTCTTTCTAAAGGGAAAGGGAGGGAGATCAAACCCAATGAAATGCGAGAGATAAAAATGTTTGATCGAGAGCGGAACCTGTTGATGTAGGGGCGAGACTTGCTCTCGATTCTACCGCCCGTCTTTGGAAAGATGGAACTGGAGGATGCCGGATGGAATAGAAACCCAAGGAAGAGAGATGAGCAAGATGAGGAAGAATAGATGAGTAAGACAGGAGAAGAACAAATAATTTGAAAATTTTAAAACTTGTTTTTATTACGAAAGTGCAATTGAGTCCTAAATTTTTAAAAAGTGTAATTAAGTCTTAAAAATTGTCAAAAAACGCAATTGAGTCCTAAAAATTTAAAAATGTGCAATCAAACTCTAAGACTTATCAAATTGATGAAATCAAGTCGTTACGTTAATTACACTTTTTAAAAGTTTTAGGACTCAATTGCACTTTCGTGATATAGTTTTAAGACTTGATTGCACTTTCTAAAAGTTTTAGGAATCGATTATACTTTTGTGACATGTTTTAGTATTTGATTGCACTTTTAAAATATTTTAGGACTCGATTGCACGCGACAAGTTTTAGGACTTTCAGTGTACTTATGCCTAAATAAATTGTTTAAGTTTTAGGACTTGATGCATAAAATGAAATTTAAAAACTAAATCGACAAATGAAACTTGAATGACTACATTTGTACTCGACACTTATTTCATTGGTAAAATCGTTATGCTACGGGTATAAGTTTAATTTTAATCAATAAGGTAATTATTCCTCTAAGTTTATTATTTGCACTTAGATTTAAAAAGGCCTTATTAAAAAAGCCGAACCCCCGTCCATATACCAAGGGGAACAATCCCCAAAACATAATGGACCCCCAATGGTCACCGGTCCATGAACCGAGGTCCCAAGCATGTCATTATTTACATTTGCAATTATATGAGCCTAGTTAACTTAATGCAAATGCCCATAATATCTATGTGCAATTTAAATAATTTTTTTGAAGGGGACTAATGTTGATCCTTAATTTTTATGCAATAAATGACTGATTGGGTCATCAAAATTTAGGTATCAATAAAAATCACTCGGTTTACATGGAGGAAAGTGATTCTTTTGGAACCAAAACCACAATTAATTCTACCAAAAAAAAAAACAAACCATGTCTGAAAAGACAAGGAACATTCTATCATTAAGGGTCTATATGGTAAATATTTCGCAAGTAGCTCGATTTCCGAGTATCGTCATAGCAAAATAGCCAAGTGAAAAATGTGAAAACCCGAATTTCCGCCAACTAGATTATTGAGCGGAATAGATTACTTGGGCTTGGACAAATAGTGATTTGTAAATGTTTTGGTGCATGTAGTAATGGTTCGGTGCGGAATTGTTTCGAAAATGAACCGTGAAACCTTAATAACCGCCTCACCCCACCCCGGATCGACTTAAGCATCTATATAAGCCCTCATCTTCTCTCTCCTCCTCATTTCCTCTCTATTCTTCGTGGGTAGTGCCCCTTTCCCCCAAAATCTCTCTCATTTTCTCTCATCTCTCTCGGCTCTCTCTCTCTCCTTCAACCCGATGCCGACTCCATCACCTCTCAATCTCACTCAAGCCTTAAGTGAGGATAGGCCCGAGTAACTCACCCCCGTGCGTAACTTTCGCTCATGCCATGGATCTTGCTCAATTCTTGCTCATCCTTGGACCCATGGTGCAAGGAGGGAGGAGGAGGAGGGCCTGCGGTTTGTTCAACACGATTTGAACTTCATTTTTCTTCATGCTTTGATCTAAGGCAAGTACTACCTTTATCCTAACTACTAGTCTGTCCAATGGTAATTTGTTTTGGCGATTTGAGTTATTTAAAAAATGGGTATGGAGTGGAGGAATCTTGCGTGCATGGAAGGGAAAACAAGTTTTTTAGAATGATCCATTGCTTGATTTAGTTTCTTCGAGACATGGGTAGTTAAAACTTATGAGCCGATCACCTTGGATGTCACCGATCTAGAGAAATTTAGGAGTAGAATTACATATGGATTTTGGCCGTGGAACATAGGGAATAGTTCAAAAATTTTATGGCCGCCTAGTAATGTTGCCAATTGAAGTGCGATGTCATCGCTCCGGGTATTATGGATTTGAGGTCTAATTTTGAAATCACCTTAGAAACGGAGTGAATTGGACATGGAGACGTATATGAGGATGGTTTGGCTATGAGCCTTTAAGGGAAAAGTACACGTCGGGGGCTATTCGATGGTTGATTTTGTTGGATTTATGACTAATCGAAGTCCTTACACATGCACTTGTTGCGATTGTTGTGATGTTTCTTGGTGTGGGTCGTTCGTTTGAATTTTTGTCTAAATGACAAGTGAATTAAATTGGATAGTTTAGTAATTAGGTTGGATGTTTTATTCGCTGAGTTTTGGCTCACTCCTCATTGTTTAACTCTTTTTAGATACCTAAGTTCTTGCGATATTGGATGATAGCACGCCAATGGAGGTGAGGATAGTACTCTAGAGTAGATATCACCTTTGAATTCCTCCTAGTGTAGTCCGTTGTTTCGTTTAATGAAAAGACGATGTACATGACCTTCTTTATACCCATATATAAAGTATTTTAAAACAATTTGATAAATGATCTTGCTGATTGCATGTTATAGTGAACCCTACTAAGGCCATAACCAATTAAGCGTCTTTGCCGGTGTTCACATGCACTTGTTTATATTTTGAATGGCCATTGTTTGTTTTGAGATTGTTAAACTTCCACATGCGCCCTCTAATACTATATAATATAAGATTAAATCATAGCTCGTAATTAGTATCGGACGACACCCTGGGATGTGAGAGCTCGATCAAGGAAGGGTAAGGAAAGGCCATTTGTGACAATGTTGGTATTAGAGAGAGTTAATGGAGTAATAAGGTACGGTAGTAGATAAAGTGTCTGGTAGATATGTACGTATTTAAAACTACAAGTGCATGTGTTTGTGATTGCTAGGAGATAGGCAGTAGCTTAAGCTACTTAATAGATAAGAAGATTGTTGATTATTGTTTAAGATTGATAATTTTTGTGCTTTTGAGGATGTAGTATAGTGATTAACAAGCGGATTGGACGGTAAGTGGCAATGGGATACTTAAAGGCTTAGGATTATCGAGTTTGATGGATTAGCCTTGTATGACCGATTGTGGATATGGAATTATGATTAGATGGATGGCTAATTGTAGATCATAGGCTTGAATCAGTGTGGCGTCTTGATGGTTTTAATTATCGATTTTCATTGACGGCCTTGAATAACTATATGAGGCTCGCAAGGAAGCAAACGAGGATTGTGAAGTGTTAGGCTTGAATTTGAGTTTGTCCTATGAGGTTTAATGATTTGTTTTGGATAAAGGGCCGATTGATTTTGTGATTTTGATTTTGATTTGATAGCGACCAAGAAAGAGGTATTAGTGTGAACCTTAGGCTGTTGATCTTTTGTTGAAAAATTGATCGCTTTTGGTAGTAGATTAGTCAATTAAGATAAGGATTGATGTGAAAGTGAGCGTTACGTGAAGAGTAGTGAGGACGTTCATGCATTGCACTTGTTTATTGCATTATAACAACCGAGTTTTGAAATGTGCATGCATGAGCATATCATTCATTTTTAGTTGAACTTGATAGACCGTCGGCTCATTATGGGACGAGCAAGACGGGATATCCACAAATTATGAGACTTAGTATGGGATTCGCCAAACAGGGCTCCCTTCGTAGATGTATGGCTTGAGGACAAATCATGCGTAAGTTGGTAGGCTTGTAATGGCCTGGTCCGATGAGGGTGAGCAATGATGCCGGAGCAAAAAGGCTTGGGCAAGTTGCTATTCCTAGCAGACTTCTAAGATGGTGATAGGGGGGAATAAACCAAGTCATACATCGAAAAATGTGGGTATAGTTGTTGAGCGAAGTCCGAGTTGTTTTTAAAAACTAAATCTTTTCAAAAGTTGGAATAGTTCTCAAAATGTAAAGTATTTCAAGCTAAACTATCCCTCGTTATCTAAAATGTTTTCTTGAGATGAACCTAAGTGGTTTTGACATGGCATGTGCATAGCATTGTATCTTGAAGGATGGACTAGGAAAGAATGAATAGATGGAATGACATGAATGAGAAAATGCTTGAGAATGCCTATGGGACTTGGTGAAAGTTGGTTGTTTGTATATGCCTCTGCTTTGTGGTGGGAGAGGGCCCTTGTTATGTGATTAGGGTAGCTTTGGAATGAGATGAGAACCATACGAACTAGCTAGCCAGCGACCAAGCAATGTCGTAGTGGGACGTGAGATGTTGAAAGATCATAACCAATAGAGCCACAGGCACGACAGCACGGAATTGGCAATGGCGAGTTGTAGAAACGGCTTGAAATATTCGTAGTGAGATTATTAATTGATGGCATGGTGGGATTGTCCAAGGAACCGTGAGATAGTAAGGTTAGAGGTGACCCTAAATGAATGTTAAGATTACGAGATGTGGTAAGAGGGAATAAGGAATGAAATCTCGAGGATGGAATTTCAAAAGAAGGGGACAAGGACGGAAGTTTTGAGGATGAAACTTCTTAAGGAGGGGAGAATTGTGAAGGCCTGAATTTTTACCCGATCAGATTTTTGAGTAGGTTAGTTAATGTCGAGCTTGGAGTAGTCGAGATGGTGAATTGGGGGATTAAGTTTAGGTGTAGTGTATTATTTGAGCTTACATTTCTAAGCAAGTAGACATCTACCTCTACCACTAGACTATTCATTGTTGTTGGTTTTAGCACGATTCCTCAATGTTTTGGAATGGGTATCTTTGGTGGGTTGCCAGGCTTGCATGGTGAGGAAAATAGTGATGAAGTTCCGATATGCTTGCTTGCGTTGGTGTCTTTGGGTTCTAGGTAAGGCGAATATGTGAGTTGATTGTCCTAATTATCGGTGGTTTGTGATGAATCGAAGTGGGGCCATACGAAGGGAAGTTTGGCCATACGGTTGGAGAAAGAATTAGTGAGGTTCGGAGCTTAAGCACGGTAAGATTGGTGATTATATGGTTATGATTTGGCTATGGGTCAATTGAAATTTGAGCAGGATAGTTCGGTGAGTCATTGGTTTGGCGTGGATTAGTATTGGAATCCAACAAGTATTCGACATTGAGATATGGGGTTTGGACCGTGGGGTTTGGTGGAGAGGATTTAGGTTCCTTTTTGTTTTTTCCATGTTCGATTCGTCATATAGACCCTATTTATCTTGTGAATTTTTTGTGTCTATGTATCGTGAGAACTTTTCTTGGTATCATGTTGTTTGGATTGCTAGTTAAGATTGGCTTGATCGAATGGATGAATAATTAGCCTAGTTGTTTGGCTAGAGGTTTGCTTGCGGAGCGTTCGGCTCACCCCCATTGTTATAACCCCTTTTTCGGATCGAAAGTAAGGACAAAGCTAATGTGATATCACATAAGATAGGAAGGCCGTTAGAGCTCAAGGATGGTATCTATTAATCGGGAGTAGTTATCTTACATTAAAGTTTTTCTTGTAATCTTTGAACTTTTGTAAAGAACCTTCTAAAAGATACACGTATATGTATAAAAACTCAATTTTTCTTTCCTTGTCTCGTTGCTTGAAAATTGAGTGTTTTATCCGGCTAGGAAACCCTATGAGTATGGCCGTACCCTTAGGCGTTGTGCCAGGTGATTGTTTTACATGTACTTGTGTTTTATTTCGAGTCTTCCGCATGCGCCCTATTATATGTATTAAAAGATTAAAACAAAACACGATTAGAGCATGGATTGAGATCGGGGTCTCGATAAGGATGATATCGGAGGGTGGATTGAGGTTAGGCCTTGACATTGTCGGTATCGAGCAGATGGATCATGGACGGCTCGTGATATTGTTGGTATTAGAGCATTGAATTGAGGACGGCTTGGGACAAAAAATGAGTGTTGTTTCTTTCCACAAAAGAACCCAACCTAACAATTGTCGTACTTAAATTTCTTTTTGACTTATTTAATAAAAATTATATATGATATTTCATCTGTTAATATAAATTCACATGAAAAGATATGAGTGACAAACCTAATACTAACATGATTTTATTCTAAATTAGCATTCTGACATCACCTTCTCTTATAGGAAGGCTAAAAGTCCACTATTGGTAGGGATCGACATTGGCCTTTCAAAGATTTTCGAATGCAAAATGCCCGTTAACGAAAATTAGTTAGTTACCTATTTTGTCCTCAAAACTTTTCTGAAAATTCATTTTTATCCCTCTTTTAAAAGTAAAACCCTAGATTGTTGCTATTCATCTTCTTCTTCTAGGTAGCATCGGCGATGGTCGCGATACCTGCGCGCACGACACCGACGCTTGAACCGGCTTTGATATTTTTCAATAAAAAAAAATAAAAAAATGCAACCAAAAGCCCTTTCTAATTTTTTCTCTTTTGCCAAACACTATTTAATCCGAAATTTCATTTCAAAGGAGTTTTTACCAATTGCCATTTACATTTCCCCAAATCCACTTGAGCAAAAGACATTTTGCATTTGTTCAAAGCCCATTTTCAAAGCCGAACCTTAAAACTCAATTCTTTTTTAGTGTACACGCGACAACATTTTCACATATATGACATACAGGGAAAGTCAAATTAGTATATTTTACCTAATTCAATTGGATTTCAGAGCATTACCGAACGATAGAAAAACTTTGTGCTGCTGTGAGTCTCTTTGTCGCATTTGTTGAACTAGCTTGGTTATGTTAAATTGAAGTTTGGCTAGCATAGAGAAATAGTTGGCTTTACGGAAAAAAACAAAAAGTGAAGCAAAACATTTAATCAAACCAATCCAATATATTATAGATTTCTTTAATAAATTTCATATTTTAAAGTACAAAATATACATGATTTTGATTTTCGAGTTACCTTGGATTGCTTTGACTCAAGCCGAATTTATCGATCCTCGAAATTATACAAATAAGGATTCGAGTTGTAATTCTAACAATTGTATTTATTTCGTTAAATTTTTTTTATGATTACAAGTGTGAAAAATGTTTTACATCAGTGATGTTGCCAATAAAAACCATCAATTTATTTTGTCCTGTAATAAAAATGATTGAACTATTCTTTTTACACGAAATGTGGAAAATATTTTACATTGATGATGATTTTAATAAATGTCTTTTCAATCGGCTTATGTCTGTTTTGATTGGTCAATTATTTTTTTTTAAAATTTAAGAAGATCCCTGAGTGGGATTCATAATCTTCTCTTTTGTGAGAGAAATTGTGGTGAAGACAGCACCATTACTTAATCTCTTGATAAACGCAAAATGACTAGAAAAGCAGGAAAAATCAAGTCTTTGGAATGTGTCTCGTGTCATTTTTCCAATTTTGAGAAATTTAAGATGGCGAAATCTCGAGAGGGAATATCCCATCGTTTGGACATTTTCGTTTATGATTCAGAGAATCTCATAACAAATGCAAAATTACTTAAAAGTATGACGAGTCAACAAAACTATTAAAAATTTTAAATGATAAGAGTTCAAAGGGCTATATCCACGCCATTAATGCACGTTTTTATAATTTTGCAAAATTGGAGACATTTAAGATGATTAGG
Organism: Rhodamnia rubescens; assembly: GCA_021437795.1. NCBI lineage: Eukaryota > Viridiplantae > Streptophyta > Magnoliopsida > Myrtales > Myrtaceae > Rhodamnia > Rhodamnia rubescens. The sequence goes on along the minus strand of JAILYA010000032.1, from coordinate 658,561 downwards.
ATGAGAAAAACGACGATCAGATAATCACCCTGGCTTAACGTGGTAACGAGAATTGTCTGAAGAAAAAAAAAAAAATTTTGATAGAGATGTGACTTGGAAATAATTTTCCGAAGGAATGAATTCCGGAGAAAAGATCCAGAGTAATCAATCAGGGAAAGAAAAAAAAAAAGCGAGTCGGGGCGTCTGAACGGCTTCAAGGGCGCGACGCCGCGCCGATTATGCCAAGCCGATGGCGACTCTTCTTGAGTCGGCAAAATCTCGCCGTTTCCTTATCCCTTCTCTCTCTCTCTAAGCCGCAAAACAAAACCTAAAATTCACACTCCCGTTTTCTCTCTCTATCTAAACTCGTCGTCAGTCTCAACGATGGCCTCCAAGCTCCTCGCCTCCGCACTCCGCCGATCATCGCCCACAACCGCCCCTCCCCTCCGCCGCCTCCTCTCCACCTCCGCCGCGGCTGTAGCCGAGCCCTATGAGGACGCGTCCTCCGGCATCGTCATGAAGGGCGTCCGGATCTCCGGCCGCCCCCTCTACCTAGACATGCAGGCCACCTCCCCCGTCGACCCCCGCGTCCTTGACGCGATGCTCCCCCTTCTACCTCCACCGCTACGGCAACCCCCACTCTCGCACCCACCTCTACGGCTGGGAGTCCGACCTAGCCGTCGAGTCCGCCCGCTCCCACGTCGCCTCCCTTATCGGCGCCTCCCCTAAGGAGATCGTCTTCACCTCCGGCGCCACTGAGTCCAACAACATCTCCGTCAAGGGCGTCATGCACTTCTACCGCGACAAGAAGCGCCACGTCATCACCACCCAGACCGAGCACAAGTGCGTGCTTGATTCCTGCCGTCACCTCCAGCAGGAGGGCTTCGAGGTCACCTACCTCCCCGTGGGCCCGGATGGGATCGTCGATTTGGAGCGTCTGGGCTCTGCAATCCGCCCCGACACGGGGCTGGTCTCGGTCATGGCGGTGAATAACGAGATTGGGGTCATACAGCCCATGGAGGAGATTGGGAGGATTTGCAAGGAGTTCAATGTTCCCTTCCATACTGATGCTGCTCAAGCTCTGGGAAAGATCCCTATTGACGTTGAGAAGTGGAATGTGAGTTTGATGTCCTTGAGTGGGCACAAGATTTACGGGCCGAAAGGTATTGGTGCTCTGTACATGAGGCGGCGGCCCCGGATAAGGGTTGAGCCGCAGATGAATGGTGGCGGTCAGGAGCGGGGCATCAGGAGCGGGACTGTCCCGACCCCGCTTGTAGTTGGGATGGGCGCAGCCTGCGAGCTGGCTATGAAGGAAATGGGGTACGACCACAGGAGGATCAGCGCTCTGCAAGAGCGGCTGCTTAATGGGATTAGGGAAAAAATAGATGGGGTCGTGGTTAATGGAAGCATGGAGAGGCGGTACACCGGAAATTTAAACTTGTCCTTCGCCTACGTTGAAGGGGAGAGCTTGTTGATGGGGCTGAAGGATGTGGCGGTGTCAAGTGGCAGCGCCTGCACAAGCGCAAGCCTGGAGCCCTCTTACGTGTTGAGGGCGCTGGGAGTGGAAGAGGACATGGCTCATACCTCAATTCGATACGGCATCGGGAGGTTTACTACAGAGGAAGAGATCGATAGGGCGGTCGAGCTTACAGTGCAGCAGGTGGAGAAGCTGAGGGAGATGAGCCCCCTTTATGAAATGGTCAAGGAAGGTATGGATATCAAGAAAATACAGTGGACACAACATTGATTGGATGGATGAAACCAGTTGCTGTTTTTCATGTACACAAGAGGAGACCTAACAGATGATGAAAGATGAAGGAATTGGAGTCCTGACATGAAGATTGGCCCATGAGCTGGAGCTGAGCTTATAATGGAGAGGTGAAAGAACTCCATACGCGTTTTCTTAGTAAATGAGGTCTAATTGTTGAAGTAGCAGTATATTGGCTGGTGTTTCTTATAGGATAAATTGGTTGAATGAATACACTGGCGACTATACATGAGGGCATTGTAATTGGTGATAGTTTGAGCTTGATGTTTGATATGCACTTTAGTAATGTAGAATGCGACAGAGCATCTCACAGAGCATTCATCCTTACTTGTTAAGAGGGTTATGGCTTATGCGAACTGTTCATGTAACAGATTCTGTTGCTCTTGTACTTTCCTCTCCATCAAAGACTCTTATCTCAATTCTATTTAGGCTTCCACAGCCGAAGATTATCTCATATATGTGGGGTAAATAAACCCTTGTTGTGTACATAGCTCATGAACAATGAAAGCTCCAATGGGAGACTGATTCTCTCATCGGGATTTCAACACACTCTTTTAACTACAATCAGTTTGCATACTAAACAAGAGGCCTTATGTAGCTTCTGCTTCTGGATCACTTCCTAATACCACATGCATTCATCGTCATGATTGAGCTAGATATATGACTGTGATTCCTAGGACTGCAGAAACAATGAACTGCATCCTAGTGTTTATTACTTAGCCACAAGCATTTATAGAAACACACACCTACTTAACCCTGCAGCTGTTCATCATGGGCTATATCACCAATTTGCACCATCTTTCTCAAGGTGTGGCACTCTGTCAACTGTTCCAACAACCGAAAGAAATTCGTAGTCATCAGTGTTGGCAAGTTCTTGTTTGGGGACATAAGGCTAGCGGTAACCTGCTGTGCTACTTGACTAACGTTCCAGGTGATAATAGTCTTCCAGGCAGTCTCAAGCAATTGATCTTTGGGATCAATCCACTCTTCCATTTTTATTTTTATTTTTTCATTCTCCATGCCTAGTCTTTGCTTTTAGTCCCGGTCTCTAACCCCTATATTGTCCAGAGTCATGTTAAAAACAAACACTAATAGAACAGGAAACAAGAGATACCATCTCGTCATTGGCCATGTTTAGCCTAATCTAAGGGATGCCGTCTCGTCACTTGCCATGTTTAGCCTAATATATTCAAGGTGCTTTCCATCCATTCAAAATGTCAAATAGAAAGAAACCTTTCAGGTTATAGAAGGGCTCACTGCCATCAAGTGCCGAACCCTGCAGGGTCTATACTTGCACTTGAAATAGGTGGAACCGCATCAGGATCAGCTTCCTGAATAATTTGATCTAATGAACTTGGAGAATGTGCTTTTACCTCAGCTAAGTTTCTGAGACCAGCGAATAAGGAAGCTGCAATTACAGCATCAGACAGGGAGAGCTGGGCTCCCCAAGGTAGTCCATCCTTTTTTCATGATGTTGGCATGCCTGCAATATTTTAGATTTGATCTGTTAGCAATCATTTATACCTGGAACAGGGGAACATAGTTTTACAATTTTGGGGACAACCTGTAGGCATGTTAGATGGAATTAAGTGTGGTGGCAATTTCTGAGTTATTTGAAACATGCCAATAGCATACATGCCAAGGGCCACAATAGCTATAGCTCATCAGGACAATATAATCCGTTTATATATCATTCTGGTATGAAGTGGTCTAATACTTCATTTAGATGATCGGTTGTATGTTTAATCTTTCTATGGGTCATACCTTTTCTTCGGCACGAGATTGGGACACCATGGTCATTTTCGTTTCTATCTTCAGTTTAGAGGGGATATTGCATGGGCATTAATGAATATGGCTGTCTGCCATGGGTTTCACCAGTTATGTGGAGACCCTGATCTTCACTTCTCTGATTCTCCAAGCATTGGTAGGCTGAACTAACCAACTGCATCTTTTCTCTTTCTGAATCTGCAACTCCTACACCTGCTTATTTTTACTCTATTGTTTTGGAACGATAACTGCGAATGATATTTTCACCTTCGACATGAGCTCTTAGATTTTTCTGTCCCCATCTCTCATTCAAGTCTGTACATACTCCAACATGTTTAGCTTAATGTAAGCTTTCCTGTGGAAGACTCTTAAAACCCCACTAACCCCATCAATAAACTTGCTTCTATGTTTCCTCCCCTTAATCTTCCACTTTTTTGTTTCCATTCAGTAATAAATTTGATCATGCTTTATAGGGTAGGACGGCACTACATTTGATTCCTTTTGCTCTTGACAATTAACACAATAGAATTGTTAACTATGACCTTTCTGAATTTTTAATTACCTTGCCTTTGATGTGTAGACTCATTTGGGAAAAATTTCTTTATGTAAATATGATACCGAAGCTTGAGTAAGAAATTCCACCTCACTCAGAGGGAGTCAAGTGCCATAGGAGAATAATGGGTCTTTTTTATGTGGGCTTGTCTTATCCCTATTCGGTAATGTTTGAGCTAGCATTTCTGGGCTCCATTCTTTGATGGAAAGGTCGAAGCCTGGACATACCATGGTCTTTCACAGTGGATCCTCCTCAAATGTATCAGTGGAGTTTGCTGATGTTAACATTGGAGTGTTTGCCTTTCGTCTTTATTCACTTAAGGTATATGTATCTAGCTATCTCATATGCTTAAATGGTGTTAGACACGGCCAAGTTCTGTCTCATCATTGATGCTCTTCTACTCTGTTGTTTTCTTCTTCTCCGTGGCTTACTATGATCTGCGGGCATTTTTAACATCACATTTCAATGTCTCGTTCTTCATGTTTATCTCATTGCCTTTCTTCTCTGTCGGCAGTTGAACGTTCTACTTTCTCACGTCGAATAAATTTAGCTTGTGAAACATGTTTTATGATGTGTGCCTCTGATTTAACGCAGAGAAAAAGGCGATGGGCGGCACTTCTATGTGCAATGCCAGTCGTTTCATTTGCTGTCGCATCAAGATGCCCACACAGACTTGGATTCTGTCACATTGTTTCCGATTCTGCTTATTTAGCTGCTTCTGTGGTTTTGGCCTTGGATTTGGTTAAGAGGGAGCTGCGGCGCACCGCATAACGCCAACCTAGAGCGAAGCTTTGTGGCGTTCTGTTTCTTTTCTAATGGATTTCTTGTCGTTTGTATAATTTATAATTTCCATGTTTTGATATCCAGCGAAATTTAGTGGGAATATAGAAATTGCTTTTCTCTACCAAATCCCTACAAAGTTCCTCACTTTTCTGAATTTATCTTTTGCGGGGTTCACCTTCCTTCTTAATGCACAAGGAGAGGTATCTTCAGTCTTGGCAATGGAGGGCAGGAGTAAGTATTCTGTATAAGGGATTGCCGTGGAATCCGGATCGTAGGATGCAGATGGAATTCTGGAAATACTTTGAATTCTGAAGCAAAGTTATGGAGATTGATTGAGAGATGGCCTGAACTTAGCCCCAAGGATGACATATTTGTAGCAGTGAATCCTCATTTACCACGGAAGTGACTATTAACTCTTGAAAGTACAACGCTAATATAGATTTCTCTATGCATGTTTCGTAATTCAGCAGAGAATGAACTAATGATTGCGGGTGACTTGTTATGGGTTTCGGAAGTGATGAGTCATCCAAAATCATTCGGACAGCCAAGGGAGGGCAAACCATGATATGTTGCCTGTTCTCTCCTTGCAAATACCTCTCGTGGCGAAGTGAGGGTGTTTGAGTACAACACCTCTTGATTTCACCTTTAGGAATACGATGAAGCTTTGCTAATCAACTATTATCTAGTTAGGTGACTCGAGTTGGCATAGTGGCATCGCTGCATCGTGGTAATCTTGGAGATCAAAAGCTCTCTCCTCACTTCTAAGTGAACTTTGTCGTTCTTCGTGTCTTCTACTTGAAGAAGGCATGGGCAATCTTTTGCAGGAAGTAAAACTGAAAGCCTCTCACTCCGCAAGTTTCTATTTGCTACATGAGCATTGAGTACATCTATGGCTTCGATCTACCCAGGCGATGCATGCTGTTGGTTTCTATTTGCTATGTCCTATGTTTGGTAGCTGCAAAAGTTGAACTTGGATGCGGTGAACTTTATGGGTGACTGTCGCGACCCTCTCGAGATTCGTTGGGCCGGAACACTCTCGAAGGTTAATGGGTTGTCATCGTCCAACTTGCGATAAATGGATTTCAGACGCGGCTCCTCTCAAGGCTCATTACCCAAATTGCAACGGCGAAGGAATTAAAATCGGGGTCGACCTTTCAATGCGGTCTATTGACATGTGCATAGTGTAAATGCTTCGGAGTCGTCTCCAATCTTTGAAAAAGGTAGATTAAAAACCTCGTCGAGCAATGGAAGAGGTCGCACAACTCACACGGACCGGAGAAGTGGGATCGAGGACTTAATTACACCAATATCGTAATTAACGCCATTTTGGTACCTAAGTCAAATGAATTTTCTAACCTCAGAATTTTATGCAAACGAGTTGGGGTGAGAACCCTAAAATCTAGGAATTCATGCGAGACGGGAGTAACCCTAGCAATCACAAACAATAAAGTAAATGCGCGAATCAAGGAATCAATAATACATAGATAAATCGCATCAAATCAACACGTGGCATTCCTAATGTAGCCCTAATGGCTTAGAGAGTGAGTATTCGGAGTACAAAAGGAGTTCCAGAATGATGTCGAGGTGATTCGCCCATAAAGGGTAAAATCATAATTTTGGAAAAATAGAAGACAATTTGCCCATAAGGGCGTCATTTTTCAAAAGAATTCGAAGACCAAAGCAATGGAAATAGGATCGGCCAATTGAATGTGGCTATTTCCTATTTTCTGACATTTTTCTGAATTTTCGAAATTTTTAGAGATAATTCAACCTTAAGGGAAAATCATCACTTTCAAAGGAATGGAGGAAAACCAAAAAATAGGATTGGCCACAAAATGGCACATTCCAATTTTTGGGATTTTCAAATTTTTGGGAAATTTTCTCAATTTTTTCCAATTGTTTTTTTAAATTTTCTATGATTGTTTTTAAAAGAATTCGTTTTAAAAAGATTTTTGAATTTTTTTATTAAAAAGAAATTACTCAGGCTGGGTCGGGTTACCCGACGAGGAGGTCGACCCGGTCGGCGTGGGTCCGGATCGGCCTTGCCAATACAGCACCGCTTCGCCATTTATGCTTGAATTTTCAAAATTTTTAAATTTTTTTTTTCAATTTTCTAATTTTCCAGCCGAAAGAAGAAAAGCCGCGCCTCAAATTTCATCACGTGGCGGCTTCGGGAGCTTCGATCGGGCACCGAGATCTCCAGACAAGATTAGGCCACATGGCTAGTCCACGGCCCTCCGATCTAGCATTCAAAATCAACGATTCGAGCACGCCAGGTGTGCGTTCTCGACGCTCCGATCTGGGAGCGAATCTAAGGTCGGGAAGGAATGGGCCACGTGGCTAATCCATGGCCCACTGATCTTACAATCAGATCTACGATATAGATCGGGCGACGTAGCTAACCCACAACTGTCCGATCGAGGGCATTTTATTTGTTCCGAAAATGATGATTTTTTTTTCTGAATTTTCGAAAATTGATTCAACGATCAGATAGTGACATGCTGCCAAACTTGGGCCACGCGATCATAAAAATATTCGAAAATCTGAATAGTTTTGAAAAAACATTTTATTTTGCGGTTATCCTGAATGCAGATTCAGAATGTGACAGCTGCATTTATGATGAAATGTGACGATGATACATCCATAAAGGGTGGATGCCGTCTTTCATGAAATTGACGGCATCTCTTCCAAAAAGTCTCTTTATATGGGCAATCTCAATCTCTTGCATCGTCCACTTAGAAATGGAAAGTGGGCAGTTACTTATGAGGTGGGAGACTTCTGTGGTTATACTGATTATTGAATGCAACACCAGTTTGTCCTTCTGTTTGTTACTTGGAATTAGATGATTATTGCAGGATTGCTAGACACTTTTCTGTTAGCATAGTTACTCAGCAGCTTGATAGTCGCCCATGGGATCTTTCATGTTCTCAGATGAGACCAACAAAGTTCACTAGATGTTATCGCCTTGAAGCTTGAATAGAAGGCATTTGACAGATGCACACACGCATGCACACTTATTTTCTGTATGCCCTGTTGATGATTAAGTTCAGTTTCATTGTAATCGACCTTTTGCTATGCATCTTGCTGAACAATTCGAAGAGTACAGCGAATTTGTAGTAGTTTGCTGCATTTTTTGTATGACATGATAATTCTCTCAAAGTGATGATTATTGTCCAACATGACAGGAATGGTCAGAAGAAATATACCCTCCATATGCCAACGGACCAGGATGTGTCATTTCAAGTGATATTGCCAAGTTTATCGTTTCTCAACATAGAGTCCGAAGCCTCAGGGTGAGTTTCCTGTGTGGTTTTCGTAAGAACATATATATCCTCCAAGCTATTTTTTTTTAATGGATGAACTGTTATATGTTTTGCCTGTGGGTAGCTCTTCAAGATGGAGGATGTGAGCATGGGGATATGGGTGGAGCAATTCAACAGTTCTGTGCCGGTGCAGTACTCACACAGCTGGAAATTTTGCCAATATGGTTGCATGGAAGACTATTACACTGCACATTACCAGTCTCCTAGGCAGATGATCTGCTCGTGGGACAAATTGGCGAGGGGTCAACCCCAGTGTTGCAACTTTAGATGACGGAGTAAGAGACAAATCTCGTCTTTAAGATTCAGCCGTACATAGTCCTCTTCGGCTTCTTGTAATTAAGCCTGCATCTGGTTAGTTCCGCTATATCATGAAGTAGGTCAGGCTGGCAATCCCAGCAGAGAATGTGATAAAGAAATTTTGACTGGGATATATTGTGCCATTGCACTGGCTGTTTTGATCGAGCTGCGTGTAATTTCGGTTCGGTCATCTTGAACGGAACCCGTTTGCTACTGGGAAAATGTCTCAGTGACGAAGGAGTAGGCTATTGATAGAAGCATCAACTGAATTGAACCAATAAGAAGTTCATGAAAACTTTGTATTTTGAGCGATTTGCTACATGTTTCGATCGTTCGAATTCGTTACGGTGCATGTGGCTTTGCTTCGTGGAAAAGAAAGAAAGTCAATGTTGTGTTAACTGTGGTGGTGCTGCGGATGGTGGTAAGGCGATGTGACTGTTTTTGGTAAATACAATCATATCAACATGTGGCTCGCTTATGCTCGAGTTTTATCCAACAATTTAGTTTTCAAGATCACTTTAGTAAATCTCTATTACTATCAAATCTCTAATTCTGCATATTCTGGAAGTAAACGCACTAATTTATATTGAAATTATTGTTTAAAAGTAAAAAAAAAAAAGTTTAAAAATAATTGTTAATTTTTCGGGTTTTGAAAGAGGTTATAAATAAATGACTCATAAACGAGCTTTAGATGCTATTTATGTGCATGTGGTCACCCTCCACCTAGTGGTATGCAGAATTTGACAATGGAGGTGGACACACACACACACACGCAAAAAAAGCACAACTTGACTTTGATACAAAGTTAGAATGTTCATTTTAAAAGCTTAAAACAATAGATAAAAAGGAGACCACATGTATATGAAACACATATAAATCCATTATCAAACGATGTGGTACATTTCAACACCCTGAGGTGTTGCACGTGAAAGTTGACTAAAGTGGTGAGACACCCATGCCAAAGGTGTAGGACCTAATTATGATACTATTTTAAAAAGTTTAACTCAAAATTTAAATTAATAAGTGGAAATAAACTATACATTCTCCTTTTTTTTTGGTCAAACGATGTGAAATGTTTCAACACGATTCGCAAATCCTACAAAAGTTGCAGGTGCTCAAGGGTTTTCCATTAACACAAGGAGATTTTGTTCTATGTGCTCAAGGCTTTGATTTTCTCTTTGTCTCTAGGGTTAGTCCTTTTCCTTATAAACTTCTATGGCTTTTCAATGATAAGTTTAGCAAAGAAATTCTTTGATACGAACTCTTGAACAACTATATGGACATTATACAAATTCGCAAGTATAGTTGGTAGAATGGCAGATACTACAAACCTATTTTTACCTGAGCGATTAAAAACTGTTTTTTTTTCTATATTTTTTAGGAAAGTGAGAAATCACATAATTCTCTTCTTAAAGCATATGCTACAATAGCCAAAATCCCATCTAAGGTAGGCTTTTGGTCTAATTTATCCCTTGTATTTGTTTGACATAATAAGAATACCCGAAAACTTTTGAGCATTACCTATAAGAGTAGCTTCACATAGGGTGTGTCTGGTCGGCATTTGCAAGGAGTTTTATATCTCCAAAAGCCTCTTGAAGAGGCATTTGATGATATCCTCATAATTTTACTGCCTTACAAATTAATGTGACCCATTTAACTATCCTTTCACATGTAGTTGTTCGCACTCGAGATTCACAATTGAACCAAGACTAACTGTAGCCTTAACAGATTATCCTTTTGGAACAGATTCCAATTTCCTTCTACTTGGATAGTCCGGCTTTTATAAAGTCGTTTGACTTTCTAAAAGCTCCTTGAAGTGTTCTATCATCAATATGTACTGGAGCTCCTTCGGCAAGTCCTACGGATAGCCTATGATCTAGGGCTAATTTTATAGTATCACTGCCATTAAGATTAGCCACTCTTTTTACGAGGATTTAAAATGAATGGTGTAACCTTTTCTATCCACATTTTTTGAACTTCAAATACTTGATTTGAAAGCATGTCTCTCATGCTTCTTTTAATTCTTCTCATTCTCAAATAACATCAAGCCTTTCATTGGCCAATTTTGGTTTGCGATCAACCATTTCTACTTTTTAGAATTGTCTAGTTTATTTTTTATAAGAAGGAAGAATAAATTAGGCTTTTCAAAGAAGCTATATCCCTGATGGCAATCCTGTAAATACTTGAAGCTGTGAAGGGTATAAAGGTAATAAAAAGAGTTTCCTACGCAGGCCAACGGTTGGCCACATTTGTCCTCGGAGTTTCTGTGGAGGATAAAAGTAGTTAGGGCTCATATTTTATTCGAGGCCCATCTTCAAAGTAAGCCTAGTTCATGAATTATTGTTATATCTAGGAATATTGTGCAACTATACAGAGCCCACAAGGTATAAGGCCTAAAGGAGGATGGCCCAAATGAAGAGTTTCGCCCATTTATCCACACTTTCAAATTATGGAAAAATTATCGAGAAAATCCTAAACTTATTATAATTATGCCAATTTAGTTCTAAATCTTTTTTTTTGCCAATTCAGTCCTAAACTTTTTACAATTGTGTCAATTCGGTTCATTCGTCCAATTTTGGTGGTCGACACCAACGTGAACGTCGGCTACACCAACCGTCCGTCGATATAATATTTTTGAATTTTTTATTTTTACTTGTCTTCTTTTCTTTTCTTTTTTTTCCCCTCTCTACTGTTCTCCTTCCTCTCTCTATGCTTCTTGCTCCTAGAGATTGAAGATAACAATCATGCTCCCATCTCTCCCTCGCGGCGGCTCCTTCATCCTTGGGCATCCGGTACGGGACCATCGCCGTGGTTGTGTGAGGCCGTGCCTCGCCAGCCCAGATTTGGCGAGGCTCGACCTCGTGCCTCGTTGGGGACGGCATGGCGAGGTCTCGGCTGGCCTCTCCCGGCGATGGCAAGGTTGAGCCTCGCCGGATATGGGCCGGCGAGGCAAGGCCTGGCGCAACTACGGTGAGGTCGAGCCTTGCGAGACTCACCCTCGCTAGTGGCCGCGAAGGCGACCTTTACCGGAGGCCCGTCGCCTCTGGATCAACTTCTTGATCACAAGACAAAAACAGTTCAAGCGAGATCGTTCATGGTCATCGTCATCTTCAACGTCTCTTGGAGGAAGCGAAACGGCTCTTCGGATCGGGAGGAAGAAGAACAATAGAGGAAAAAACAAATAAAAAAGAAGAAAAGATTAAAAAATAAACAAAATATTCTAAAATATTATGTCGTCGGATGGCCAACGCCGGCCGATGTTCACGTTAGCGCCGGGAGGTCAAAATTGATCGGATGGACTGAATTGACACAATTGCAAAAAAAAAAAAAAAAAAAAAAGTTTAGGACCGAATTAACATAATTGCAATAAATTTAGGATTTTTTTGATAATTTTCCCATCAAATTATCAAATACATGGTACAAACAAACTCCTTACTAGAGGTGTCAAATGGGTGGGTCGGGTCGGGTTTGGGTCGGGTCAAATATGGTCCGACCCATACCGACCCATCTAACCCATTTTGACCCATATTTGATGACCCATATCCGACCCGACCCGCAATTGACTCATACCCGACCCAACCCGTTTTGACCCATATTACAAAAAAAAACACACAAATATTCAAGAAAAACTTGTACAACTCATTTAACCTATTTTAAACTCTTCACATGTATGTATTACTAGATAAAAATTTCACATCAAATAAAATAAATAAATTAAACGATAATAAAAATTAGCAAATAAAATAAAAATGATGTTACTAAAATACTTTCATGCAATAAAAATCTAGTGAATTTTTAAAATTTTTATTTTATTTTTCTATTTTAAAAAAATTATTCAAATTTTTTATTATTAAAAAATTATTTTTATTTTATTTTGCTTTTCTTTTTTCTTTCTTTTTTCTACGATGACCTACCGCGGCGATGGCGGCGGCTTGAGGCCGGGGGATTCGGTGGCTGCGGCGGGAAGTCGAAGCTCTCGGCAATCCCGAGCATCGGCACGAGTGCCAAGACAATTATGAAGAGTTTCTTGAATCCCATTTTGTACTGGATACGAGATCGAACTCAACGAAACATTAAAGATGTGAATTGCGAAGGATGTGGGGAATCTAGAGGAGTCTCGAGTGTGGTTTATATAGAGGTATAAAAAGGAAAACGATGGAGATGCGAGAAGGGGCGGGCGCGGGCAAGGCGGTGATGGGTTTGGTTGGGGCTCACGGGGTGGCGATTGGCCATGTATGCAGGCCGAAGAAGAGTGCATAGCAACATGGAAAGATGCTGAAATCTCTCTTCGGACAATGGGGAGAGTGCGTGGGGAATTTGCGGGTGGTCCCACATTCGTGACGAGCACCAATCGATTGTTTCTTGTGAAAAGTTCAATGTGAACCGGGGAAGGAGAGGCGAATTGAGGGCACACCTCTTAAGCGCACACCGAGCTTAAACATCTGGAATTTTCCTTCCTTTTTTATGGGTAAAAAATGGGTCAAAAATGGGTTATATGTGGGTTTTATGTGTAACCTATATTTGACCCATCAATTTTGCTTCAATTTTTTGGACCCATTTTTACTAGGCCCTCTAAAAACTAACAACCCATGTTGAACCCATTTCTTTTAAATATGGGTCAAATATGGGTCCTGGACCCATATTGACAGCTCTACTCCTTACTCATGTTTAGTCTAACAACCCTAATCATGTCACTATTCTCTTTGTGTTGCGTTGACCCAAATGCTGTCGTCGGAGCTGGTTGTCGTCGGAGATCTAGTGAACATTTTCCGCATCATCACTGACGTTGCCATACCAACTTCGCCATCCACTTCGCGCACCCTGTTCGGGTCGAACGTAGTATATTTATATTTGGTAGTCGTCTCTTATGGTGTTTGTCGGCAACGAGAAGGCAGTGGAGTGCCGGTGGAGCCATAGACGGAAGGGAAAGCCATGGCTGAGGTCGAAGACGAGGTCAAACTATTAGTTTTATCCGATTAGAAGACAAGTACCTCTCTTGAAGGCAAAGATACAGGAAAAACTCAATGAATGCCAAAATTGTCCATGGACATCAGTATTTTCCTTTAGGCATGTGGACCTAGAAAAGATAAAGAAATAGAAGCCGAGTTCTACTCGATATTAAACTAGGGCTATGCTAATATAACGGGACCGTTATTCCTAGAAAATAACGGTGCATTCCGGACCACAAATACTTTTTCCCTAATGATGGGCAACCATATAATTAGCTTTCGATCATATATTGACTTTCATTTCCAAACATTTTTCACTAGTTTCATACAAACTACGAATGACATATTTGATCACTACCTGAACTTAGGACTTTTTACTAGTGAAGCAAAATATATATAGAGAGTGAGTAAAATTACATCAACGGTTATACCATACTAAATTTAGGTTAATTGTATGAAAAAAAAAATTGTGACATTTGGAAATTGATATTTTTGTCCCTGAATCCTTTCGTGTTTATATGAATTTTATTTTTTTGTCTACGAGAAACTTGTTTTCATCTAGCAAGGAACTATCTTGCATATGATCGAACTAAGTAACTCTTGTCACATGATCAAAAAATTTGTTTGGAAGCCCCAAAAGTAAAAATAAATCACACCCCTGTCGCATGTCCAAAGCTAATTCAAATTCGCGTATTTGCAATTTAATTGACATAGACAATCGAAAAAATTAATAAAAGAAAACCACAACATGCTCGTATAACACAAGCTATCATTTTTGGAATTTGGTTTTGATAACCTAGGCTTAATAAGTTTTATTAAAATCAGAATTATTGTTCAAATCGTTCAATGCGGTCCAAAAAGCACAAATTACTATAAATGGGATGTCAGCAGATACTTATGGATGTCATAGGAATAAGAAATTAAACAAGTATACCGGTTTATCAAGAAAAATGAGCCGCGGCTAATGGATCATATTGAATATTTGACGATACATTCCATACATTGCTAAAAAAAAATCAAATGATGACACTCACACACATATAGATGTTGAACTTTTTTCTATTTCAATTATGGGAACGTGAATCTTTCGAGATTCACGGCACGCGACTTCCCGTGACTTGTCGATTCAACTTGTTGAGGGCAACACCGTTCGCTAACTTATTTCTTTCCAACCCCTCCAAAAGGGATCTTATCAATTGAATTGAAATTGATCGAAAAACAGCTCTAGCCCTGGAATTGCAACATATCCGAAAGCTAGCCACTCTTTTTACAAGGATTTGACATGAATGGTGCAACCTTTCCTATCCACATTTTCTGAACTTCAAACACTCGATTTGAATGAAGCCTTTCGTTGGCCGGTAAAGTCATCATTGTGGCAAGAACGTATTTCCCTTCTTTTGTATCCCCGTAATTTTCCCGAGCTAAAGATATTTGTCAAGAGGGCATTTACTTCATAATATAATCCATCAAACATGTAAGAAGATATATCTGGCTTCCTATCAACCCTTTTTATTTATTAGAATTGTCTATTTTATTTTTTACTAAGAAGGAAGAGTGAATTAGGCTTTTTAACGAAGCTACTACTCTGAGGGCATTCCTGTAAATACTCAACGCTGTGAAGGGTAAAAAGGTAACAACAAGAACTTTTAACGCAACGGCAAAAGTTGGTGCGTTTAGCTTCAAAGCAAGTCCAAATTCATAAAATTATCATTATATCTATTCGCTCGTTTTGTGACGAGCAAATCTTTTACCGAAATTCGTCATTCGATTTTTATTAAGAGGATTCGATGGCTCAACTATCAAGGAGGATTCGCGAAAAAATACCAAGCAATAGAAGTATATGAAAATGGATTTGAAGTAAACGGATCATATATAGATTTGAGATCAACAAAGGGCTAAACCTCTACAAATTAGTTATAATACTCTTAAAAAGCAATAGATGACTGGGAAATAAACTTGGCAACTTTGAACTAAGAGTGCAGAAAATATAAATGGCAACGAAAGTTAGACCGCAAAAGAGGATAAGTGTTTTTTGGGTGTTCTATTTATCCGTTGTTCTCTTTTTCATCCCTACATATTTGCATCTTTTTGCATTTTGCAATTGCTCGATCGATTATCTTCATGTTTTCAAATCTTGAATCTTGGCGCCTTCAATAACTTTCTTTTTGCCCACATTTTCCATCGTTTTTATCTACCAAAATTTGATCTTCAACTACAACAATGACTTCGAATTTGAATTCTTTCAAGTAACTTTTCACGATCTTCTTGTGTTCATTGCCTTCATTTTTTTGCTCATAACTTCTCCACGGATGTGACTAACTTGGCCGACTCATGGTTCTCTTTGTTCCCGCATTCCTCTATTATTGGTTTTATGTGATTTTCGGTATGTTCCTAAATCTTGCTGAATTTCAAGATTCAATGGTCTTATTCCCCCACTTCCCGAATATTAAGTTTAACCTTCTTGTTATTGTCGATATGTCGCAATCAACTTACTGAACTTCGGGAAGTGGTTTATCGCTCTCGATTTACCGACTTCGAGACATAGTGATACTGACGCTCATTAGGTATTTGTGCTTGTTATTATTTTGATGTCAACAAATGCCCCATTTTAAAAGAATTAAAGGAGTTTTAATTTTTTAAATGCCAAAGACTAAAAGTCACTTACTTTTTGCTTCAACCGCCATTTTGCTACCTTGTTTCGCGCGATTGCCTTTTCAACCCCTTTCACATCGGTTTATATATAGCCAGCTATCCCTACACAATTAGACTTCTCGCATTCGGACTAGCTTTTTGAGACTCATCTTCTTCGTTGCTCTCGCGCCCTTTTGCCTTCTCGACTCTTAAGCCGCAAGAGCTGGGACATTGGCTCTATCTTCCCGCATAAGTTGGCAATAAATCTCCCGAGAAAATTAATCTTCCCAAGCACAATCCGAAGTTGCTTCTTTGATGTAGGATGAGGAAGCTCCATGCTAACTTTTGTCTTGTTTCTATCAATCTCGATTCCCTTTTGATTGACCAAGAAGCCTAAGAAGTTTCTTGCTTGAACTCCGAAAGTACATTTAGTTGGGTTCATTTTTAGCTTGTATTTCATCATCCTAATAAGGGCTTGCTCAAGATAATTTAGGTGATTTTCCTAAGCCGACTTCACCACTATGTCATTAATGTTGACTTTTATGAATTTACCAATCATATCATGAAATATAAAGTTCATTGCTCGATGATATGTTGCTCCCGTATTCTTCAACCCGAAAGACATGACAACCCATTAGAAAGTCCCAATAGCTCTAGAACATCTCGAATGATGTTTTCGGACATCTTCTTTAGCAATGAATATTTGATTATATCCCAAATGATAATCCATTACGATAACATCTCACTACTCGATGCCGAATCTACTAACATATTTACCATAGGCATCTGATATTTGTCTTTCGAAGTAGCATTGTTAAGATCACGGAAATCAATACATACTTGTAACTTTCCGTGCTTCTTCTTTATTGGAACAATATTTGAGATCCACTCCACATACTTAACTATCTCGATGAATCTTACCCTTAGCAGCCTTTTCTATCTCTTTTTTGACTTTATCAACCACATTTGATGCAAACCTTCTTGTTGGCTATTTGTATAGGCGAAATCCTTTCTTAATTGGTAGACAGTGCTCAACAATATATCTTAATAGGCTAAGCATCTCGTGATAATCCCAAGCAAAGCAATCTCCGTACCTTTTAATTAACTCAATCAAGTATTTCGAAAAAGCTCAATTAATTTTTCGAAAGCTTTAATTTCGGTTTCCGTTGTAACAAACCTCACCGACGTGGCTGCCACATGGCCACCACGTCAGCGACATGTGGCGCTGACCGAGTCAACACATGTTGACTGGTCAATGCCTTCGTAGGAGAAGAGGATCGGCGTCGACGATTCTCGCCGGAATCTCGATTCCAATGTCGAAACTAGCTTGAAATCCTACGATTTTGATGTAATTCAAATCCTCATCAACCCTATACTAACATATCTCTATTTTTCAGCCAAAAAAGAGATCTAGAACCGACCTATCCGATACCTTGCCGAGCACCCATGTTCGGCGAAAACGCAACCTGGCACACTTCACGTAAATCTTCATTCCAAAACATCCAGTACCATCATAATGAGTTAAAAGTGCTTACCTGACGATCCTATGACCTCACCTGCGTGCGAAATGAGCTTTGAAGAAGTTTGGGAGTCGGCGCAAGGTTTTTTATGCAGTAAAAGCACAAAGCAAGGAAAGACTCGTGATTAGTAGGTGCTCCAGACTCATCTAGACCTAAAATATCTAAGGACGAGCTAATGGAACGAGGTCTGCCATTAACGAAGCTTTGGCCGAGCTCACCTGTTTCAGGGCTTCCAGCGAAGCTGACTAGGTTTAGTGTGTTCGTAAGGCTGAGACGAGGCCAATGGTGGCGGCAACGGCGTTCAAAACCGCCTGGATCGTTGGAGAATCCAACTCGAAGCTCTCGGACCCGAGGTCCTTCAATGGCGGCCCGACGACAGAAGAACTTTTCTCTCTATCCCTTTCTGTCGTGTCGTCCACCCCCTCCTCCAACTGACTCTCCCCGACAGATTTTATATCCTCGCTTCCAAGCTTGTTTCTCGATTTCCTTCTAGAAGCCCCGCCCCTCCCCCCATTCTGTTACAAAACCGAACAGAAAAAGGCCACCCGAGCTCTTGATTTGGGCGAGTCTTTGTCACGTGCTGAGCGCCGGAGACAGGTGCCATTAGGCACGTTGGTGCCGGGCAGGATCCGGCGAAGGTGTCGGAATCCAAAAGCTTCGCCCGACCCCCTGAATCAATCTTCAATCGGATCTCCCCCTTTTCTGTTGCACGACCTGAAAAGAGAAGATGAATAGTACCGGGTTGCCAGGTCGGATCCACCTGACCCGGCGGCGAGAAAAAGAGCCAAATTGGGCTAACAATTAGCATTTTTTTTTCACAAAATTGACGTCAGATGCGGCTTTCCCAGCATGGATTACCTCTGAAAATGTGATTTTTATGCAAAATACTACTTGAATAGATTAAAAACCCCAAATGTGAAATACGATCCGAAAATGATTTTTCCCTATTTCGAAACCTTAATGAATGAATTAGCGCAATCTAAGCCCACCATTAGGTTTAGAACGTCGAGAACTATAGCGTAGAAGTCTTGAGATTTCATGGGTGTCTCTTGGGAAGATTTAATTTTGGAATTGGCGCGCTAGGGATTAAAATAAAAGAAGTTTTTGTGCAATTAGGCCCCTAGTGCCAAAATTGAGCAAATTAGCACGCAATTGGACCAGGACGTAAAATGGGATATTAGAGAACAATTTCACAACTCCCAAAAAGTGAAGAAAGAAAATAAAATGACTCAAAAAGTATTTTTTATGCTCAATTTGGGTGTATGTTTGTGAAGGAACACATGGTTCTGAATTGAAATTTTCCAATTTTAAGAGGTCAAAATGAAAAGGGATTAAAAATAAAAATTCAGGTTATTTATATATATATTTTTTACCTCAAATGCTATTGTTCTTGATTTTTCATGTATTTTTGTATTTTCGAAAAATATTAAAAAATAAGAAAAATGCGAAAATTATTTTTTGTTCAAAATTGGTTCCTCATGCTTGATCAAGATCTCCAAAGTTGATTTTTCAATTTTATGAATTTTTGTGAATTTTTTTAAAGATTTTTCAAAAGAAAAACCGATTAAAAATCGAGGATCAACGGTGACTCTTGCTGGGCTTTGCTATTTTAAGTTGTGGTTTCTGTTTCTAGTTTTGTTGTGATGCGTAGATGGAAAGTGAGGAAATGACAGCACGCAGGGTTCAGGAAGAAACAGAGGACCGGTCCGGGCATAATATGAGCAAGAGCCTTAGCCATTTCAAATAGATTGAAACTCAAAGCCAGTAATGTCTGTTTGTTAGTTGTGATCAGTAAATGAAATCTCCAACTTTGTCATTGGTTGATTTTGTTTCAGAGAAAATTATGAATCATCGGATTTTCTGGTTTAATGACAACGCTTGATCAATTGTCCACTTCAGAGCATCTAACAGCATCGGCCTGAGCTGTAAATTGGTATTTACCTCGCCTTCAAGTTCAAGACGTTGAAAAAGCCAGCGATTGATAAATTGGCACTTGATACCTAGATGTAGAGTTCTGGAGCTCGAAAAATTCTCTAGTTTTTGTTCTGGCGATGTAATTCTATAACTCGTATAGTAGACACCGAGTTAAACATTTGTAGAACACACTATCTGCTGGAGCAGTTGGGTAGTGTGGACGGGATAATGTTCATGCTAGGACTTCTATTTGGTTATCTTTTCAGCTTGAGATGAGCCGTCCCTCCATTTCTTCTTCTCCTTTTCTTTCTTGTTTAGGAAAACATATGCCTTTCATTTCTTCAGAACGGAAAAGAACATTATCCATGACAAAGTGGGAGGTGGGCTCTTATGAGGTTTTGGTCCTTTTCATCTCAGAGATTGAATGGTTTAATTATCTGTCCTTGTCGTATAATACATGCACAAGCTCATGTTGCGGGCAGGGCTGAAAATCCCATCTCTCTTCCCATAATTTTACTGTTGTTCGAAGGTACGTGTGCCTTGCAGTGTGCCTGTTACTACTTGAGTTTTGCTGTTGCTCGAAAGTTGGGTGTCCGTAATGCGTATCTACTGCTGCTGCTACACGCGCACGAACACAATTGTCATTCTCGAAGCCCTTGATGCCGTTGCCTTTCCACACGGGCTTTTTTCTTTTAGGGTAAATGACACGGCTGATCTCTTAATTTTGGCCCCAAATACAATGTGGTTTTTGAACTTTAAATTTGTTTAATGTGATTTTGAACTTTTACCCAATGTACAATGTCGTCTCGAACTTTTAATTTGTTCAATGTGGTATCTGGATTTTTGGTACATGCCTAATTTAGTCTCCGTCTTGTATGAAAATATTCAATATTGTTCTTCCATTAATTCAAGTTCGGAACAATATTAAACATTTTCAAACAGTCTAGGGGCTGAATTGAACATGTATGAAAAGTTCATGGACGACATTGAACAAATTAAAAGTTCGCAGACGACATTACGTATTAGACTAAAGTTTATGGATCATATCGAACAAATTTCACATGCAAAGACAACATTGCACATTCAATCAAAGTTTAGGGACAATTTGTATCGGTGTCCATTTCTTTTATTTGGCCAAATTCCATTTTCATCCTCCATACGCTGGGTTTATCATGCGACGGACTCCTTGTTGAGACCAACTGGTAAAATGTCTATTGGAGACTCCATGAATTGCAACCAGCTAGTTCATCCTACGCCTCTTATGAGAAGGTCTGTTGGACAAGAGTGGAATGTTTCAACTCCATGGATGCATAAGAAATAAGGTAAATCATTCCCTAAGGGATTCAATTGCATTACTCGTACAATTGAATGTTGAGGGACATGTTTGGCTTCCTAAGAACGCTGACCGTGATGTCGATGAGTTAAAATAGATGTGCAATTGCAATTGACCATATTTATCAACTACGCTTTTCAATAGGAAATTGATTCAGGTCAATGTTGATGAGAAAGTGTCGTCGAGAAAAATGGGAATCTTTTTAAGTGCATTTGCAGTGATAAAGCTAAGTTATTAACTAAACTAGGTCAATGCTGTGAGTATTGACTAGAACTGCGTAATAGAATATGTTAAGCGTCAACAATGGAAGAGTAAATGTTAATCATCACAGGTAGTCTGATATTGATTGTGAATACAGTCGATGGCAGATGATCAAACGCTAATGTTGACCGCGAGAAGTCAATTCAATTAAGTCGATTGTTTTTCATCTATCTATGACAGCCGAGTTGATGCCATTTGAATCAATGCTAGTCGAGTCGAGGAGTGTTGACATCCACTCAAGAAGTTTGCCGGAGATCAAATCGAACAGAAGGATAAAAAGAGCAGGAACAATTGTTGCTGTCAAGCTCCTAGGACGGAACAATTACCATTACCAAAGGTGTCGACGGAAAGTTATTGCACGAATCTCCTTAAGACAGGACTAGCTATCCGTATCAAATATGGAGCAGAAAATTGATTTGAAGAGCGAGAACGGTTAAGTGAGAAAGGCCAGCCATCTATTTGGGCTTAATTATGAAGAAAACCGTAAATGAACTTGAGCTCGAGCTGGATCTCGAGTTTAGAAAGCTCAAAACTACGTAATTTCATGTGCTTTTGTGTTTATTTTGGCATTACTAGCTTTTGTTTCTTCAAAAAAATAGGAACTAGCTTACGCTTTGCTAGGTTCGCGAACTTGTCAAGCTGAGTATTGATGAGGTCTGGCTCGACTCAAAAGCTACCCAAGTAGCTCTACTCGAAATTAGATTGAACCGATCTTGAGTATTCATTGATTGAGTTTGAGCTATTCATGATTCGCTTGACTTGCCTTTAGATGGATCATTGCATTCTCCGTTACACAGTGTTACATCTAAATCACTTGATCTATAGTTACGATGTATGCAATCCACTCAATCTAAAGTCCGAAGGTGTTAAGGAGTCATAAGCCATGGGTGTCCCTGGAGCCAACCTTTGGGAAGTCGGCTCGAGCTTTGGGAACTGGGCATCGGCTTTGGGTCTTGGGCCTGATCTCTTTAGACTTGGGCTTGGCCTTAATGGACCTGTGCTCAAGCCCAATTACTAGACTCGAGTTCGCTGCCAACGACTCGGGAGCGGACATTGGATTCCTATGCCCAAGCACAAGGTCTCCAGTTTAAATGTCGATATCTAGTCATATTTTGAAAAATAATCCTTTATTTTTCAGAGAGGAAATCGTTTTCTAAATTTACGCATAGGTTATTCATGAACTAGGAAAAGCTTTATTGACTCAATTGTCTCGGCATGTGGATCCCTTAGGAATATATGAAAAATGTTTTATTAAAAGGAAAATCCAGCGAAACAAATGGAGCGGTGTGTTTGTTTGAGTGAAATAATTTTCGATAACTAGGTGCGTTTGTCTTGCAAGAATTGAACGATTTGAAAAATATTTTTCTAAAAATGGTCGCTTGTATTGGTTACAAAAATCAATTGAACGAAAAATATTTTTATTGCCCACGAAAATGTTTTGATATAAACTAATCTTGATAAAGATAACATTTGTCATTAACTAATTATTTTAGGAGATACAAGCGACCATTTTTAAGAAAATATTTTCCAAACCATCTATTTTTCGCTAAATAAATTGAGATACTTTTCTGGACTTTATTGTGTTTGATTTGCTAAAAATGATTAGTAAATGGAAAATCATTTAGGGTAAAAGAAAATATGCATGCTTAAAGTTGGGAAAAAATGTTCCTTAACATTGAAAATGGGAAAACATTTTCTAGATAATGATTTCCTGGAAGCATTTTCCTTAATCATAAAGTTTTTCCCAAAGCAAACACCCTCTTGTTTCATTGAAAACTCTATGATAAAGATACTCTTGGAAATTATTATTAACAACAATTATTAATTTTTATTTGTTTGGTGGTTCGGGAAACTCAAATCTAATTATGGAAAGTAGTCGCGATGGTTACTCTAGTGAAATAGACCCAAGGCAGATCCCAAAAATTACTTGAGTTCTTATGTAAATATTTGGCAACAGTTAACTCTACGAGATAAAGTTGTTGGAAATAATAAGCATGTACATGTCAAATGATTATATTATAAGCTTTTCTCTATCTATAACTTCTCTCTAATTTAAGTTAGAGTTTCTTACCAATCTCAAACTGATAAATATTTAACAAATTCATCACAAACTAATTTTTGGGTCATCAAAAACTGCAAACTAATTTTTGAATAATAAAACCCCAAACCGATACAAGCGTGACATATCTACCCTCTTTTAACTTATGTTAAATTTTACTGTGAAATTATTAAACTGGACGGCACATGGCACTTGCCTCGCTTGTCCTAGCAAGTAGAAAGGTAAATCTATTTGTTCACATGTGCTTTTGACAAAAGAAGGATAAGAGTCTTCCGATTATTAGGCTTTATGAAGCAAACTCCACCACTAGTAGAAGGTCTGCTCGGGATCCCGTAAATGTATTTGTTCATCTATGAGATTTCAAAGTGGACTTGTCGGTCGACTCGGTCATTGCCATGTGTCATCCGGCACAACAATTTCATGGTAAAATTGACCAAAGCTAATGAAAGGCAAATATATCACACGTATGCCAGTTTGGGATTTTAGGTGATCCAAAAATTAGTCAATAGTACATATAGTATCAAACTGGTACACATGTGGTACTTTGAAAGATTATCCGCACCATCCTACAATCACTTTTAATTTTTGTGCGTCACTTTTCAAAGTATAAACTTAACCTTGTCAACCATTTATACTTTGAAAGATTATCCGCACAATCCAACAGTCACTATTAATTTTTCTAGCTGAACTATAAGAAATTAGTCAATATTACATATAATATCTTTTAATTATTTTTATCCGGCAAGGGTGTCGCGACCTAAAAAATAAAATAAACAAGTTATCATTTTCGGCTAATGGATTATCAGGTTAATTAATTAACTAACCTAACTCGGACTCTCCCAAGTCCATACCAAATCGCAACTTAAGGTTCGAATGATTAACATGCAATGTGATTTGAATTTGGAGTCGCCACTAATCATTTTCGGTAGGTCGATTAGAAACCTAAATAAAATAGCGGGAGAAAACTATCTTATTTCGCGAACCGGAGATTAAGAGTCCGGGACTTGGTTACATTAATTACAACTAATGCCCTTTCGGTACCTTAAAATTCATGAAAAAAATAATGGATTTGACAAATTTGATGAATTCTACTTGAAGATCAAAGAATCAATTTTTTTGGGTTTTTCTTCCCTTGACATTTATTTGAAATAAAGAAATTACATGGAATTAGGATGAAATAGGTTCAAGATTACTCCCCAATTTGAATTCGTGCACCAAACTTGTGCTCCGGGCTTGTCTTGACCATTGGACCGATTTGATGACTTGTTAGGACCGAGAAATGTTTTGGTCCTATCTTTCCATCACGCTTCTTTCTCATCTCGCTAGAATTTCATGAGACTCGCAATCCGGGCGTTGATATTTTTCCCTTTTTGCTCTCCTTCTATTCTTGTATCATTGATGTCTCATCGTTGATATGCAAATGTTATTTAACATAAAAACGTAGAGAAAATCAATGTAAGAAAATCTGAGCTAATTTGTATTCGAAATTAAAGGAAATTAGGGAATCACTTAGCTTTCTTTTCTTGCGGCGAGCTTGAACGATGGGGATGGATCGTAGCTTGTGTTGATCGGTGCAAAAAATTGGCAATGGTAGCACCGAGCTTCAAAACACTCAAGCCCTCTCAAAACTCTCTCCAAATTTTTTCTCAAGAATTCTCTTTTTCCTCTCTAAAGAATTCCTCTCAAAAAACTCTCTCAATTCTCTTTCACCCCAAAAACTCTCTCCATGCTCTCCTACTCCCCAAAAACTCTCCCTTCTCTTCAAGAATTCTTCTTCTTTTATAAGGCAAAGTTCTTCATCTTTCATTCTTCATCTTCATTTCCTCACCTTCCATTTTCATCTTCTCTTCTTCATCTTTATCTTCTCTTCTTCATCTTCATTTCCCACCTTCCATTTTCATCTTCTCTTCTCCATCTTCATCTTCTTTTCTTCATCTTCATCTTCCCTTCTTCATCTTCATCTTCTCTTCTTCACCTTCATTTCTCCATCTTCCATTTTCATCTTCTTTTCTTCACCTTCTCTTCATTATCTTCTCTTCATCATCTTCCTTTCTCCATCTTCTCTTCATCATCTTCCTTTCTCCATCTTCTCTTCATCCTCTTCTCTTGGTATCTGCAATACAGTCCTTGAAATTTTAAGTATTTACAATACAGTCCCCAAGTTTTGAGTATTTGCAATACAAATCCCCGAATTTCGAGTATTTGCAATACGATCCCCGAGAAAAATATTTCTTTAAGCCCAAATCTTCTTGGTGCATTTTTCACCCCATGCCTAATCCAGGACCCTCGTTAAATTAAGCTCAAATTATATACCAATGCTAAATGAATATGTGAGATGATTTTTGTTTAGAACTAAAATTAGTTCTAATTTTTATGCAAAATATATATTAGTCAAAATTTAGGCGTCAACAATGCCCCTCTTTGAGTGGAGGCTCGTAGAGGTTCCGCTCAAAGACAAAATTGAACCCTAAATTTTGATAGTGCAAATGATGGATGAACTTTTTGGCGGGAGTTTTAGTCCCATTTTTTATGTAATGAAGTGATGCATGATATGCAAGATCGTAAATAACATGTGTCATAATTTCTCTTTTCCATGTTAGAGAAACCTGCACATGGATCGCATACGAGAATACCTGTTTTACCAAATACCTCATAAGCTGGTGATTCCCTTAATTTCCAAGTTTCTTGCAAACACGAGGATCTTAAGGTATTTGGCCTATCTCGTTATCGAGACTTTTCCCTAATGCGAGACAATAAGAAGATATGTGTATCCTTCTAGATCACAAGAGCTACGTCGTTGTGAGTCGAAAGAAGTAGAATCAAGTTCACAAGAGCTACGTCGTTGTGAGTTGATTAAATGTCGAAATCGCCAGTGCATATGTCTTCACGATTCGACAAAGGGGAACCAAAATCTTAAGAGCTACGTCGTTATGATTTAGTTTGGATCAAAATCACGGGTGCTTATGTCTTCGTGATTTGATAAAGAAGCCGAGAATCATAAGAGCTATGTCATTATGAGCCGACTAAAGGTCAAGATCACCAGTGCATATGTCTTCGTGATCGACAAAGGGGAACCAAAATCTTAAGAGCTACGTCGTTATGATTTGGTTTGGATCAAAATCACGGGTGCTTATGTCTTCGTGATTTGATAAAGGAGCCGAGAATCATAAGAGCTATGTCATTATGAGCCGACTAAAGGTCAAGATCACCAAGGCATATGTCTTCGTGATCCGAGATCGAAATCATAAGAGCTACGTCGTCATGATTTGATAAGATGTCAAGATCGCCAGGCGTATGTCTACACGACCCGACAGAAATGCATATTGCCTGAATTGAATCGTAACAACTATCATCGAGGAGTTGTTAATTTGAAAATGGGTTCGAAAACTTACCCGGGTTCTCCGAACGATTAATCAAAGAACGAAACAGATCGCTCGTATCGTACATGGCGAGGCATTGCCGGAGAACTTGCTCATTCAATAATCCTTGGATGAATTTCGAGACCTTGGGAGGGACATCGAACATCGAGAATGTATTACCCATCATAGAATGTCCGAGGTAACATGCGCAAACATATTCAACAATGAGTTCATGCAAAACTTTCCTACCGAGCTTGCAATGATTAGAAATAACATGTGTATAATGCAATCACTCATACCATGGTTTATGCATAACCATTCTATCAAGTTTGCATTACCAATCCTGTCCGGGATGTTCTCACATTATGAATACCTCGAATGTGAATCGAATGGGGGACTTCAATCCGAAAGGGTTTTCTCCACTCTCAAGAAAAGTTATTTATCCCGTCTGCCGGGATTCAAAAGAAATCACTCAATCTTTTCATCATCGCATTCGATAAGGATCCGAGTAATCTCGCAATTGATACGACCGAGCCGATCCGGGAGGTCTTGATTAGGACCGTAATGAGGGCTAGGTCAAAGGTTTACAAAGGGGACTCTAGTTGAGTCAAGGCTCGTGAAATGAATTTCTTCGTCATCTCTCCGGGTTTACAAGTCAAGAACCCCGCAAAAAATGAGAGAAAGTAATCTTGCTCGAACTTTTTCGAGTGATGCTTAAAATCATTGAACTCCACATTAATTCAAGTGCCCTAGTCAAAAAGGGCTTTTAAAGGGTTGTAATGGAGGTAATGATTTGGGGACCGAGAAACGAAAGGGTTCGTTTTGGCTCGAAGATATTTGAGAAGGGGCTTGATGTTGGTGATCATTACAATCTTGTCACCGATCGTGGCCTTCTATGATACCATCATTGCTCGAGGATGGTATGAACCGAAGATTGCATTTGCAATTTGACACTTCATGGAGATTTTTCTCTCAACCCTTTTAGGATATACAGGAAAATTGTGCATTCAAGTTCGAAATATTCTACAAATGAACAATGAATTGAAAGGGCATTGGCCTTGCTTTTGGTAGGCACTTTGCTTTTTTAAATGCCCAGGAGTTTTTTTGTGGAATCAGCTTTTCCTCTTTCTTCTCCTTTTTTTTTACTCCCAACTCTCTTTACGATTGTATCTTGATGAGTTCATTGGGAGATTTTCTATGGATCCAGCTTTTCGGGTCCTTCTACTCAAAGATGGGCCATATTTGTTTTGGGACAACAATGATCACCAATAAGGGCTTTTAGAAAACGAATTTGCGAGGCTCAAATGGATTGTGCAAATGGATATAGATGTTTGGGATAGAAAAAGAAATGCTCTTCGTCACCCTAAGGCACTTGAATTAAAGCGCAAGTACAATGCAAAGAACCACCCGAAGATTGATGTTAGTCCAAGCAAGAAGATTTCTAACCGTTTGTCTCGTGATGCCGATGGAATTACCTCTGTTTTGCCCCAATGTGGGGTGGTTCTTGACAGGGGTTGTGGAAGTGAAATCTCCGCTCAAATGGGTTGATCAACGGATAACTTGCAGTGTTTAGGGTAGAGAAATGAATGCCTCCATCACTTCGGTTATCGTACCTTTCACGAGAAAACTTTTTACCTCGGGGAATGCGGAATTTGCCACCGTTCATCTCGCCTGAAAAAATTGGACGTGTTTGGGAAAGGATTGCCTTTCATCATCCCGTCATGCCCCCTTCTATACATTCGATGTATCTTATGTAGTTCATGTTCCTTATTCAAAGTTGGTAAATTAAACATGAGGAACAATCATGCGCAAACTATGCAAAGAACTTTTCATTATGGCGGACAAAATTCGCAAGTACATAAAAAATTTCTTAGAGGCGTGGATCGTGAGTTGCCCCTGTTCATGCAAATGCGTTGCAAAACTTCATTGTCGCTTTCGAGACATGAGATTGTCAAAGGCTCCAAGAATTTCTCATTTCATTAATTTTTCGGGAGAAGGGATACTTCTCTGTTTGGACAGTAGTGACCCCCGTAAAAATCAAAAGGGAAAGCATCAATGTATGTCCTCATGTTCTAAAAGAGTTGAAACGATACCACTTTACCCATGTACGTATTCCTCGCGAACTTTGAATTGAAAAGATCGATTCATCTTGATCGGATTGTATGTCCAGGATGTTATCTCTCCAGGTTCCAGAACCGTCTGGGCTGAGTTTCGATCTGCGAAGCAAAAAGTTTTTATTAATCTTTGTACATTGATGCCAAATCCCGGGATCGACCCCGGGACGCCTCGGACCACTGTCATTCCCCCAACCACTACGCCGCGGTGTTGTTGGCGTCCACGGGTGGTTCGCTTTTGTTATATTGTTCTCAAAGTAAGTTGGCAATCTCCCGTGGAGAATAAAATAAGCTTAACTTAGAGTTTGAAACGACCGAGAGCCAATTGGGACGATACGGAGTTACCGATCTTTGAGCCCGCTTGGTGTTTTACTTGCATTCTCCCAAGTAAGGCTATTCAGAATCTCTCTTTACGGGCGTTCGGGCGTCGTCCACAAATTGATTTGCTACTGTGCCTAGCTTAATAAGGAACTTACGCATTTGATAAGAGAGGAGAAAAAATTCGCCCTTTAACTCCAGGCAAATTCTAGACAACTAGAAAGTAAAAGTATCCCACGCAAGGGAACTATACATGGAATTAAAGGAGTATTCATGCGAGATTGGTTCCACCTCTTTTGTCTGGCTATTCCAATGATTGGCTGATTTTGTCTTGGATCATACACCAACGATCGTTGTTTGAGGATCCATGATCACTTGCGCCGGATCACAACTCGGAGGTCTTTTAGCTCCGAACCGGGTGACCAAGGCGGTGAGCTCATCATCAAAGTAACCTTTTGATTTTTCGGGCAATTGATACTCGAATTGGGCATTGCTACTTGCTAACACCGGCGACAGATTTTCCACTTTGTTTTTGCCGTGAGCGGTCCGACTCTTGAGCTTGAGCCTCCGCCGTCGCCGGGAACTCGTAGGGATGATCAACCGGTCCATGCTAGAACCACCAGCGGAAGGTCGGTATGGCCGTATTCTTGATTGGGAAGTGGTCGGGTACTTTTTGCTCCGTAGGTTTTTCCCGGGATTAATCTTCCAAATCAACTTTGCTCCGGTCGCCTTGGTTCCAAGCTACATCGTGCTTCTTCACCTTATCTCTAAATCTGAAGGTGATTTGTGACACTTCGTAGAGTGAGCCCGTTTATATTCATCATTTTGAGTACAACCATTGGTCGTGTTGAATTGATTCCTAGTTGTCGAACCGCCTCGATGAATATAGAGTGAAGCTCGGCGGACCAAAGGGGCCTTTTCTTTCCGACAAAATCGTCGTAGTAAGTTTGGCCATAGTTCTTTTGTTCGAGTAATTGCTTCCTTACAAGATGCTGCCAAATATTTTGGAGCACTCGAACGTGCAGACCGCTTCTTTAGGATGTCCCGAGCACCATGCAATATGGCCATCGTTATGAACTGCCGATCATCGCATTGCGATGTTATGATCACCGTATATCCAACTCCGAATTGATGATCTTTAAGAGACGGACCATCCATATCGATCCCTACCATGGCTGTGACGACGATGTCGAAATCATATTTGTACCGCCTCAGGCTCCTCTAAGGCTTCCGTTGCTTTCACATAAGCTGAAATATTGTACATGCACTTTCTCACATGGCAACGAGGATAGAGAGGGAAACGGGGTTGCCATCAATGGCCATGACTCGTAGATCCTCAGGATAGGAAGCTTCCCATACTTCCGCCCTGGAATGGACGCATACTTATTTTCCTTTCAAAACCTTCCATATGTAGACCGAAAAATGGGTGTTTCGACTAAAGACCGGGCTTTAGATGTTCTTTGGACTTGCAAAGACAAAAGCGACGATGGCCTTTCGTGACGAGTTCCGAGGTGCATGGAGACTTCAAGTTCTTTATAAACTTTTTCTGATCTCGTTAGCCCGTAGCACGCCTTTTCTCTCCTTTTCACTCCTAGTGCATTGAATCCATTTCATAATAACTCTTACCTCCCGCTCAATCCGTCGTTTTTTTTTTACTTTTCCGATATGGAGGAGCCCTCAAATCTTTTCACTTTCTCTACGAACGAGGCAGTTATTTCCCTCTTCAAATCTTTTCGCTTCCTCCTACGAACGAGGCGCTTATTTCCTTCCTCAAATCTTTTCGCTTCCTCCTACGAACGAGGCAAGTTATTTTCCCTTCTCAAATCTTTTCGGTTTCTCCTACGAACGAGGCAATTATTTGCCCTCCTCAAATCTTTTCGCTTTCTCCACTAACGAGGCGCTTATTTCCCTCCTCAAATCTTTTCGCATTTACTTACGTGAAGGTTTTCAATGCTTAGTCAAAAAGCGAGGAATTCACGCATTTAAGCATGATGATGTTCGTGGATAGGATCGTTCTTTGCCCCTGGATTAAAAGAAGAATGTCTCACATGGGGATCTTGTAACAAACAGTA
The DNA here is from genome assembly GCA_021437795.1 of Rhodamnia rubescens. Classification (NCBI taxonomy): domain Eukaryota; kingdom Viridiplantae; phylum Streptophyta; class Magnoliopsida; order Myrtales; family Myrtaceae; genus Rhodamnia; species Rhodamnia rubescens. Next base: position 627,561 of record JAILYA010000032.1, on the reverse strand, counting down.
CATTCATTCATACATGTCACTACTTCTCTTGAGGATTCGTAAGGGCAATTTAGTAATGCTCAAAAAAGAGATATTTTGAGAGCCCATAATAAAAAAACTAAAGCTTCATGTAGGCTACACATTCGGAGTTCCATCGGCGTTGAATTGGCTGGTTTGTGACATCAAGGAAACTCCAATTGTAGTTATGCATGTCTCTTTCCTCGAAGGGCATCGGTTCCGCTCTCGCAAGACCGAACTTTTCGGGATGTATCTCCAACGAAATCGGATTGTACGAGAACTTGCTCCGGGGGATGAATCGGTGAATGAGCATTTTCAATGCTCGGATGTGGCTCATCGAGGACATGTCACCAAAGGAGATGGGGCCGCTACGGACATGGCAAACAACGGTGTTGATAGTATCCCTATACCTCTTGTTCTCTCGCTCGAAGCTTTTCACTTTCTTCCCTCGAAACGTAAGTTCATGACTTTCATTTTTAACCTTCAATCGGGTCCGCTTGTTTTGAAACCAAAACTTGACCTTCAAGGGCTCCATTCCTATCATCCGGCTCAATTCATTTTTGCGCCTCCTATTCACGTAAGAGCACTCCTTGAAGGCAGCTTCGAGCACTTTGATTTGATATTTTCTTTTCCAAGTTATTTGCTACGCTGCCGCTGCCATTGTTGTTGCTTTGTCGAAATCTTGAATTTCACTGCCAAGAGAGTTGGGTTTTACGGCTTCGCCGTTGGATCCGGTCTCGAAATCCAGCAGTTCGCTTTGGGGATGTCTAGGTTGGTTGCCTCCAAGTAAGTCTTGATGGCCTCTAAACATGTTGGATTGAAATACCTCTTACCGCCTTTTGTTCACTCTATTCTCCGATGTATGCTTACTCTCTCCAAATTCTTTCGAGTAATCGGGTATGTTCCAAAGCCTCCCTTTAAACGCGGATGAAAATCACTAAGCCGACGTTTTTCCCAAGATTTCGTGTTTCCGCTTTGCCTTATTTTTTCAACGTGATGGGACCCCGAATCCACTCGCACCGATTTTCTTTTCTTGATAACCATGCTTGTCTCCCACTCGCTTTCAATCATGGTGGGACTTCAACTCTTTTTGTAACTTTTCGGATTTGTGAGGCTCGAGATCACGGATTGACGATAGATCCAGGATCCAATGAACGAAACGCCCGTAGTTTTACCCGAGTAACTAACGTGGCCCGCAAGAATTGCTGTTTCTTCTCTCGGAAAGTATGCTTGTCTCCCACTCGCTTTCAATCATGGTGGGACTTCAACTCTTTTTGTAACTTTTCGGATTTGTGAGGCTCGAGATCACGGATTGACGATAGATCCAGGATCCAATGAACGAAACGCCCGTAGTTTTACCCGAGTAACTAACGCTGGCTCCGCAAGAATTGCTGTTTCTTTTCCCGAAAAGTATGCTTGTCTCCCACTCGCTTTTAACATGGTGGGGTCCTCAACTCTTTTTGTAACTTTTCGGATTTGTGAGGCTCGAGATCACGGATTGACGATAGATCCAGGATCCAATGAACGAAACGCCCGTAGTTTTACCCGAGTAACTAACGTGGCTCCGCAAGAATTGCTGTTTCTTTTCCCGAAAAGTATGCTTGTCTCCCACTCGCTTTTCAACATGGTGGCGTCCTCAAATCTTTTCGTAACTTTTTCGGATTTATGAGGCTCGAGATGGTAGATCCGTGATTCACGGATGAAACGTCCGTAGTTTTACCCGGATAATTGACTCGACATCCACAATAATTATTGCTATAGCTTTTCTTGCCCTTTAAATTAGGATTTAACGCCGAGACAATTATCGCTTTCATATCTTCATCTCCAACCTTCTAAGCACTCTTTGCATCCACTCTCTTTTTAGCCGCTTCAACAACAATGGCTTCCCCTCCCGCGCACGCCTTCTCGGCTGAAGTTTTGGCCAAATGGGAGAAACTTTATAATCTCCTAGGCCAGGGCTACTCTTATATAGCCAACCATCCGGAGGCCGAAACCGAGATTCGCCTTATGTTTAGGGATATGGGCACCGCCTCCATTGAAGGTACCAAGTTAGAGGAGGAATACAGGATCTTCCCCACCCTCTTTACTAACTTCCCGGAGGCTTACCATGTTGCTTATCAAGATGTTACTTTGGCCCACCTTGTGAAGGCACGCTATCGGATCGATCGGACAGCCTTTAGTGTTGGCCTCTTTGTAGCCGACAATTATAAGAAGGCCCTCGACTACGGTAATGAACAAGTCTCCCGCCGATTCGTGAGAGGGGAAACTTGGTGGGGTGTTTGGCCATGTCCCAGACCATCTTCGAGCGCGATCCGCTCAATATTGTTTTAAAATTTCAATGCACATGGAAAGAAAGGTTGGACGATCCGACCCTGGATATAGCCCCGCGGGAGAATGCGATCCATGACACCGAATTTATCGCCGAGCATCACGAGGACAAGGTAGCCAAGCTCAAAAGAGAAATGTGAGCTCCTCCTCTTTAAGTTGGCGGATCTCGATTCTCGGAGCTGATCACTGAAAACGGAGCATCAACCGTATGGAGAGTCGCTTAAACTCCTTTGTGATGCTCATTAGGGCTCGTTTGGCTTTACGTTCCCACCCCGTTGATCTATTTGTAAAGCTTTCCGATGAATGAAATGAATGCAAGTTTTTACTCATTTCATCTTGGTCGTCATAATTTTTCGCAAGATAACCCCTTTTACTCTGCGAATAAGTAAATCTCACGCTCCCGATGGTCAATCCAATGGGTGGGAGAGGCTCCCCCATTCGAAACAATCTCTCAAAAAAAGATTAGTAGCGAGAAAACAAACGAATGCTCAAATGTGAACAACTCGTGAATCAGATTAATATTATAACTCGATTATGAAAAATCGAGTGAATCAAGCATAATATTTCTTTACGAGTCGGAATTGATTTGGATTGGTAAAGACACGACCATCCATCTCGGCCAGAATCAAAGCACCACCAGGGAGCACCTTCTTTACTATATATGGACCACCATAGTTTGGAGCGAATTTCCCTTCCTGGGAGTGGGACTATCGGCAATAATTTTCTCAAGACCAGGTCATTGATCCGAAAATATCGAGGCCGAACTTTTTTGTTGAATGATTTAGCAACTCTCTGTTGATAACACCGGCCATGACATACAGCCTTAAGTCTTTTTTTCGTCGATCGATTCAATTGGCTTGCTCTCACTTGGATCCATTCAGCTTCCGTCACCTAGCTTGAGACAAGATACGTAAGGAAGGAATTTCCACTTCAACTCGGTAGAACAAACTCTCCATTCCATATACAAAAGAATACGGGGTTGCCCCATAAGATGTCCGGATTGAGGTCCGATATGCCATAAGTGCGAATGGCAACCTCTCATGCCAATCGCGATAATTTTCAGCCGTCTTCGCTAAAATTTTCTTAATATTCTTATTAGCGGCTTCTACCGCTCCATTCATCCCGAGGACGGTACGGAGAGGAGTTCGATGCTTGATCTTGAATTTTTTGAACAGTTTTTCAACTAGCTTGTTGTTCAAATTCGAGCCATTATCGGTGATTATGGCCTCAGTGAGCCGTATCGTGCAATGATATCTCGACGGATGAACTTCACAACATTCGTGCGGTGATCGCTAGGTATGATGCATCTTCAATCCACTTAGAAAAATAATCAATGGCCACCAGAATAAATCGATGTCCATTAGAAGCTTTTGGGTTGATCGGACCAATCACGTCAATGCTCCACATAGAAAATGGCCATGGTTCCGAAAACTGATGCAATTCATTTGGAGGAACATTGATCTTGTCTCCATGAATCGGCATTTGTGACAGCTTCGAATATGCTGAATACAATCGTTTTCCAACGAGAGCCGTAATAACCTAACCTCATGATCTTCTTAGCTAACATGCGACCGTTCATGTGTGGACCACGATCCCTTCATGTACTTCCATCATCGACGTAACTCGCTTTGGTTGAGTCAACGCATCTTAGTAGGACGTAATCGAATGACCGCTTGTACAAATTCTCTCCATTCAAGAAGAACTTCGAGGCCATCTTCCTTATGTACTTTTGGTCGATACGGTACTTTTTTTTCAGGGAACTCCCCGCTTTCGAATATAAGTCTTGATGTCATGGTACCATGGCTTACCATCGGGTTCATTGATCACGGCCATACAATATGCCGGCTTTTTTTTAGTACCTCGATCTTCAATGGGTCAACTTCAAATTCATTGGGCGACTTGTGACATTGAAGACAAGGTAGCCAATGCATCGAAATCGATTATGAGTCCCGGACAGATACTCAAATGAGATATCTTCAAATTCCTCCACCAATTCATCCAGATACTCATGGTAGGGTAGTAATTTAGCATCTCTCGTCTTCCACTTTCCAACAAATCGAAGGATAATCAAAGCGGAATCTCCGAACACCTTGAGTCGGGCTATCCCCATTTCAATCGCAGCTGCACCGAGGATGCATGCCTCATATTCTCGCTATGTTATTTGTGCAAGGGAATACCAATTTTGCTGCCACAGGATAATGCCGACCACCTGGAGATATCGAACCGCGCCCGTGCACGATCCCGATAAATTGACAACTCTGTCAAAAAATACATAGTCCGAGATGTAATCCTCCACCGACATGATTCGATCCTCGAATGATAGGCATCATCATCTTGCCCCGGATTTTCAGCTAGGACATCTCGCTATAGCTCGTCCCTTGATTGACTTTTGGGACAAATATTGAACGTCAAACTCGGAGATGAGGATTTGCCATTTAGCAAGTCTACCAATCAAGGCGGGTTGATTAAGCAAATATTTGATGGGATTGCATTCGTCACCAAGCACTTGGTAATGCAAGGTATATTGCCGAAGCCCGTGCAGCACCTGCACTAACGCCGCACATGTTTTCTCTACTTCGGAGTACTTCATTTCCGAAGTTGTGAATTTCTTGCTCGATAATAAATGGCTCGTTCTCTTCCGTCCTCCTGCTTCTCTTGGGCTAACATAGCACCCAAGGATTCACTAAGGATTGTGAGGTAGAGGATTAAAGGTTGCCCCTCGGAGGAATAAGCACCGGTGGATTCATGAGATGCTTGCTTCAGTTTTCCAAAAGCTTCTTTACATTCGCTATCCCATTGGACTAGCGCATTCTTCTTTAATAGCTTGAGGAATGGCTTAGCGGTTTCGATAACCGAGGGATGAATCGAGCAATATAGTTTAGCCTACCCATCAAACTTCGAACTTCTTTAACCGTCATCGGCGGCTTAAGCTCACGAATAGCCTTGACTTTCGAAGGGTTGACTTCAATGCCCTTACCGCTTACCACGAATCCGAGTAGCTTGCCCGAGCTGGTCCCAAAGACACACTTGGCGGGGTTGAGGCGTAACTTGTACTTTCGGAGTCCGTCGAACAATTTCTTCAATGTTTCGACGTGATCTTCTCCATGCCTTATTTTTGCTATCATGTCATCGACGTAAACCTCAATCTCATTATGCATCATGTCGTGGAAAAGGGCAACCATGGCTCGTTGGTAAGTGGCTCCAGCGTTTCGAGACCGAACGGCATTACCCGGTAATGGAACATTCCCCATGGTGTGGTGAAAGTGGTTTTCAACTTGTCATTGACATTCATCGGGATCCGATTGTACCCGGAGAAACCATCCATGAATGAAAACAATTCAAACCCCCGCAAACCGTCAACAAGTACGTCGATATGCGGGAGGGGAAAATCATCTTTAGGATCGGCCTTTGTTCAAGTCTCGATAATCGACACAAACCCGAATGCGGCCGTCTTTCTTCATGACAGGGGACTATGTTAGCGACCCAATCGGAATATTCCAGTAGTATACATCGAGAAGCTTCATGACCTCCTCTTTGATCTTCCGCACTAATTCCGATCCGGCCCTCATTGACTTTTGCACCACCGGCTTAGCGTAAGGATCGATCGGCAAACAATGCTCGACAATGGAACGGTCAAGACCGGGCATATCCGCATAGGACCAAAGAAAAAGTCCCGGTAATCCTTCAAGAGTCTCGATCGGGCCCTCGGACATTTCGAGGAAAGGCTTGCCCCGATCTTAACTTCTTTAGGGTTTTCCGCATCGCCTAGGCCGATCGAGATAATTTGTTCACCTGGCCAAGGGCTTGATCTCCTCATGTCGTTCGAAATCTTGACGAACTTCCTCATAAGCCGGATCGAACTCATCCAGGTCGTATACTTCCGAATCCACTAGGTTTCCCTCCTCATGTATCCCCGAGTTATGCAGTAGGAGGAATTAGAGCAGGAATGGTTAGCGGCGTAAGTTTGGCGGATGATTGAAGTTTTGCGGAGAAGGCGGCCATCATTTCCTCCATCTTTCGGGACATCATCTCTTCAAAGCGCTCGCCAAGGAGCCAAGTTTCTCGTCTAGGGCAAGACAATTGGCGGCGTTAATGTCGGCCATCCTCTTCGCGATCGATCGAGTAATATGTGGAGGATCCGTGAAAAATTACCTGGTACGCAAAGAATAAACCAAAAATGAGTACAGGAGCGAGAATAGCGAGCCGGCCCATGGCATCCCTCTAGACTCAAACGAACAAAGTGATTATGACCAAAGAATTGAAACATGTAATTTTCAGTTTGTCCGCTTTTACGAAAAAATCCGTATTAATTCGCACGTTGGTCAAAATACGTCCAAATTTTTACGAGCTTATAGTTGAGAAGATGATGAACAACTTTTATATTGACCAATCGGACTAGAAATGAGCGGATCAAATCAGTTTAATGTGTCTTTCCAAAAAATCGCATTCAGAAAACTGTTATAACCACAGGTAGTTAAAAAAACGAAAGGCCATCTTAAATTATGAATTTAATTCTGAAATTTTGTAGGATATTAGTTGAAACATAGGTCTACAACTTTCATGTTTGGCACTTACTCAAAACTCTATCATAGAATTTAGTAAAAATCGTACAATAGGAACAAGCCAAATCGAAATTGAGGACAACCGATGAAATTGTAAAAACTACTGAAGCAAAGTGTGAAATTGGAAATAAGACAATGAGATTTATAAACAATCAACCTAAACCATAGACCAGCCCAAAATAAAAATGAGATAACAGGCGTAAGAGACAGGAAATTACCGCTCATAGGAAGAAAATGTCAATCACAAAGACATGCGCATGAATCGTGGATTCAAATTTTAGTTCTTTTAGCAAAATGAAATGAAGGACGTAACGACATGTCGCAGCCTTTGCGCACGTTCATCATGACTAGTTGCCGCGCATACATAGTCATGACTAGTCGGGTCCAATCATCTCGGCTTGGTTCGCCGACAAGGGCAACTCTCATGCATCATAGCCTCACGTGCATGAGAACAACCCTTGAGCCATTTTTTGAAGAACTCGGGATCCAAGTGGGATAACCTTTAGCGAAGCCTTACCGCCAAGGTTAAAGAACCACATAAATACCATCCTGAAACTATCGGGTGACCCGGGTTCGGTCACAAGTCAAGGTGGTGTAGTGCAATTATATTAGGGGCATGCACCACATTTTAAAGGCAATCAAGACTCCGATAGTTCAAAAAAATAAAATTCTCATCACCAAGCCTCGCAAAAAGAGGTTAGCCATGCACTCCTCCCCTTATAACTCCCTTTTCGCAAAACCATTTAACACCTAGGGATTAAAATTCAACCAAGATTGCCAAATCAAGTAATTTTCCTTTTCATAAACTTATCCGGCTTAAGTCCTCTTTGGGTCCCCAATGAGTCGCCAAGTTCATCGCGACCTAAAAAATAAAATAAACAAGTTATCATTTTCGGGCTAATGGATTATCAGGTTAATTAATTAACTAACCTAACTCGGACTCTCCCAAGTCCATACCAAATCGCAACTTAAGGTTCGAATGATTAACATGCAATGTGATTTGAATTTGGAGTCGCCACTAATCATTTTCGGTAGGTCGATTAGAAACCTAAATAAAATAGCGGGAGAAAACTATCTTATTTCTGGAACCGTAGATTAAGAGTCCGGGACTTGGTTACATTAATTACAACTAATGCCCTTTCGGTACCTTAAAATTCATGAAAAAAATAATGGATTTGACAAATTTGATGAATTCTACTTGAAGATCAAAGAATCAATTTTTTTGGGTTTTTCTTCCCTTGACATTTATTTGAAATAAAGAAATTACATGGAATTAGGATGAAATAGGTTCAAGATTACTCCCCAATTTGAATTCGTGCACCAAACTTGTGCTCCGGGCTTGTCTTGACCATTGGACCGATTTGATGACTTGTTAGACCGAGAAATGTTTTGGTCCTATCTTTCCATCACGCTTCTTTCTCATCTCGCTAGAATTTCATGAGACCGCAATCCGGGCGTTGATATTTTTCCCTTTTTGCTCTCCTTCTATTCTTGTATCATTGATGTCTCATCGTTGATATGCAAATGTTATTTAACATAAAAACGTAGAGAAAATCAAATGTAGAAAATCCGAGCTAATTTGTATTCGAAATTAAAGGAAATTAGGGAATCACTTAGCTTTCTTTTGTCTTGCGGCGAGCTTGAACGATGGGGATGGATCAAGTGGCTTGTGTTGATCGGTGCAAAAAATTGGCAATGGTAGCACCGAGCTTCAAAACACTCAAGCCCTCTCAAAACTCTCTCCAAATTTTTTCTCAAGAATTCTCTTTTTCCTCTCTAAAGAATTCCTCTCAAAAAACTCTCTCAATTCTCTTTCACCCCAAAAACTCTCTCCATGCTCTCCTACTCCCCAAAAACTCTCCCTTCTCTTCAAGAATTCTTCTTCTTTTATAAGCAAAGTTCTTCATCTTTCATTCTTCATCTTCATTTCCTCACCTTCCATTTTCATCTTCTCTTCTTCATCTTTATCTTCTCTTCTTCATCTTCATTTCCCCACCTTCCATTTTCATCTTCTCTTCTCCATCTTCATCTTCTTTTCTTCATCTTCATCTTCCCTTCTTCATCTTCATCTTCTTTTCTTCACCTTCATTTCTCCATCTTCCATTTTCATCTTCTTTTCTTCACCTTTTCTTCATTATCTTCTCTTCATTATCTTCCTTTCTCCATCTTCTCTTCATCATCTTCCTTTCTCCATCTTCTCTTCATCCTCTTCTCTTGGTATCTCGCAATACAGATCCTTGAAATTTTAAGTATTTACAATACAGCCCTGAAGTTTTGAGCATTTGCACATAATCCCCCGAATTTCGAGTATTTGCAATACGATCCCCGAGAAAAATATTTCTTTAAGCCCAAATCTTCTTGGTGCATTTTTCACCCCATGCCTAGTCCAGCACCCTGTTAAATTAAGCTCAAATTATATACCAATGCTAAATGAATATGTGAGATGATTTTTGTTTAGAACTAAAATTAGTTCTAATTTTTATGCAAAATATATATTAGTCAAAATTTAGGCGTCAACAAAGGAACACACAAATTCATTCCAATGAATACAACAAATATATGTTTCACAACTAAGCATAGATAAATTTCTATGGTGAGACTATTTCAATACTTTTTCTTTTACTAATCTACACCTAGATAAAAAAGAAATCGGTTAATATTTGCAATAGTACTCTCTCTCTCTCTCTCTCTCTCTCTCACACCCCACGTTTAACCATGCTTTCAAAAAGATTAATTAACTTTATCTATACCAACTTTGTAGTAGAAAACTTTTGATATGTTTGCCAACTTGACATGTGATTTAGTATTAATTCAAAATGTTCTTTTGAGAGAACCTAAAAAGATGAAATAAAATTTCTTTATTGGATCGCGGATTCATTTCTTTGTTGATGGGATAAGGTCGTTCGTTTGATTCATTAAGATATGAACCATTTGTGTTTGTTCTACGCGATTTTAATGGGGGGCAATTCTTTTTTATATTCAAACTCATATTTCTTCGTAAGAAAAATTTAGAGCGCGCATCACAACACTAGAGCAAGAATTCATTTGGTTTTGCATAAGCAGCTTGTTCTCTTTATGCTGAAAAATACTTGGATTCTACCATGGCTGTTCCATTTGTGTTTTGGCAGCCTTAAAGAGCACCAGAACATTTTTTTTTTCCTTCCATCTTTTTTTTTCATTCTGCTGAAAAACTAGAACCGGGTTTTCCTTTTGCAAAGGAAGAAGCAAGTAAAGTCAGCAAATGCGGACAAATTACATAGATGCTCCCTCATTCAAATTGGAAGAAATCTTTTGGTAAGCAATACGTAACAACAATAAAAATCGACTAGAGATGTTCATCAATCATTAAATCACAGAGACTACTCTACACCCGAGAAGCAATCAGTAATCAGTGCTATAATAAACTTCATGTACAAACAACCTCAAAAATGGGTTTTACCCCCACAATTAAAAAAAAAAGAAAAAGGGAAGAAAATATTAAGAATATGATGGTCAAGGATTGAAAATGAACTTGCCACACTTGCATTTCCAACTCATGGGCTTGTAGTTGGAGCTGTCATCACCTCTTGAGTAGTAGTAGTAGTCCACCCTGAAGACTGTGGAGGTGTTGGCTCCCTTGTCTTGAGGATTTGCAGGTACTTGGATGGCCTCGCAGTGCCCACAGGAGCTGCACTTCCTGTCACATCTCGGTGGTGCTGAGCCTATCTGAATTCTCCTCAAACTTGCCTTTGATTCACTCATTGCCTGTCCCTCAAAAGAAAAGAAGTTATTGTCCACATACACACACCACAGAAACCACTCTCAGAGAGAGAGACAGAGAGAGGTTTCACTTGGGGATTGCTTACCTTGGAAGGGTCAGTGTGCTTAAGAATGGCTCTACCTGGAAAAGAAAAAGACAAAAATGCACAGAAGAGATGGCGAGAGACAAGAGTGAGAGATTTTTCTTCTTCAAAGTCGAACCAAGTGTAGTAACAAAATGAAGCACAATAGCATAAAAAGTATGGGATTTTCAACTTCAGTTTATGGTTTGAACCATTACCTTCAGCTCTGAATTCTAATAGAGAAGAGCCCATCAAGTAGGTGATCAGAATGAAAATGGCGAAAGGAAGAACTCTTTCGCTAGCAATGCAATAAATGCCAGAACCCATTTGAGAGAGAGAGAGAGAGAGAGAGAGAGAGAGAGACAAATATCGAATGCGAGAGTGAGGAAGAAGAAATTAGCTGTAACCGACTCAAAGAACTGAAAAGAAATAGATAACAAGGAAGGAACAGAGGAAACAGAGCAGTGGAGAAAATTCAAACTTCCAAAAGCCGAACTGAGACAGAACAGAAAAATTAGAAAAGTAATATGGGAGTTGAAAAGAAAGGACTTTCGCTACAAGAAATCGTCAGGGATTGATTGACACAAATTAATATAAAATCTCGTCCTCCTCCTTCCTTTCTGAATTGATGTAACGTGGAAGGACAAATGAGAACAGCAGGATGCTAGAAAAGTGGACTCGGATAAGGACCCTCTTTACCATATGGAAGCCCTGTCTCGGCATCTTTTTCTGCGCCCCCTTGTCACTTACAACTAAAAGATGTTCCCAATGATGCCAGGACATACCAAAAGAAAAACATGCCCTTGAAATTACAGGAATCTCTGGTTTTTCTTGTAATTTGGTTTCATTTCAACCCCATCTTTCTCGAAAGTATTTCAATTTACCACCAAATAGCTGCGGTCGACGACAAATAATGGGATTTGTCAGCAAATGGCCGGAAGATTGCATGTTGTCCATTCACCCGTCGAGTTTTATTCGTTGGGATTTACGATTCTCTTCAAATTGTCATGTCCATTCCCGTAACGCTTGCTTGCATTCGTTAACAGAAATGCCCTCCTAATCATAACCAAATGACTAGCATAATTTATAAAGGATGGATAAACTCAAAATTGAATCACATCAACCTTGGCTTAAAATCGGGGAAAACAAAACAATAGGGAGCAAAGTGAGACGAGCTTCAAATCTTGGCGAAGAAGCACCATGAATCCCTATTTAAACGACAGAAGAAAGAGGACCAGAGTGTTTTCTGTACCCTTCTTTTCCTTTTTTTTGATGGAAAAGAAGGGGAACCAATAGTGATGATGCAGGGAGAATATGAGAAGAGATGGCAACAACAGATTGAGATAATCGAAACGACAACAAAACCCTAAAAGGCGCAAAAAACCACGAGCTGAGAGACAACAGGAATTCCCCCAAAACGACATCCATATACAGCTGTGGCGGAAACGACGTCCATCTTTCTGAGGGATTACTCGAAGTGGTTGGCCTGAGCAGACCCAGCGCATCACGCCATGTCCATCCTCTCCATCCCATCTGTAAAAAATATGGGACGGACGGCCACTGTTGGTATCTTCCATCAATCATGACATTGTGATTGCATTGTCATGTGCCGCGCCATTCAGTGGTACGTTTACATTGATCAAGCGAAACTCTAAATCTTTTTCTTTTTCGCTCTTTCGAGTTTGGCCAAACCTTTCTAGAACAAGAGCATATATTTGAATGCCAATATATATAAGTAGATATCGATAATGAAAACATTTTATTTCAATCATATGTGCAAATAATAAATCATTCATTTTTTGGGAAATAAATGGAGCCTTAATGAGACAAAGACAAGTTTGATCAACTCTTTACTATCTGTAATGTGAGTGCTACACTTTGAGCGAGAAGGAACAATGAGGGGAAAATGGTGGCAATGTTATGAAAAGGGTCATTGACAAAGATCCAGATTACTTGACATTGAAGTTTCTGTGACATGCTTACCATTATTCAAATCAGGCCGTCGAAATGAATATGGATGGCCAAGAATGGGCCACGTTATTTGTTGAGGGGGAGGGAAAAAAATTGGGCGGAAATTTTTTTAGGGTTTGAAAAATTTCAATCTCAACCCTCTCTCCAATCGGGCCGTTCATTTTTATTTGAACGGTTTGATTTGAGTAATGGTAAGTATGTCACGAAACTCCAATGTCAGGTGATCCAAATCCCATTGACAATGAACCTTGAAGATTCTTGGGTTGGACAAAATGAGTCAATTTTTTTGTCTCTCAAAAGATTCGACATTATTGGAAAATATTCTTGAAAAAATGGTTACAATTAAGCAAGGTAATTTAATTTTCTTGTGGTCTTGTAAAACTTAATAGATAAGCTAGAAATCATATTCTTGCATTTGCCACAAATAATATTTTTAAAACTTATTTTTGACAAATGGGCAAGAGACTCTGATTTGGTCCCCAAAGCTCGAGTTTGAGATTATGATGCTTGAAGCCTGAGTGAATTCTGAGAGTATCGATTGGGTACTCGGGTCTGGCCCGAGGAGCCTCCATGGGTGCACCGAGGTTCCCGAGTCTGACTGTGGAAGATTGTTGCTCAAAGCTTGACCAACCCTCTAGAGAGTGTGGAGCGCCGACCATGATGGGAAATAGATCTTTGATTCTTGACCTTCTCTTATTTTATTTTGGCCAAAGGCTAACAAAAAATGTATGAAACTTAAATATGTATAGCCAAAATTAGACTTGTTAAAATGGGTCCAAAACTTATTTAATAACCCACAAGCATTTAAAGGGGTAATGACAAACTCAGGAGTTATGGGTCTATTGTAAATCCATTTATAACCCACTAAAGACAACCCATTTAAGAGGCATGTACCCTCTCATTATCAGTGGACTTAACACATTAAGAGACCCCACAATTACAAAGGATTTTTATAATTCTTTTTTATTTTTTGAATTTTGTTATAATTTTTTATTTTCTTTTTCATTTTTTCTTTTACCTCCTAATCCTTCCAGCGAGACCCTTGCCGCCACCACACGAGGGATGCCACCGACTCTCGCCGGTCAAATGTGAGAACTAGCCGACCCTCCCTGCCACCAGTGAGGGCTCGCCGACCCTCACCGGTAGTAGGCGAGGGTTTCATGGCTCTCGCTTGTGCCGACGAGAATTGACCGAAGATCCACGCTGGAATTTGTAAGGAAAAAAAAGAGATGGAAAGAAAGAAAACGAAAAAGAAAAAAAATTGTAAAAAATTATAAAAAAAAAAAAAAAATTCTTTCTTTTTCTTAAACAAATGTGAAAGTTGTTCACTAGATTTGTATGTCGGATCATTTATGACCCGACCCAAATCCGATCCAACTCATCCGTTTGTCAAGTCTAGCAAAAATATACCCCACCTTTTAAACTAGTAAAAAAATGCAACTTTTACTAAATGGAAAAAAATTATTGACAAATTTTTCATCTGCAAGTTGATATGGCATTTTACGTGAGTAATGGCATTGATGCGTAGAAAAGACTAGTCAATAAAGTGAAATGACACCATTTCTTGTGAATAAAACGATGTGGTTTTTTGAATCTGGAATGACATACTCGTTTATTTCAGCAAGAAAAGAGACAAAAAAAAATATCCAATTTTTTTTTATCAAAAGGAAATTTTCATTTCACTTAAAAAAAGGTATATGGCATCAAGACAAAATCAATCACAGAGCATTACAATCAAGTATAAATGTGAAAAAAGATCAACTTGGTACTAGCTATAGCAACTCCTTTCCACAAGATCGAATTTGTCGTAACATTATAGCACATTTGGCGGCCGATCATCAAAACTCACGTCATCATCGATGATGAGCACACGCCGAAATCTTCATTTATAATAACGATTTTGCCAAAAGCGGTGTGCGCCCAGGTTCGACGTCTCCAATACCATTACCATACGGAGATAACAACAACATTAATATGTTGAAAAAGCACAAATAACACCTTATAAATCTTAGATATATATCTAGATTGAGATAGAAGAACTCTAAAATTTAGATCTAAATCTAAATTGGGAGAGGAGTTACGAAATAGTTACACTTGATCAAAACACTTTCGGATAAGCTCACTTGTTGAACGTAGTGAGAGAGGAGTTTTAAAAACTTACGGAACGCTGGAACGATGCTCGAAAATCAATGAAGAAGTCTTGAAGGTTTTTAAGATAAAGAGATAAGGAGATAAACAAAAATATATACAAAAAAAGGGACGAGGGAAGAGGGAATAGGGAGGGAGAGCGAGATTCTCCCTCTCCCTCTCCCTCAAGGACGTTCTGTAAGGGAGGGAGGTGTTTGGCGGCGAGGGCAAAAAACCCCACAAAAGGGAAGGGTTAAAAAACCCTCCCCTCTCCCTCATAATTATTTTTAAACTTAGTCTTGTGTCTAGGATTTCGTTTGTGGTTCAAGAAGATCCAAATTGAAAAGGTAGGGTTCTTGAAACGAATTAAAATCGAAAGTTGATAATGTTAGAATTATCCTAATGTAGTCTACATTAATTGAAATTAAAGTATAGTTTGGTCCATTAAGATATGATACATATTTTTAATAAGTTCTAATATGGATCGGCTTAGTGTAGGCCGAAGAGGCACGACTCGTGATGAGAGGGTCCGTCCTAGAAAATCTATATAAAGGCTCAAGTCCCCTCTCCAATCCTAACACTCGCAGAAATCAGAACGTACCTCTTCGTTCCGATGATGGTTATCTCATTTGGCCAGCGTTAATAAAGGGGAATAGATGGGAATCGCTCGAATCTCGATTTGTCATCGTTCCGCATCGCTTTTTCGACGGATTCTCATAAAGGTGCACACGTTCTTCTCACTTATACGTATAGCAGTTTCTAATTACGGTTAGACGATAATTAGGCATGCCACATTCATGGCCTTACTTTTGGTATCGTAGTCGCCTAACCGAGAACCGAAATGCATTTTGTTCCGGCATGTTTTCGTTAGTTTCGTCTAATGAAAATTATGTTTGATTGCATATTCAAATTCGTTTCATCTATATAAGAAAAATGAATGGTCGAACGCATCGGGGACACCGAAAATCGCTACATGCCCTTACACGTGCCTCGGCGGTGGCGGCGCGTGACGATCACAGCGAACATTACTGTTCATATCAATTTTATGCATTTTCGTTCAATGAAATTTAGTTTTGAATATATAGTCGATAGGGCTTGTCAAGATGATCATTTTGAGTGGTCGATCGTTACCGGAGGCCGTCGGACTACGGCGCATGCGCCCACGATGGGCGTGCATGGGCTTCATGTGCTTGACGCATGAAGCGTTGCAATGGTTGACTTCGGTAAACCGTTGCACCGACGTTATCATAAAGTCAGCATCGCACTTTTCGGTTGACTCGGACTCGACCCGGTTCGACTGGTTGACCCGTCCGGTCCAACTCGACCGGTTCGACCATTTGACCTGACCCGGTTCGATCGATTGAGCGGACCCGAACCGTTGACCCTTCCCGGTCCGACCCGTTAACCGTTGACTTTATTTGACTTGCGTTGATCGAATCTTCAAACGGGCTTTTGAGCGGGCATTCGGACTCCGATTTAAGAGTTCTCGCACCGACGTGCTCATATAAAGATGCTCTACATTGTGGTATATTAATTTTACATATTTGAGGCATTTATAGATGAAAAAATGCATATGAAACACTATATATGTGTATTTTCAGGGGTATGTTGGGCATTTTATCTTGTATTTCCATATAGTTTGGGAAATAAAAATATGAGCTTATATATTTATGACCACATACGGAATGTATAGAGCTAATTCATTGATTTTTATCAATGAATGGAGCGATGTAATTGACATTACATGTGATTTTAGGGACAAATTGCCCCTGTCATTAAGTCTAAAATTTCATATATATAATAGATGCGAGACATAAAGTTTATATCCTTGGTATGAGAGATTTTCAAGGATTCAATCGGATAGTGACCACTAAAGTGGCACACTTGATTGGGTTTAAGAAATATCGATATCATATTGTGGTGGGATGTCTCCTGTTGTAATGCATGGTCATACACTCAAAAGAGGTGATTGTGTATTAGTTCATGGAGGGATGCATGTACAACATATACTTGAGAATTGTCCGATCCTAGAGGTTTATACACCCAAAGGTAGTGAGTTCATGAAGGTTGGAATATATTCTCATGGTTGTTGTTATGTTGAGAATATATAACTATGTGTCATGTATTCTACCCAAAGGTGATTACATGATAATGCATGTAACTCTCAAGATGTGTACTTATTCGATTTCAAGTTATAAATTATCTGTTCATCAAGGGTTACATATAAGGAGTGACTAATTCCTAGTGGTTCATATACCCAAAGGTGGTGATTCATATAGATTGGAATATGTTCTTATGATCGCTGTTATATATGGAGATTCTATAGCCGCATGTCATGTATTCTCGCCCAAAGGTGATTACATGATGATACTTGTAACCCTTATAATGTGTACTTATTCGATTTCGTGTTATATAGTGCTCACATGGTGTTAATTATATATATTGCTTATTTAAATTAGTTACATTCTCTCGTAATAAACAACTCCATTAGGATTTAGGTTTATACTAGTTCAATTATTAAGAAATATATATGAAATTTTCTGTTTTGAATGGAGCTGGTAAATAGTCATTTTGCTCTTACTAAGGATTAGCTGGTTGATCTTATTGATATCATTTTTGGAACCTAGAAAGTGCATTTTGTGGCTTGGAAAAAGAGCAATCAGATTTACTTCTCATCTATAAAGCGATCCATTAAGGAACACTTGAAAAGTGTTTTGCCAACTAATTGCACTATTGGACAAATGATGGAAGTCTTATAAATTGAGAACTGTGTCTTGTCTAATGCCGAGATTGAGATAAATCTGTAAGGATTCTTTCAACATGTGTTTTGATGGTTCTAGTGAATTAAAAATTATGTCATAAGGATGGTAAACCAAGAAAATAAGAGGTCGAAAATCATACTCAAAGGAAATCGTGAAAATACCGGGTCATTCGATCGTTTGGGTCTTAAGATCGCATCTTTTTATACATGATGGTGACCACTACTTCTTTTGTAAGAAGAATGTTATATACGAAAGATTGCGACAAATTTAACACTTAGTTATTCAAGCGTGAGCATACTGGTAGTGATTCTTTGGCATTGATTTGTTAATCCAATCTATAAGCAAGCCACATTCAGTTCATGAATGCTATATAGTGGTGCAACCAATAATGTAACGTTCATCATACATGGATCCATGAATTGTAGAAAGCCAAATCAGGATGAATTAGTGCTCACCTGTAGGAAACAATAATAAAGTTGACATTGAGTTTTATGGGAGGTGTCATTTTAATGACATTAAGGAACAAATTTATAAATCCTCCTTTAGACGGAACTTAGTTTTCATATTATGTTTGGACATGTGTTGTTACTTTTTGGAATAAGGGACAATAGTATTTCTATGTTTTTTAATTCAAATAAGGTCGCACGGCAATGTATCCAATGGATTGTACATATTGTGATTAACTCCCAATGATATATATGTCACTTATACGATTGAAAATGTTGTTTCCAAAGACCCTTACTTTAAGAACAGTCTTATGCATTGATGCATAAACGTCTTGGTCACATTTCTAGGGAAAGAGTTGAAAAGCGAGATAAAGGCCGATATCCCGCCTATTTTGAAATGTGACCTACGGATTTGCGTAAACTGTTTATCGGGGTAAGATAACTAAGATAGAGGATATTCACACCGATATCAATGAACCCTATAAGGTAACTTTGTATAGAAATTTTTATTACATCACATTTATTGATGATTAATCCCAATATAGTTATCCGTACTTGATTAAGGAAACGTTTGAGTGTCTTTTATATGGTCAAGATTTTTCGGACTAAAATCGAGAACGGTTGGGAAGAGTCACAAATGTTGTCGAGATATGACTAAAATGGTGAGTATTTTGATAGGGATGGCAATGCTTTGGACAAGATAAAGGGTCATTTGCCAAATACTAGAAGAATAATGGGATAGTAACTTGGTTTACTATGCTTGTGAGTTCTTAACAAAATAGTGTGACCGGAAGGTGTAGTTGCACCATTATGAATATGATGAGGAGTATGATTAATAGAATTAGTTTACTTGATTAGAGGTGGGGTGATGCTTAGAAAGCGATTCTTTATGTTCTATGTCATATTTCTACCAAAGCTAGTCTATTAACTCATTTTGAGTTTTGGACGGGATGTAAGAATAAGATGAACCATTTTAAAGTTTTGGGTATGCTGCAGAAGTGAATTAATAATCCAACATTAAGTAAGTTAGATTTCGAAATACCTCGGTATTACGGCATATATTACCTATATCATTTGAAGGGGCATTGGTTTTATAATCCTTATGGAGGCACAAGAATTGTGGAATTACGGACAATGAAGTTTCGAATTTTGATGTGGTCAAATAGGGTAGCTGCTCACGTACTATTAAGAATATTGATATGGTGGAGACAACTATGTTGTTTTCTTTGCCTATTCAAGACGATCGTGGAGTCTCCCACATCATAAACTGATTTTGATGAGGTTTAGAATTCCGTTGTCAAGATAGATTCGATGAAGTTCCTCAAGCCCTATAAGTGCATGATAAGGTTGTAATAGCTCTACTTAGAATATCCGTCGGGCAAGAACAATCGGCCACACCACCTTGCTATATAGTCTATTTAGGAGAGCATGACTACGATATCAACTGTTTGGTGATCCAGTGACTTATACGAGATACAATTTCTTGTCCTCGATTAGATCTATGGTTTGGTATGATGAAAGACGAGATGAAGTCTATGAAATATGATGGTGTTTGGGAGCTTACTGAATTGCTTGAAGGTTACAAGCTCATTGGTTGCAAATGGGTGTATAAGACTAAAATAGATTCCAAAGGAAGATTGACAAGTATAAAAGCTAGACTGGTAGCCAAGGATTTTACTTAGAAAGAAGGAATAAACTATGAGAAATTTTCTTTCTAGTCTCTTCTAAAGATTCTTTTAGAGTGATCATGGCATTAATAGCTCATTTTGATTTGGAGTGACACCAAATGGATGTTAAAACTTTTTTTCCGATTGGAAATCTCGATAAGGAAGTCTATATGGTGCAACCCAAAGGCTTTGCAGCCTAATGATTCAGGGAAGCTTATGTATAAACCGAAAGGTCTATTTATGGTCTCAAGAAAGCTTCTAGATAATGGTATTTGAAGTTTCATAGTATTGACAGTTCATTTGGTTATGTCAAGAACATAGTAGATCGTATATATACTACAAGGTCGATGGGAGGAATATTTTCTTCCCGGTGTTTTATGTAGATAATATCTTACATATGATGAGTAATATTAGATTACTACATGAATCAAAGCAGACGTTATCAAAGCATTTTGACTTGAAGGACCTTGATGAGGCGTCTTTTGTTATTAGCATTGAGATCCATTAGGATCATTCTCGCCGATATTGGGTTTGTCTTAGAAGACATATGTTGATCATATTTTGAAAAGATTCAGTATGCAGTATTGCAAGATAGGAATTGCTCCTATCATTAAGGATGATAAACTAAATCTATTATAGTGCCCATATATGGATGTTGAAAAACCCAAATAAGGAATTTACCTTATGCTAGTGCACTTGGAATCATCATGTATGTTTAAGTTTTCACTAGATTATACATTGCTTTTGTAATTGGACTTCTAGGTAAATTTTAGTCAATTCTAGATACGATCTCCGGGTTATTGCCAAGAAGGGTTTAAGGTACTTAAAGTGGACAAAGGATCATATGCTGATTTATAAATATATTGAGGAATTGTTATTAATAAGGTATTCGGATGCAAACTTTTATTAGGTATTAGGATGACAAGAAAATTTTCATATTTATGTTAGCATGGGGTGCGATATCATGGAAAAGTAAGAAACATAAATTTAGATTAACCTCTATCATACAAGTGGAGTTTATAGCATGAGGTTTGGGTTGCTACGCAAGCTATATGTCTTAGAAACCTCATTAGGGAGTCGGTTGTATTTGGTTTTGTGGATAGACCCATACAGTTGTATTATGAAAATAGCTCCGTAGTGTTGTCTATTAACAACAATAGAGATCTCAAGGGGTCTATGCATCTAGCATTAAGGTTTTGGCCATAAAGGAAATATTTGAGAATTGTGACATTAAAATAGAGCATATTTTCCAAGATGATATAGTTGCTAACCCATGAACAAAAGGTCTTCGCCCTCCTATATATGAACGACATGTCATAAGCATGGGCTAAGAAGTATCATGGGATGCTGTTATGACATGTCATTTGGATAGGCTTAGAAGTACCATGGGATGTCTGTTGTTATCCAAAGGGGAGTTGTTTTATTTTGCTCTAATATTGTTTATATCTCGTATTCATTACATTTAGTAAGAATGTTTGATATGTATCAACTCTTTTGCATGCAATAAAGTATTTATGAATGAGTTGATGTTGAATACATATATATATGGTGAAAATCTCAAGGTATGTGTAAACCTTGAGTAAAGGCTAAGGGCATTTAGTTATTAGTCTTGAGTATATGTCTTATTACACATAAAGTAAAGTTAACTATAAGGACAAGACATATGTAGGTTCATTGGAACTATAAGGATATTCTTTGGTGGTACATCAAGTTTAATGACACATAAGGAGAGAGAATGTGACCGACAAAAGGAATGACACATAATGAATCACTTTTATGTGAGGTGTTGTCATTTGTTACACTATCATATTGAATCCATATCATTAGAGTTAAAGACATTTGTGACTATGGAAGGCTCTGTGTCTATTGATGCATTTACCGTAATGATTCGGTGTTTGAAACTTTATGGGATCGGATTGGCTAGTAAGAATAATCACAAGACCAATATAAAGTTATGTACATATAGTACAGTTTCAATTAATATAGCTCAAGTGGGAGAATGTTAGAATTATCCTAATGTGATCTACATTAATTGAAATTAAAGTATAATTTGGTCCATTGTGATACATATTCTTAATAAGTTATGATATGGGCTGGCTTAGTGTAGGCCGAAGAGACACGACTTGTTATGACAGGGTCCGTGCCGGAAACTCTATATAAAGGCTCAAGTCCCCCTTCTAGGCATAATCGTAGAGAAATCGAACGCACCTCTTAGTCCGATGATGGTTATCTCATTTGGCCAGCGTTAATGAGAGGGAATAGATGATGAGCACTCGAGTCTTGATTCTTCGTCGTTCCGCATCGCTTTTTGACGGATTCTCATAAAGGTGCACACGTTCTTCTCCCTTATTCGTATAGTAGTTTCTAATTCCTGTTACACGATAATTGGGCATGCCACATTCGTGGCCTTACGGATAATGCTCCCATTCTATGATTTTGAGACGAAATTGTTATCATTCGATTCCGTCTTAAAGAGACTCTTTTCTCCTCCTCTTCCTCCTCCTTGATCCATTCCATCTTGTGAGGACGAATAAGAAAAAGTTCGTGCGTTTTCAAAAAGTGGGGATATTATTGTTTGACAAGTATAAGTCCATGCATTTATAGGATTTGTCCTAACTATGTATGCTAGAAATAATTACAAGGTAAATCAAAATTGTGCACTTCACTCCTAAAACTTTCGTTTCATGCATTTAAGTCAAAAGCTTGTCAACTTTTGCAATTATCTTCTCAATCCTAGACACAAGACAACTTTTACGACACCGCAAAAAAAAAAACTATTTTAGATAAAATAAAAAATAAAAACTATACTCCAAATTGAAAAACAAACTGAAGTTGAAATAAATATACCAAAGATATTTGGATGAAGGATTAGCTCGGTGAGGTTGCAAGGCGTTACGCCATCGCCCCCAATTAGCCAATGAGAGTTGGCGACCCTTGCTAAGCCATTGGCTAAGGCGGCGGCCCTCGCCAAGGGTCCGCACCCTCCCATGGTGGTGGCAATTAGACCTATGAAATGGATGGGTTGAGTCGGGTTTGAGTCCTATCTAAAATGGTCGACCTAAATTGATACATTTAACCCATTTTGACCTAACACAAATCAAAAGTTGAAAAGGCGGGGTTCTTGAAACGACTTAAAATCGAAAGTTGATAATGCTCCCATTCTATGATTTTGAAACGAAATTGTTATCATTCGATTCCGTCTTAAAGAGACTCTTTTCCCCTCCTCCTCCTCCTCGATCCATTCCATCTTGTGAGGACGAAAAAGTAAAAGTTCGTGCGTTTTCAAAAAAGTGAGGATATTATTGTTTGCTAATATAAGTTCATGCATTTATAGGATTTGTCCTAAGTATGTATGCTAAAGATAATTACGGGTAAATCAAAATCGTGCACTTCGTCACGCCCTGCACCCATTGAACACGTCGGCATCCCTTCTCGGTCATTAAGTTATGACGTTCCAGGATGTGTCACCGACCCACTCATTGTATCTTTTTATGAAGCGTATGCGAACGTTCTATTTTCCCTGCACAATATTAAAAATAATAGGGATAGAACAATAGACAATCAAGTCAATCAATATGTACAAAAGATTATTTTATTTATTTACCTGTTAACCCCGGGAGGTATAAATATATATACATAAGCCCTATTTCAAGGCCACTTCCTAACCACACAAAATATGCCGGTTTAGGGTCGAGGATTAACACTACCTAAGCTACTCCAAAAAGAGACCAACGTCAACGTTCTCTACTTTGCTACTCCATAGTTAAGGACTTAAAAAATGGTTAACAATAACGGATGAGATATAAAATCTCCGTGAGTTAATGCCTAAGTTCGAGTATGACGCCGATTCACTCAAAGCGGCCTATATACACAGGATAACCGTCAATAACGGGATCAATAGTGTGCGATACGCTCTAATTGTCATAGGATTATACACAACCCAACAATCAAACCTCAATCACATGATTCAACTATCAAACTCGGCATACTTTCATATCCAAACATTCTTGAGGATTGCCGATTGATATAATTAATTATATAAGCTAATTTATTTGGCTATTTCCAACGTTGACATCACAATTCAAGCATAGAACAATCGGAGACAAGTATTAAAACTATACAATAATATTAGTAAAATAATAAATTGATAGCTTATCGCTCAAATCCCGACAGCCTTATCGTCTATATCTCGTAACTTATCGTCTATATCTCGTAACTTATCGTCCAAACCTCAATAGCTTATCGTTCAAACCTCGATAGCTTATCATCCAAACCGCGATAGCTTATTGCCAAAACCTCCATAGCTTATTATCGCTAAACCTCGATAGCTTATCGACCAAACTTCGATAGCTTATTGTCCAAACCTTGATAGCTTATCGACCAAGGTTAACTAACCAAACTATGGTTAACAAAAGTAACTATGATTAACATAAAGTAACTACGAGTTAACAAAAAGTAACTATGGTTAACAAAAAGTAACTACGGTTACTTTAACTAACCTGGTTGACTAACCCGACCGCAAATCAACTAACCAAACCGTAGTCAATTAACTTAACTCAACCATCATTAACTAAACTAACCCACAAGTAACGTAAACTAATCTATCCGTAAATGTAATTAACAACCTAATTAGAGATTAGGGGTTAATTCACAAATAATGGCCGGCGATGACGAACGATCGGCGCGATGACTCGAGAGCAATAACGGCGATCCTTGGCGGCTCTCGGCCTCTCAACTAGGCACGGAGGTCCGTAGCTTGAGCTCGGGGATGGCATGTGGCTTGAAGAAGACAACCTACGGCGGTGCGGTAACGAATGACAAACCGCAGAACTTGAATCGACGCCAAACGAACCCGGCTCCACCGACCAGCCTCTATCCAGCTCAGATCCACGAAATTTCATCAACTTTCTGGATAATCAGCCCTCATATCCAAATAGCCCTTGATCTTACAATTGCGTAGGAGAAAACGGAGCTCAATTTGCCCTCCCGGACAAGCTCAAACGTGCGATTTCTTCTCGGTCGCACACATAAATCCGAGAAAACAAGGGAGCTCGGGATGGGGGAGGTTTGGCAAAACAAAAGGAGAAAAAGAGAGAGAGAGAGAGAGAGAGAGAGAGAGAGAGAGAGAGAGAGAGAGATAATATCCCATAAGCTTCTTGAACAAGTTATATCCAAGATAAAATCCCCTCAATAAATGCCATGCCTCCAAAGTCTTCGTCCATAATGGTTTCTTGGCTTTTCTCAATAATGTAAGAAGAAGCATTTTGATCATTTTACAAGGTAAGGGTATGTTAGTCATTTGGCACAAATGATTAAGGGTACTTTGGTAATTTAGTATCAAGGGAAAAATAGTAATTTTGCAAAGGGATAGAATGGTCATTTCAAGGTAAAAGGGCAAAATAGTAAATTTACCTTTAAGGGAAAAATGGTAAACTCACTTCTAAGGTTCGGTCGGACTAGGCTCGGGCACGAATGATCTCGGAGCTTTGATTTGACGACTCAATTATCTCGACTTGATTTCCCTTGTCCAATGCCTTAAAGTTACCTAATACCCTTCTCGCTTCGATAAATCAAAGTTCAACAATTGTCCATTAATCCTTGAAAATCCAATATTATCAACCGGACCGAAATTCATGGTTAAAAATCCATCGAATTCATTTATCTTACGATATGTCGAATTTTCGGGATGTCACAACTTCACTTCTAAAACTTTCGTTTCATGCATTTAAGTTAAAAGCTTGTCAACTTTTGCAATTATCTTCTCAATCCCGACACAAGACAACTTTTACGACACAAAAAAAAACTATTTTAGATAAAATAAAAAATAAAAAATAAAAATTATACTCCAAATTGAAAAATAAACCAAAGTTGAAATATATATACCAAAGATAATTGGATGAAGGATTCGCTAGTGAGGTTGCAAGGCGTGCCGCCATTGCCCCTAATTAGCCAATGAGAGTTAGCGACCCTTGCCAGGCCATCGACTAAGGCGGTAGCCCTCGCCAAGGGTCCGCACCTCACATGTAATGGCAATTTGACCTTTGAAATGGATGGGTTGAGTCGGGTTTGAGTCCCGTCGAAAATGATTGACCCAAATTGATACATTTAACCCATTTTGACCTAATACAAATCTAACAATCAATACCCGACCTAACGTATACCCAATCAATTACTTGACTCATATTGCTTAAACACTTGCATATTTAACTCAATATAGGAAAACTTGTTTCTTATAAATTTCTAAAATATATATATATTGCTAGAACACTATGGACAATTCTTTAAAATTTTAAAATAGCGGAATTTTTTATTTTCCTTTTTTCTTCTAAGTTCGGCTAGGGCTATGAAGCGCTTGCCTAGTGGCCATCTAGGTGAGGGTCGTGAACCTCGCTCGCTGCTAAGGAGGGCTAGGCGAGGGTCAGCCACCCTCATGGGATTCCTAGAAAAATAGAGGAAAAGAAAGAAAGAAAAAAAATATAATATAATATAATATAAAAAATCAGAAAAATTAAAAAATGATCTATTTAAGATTCATTTACGCATTTATGACCCGGTTAAGACTCATTAAATTGTTAGGTAAGTCATTATGACTCACTTAAGCTTATCTTTAAATTTAAGGCAAGACATTTATGATATGCATCACCGTATATTGATTAAAATATGGGTTCTAAACCCATTTTGCCACGTCTGACGATCTAAAGCGAGCAAGGTGCTTACCTTCTTGATGGCGACTCTCATTGGCATATGGGGAGCGGTAGTAGCTCCGTTGCCAGCAATTGTCCCTACTATTCATAAAATATTTTGTACAATCAATTTAATTTATTTATTGCTAAACTTATTTTGTCAATTATTTTAGTTGTCATTTTTAATTTAACAGCTACTAGGACTAAAACAAAGCCATGTGGCATTTTCCATCCACAGAGTTAAGCAGCCACTATTGGTTATTTCATAGTAGCAAGTTTTAGGACTCAAATACAGAACGTACAACTTTTGAGGACTCAAATATACGACATTGACAAGTATTAGGACATGCGCTTAATTATCTCATTTGTACTATTTGATGGCTATATCTAGACATGGCCATTTGGAACCGTGGGGCGGAACCGCCCGAAACCGGCCCGTTGACCGGGCCCCACGGTTCCAACCCGGAACCGGAACCCGGGCTCTCGCGGGCCGGTTCCGGTTTGTAAATGGCCGGTTTCGACTGTCTTTTTATATATAAAAAAAAGGTGGAGGCCCAAGGAAAAAGAGTTGTTGGGCCTAGGAACCGGCGGTTCGAACCGGAACCGGAACCGGCGGTTCCACCTTTTTAGGAACTGGAACCGCCGGTTCTTGAACCGGAACCGGCGGTTCCACGAAACCGGCCATGGCTAGCTATATTTGGGATCGATCCTTAGCCGACCATCTCTTCCGTGGTGGGCCGAATGTCTAGGGTTTCATCAAGTTTTAAGATTTATGATGTAATTATTGTATGCATGCTCTAATACTGTTAAGAGAATTAGAAGGGCTTGTGCAGCGACAAGCGCAATAATGGGCCATCTTTCTTGCTTTATGCCCGACTTGCAAGTCCAACTTTTTAAACGATTTGCAATTCTAAAGTAGGCCTTTTGGGGGCAAATGCAAATTTTTTTAAAAAAGGGAAATATCTATCTATTCCATCTAGAGATGGCCATTTGGGCCGTGGGCGGGAACCGCGAAACCGGCCCGTTGACCGCCCGTGACGGGGTCGGCGGGCCCAACCGGAACCGAACCGGCCTCGCGGGCGGTTCCGGTTTGGGAAAAATTGGAACCGGCCATTTTAAAAAAAAAGGGCCCCTGGGATGGGCCCCGCCCAACGGGAAAGAGCGTTGGCTCTTGCTGCAGCCGTTGCTTAAAAAAAAAAAACGCGCTGCGACCTGCGCGCAACGGCAACGGCCGTTGCTTTAACGGGCATTGGCGTTGATTAAATTTTTTTAAAAAAAAAAATAAAGATTTTTTTTTATAAATACATATCCTTCCTCTTTCATTTTTCTCACAAATCCTCTCAACAATTCTTTCAAATTCTCTCACATTCTCTCAAATTCTCAATTCTGAATCCCGCCTCAATTTTCTCAAAAATGGCAAGTGGAAGCAAATATGAAAGGGTAAGATGACGATGGGAGATTCGAATATCCTATTCCGGATGTGATCCTCGTGAGTATGCATGTTGGGAAGACGATGACGACAATATCAATGTTGTTCCCATTTGAACGTCGAGCACGTCCCAACACAAGAAAGTCTTCATCCGCCTACTGTGCCGATGAAACGTCGACGGCAAATGAGCGGAAGGAAAGGCCGAGAGAGTACATCCGACTTGTGGCAACACTTCGACAAGGTATATGACGAAGCGAAGGTAAGTATAATGTAAATTGTAAATATTGTTCCCAAACATATAAATTTAGCAAAGGAGATGGTTATGGAACATTTCGTCGGCATCTCGACGAAAAAACATCCAACGCAAGCGGGGATCGACACTAGACAACAACAAATTTCCGAGTACGCCAATCCTAATACTCATCCTTTATTCCGTTACACTATTTCGATTAATGCGAGAAAAATGGTTGCATTATTATTTCAAAATTCCTCTTGTCTATTTAGTTGGTATTGTTTTTGATCCACGTATTAAATTAGATGGTTTACTAGATTATTTGAATGTGTATTATTCTGATTGTTTACATTTGGAAGATATGATAGATGTTTCAATTGTACAAAAAGAGGTTAGAGAATCTATAGTAGCATTACATGGAGAATTTTGTAATAGATATGGTTTAAATGATGGTGGATCTTTACCATCTACTGCCTCGAAACGAAACCGGTAGTTCACTTGGTATAGGTTATGATATGCTCAAGAGTAGAAAAAAAAAAACATAAAGGGAGCAACAGGTAGTATTTATGAAATAGAAAAATATTTCACCACTCAATTTGAGTTTCGTGATACGAAAATAGTCTGATTCTCAAATCCTCATCGCTCGCGATATTAGCAACCACATCTTCAACATGCGGTTGAACAAGCATTTAGCGTAAGGATTAGTTTTGGACTCTGCCAAGATTAAGTCCGAGGCATGGAAGCTCAAGCTTGTGTTGACGATTGGACAATTTCGACACCAAGAATTGACGAGAACACAACTTTAGCGAGGATTGTGGATGGCATGGGTACCACAACGATTGACGATGAGGTAAGTTGGGGTTATCAAAGGTAAAGAACTACATGGGTTTTGATTCTTCTATCCCCAAGAAGATATGTAGGCGTTTAATGATAATTCATTAAGTTCAAGCCCATTCCTCCTTTCTCTTTTTTTTCCCCAAATTTTATTACAATATACAAGTTGATTATAATTTATAATTTATTATATTTATTTTATTATTTATTAGTTTAAAAATTATATTTAAAAAACGGAATCGGAATCGGCCCCGAACCGCGGAAAGACACCGGCGGTTCGGGAACCGCCCTCGATTTCCATCTATCATATATAGTTAACAACAGAGCTATCTTTCATTGTAGTGGCACGACACTTAGTTTTACTTCTGTGGTTGCAATGTCGCAAGAAACGAGGCATGGTTTTGCTGCATAGTTGATAGTAGACTAATGAACTTTACCTCTTTAATTTGTCATTGTTAGAATTATGTTATATACATAGGCTCCGTTTGTTTCAAGGAAAGTATATGATATGGAATTTATTTTCTTAAAAATAATGGCTTATTTTGCTTAAAATAATGTAAGAATAAAAGATATTTTCATTATTGACTACAATTTTTGTCTCAATATTTCGTGAATGATGAAATTTTTCTGTTCGTTTATTTTTATGAGAACAATCATTTTTATGAAAATATTTGTTAATTTATTCATTTTTCGCGAAATAAACGAAGCCATAGTTTTGGTGGCACTTGTATTTTTCAGCTCGAAGGTTGTCTTTCACATTTTAAAGAAATTAAGGATTAGATAATTAGTTTGACTCCCAAGCAAAAAGAAAAACTTATTCCGTGATGCTCCCGCATTAGAATTTCTTGCTGCACTCGCGTCTATCCTTTCACGGGCCTTAGCTAAGCTAACAAAGGCCTAGCTAAGATCCATGTTAGAGACAAGTATATCTACTTCTAAATAATGGTATAAAGACAATTATATTTGCTTTTGTAATGAGTGAATAGCTATGCTAAACCAGTCACTAGCATTAAAGACTATACTTGAATTGCCTCAATTTTGTTTCTAAATTTATTCAGAAAATGAAAAGTATCTTAGGCAATTACTTTATCGGCCTCTATAATTTTTAAAGGAAAAAAAAACTGACGTTTATGCTCCGTTCGTTTCACGGAAAACAACTTTCAGTATAATATTTTCTAGATTTTCCGGTGTTTGGTTCACGGAAAATAAACCAATCAAGAAAAATATTTTTCTCTTATGGAAAAAATAACTTCAAAAGTGAAGAAAATGATTTCCTCTTTTGAAAATAGAAAAATATTTTTCTTCGTCTTTCCTTCGGAAGTAGGGAAAATGATTTCCTATTTTCGAGAGACGATGAAATCGGACTTAAGCAAGCACACAAGCAGACCATTCAGTGACAGGGAGTAGAGTCCATACCATAACAACTAAAGGAGAGAAAAGGAAAGGAAAACAGAGGCCAGAAATGCTCGTCTGCGAGTGACTTTGGAGAACCGAGGACATAGCTACTGGCCTGGTGGGAATTAAATGAAGAAGAAGAGACCGGAATATTTCACAGTTTCGCCGCATTGTCGGCCATTGATGACTTGTTTGATCAGTTTAAGAGGGATTTCTGGAGAAATAGCTCTGGACTCCACTGTATCTCAAGTTGCAAGATAGAACATGGATTCTTGAATGGGCTTTTAATTTTGCATTAAATAACTCTCTCTAAGTAAAATTACCCTACACGAGTAATTTGAGCTAATTTCGACGAGTGGGTCTCTCCAGTTCATCTTCTCAAACTGGATAACCGAGAACAAAGCCGAGCTCCAATCCCGACAGTCGATGCCATTAATGAGAGAACCTTCATTTCTGCATCCGACGATAAACCGTCCAAATCAATGTGTTTAAGATGTCTCTGCCCCTAATGCATCATCGCCAACCACTCAGATTTGGCGAGCCTTCTGGATGTGACCTCGTACCCGCCAATGGATAACGAGTGCACAGGACATTTTGGTTAGTTTATCACATCATTGTCCAAGCAGAAGATGTCGATTGTGTCAATTCGTAACAGACTCAAAAAGTTATTCCCATATCAAGAATCCGCGAAAGTCTGTATTCCTTCTATACTCAGAAAGAAAACAGAGGCCACACAATATGGCTTTAATGTAAAGGCAAGTGGTAGAAGCTTCTGTATGACTTGATCTAGAAGATGAGTTACTGGATGACGATTTGGTTCAGATTCCGCGCACAAATCACCATGAAGTAACAAGTAAAAGTGAGAAAGAGAAAATTCGAGACCCGAGATTTATCTTGGTTCACATTTAAATCAAGGCTACATTGAGCAGAGAATTTAACTAAAATTAGCACCTCATATCTCTCTCTATTGTATCACTTAAATACAAGCGAAAAAAAAGTATATATAACGGTGGCGATCCATGGATCTAAGCCCAAACTGCCGATAAAATATGAGTTTAAACTATAAAAACCTTCCGACGTCCTAGGGCACTGCAGTTCGTCGAGTAAGGTGTATGAACCACACCCAACAGATTTCTAGCTTGACTCGAGCACGCTGGATATTAGTAAGTTTGGGATAGTTCATCGTGTTGAGGACATAACTGTCTCGACCTTTTTGACAGAAGAATCCTTTAAAACGAGTGGGGTTCGCGATCTCAGGTTGAATACACAGAACCAAGGAATTGACTCTCTCACCCCGTGTAATGAAAAACGACTCCTTTTCAACCTCATTTGTATACCTACATATATTTGAGTTAATTTAATCTACTTTCACTTTGCTTTTTCTTTGGCTGCTAATATCGGTACTAATCAATATCATGCTTTACTAAGGTATTGAAAATAAATAAATGGGCGTGAGTTCTTACATTTCTTCATTTTTTTTTCACTAAAATCATTTCATTTCATAAATAATCCAACCCAGCACTCATAAATAAAATACATAAAGCTAAGTTTTGTCTCAAAAAGGTTATTCGGATGGATCAAATCATGTTCGGGTTGGACGGACCCGATACGGTTACAATTATGTCCGGTGCAACTTACCTCTTAAGTGCATCACGTTCTAGCTGTTTTCCTAACATCAACAATTGGTTGTGTTTTGGTTGACCTATTTGTAATGTGTTATTTAGAAAATAATGATATAGACACGATTGCTAGGCACGAATTAATACACTTGAGTTACCTAAGATCCGTTTTTATTGCAAAAAGTTTCATAATGTAATGTTTTACTTTCAAGCATGGACATATCAATATATATAACACCTTCGACTGCATTTTGAAGATTAACTTTAAGGACCTAAAATTGGTTTTTTAAACCATATAAATTTTTATTTGATAAAAAAAGACTGATAAAGTTTCAGATGGTTTTATATGAGATATTAATAGCATGTGATATATGTACATTCAGTTTAGTTAATACCCACGAATGCATGCAAATCGTCCAATCTACATACGAATAATAAGGGACCATCCACAAAGTGGCAAACGTGGCCCCGAACTTGAAGCCTGTCATATCGAAATTAACCATCAACAACCTTAGTTAATTCCTTGAAGTTGAAGGGTAACATGGCGATATTCTTCATAAAAGTCAATGGAGACCATACACTTAAAAACAATTAGAAGATGCTAAATTGTTAGATTCAGATCATACAAGTGATTTTTAACTGATGTGTCAATTTCAAGTCTCTTAGAATTTTCGCTTTCTTTAATTTTTCATTTGTAGTAGATCTTTCATTATTTTTTCTTAGTAAAGAAGCATTTTTTTTTATCTTCTATTTAACATCTAATGGTGGCAATTTGACCTTTTTATACGTTTCATATTTCAATTTCTTTATGCTCTTTACGTCTTTCTTTGAAAAGGATAAGTATATATTTGGTCCTCTAATTTGTACTGCTCTTTCAGTTGCGTCCTCTCATTTTTAATTGGTTCAATTGAGTCCTTCAGCTCAATTTCAATTGAAGGGACTCGGGCCCATCAATCTGTTAGCATATGCGACCTCGGGGAGGT
Organism: Rhodamnia rubescens; assembly: GCA_021437795.1. Taxonomy (NCBI): domain Eukaryota; kingdom Viridiplantae; phylum Streptophyta; class Magnoliopsida; order Myrtales; family Myrtaceae; genus Rhodamnia; species Rhodamnia rubescens. Next base: position 594,705 of record JAILYA010000032.1, on the reverse strand, counting down.
GGTGTATGCAGCGGCCTATGGTAAGCAAGGTGGCTGCTGTCATGGCCTTATGAGAGCTCTCTCTCTTTCTCGATCTCTCTCTCCTCAAGCCGGATCAGATGGGACAAAAAGAAGAATTGAAGTTTAGGATTGGGGGCATTAATCAATGGGGAGCGTGGAAGTGGCTGTTTAGAAGAATTCGGATCCTACAATGTCTTCAATTGCCTTTCCTTCGGGTGCGACTCCATCTCATTCCATCCTCGGAGGAAGTTTCACTTCCATTCTAGCAATCTGAGCACGACAAGGGAGAAAACAGTCTGTTACTAATGATTAAAAAAAAAGGCAGTCTCAGCAGCCTCGTGAAAACAATTAAGTTAGTCAGCGGTAAAAGTACTACGTTGGATAGTCAAGTTAAAGGATTAAATTTGGAGAAATTAAAGTGTTTAAGAACTCAAATGAAAATGATCTGGCCATTAATCGTGTAGGACTCATGTTGGTCCCCAGATCATCAGCAGTTAAAATGACCCTAGTGAAACCTTGCTCTTTTCATTTGTAAGTCGAAACAATCATGTAATTTTGTTTCATTTGTTTCAGGAAATTTGGAAAATACTTTAAACTATGGTAGAACAGCAAAAACCTTGCCTTCTAGCACCCTATGAAATTGATACATAAGTTTGTGGTAGATTGCAAATGGGTATTATGTTTAACACTTACTGTCTTTTAGTATAGCTATCTATAAATCAATTTTAGTATAACGTCAAATGTCTACCACCTAAGGTTTCCTCCCCTTCCCCCTTTCTATGAGAAAGGGCCGCCTTGAAGCTGTCCTTGAGGGAGAGAAAGGGACCTTTCTCTCTCTCTCTCCCCTCTCTCCGTCCGTCTATTTCCCTCTTCTCTCTTTGAAGATTCCCTTTTGTGTGTGTAAATAAATTTTTGCAGTTGATTTTGGGTATATGTGGAGATCAGTTTGGCCATCCGTCCAGTCGACAGCCACCGAGAATGGTGTTTGTGACGTGGCTCCACAATCTCTCCGAGATTAGGTCACTCTCCTCTCCCGATTTAGATTTAGGTTAAGATTTGAGGGCTTTACTCGCTCAAACAAGATCTAGATATAGCTTTGGAAGTTAGCTATATGTATTTGATCTATGTTCTTTCAACATAGTGATCTTGGTATCTCTGCACGGTTATGGTGATGAGGACGTTGAACCTAAATGTACGCTGCGAGCCGTTGGAAATGGAGTGAGAGATCTCTACGTGTGTTCATCACTGAATTTGGTAATCGGTAGCCGAAGTTTTACGATGTTAGATTTGTTTTGAGGGATGAGAGTGCGCTCTAGCTATAGACCGTGCTTTTTTATTTGATATCTGGATTTTACTTTGTTCCACAGTAATTTGGAATTTGCTAAATTTGAAAGATGTTACTCTCGAATATCATAATAATGATGCATGAATGGCATTTTTTTCTTCAATAAAAAAAGTGGTGCTTTTTTGTGACCACCCGCTTAAGTGGTCGTTAGAAGCCTAATTAGTCGTTAGTTAGTCACGTCAAGCTGGCCCAATTACCGGCAATAGAACTTTTCCATCATCAAAAGTTGTCGGCACAGCCGCATTATTTTTCAAATGCTTTGAATATTTTGAAGTCGGAAGCAGTAGGGCATCGACTTCTTAAATATTGAAATAGACATGTCTCTCTTCATTTGCGAGAAAAGCGACGCACACCAAGGATGTGAATTCTCTACAATTAACGAACGATTAACACACATGGTACACAAACCTTTTAATGCCACCGCTCTCTTTTGTTTTTTCTGAGAATTCCACCCCAAGTCCTAAATTTACTTGTTCAATCAAACCAATCCTTTACTGTAAAACCAATCGAGTTTTAACTATTCATTTTTTTACAAAAAAATAGTATTAATAATTATAGATAGGTTTAGCACTATCTCTAGAAAACTTCTAATTGCCATCAATGAAAAAATTATCCAAAAATTCATAAAGCTATCTCACTTTGGCCAATTCAGTCCTAAATCTTTCTATTTTGTTAATTGAGTTTTAATCCTTTTGACACTTTGCCAATTGAGTTCATTTAGTCAATTTTAGTCGGAAAGCGCTAACGTGGATGCTTGGAGGTCTAACGTGGCACGACTACCGCCGACTTGGACAATTTCTGAAATTTTTTCATAAAAATTTTGAGTTTTTTTCTTATTTTTCTTTTCTTATTTTGTCTTTCTTTCTTTTCCATTTTTTGCTAAGCCCAGCGATGATCTCTGGTCAACCCATGCTTGCAAGCGAGGGCCGCGAAGCCCTTGCCAAGAAAAAAAAAAGAAAAATAAAAAAGAACAAGAAATAAAAAATTATAAAAAATTATCTACGTCAATGCCGACCATCCTATGTGGCACCATTGACATTCAAGTCAGCGATATCCAATTAAAAATGCCCGAATAGACTCAATTGGCAAAGTTTCAAAGTTTAGAATTCAATTGGCAAAATTTAAAAGTTTAGAATTGTATTGGCCAAAGCGCAATAGATTTAGGTCTTTTTGGATAATTTTTCCTGCCATCAATAACTTTTATTTTAGCTAAATGCATTGAATTACCCTTCACTCTCTTCCTAAATTAAATGAAGTTTTAACTTAAACGTGTCTTTGAAGTTAATTCTATTTAAGAGTACCATAGAAGTTTAATCTAAGTGATGAATTTTCAATTTTCAATACTTAATTGGGTCATCAAAGAAGTGCTTGCAAACCTTCGCCGACCATGTGAAATAAAAATTTAATTTTTTTAGGGCAAAAGCATAGTAGGAGTGCCAATATTTGTGTACGGTCTTCACGTTAGTGCCAATATTTTTTACGGATCACTTAAATGCTATTTTTTTTTAAACGGTTATTTCAATGCCAACTCCGGTGAGCTTCTCTGGAAATCCTACGTGGCTCGCCAAAGCTTCCAAGTTAGCAATAAAAAAAAACCAAAAATTAAAAAAATTTAAAAATAAAAGAAATCAAAAAATAAAATAAAAAAATAAAGAGGTCTTTGCAACGGCCAAGGCCGTGAGCCCTCGCCGCCGCCGCCCCCACCATCACCGGCAATGGCCGGCGAGGGGTGGGGGATGGTCGAGGGGGTGGGCCGAGCCTCGGCGACCCCGCCGAGGCCTCACTAGGGTCGGCGAGGCTCGACCTCGGCCGACCTCTCACAGAACCGGGCAAGGTCAAGCCTCGCCAACTCTAGCAAGGCCTCGGCGGGGGTCGCAGGGGCTCGGCGGCCATCCCCCCACCCCTCATTGGCATAGTTGTGACGACGGGTCATAGTCCTCGTCGCTGCAAACTCATGCTTATTTATTTATTTATTTTGATTTTTTGGGGTTTTTTTGTTTAATTTTAATTTTTTTTAAAATAACTATTTTTAGGTTGAATAGTCCACGTGGATGCCATGTGGGCTGATTTTGTTTAAAAAATTGACACGTAGTATTAAAAAATTAATAAAAAAAAAACCACGTGTCTTGTTTGGCGGAATTGGCACTTAAATAATCATTTTTGGCCGGAATAGGCACTTTGATGATCGTTTTTTCTTCGATTTGGCACTTAAGTGATAAAAAAAATATTAACACTAAGGTGAGCGCCGTACACAAATATTGGCACTCTTGCTATACTTTTGCCTTTTTCTAGAGATAACCATGGAAGAAACTAATAGGAGTAGGGGATCATTGTCCCTCTTCCCATGCACCCATGGTCAATCTCAACAAAGGGCACTTTTGATTTTGTCGTAAGAGCTGCCTACACGATGGTCGATGGTGTGATGGAACAAGATATAGCTACTACTTATCCTAGATGATGCAGCGTTCAATGAAGCTAATAAGCAAATCTTTGCTTAAGAGAGTAATCTCGAGAAAAAGGTCCGATAATAATCAATAGTCTGCTTGCAAAAATGACATAAACAAGCTTTATAGGGCGTCGACCCTAATCCTAACTCTAAAAATGAGAAATTATAAAAGTGCCACTAAAATTAAAATTAAATCTGAAAAATACAAAAAAATAGAAATCTCTATCTAGACGACCCCGAATAGCCAAAATCCATCATTAATCACGGCCAAAGGCCATGGGTATTGATAAGCACGCCGTTTAGCTTCAAGCGGCTGAATTTGAGCTTGATCCGATGTCGTCGACCCGATCCACCGGCTCTAGTCGCAATACCGTTTTGCCTTCCGATTGGATTTCTGCCGGTCCAATCGATCCGAAATGCACTAGTAATATCATCCGCATTACTAGACCACCATCACTCTCCTTTGTCATACTTCTCCCTCGTGCTCCCGCAATTTTCTAGATGTGGCACGAATGAGATATGCAAGACTTTAAGAGTGTATTTGGCAACGATTTTGATCCAAAAACTTAATTTTGTTTAGAATGGATTTTTTCGATTATGTTCCCTTGATGAGTTTTAGAGAGTTAAAACTTATTTAATAGAAATACGTTTGATAACTGCACAAAATTTATATTCTCAACTAAAATTTCTCATCCTAATATTTTTTTTCATTTAAGTCAAATAATTAGTCTTGGCACTATAAAGTCAACATATATACTACCACTAATTGAATGAATACAAATCACGCATAATCCATAATTAGTCTATTTATTTCATGGAGCATAAAGACATATGCAAGAAAGAACATTAGCTCAAGAGGAGCACTTAAATTTTTGCTATGAATTTGCTTTAATTAGCTTATGAGAGAAGTTTGAATAACCCCTAGATTGCTCCATGATGGTACCGATCATGTTGGGACGGATTAAACATATGCCCAACGGTATTGCTCCATGAAGTTTGCACTTAAATTACTTGCTACAATAAACATAAATATGGCAAAGTATTTAAAAAATAAAATTACAAAAGTTGGAAACACAAAGTCATGGAATTTCAGGCATATTGTGATCCCTTGTCATTTATTTGCAATATTTTTCCTAAGCATGTATATCTTAGGTTCATGGCCTGAACGTGCATGAACAAATATTTGATTCATTGATGTATTACTTGACCGCTGTTATTCTTGAAACCTAATAATCCTATTGTTGCCTCTATACAAACATCAAAGGATTTAAAAACACTATTGGTGACTGGGTTTATTGGCTCTCTAGAGTCACATGAAAAAAAAACTTATTTTACAAGCTTTTCAGTTTAAAATAAATATACGTACTCATAAATCTAAAAGTGGTGGAAAGAGTTCGTGGAAAAATAAAAGAGAGGGAGTGTTGACACTTGATTTTTGGTCATTTCATTTTTAAAAAATTAATAAAAAATTTTTAAAAAATTATAAAATTATAAAATGAACTTTGAAAGCCTTGGCTAAGCCCAAGGACCCATTTTTGAACAAAAAATAAATTTTGAAATTTTTCGCATTTATAGTATTTTTTATATTAGAAAGATATCCAAAAATCAAGAAGAATAGAATTCGTGACCATAAAAATATGCAAAAAATAGCCGCTATTTTTATTTTAATCTCCTTTTCATTTTGGCCATTTAAAATTTGGAAAATTAAATTTGGGAATGCGCATCTCTTTATTAAGTATAAATCCAAATTGAGCCAAGAATTACATATTGAGCCCTTTTATTTTTCATTTTCACTTTTTCTAAGTCATGAAATTTTCCTGTAATGCCTCATATTGCATTTCAGTCCAATTGTTCGTATAATTGCACAATTTTGGCGAAAAGGACTTAATTGCACTTGTTATTTCAATTTAGCCCTTGAATTTTACTCTTAAGTGCAATTAGTCAATTATTAGAGATGTTCATGCAAATCCAAGACCACTTCCCTATCTTTTCCACCAATCTGAACCAATTGGTAGGGTCGATTTGGTTCAATTTGGTCATTTGGGATTTGAATTTCTCAAAATTCATTTTCGGGTGAAAATAAAGAATTGGGAGTTTTGTACAAATCAAAACCAATTCTGCCCAATTCTACCCTTTTTAGATGGAATCCATGTCCCAAAATTCAATTTTGGGGTTTTATTTGACAAATTTTGAGATTTGATATTTAGATAAAATTTGGACAAATAGGTCTGCTTGGGTCAAATAAGATCCGACCCAGCGACCCGAACATCCTTCTTCTTCCCCAACCTCTCTTTGCGCGCAGGTTCAAATGGCAATGGCAAGGCGAGATTGAATGTCAAAATTGAAGACCTTCGCAAAATTGAAGACCCCCTTCCCCACGGCTGAGCCATCAACTAAAATCGAGATCTTTACCACTGCCATAGCCACGGAAGCCCAACACAATTGAAGTACCTATGCCAACCAATAACCTGATTTCTATTTTAACGATTATTACCATTTGGGCCCCCCAAAATTTTAATTCTTTTAACTTTTTAAATCTCACACATTTTGATTAAAAAAAAGGGGAGAGCTCATTCGACGAACTCAACAATTAAAGGGGGGCCCAGGCTTTGAAATCTGCAAATTGTTGGACGAATGATATTTATCTCGAAACCCTTTGATCTTTTTCTGGTCCAACCCAGCTCTAACCATTAACCACTCAACCAGTTCGTTGATTAATTTAATAGACAATGCCATTTAATTTATGTGATGCATGTTCTAATAGAAATGCATTTTTATGTGACATGTTCATGATAACGCTAGTATAACACGATTGTTGCAACCGAAGATTTTTATATGTTGTGGCATCGGAGATTGGGACATATCTCGGAATTAAGTAATCCGTAAATGATGGCGTACTCAATACTTTGAATTTTACTGATTGTGACACTTGCGTGGACTGCATAGAGGGAAAACAGACCAACAAGTCAAAGCAAGGAGCCAAGAGGAATATGAGAATATTAAAAAACTTAACATATGGCATCTATAGTCTAGATATGGATTCGCATGGTTATAAATATTTCATCACCTTCTTAGATGAATATTCACATTTCACGTATCTTTACTTGCTTCATAATAATCACGAAGAATTAGATGCCTTTAAAGTATTTAAAATTGAAGTAGATAAAAAATACGATAAGCAAATTAATAACGTGAGATCGGATAGAAGTGGAAAATACTATGATAGATACACTTGAAGATGGATAAGCATCTAGTCCATTTGCAAATTTTTTTCAAAAGCATGGGACAGTTACCCAATACACCATGATTGGTTCTCCGGAATGGTGTGGTAGAAAGAAGAAACCAAACTTTATGAGATATGGTGTGGAGTATGCTTAGCAACTCAAAACTTCCCAAGTCCTTGTGGATGAAGCTCTTAAGATGGGAGTGTACATATCGAACCGAATTCGACCAAGGCTGTTCCAAAGAGACCTTTTGAGTTATTCAAGGGTTGGAAACCTAGTTTGCGACATGTGCACGTTTGAGGATGGCCGTTTGAAGTGAAAGTCTAGAATCCACTAGAAAAAAAAGTTAGACCCAAGGACTATAAGTGGTATTTTGTTGGACATGTCGAAAAGTCCAAGGGATACGGATTTTATCGTCCATCACATACCACTAGATTTGGGGAATCAAGCAGCGCGAAATTTCTTGAAAATGACTTGATTAGTGAGAGTGATCGATTTTGGGACTTGTTCTCGAGAAAGATCCTTCATATACTCAACCTTCCACTTCAATTACCATATTAACTATTGTTTGTGAAGCTGCTACAGTTCAAGCGGTTGTTGAACAACCAATCACTAAAGCTCCACAACCTGCTGATATTGATTCGATAGATCCAATTGTTCAACAATTACCCGAAACTGTTGAACAACACGCTCCTCGGGAGAATGCTGATACAACATTAAGAAAATCTACTAGAATGAAGAAATCAACAATCCCTAGTGACTACATTGTGTATCCACAATAATTTGACTATAATATTAGAGCTGAGAATGATCCTGAAAAGTTTTTACAAGTAATGGATTGTGATAATTTCAAGTTGTGGTACAATGCCATGAAGGAAGAGATGAGTTCTATGGCATCCAACGCAGTTTGGGATTTGGTTGAGTTGTGCGATGTTAACAAGGCCGTTGGTTGTAAATGGGTCCATAAACTTAGAAGGACTTATTGGGCGACATAGAGAGATATAAGGCTAGACCTTTTGCCAAAGGATTCACTCAAAAGGAGGGAACTGATTACATGAAAACCCTTTCTCCCGCATCTAAGAAAGATTCTCTTCATATTATTTTGGCATTGGTTCCAATTTTGACATTGAGTTGCAACAAATGGATATAAAAGGTGTTCCTCAATGGAGAATTAGAGGAGAAGGTTCATATGAGACAACTAGAAGGATTCTTCTCTACTAGTAGTGAGCATTTGGCGTGCAAGCTTAATAAATCCATTTATGGCTTCAAATAAGCATCCCGCTAATGGTCCTTAAAGTTTCATGAAGCTATCTTTTTATTCGGTTTTGTAAAGAATATCATGGATCAATGTATATGCAAGAAGGTTAGTGGGAGCAAAATTTGTTTTCTTGTTATATATATGGATGACATTTTACTTGTAACCGATGATAAGGGATTGCTACATGAGTTAAACAATTTCTCTTTAAGAGTTTTGACATGAAGGATGTGGATGAGGCAGCTTATATTATTGTCATTAAGATCCATAGGGATAGAGCCCGAGGCATTTTAGGTATGTCTCAAGAAACCTCTATCAATAAAGGCTTATGAAGATTTTGGATGAAAGATTGTTCACCAAGTATAGCACCACTTATGAAGGGTAGCATGTTCAATTTGAATCGGTACCCAAAGAACGATTTGGAAAGGGAACAAATGAACAACATCCTATATGCTTCGCCATCGGAATCTTGATGTATGTACATGTTTGCACTCTACCCGACATTGCCTTTCCTGTGGGAATGTTGGAAAGATATCGAATAATCCAGGTATGGACCATTGGAAAGTTGCAAAGAAAGTGATGAGGTATCTGCAAGTACAACGGGTTACATGCTTATGTATAAACGAACTAAAAAAATTGGACGTAGTTGGCTATTCAAATTTGGACTTAGCTGGTTGCGTTGATTCTTAAAAATCAACATTTGTATACATTTTTATGTTTGCTAGCGAAAGCCGTGTCCTGGAGGAGTGCTAAGCGGACTTTGGTTGCTACTTCCACTATGGAAGCTGAGTTCATTTCCTATTTTGAGGCTATCTCATATGGTGTGTGGTTGAAGAGTTTCATATTGGGGCTCATAATTGTAGATTCTATTGATAGGACATTAAGGATGTTTTGCGACAATTTACCTACTGTTTTCATGGCTAAAAATCACAAGTGGTAGTCGAAGTAAGCACATAGACTTTAAGTATTTAGCCATAAAGGAACGTGTTAAGGAAAAGAAAGAGATAATAGAATAAGGTACAAAGATCATGTGGATAGAATGGGAATTGGTCTCATCATATAAATTTTCTTCGTATGGACCAATTTATGAAGCTCTTATTCAATTGTGACGTTTTTTCTTAATTAAGGTGCATTTACTTAGTTATTCAATAATAGTAAGATCGGCGATCACCCTACTTTTTCGCCGGGCTACTTGCATCTTACACTACTTCAAAGATTTTGTCTAATGAGTACTCACCCCCGGACGACAAGTGACTTGTCCTCCTTTGTCGGTAGGAGCAAAGGACTCCCCAGCCCTTTACTACATCTCACATCGCGTTGACTAACCCCAAGTTGGGGACGGAGAGAGAATCCTAACCTTTCTGTCGAGCTTCATTAGCGTTATATTATGCACATTGATTACGTGATAACCGACTCGCCCAATAAGAGTCTTGATGGGAGACCATTGAGAAATTATGTTTGATTTTGAAGGAAAGAAAACTACCATACTTTGTTGAAAAAACTTTTATTTATACTTTGAGGATTCACTACAAATATATCTCTATACATTTTATACTTAATATGCTTAATGCTTTTATTTTGATAGAAGTAAGATTCATGGCGGAGGTAGGTTGATACGAGAATCATGACAAAATATATTTTGATCTTTAATTTATCCTCATTGGTTAATCAATCTTATTGTATTGCTTATTTTAGCAAATTTAATTTCCCCACTAATAGTCAATTATCTGGTTAGGATTGTGTTCCTAAATAAAATTGATTCACTAATCAATCTCAAAGATATTCTTGAGACTTTCTGTTTGAGGAGTCTTGATTGATTGGCAATCACCCCTTAGATAATTGTTTTTGTTAGATGTTTAGTTTAAGGATTCTAGGATTTGATTGTATGGACAAGCAAATCCTCTCAAAATTGTGATCGTTCTCACCTTAATAGCTCGTGATCTTTATTCATCGATCAACCAATGGCTAGTTTTTGGAGATTGATCCTCGGAGTGGTTCTCCCATGGGAAGCGTGGAAGTTGAGGAATATAAAGAGCATCAAGTTTGAAGACCAGTGAGAGATCAAGAGTTCATCACTCTTATTCTAAGAGAGCTTTATTTGATAAAACTTTCTATTGAAGCATTTAATTGAAGTCTTGTGAGAGGTGTAATACGGAGTCAAGTGTGAAGAGTGAGATAGTCTTGATAGAGGCACACGCTCACTTCATTAGAAGTGCTTGTGGTCAAGCAATCACATCTTTATGTAATCTCTTATTTGATTACTTAGTGGAATCTAGCGAGTAGGTTGTTAGTGTGGGAAAGTAGACGTAGGCTTACCAAAAATCGAATCACTATAATCTCTTGTGCATTATCTTCTACTCTCTACCCACCTCTATTTACTATTTAGCAATAGCATTGCATGATTATGCTAATTACCTTTGCTCCCATTAAACTCAATTGTTTTAATTTCTCATTATTTATCTGAGTTGATTTACAAATGGCTATTCACCCCCTTTAGGTGTTAGTTCTAGCCAAACCAACAATCGATATCGAGCCAAATGCTTGTTATTTGAAGTGTGTACTTCTGAGCAAACGATCTTCAATGGCTAGAGTTCTCGAAGCAGGTATAGCAGAAGGTCAAAGCAATACCAGACCTCCATACTTTGATGAAAAAGACTACAACATCTAGAAGAACAAGATGAAAGCATTCATCAATTCTACGGATCCACTAATGTGGGTTGTTATGCAAAATGGAGCAAAACCCTATAGCTTCTTCATCAAAAGAACAAGCTTCGAAGGACAAAAATTTAGCTCCACTAAATTATCCAAAAGAGAAGATTTGGATTCTAAAGCACTTTACTCATTTTACTGTGCTCTATCTCCGGCTCAATATAAACATGCTTGTTCTTGTGAAACAACAAAGAAAATTTGGGACAGCCTTCTAGTCACTCATGAAGGAACCTATAGAGTGAAGGAGACGAAAACAAATATTCTTCTTGAAAGATATAAATAATGAAACTTGGTGAATCTATTTCGACATGATTAATAGATTCATAGATATTTTGAATGGCTTAACCTACTATGGTAAGCAGATTTCACAAAATGAAAGATTCAACAAAATCCTAAGGGGATTGACAAAGGAGTGGAATAAAATCAAGACTGCAATTCAAGAAACTTCAAGAATATTGCCTCTATCTATTGATGAGCTCGTGGGAACCTTGACATCCTATGAGTTTGAACGTCGAATGACGAAGATGATTGAAAAGGCGAAAGGAAGTTGCATTGAAATAAAAAAAATCAATGATCTAAGCAATGTAGATTCGAGAGGAAGACGAAGATGATGAAAAACTAGTCATGATGGTAAGGACATTCAGAAGGATGGCTAGAAAAGGAAGAAACTTCAAAGGAAGATGACAGTTCAAGCAACTTGAGAAATCTTCTAATGACAGAGAAGAAGGTAAGGAAATAACTTGTTTTGAGTGCGGGAGATGCGGACATATCAAATCAAATTGTCCACTCTCGAAGAAAAACATACGGAGATTTGAAAAGAAAAAGAAAGCCTTAAAAGCTGAAACATGGAGCTATACAGAGTGCGAAGACAGCAATGAGGAAGAATATGCCAACATTTGCTTAATGGCCAAATCGATTCTAAAGACGAAACAGAGATAAGTTTTCCCGAAATCCCCGATGAAGTGTTTGATTATATTGATGAGTTATGTTTGGAATATAAATTTGCCCTTAAGAAAATCTCTGAGTTGAAAAAGGAGAATTCAATATTAAAGAAACAGGATCTTTAGAAAAATGGAAAGATTGATTTTCTTTAAAAGGTATTTATCAAAATCATGATTTGCTCAAGAAGGAAATTTTGGAAACATGAAAAAAATCATGATCTCAAAAGGAATTTTTGGAGACTCTAGAAAACCATGATTCTCTTTTAAAGGAAAATGAATCTTACAAATTTCAAATTTCAGCTATTTGCAAAAACTTTTCTCTTGGTTCGAAAACATTGGAACATATTATCTCTATTCAAATCCCATAGTATAACAAGTGTGGTCTTGGTTTTGAAAAGGAAACTTCTTTGAAAAATGATTTTTCAAAAGCTAGAGAGAGATTGAAACAAAGACCTTCGAAAGTTTCTTACAAAAGTCAATTTTGAAAACAATTTGTAAAACCTGTTGGCTGCAAATTCTTCAAGTGTTCAAACTGTGGTGACGCAAATCATTTAAAAAAGGGTTGTCCCAAAGTTTGGAGACCAACTAGAGGATTTATCTTAAGAATGACAGAGTCAACTAATGTTAGAGGACTCAAGAAAATCTAGGTACCAAAGAAAGCATGAATCTGCTCATTCTATATAGGTGCCAAAGAAAAAGAAAAACAAGTGGTACCTAGACAATGGCTGCTCAAGACAAAAGACAAGAAATCAAAGAGAATAAATGCATAGGTGTAAACAGTGATAAAACTCAAACTTTCTCTAGAAGAAGACATTAAAACATCTATTTATTAGATGTAAATTCAAAAGAGATCAGATGCCTTGTCTCTATCAAAGAAGAATCAGATCTTTGGGATGGAAAGATGGGACATATTAGCTTCAAAAAAATGGCAAAGCTATCTTCCAAGAAGCTTGTGCGAGGTCTATACAGAGTGAAATAAGAGAAGTCATAAATATGTATAACATGTACACTTGGCAAGCATGTAAGAAGCTCTTTTAAGCCAATCGATTTCATTTCTACTAACCAAGCTTTGCAGCTATACGTGGATATATTTGGACCTACTTGTAGTCAAAGCCTTAGTGATGAGGCTATATTCCTTGGCTAATCGACCTCAAACAAAGCCTACAAGATCTTCAACAAGAATTGTCACACTACGGAAGTGTCAATAAACGTAGAATTTGATAAAAACAGTGCCTTATATAATATTGAAGAAGAAGCAGAACCAGGATACACCCCCTACAAATGATGATATTTAAGACCTTGAAAAGTCTAATTAGTCTGACTCTACTCAAATCAAGCGGCTCTAATTGCACATGGAAGTTGTTGTGTGCAAATTCTCTGGATGAAGCAACAACTTAGCGACTTTGACATTGAAGAATCAAATGTGATAATAGTAGCACTATCAACTAGACGAAGAATCTTATTCTTCACTCAAGAGCTAAGCACACTGAGATTAAGCACCATTTTATATGAGAGCATGTGCAAAATAATTATGTTCATATTCAGTTTATTGATTCCAAAAATCAATCAGCTAATATCTTTACAAAACCTCTTGAGAAAGGTCCGTTTGAATGAACTTGCTATTATTAATCCCTTTGTGAGAAATTGGACAAATGTAGACAGGTGGTTCTACCATACTCATATGGTTCTATCAAAGGCGAGTGATTCTATTCAAAGACGTATCAAGTAAGTATCTCTTGCTCAAGAAATTATATTTGGAAGGAAATCAGGTACATATCCAAATCTTTTTCGAATATCTTTTACTTTGGTTATCTGATTGACTTATTGATTGATTATCTGATTAATTGAATATTTGATTTTGCTCTAAAAGAATTTATCCCTCGTTGTATTTCTTAAATAACTGTCCATTGCAATTTTATTTCAAATCTCTAAAATCTTGAGCGTGTCTTCAAAATTCAATCTTTTGTTTGAAAGACTTCTTCTATTTCTCTCTCGTTCAAATATTCGTTCTTTTTCCTCCAAATCCTTTCAAATCTTCCAATGGAATCCAAATCTGAATGAGATCTCTGAGAATTGATGTTCACTCCGAGATAATAGAAGAGAGCAGTTTTGGAAAAAAGAAGCAAGCAATGTTACGAACAAAGAGCAAAAGCAAAGGTTATGGCAGAAGCTAACGCCAAAGCTGAAGCAGATGCAAAGGCATGAGCTGAGGTAGAAGCTTAAACTGAGGCTGAAGAAGAAGATGCTGCTATCGTTGCTAAAGTAATGGCAAATGAGAAGGCCAAAATAAAAGCTGAGAAGAAAGCTGCAAAGGAAGAGTTTGACAATGAAAAGGAAAATAAAATTCAAAACACTTTCTTGAAAAACAGGGAAGAAGCATTTGAAAATTCGATCACATTATTATTGGCAGAAGGACTTCAGTGAGTTTTTGGAAGAGCTAGAGCTGAGGGGGAGTTAGTTGGTATACAGGCAGATGCTGAAATAGGCACCTTATTTACCAATCGTGGTGAGTCTATCTTGAATATGATGCTGCAGGACATCAAAGCTGGACAAGCAGAGGCATTGCAGTAACAATTTATTTATTTATTTGTGTCATGCCTTTAATACTTGTGTTCTTATTAAAGAGGGAGAATACAAAGAGATCAAGTAGAGGCGGTGAGCAATTTCATTGCCAAATATTTTTGCTATGCTATAGCACTTGTGTTTTTTATCAGAACAAAAAAAATCTTACTTATGCAAGTATCTTTTATCAAAATCTTTTCAAAAGTTAGAATGCTTGAAATGTCATGTCTCCATCAAAATAGGGAGAGATTGTTAGGAAATTATGTTTGATTTTGAAGGAAACAAAACTACCATACTTTGTTGAAAAGAATTTGATTTATACTTTGAGAATTCACTACGGATATATCTCTATGCCTTTTATACTTAATATGCTTTATGCTTGTTATTTTGATAGAAGTAGGATTTGTGGCAAAGACAAACCGATACGAGAATCATAACAAGATATATTTTGATCTTTATTTTATCCTCATTGTTTAATCAATCTTACTCTCTTGCTTATTTTAGCATATTTAATTTCTTCATTAACGGTCAATTATCTGGTTAGGATTGTGTTCCTAAGTTAAATTGATTAGCTAATTAATCTCAAAGATATTCTTGAGACTTTCCGTATGAGGAGTCTTGATTGATTGGTAATCACCCCTTAGACAATTATTTTTGTTTGATGCTTAGTTTAAGGATTATAGGATTTGATTATATGGGCGAACAAATCCTCTCAAAATTCTAATCGTTCTCACCTCAACGGCTCGTGATCTTTATTCATCAATCAACCAACGACTATGTTTGGAGATTGATCCTCGGAGTGGTTCCGTCCCGCGGGAAGCATGGAAGACGAGGAGTTTAAAAAGCACCAAGTTTGAAGACCGAGAGAGATCAAGAGTTCATTATCCTTATTCCAAGAGAGCTTTATTTGATAAAACTGTCTACTTTAGTGTTTACTTGAAGTCTTTCGAGAGGTGTAATACGAAGTTAAATGCGTAGAATGAGATAGTCTTGATAGATGCACAACTCGCTTCTATTGGAAGTGCTTGTGGTCAAGTAATCACATCTTTCTATAATCTCTTATTTGATTATTTAATGGGATCCAGCCATGGGGTTGTTTGTGTGGGAGAGTGGATGTAGGCTTATCAAATGCCAAGCCACTATAATCTTTTATGCATCATCTTTTACTCTTTACCCACCTCTATTTATTGTTTAGTAGAAGTATTGCATGATGTTGTTGATTACCTTTGCTTCCATTAAACTCGATTATTTTAATTCCGTATTATTTATCCGAGTTAATTTACAAACACCTATTCACCCCATCTAGGTGTTAGTTCTAGCCAAAATAACAGAGACGTTATCCGAAGAGGGGCAAATGGCGATATATTTAAACGGGTCATCGAAGACCGAGAGAGATCAAGAGTTCATTATCCTTATTCCAAGAGAGCTTTATATGATAAAACTATCATCTTGAGAGTTTACTTGATGTCTTATGAGAGGTGTAATATAGAGTATGCGTAGAATGAGAGAGTCTTGATAGAGGCACAGCTCGCTTCACGTTGGAAGTGCTTGTGGTCAAGCAATCATATCTTTCTATAATGTCTTATTTGATTACTTAGTAAAATCCAGCTAGTAGGTTGTTAGTGTGGGAGAGTGGACGTTGGCTCACCAAAAGCCGAGCCACTATAATTTTTTGTGCATCGTCTTTTACTCTATACCCACCTCTATTTATTGTTTAGTAGAAGCATTGCATGATTTTTCTAATTACCTTTGCTCCCATTAAACTCGATTATTTTAATTTCGCATTATTTATTTGAGTTAATTTACAAACACCTATTCACCCCCTCTAGGTGTTAGTTCTAGCCAAAACAACAGAGATGTTATCCGAAGAGGGGCGAATGGCGATATATTTAAACGGGTCATAAAAGCCAAACCCTTCTGTTAGTCACATTAGTTTTCTCATCAATTCAAAAAAGCATATGAAGAATGTACATTTACAGAGAGAACAATGAGAACACACCCCATCATTATCAGAGGAGATAATTGGCTAGTAGCACCCATATTCGTCTGTCGTTCAATGCTTGCGTCTTTAATAATCTAATTTATCAATGGGTGGAGGTATGTATTGTTTATTCACGTTTCCACATCCGTTCTTGATTTTGAACGAGTTTTGTTCGTGAATTGCAAATCGCGATTGCTAGTTTCTCAAAATTTATTTTAACATCGTTATGCACGAAATACATGAAGAAAACTTAACAAACGATCAAAATTCATCTTTTATGATGGCTATATCCCAAACGAAGTCTTTCAAGATCTTGAAGTACCCCGTGGATTTCTTAGGGCGTGCATGGTAACACTTCTCTGCTGAAATCAACTTCCGATCGAAGTTGATTTTTCCTTCTCCTCAAAAGCAAAAGTTGATTTTTCTACTTTTGCTTCAAATCGACTTCCGATCGAGAGAAATTAGTTTGGTAATGGTTGAAAATTTTTACTTTTACAACATTATTAACAAAATCTTCGGAGGCCGGCAAAGAAGCGGTCAATTGGAGGTCGCCGATGGCGGGCGGTCGGAGGCGGGCGATCGGTTGCGGGTGGCCGGCGGAAGGCGGCGGTGGCGGGGGGCCAACGGCGGGTGGTCGGTGGGGGTCCGTGGAGGGCAACCGGAGGGCGGGCGGCCGGCGAAGGGCGGGCGGTCGGCAATTGGTGGCCGGCGGGTGGGCGGTCGGCGGTGGGTGGCCGGCGGGCGGGTAGGCGACGGCCGGATGACCAGTGGCGGGCGGTCGGCGCGGGCGGGCAGAGGGCGATCGATGGTCGGAGGCGGAGGCGGGCGGGCGGCGGTCGGAGGCGGGCGATCGGCGGCCGACGAAGGTGGGAGGGCAATGGTCGGCGGAGGTCGGTGTAGTTGAAGAAGTGATTCTTAAGTGGAGAAGTAAAAATTTTTACTTCTCAAAGTTGGTCAAAAATTTTGCCGTAAATTAAAAATCTTGCTAGAAATTGAAAATCTTACCATAAGTCAATTTTTTTTACCAAACGGATTTCTACTTCTGCAAGATTTTTATTAAACGGATTTTCCTGCCAAATCGACTTCGACGAGAGAAATTCGAAGAAAAGTGTTACCATAGCGCTAATTGTTTTATAGAACTCTTTCTCCATATTTCAAAATAGGCCCTATAATTATTGACTATATAGTAGTAGTCACTCTCTAGCGTAGTCTGTGCAGCCAACTGTTCTTCTCCACGTGGACTTTAAGGGCTTGGTGCTGCCGCTGGGGTACGATAACCCAATAAGAACGTGGGAACTTTCCTGGCTGAAATGAATAGCGCCACGTGGCTGACAACGGTTGGTTAATATCAGGATTCTCTTGTATCAATTATTGAACACAAAAGTGATGCGTGTGTCCTTTTGCTTTCGGCTCGTGTATCTCCCTTGAAGTCTCGACCTAGAAGACGTTCGTTTGTCCCGCAATCATTATTCCCTTCGTGGCCATTTTGGAGAAGCCTAAGGGCAGGAAAGGAAGTTCAATTCTGACTAGGAATCGATCTCGTGTCGTCCACGTAAAAAGGACATTTCTTTAATTCCTATCTATGCATCCATTGCACAACAAAAGTAAAATTTTCGCCTTCAATCAATTGCTTGTGTCCTATGTCGCCCATTTTTGGAAGAAATTGTGTTGACGCGTGATTTTTAGTCTTCAAACTAATGATGTTTGTTTATCTGTTGCTAAAAGAAGCAAGGGAAGATTTCCTGAAGTTGCAAGTAAATATTAACATGGAACGGTTGCCGGTTTACTTCATGTGAGCATTGCTCCATGCAAGAATAACTTAGAATAGGCGGCATGAAGTCCACATCCACGTCCGTTAGGTTTTTTAAATCCTCCTCTCAAGCCCTCTCTACTTCATCTTGCTTATGGCGTTACTGCTGTAGTGCTGTGCAATGCTAACCCTTTCACAAGGTCAAGAGACTGGAAGTGAACCTTCTCAAATTGCTCGAGGTATGATGTCGCTCGTATTGTAACACAATGTCTTGTGAACATTTCCTTCGCTTGTGTATATTTTCCTTGATGGATACCCATGATTTATGAAGTTAAAAAAAATATTCTAGAGAAAATAGATTGATATTGTCACTGTAAATCAGGATGGAAGAGTCTAAATTTCTTTTACCTTGGATAATCACCTTGAACTGTTAATAATGCCTCTTGTACTCTTCATTTGGAATATATGAAACTACTCATTCACCCATTTATAGGTAAAGGGTTCAAATCTTAGGACGCTCTCTCATGCTCATTGCCCTTGGTGGTTTACAATTTGCTCGAACGAAATAGGAGCCGAGCTATTTAAAAAAAAAAAAACCGTATCATGCACTAGCAAAGGACTAGCTTATATTCGAGGGGGAGTGTCTATTACAACCCCACATCATTTAGATAAGCGGTTATGAAGTGCCTCATGTCCGAGTAGTTTCCCTCTATCTATTGGCTCAAGCTTTTGAGATTAACTTTTCAACATTGACTAATTAAAGTTCCTAGTGGAAGTTAATAAGCTCGAGCACCGGCTCCTACAAACATGAGATAATCCTCAAAGCGGCTTTCGCATTTGGACAATGTTTAAAGAAGACATTCAAGTCTGCAGGTTCCAATCAATGAAAAGCTGGCCTAACAAGACCTGCCTTTAGTACCAGTGATCGGATTATGAAATGGTCCCATCTTGGGGGTATCAGCCAAATTTCGCACTCGGTATCAATCAATTTCTCCTGGCTGTTCACAGATAGAATTGGGGAGTGGGCACTCATAATTGAAGAGCCTTTAACTCCAGGGTCAGTTGACGAGCAAATAGGGACAGAGAGGACGATGTGCTACACATAGACGAGGGCAGGGTAGGCGCGAGGGAGATTTCATGATACGACATTACGTAAAGTTTTGCATTACGCTGTCCACAAAAAATAGGACTCCGGATGAGGATTGATATACGTGCATTCTTGAAGTGGTGGGGTGCTTTCGGATGAGGATATCATCTTCGTAATTAAACACATTTTTCCCTTTTTGAAGCGCTGGCAATTTTCTTATTGTAGGCGACATTTAAGAATTTCCGATATCGAGAGCCCCATTCGTGTGGCGAATTCGGTTTTGTAGTCCGGTGGGAAATCACTAAACTTCACTCGAAATGAACTAATCTCTTCAAAGTTAGGGAACTTGAAACAAAAGGATCAAAGACCGGGTACTTTATTAGCAATAATCAATAGGTTATAATCATGGATATCTCCATATTTGTATTTACTTAAATTTACAGATGAGAAGGAACGGAGCTAAGAGGGCAAGTAGGGGCCGCAGCCACCCCTATGTTCTGTGCAAACTTATCAAAATAAGCCCAAAAGCGAAATATTTAAACTTGTTCAGTGTTTGGCAATAGACTTTGCCTCCCAACGTTTACGGGGGTGGTTGAGTGTAACGTTTAGAATTGAAAAAATTTCAAATAAGAACTTGAAATGTCTTCATTTTCTCAAATAAGAAACTGAACCTGGACATTATTTCAAATAAAAACGTGAAGTCTTCTCATTATTTCAAATAAAGGCCCGGAGTAGATATTGTTTTACATAAAGGCCTGAAGTTGCCATTTCAATCTCAAAAAGGGGCCTCTTATTGCTCGATTAGGGGCATTTTTGTCATTTACTTTTTCTTTTTTTATTTTCAATCTTTATTTTTTTTCTCTATTTTCTATAATAATAAAAAAATCCCTCCTCCACCTAATGCTACCCCATTGGCGATGGGGCAACTGCAATGGTCGTCACGGTCATCGGCACCTTGGCGAGGGCAGGCTACCCCGCCGACCAAAGGCGAGGGCGACGACCCTCCCTCGGACCTGGGCGAGGGCCTCCCGACCCTCACCTATGGTCGGCTGGGTCGCCGGCCCTCGTTAAGGCACGACGACCCTGCTGACCTGGTGGGGCGGCAACCATAGGTGGGAGGGTAGCCCTCCCGCTTGTGTTTCCTATTTTTTTTCTTGTATTTTAACTTTTAGTTATTTATATCTTAATTTGATTTAACAAAAAATTAAATTAAAATTGTATTTTGATGAAAATGCACTTGATTGGCCGATTATTTAGCCCACCTCGTGAGGTTAAGCTCTTATTTGAAACAACCATGACCACTTTAGGTCATTATTTGAGAAAATGAGAAGCATTTCAAGCTTTCATTTGAAATTTTTCCTTTAGAATTTTACGTCCAATGTCATATTTCTCCTTTTTCTTTTCTTTAACTCGTTTATTGTATTTTTTTTCTTTTCATTTACATGTCTATAAAACAAATTCTCTTTTAACTCCTTTATCACATTGATGATTACATAGACAACATTTTTTTGTACCATTTATAAATTATACAATTAAGACGATTATCTTTCGTAAACTAGAGTCTCATTTTAAATGAAATATTAGTATAATAATTAGCTTTTTTGGTGTCTTTAAAAAGATGAAACTTCATAAAGGAACTTAAGACATACCACTAACTAAATCATTTCTGTAGTATTCTTCAATATTTTTATTCTCAGCTAAAAACAAAACAACACCCTTTTATTATTTTACATTTTATGTATACCGATTTATTGTGCAATTTTCTTTCCTGCATCTTGTGATATTACATATTGATTGCACCTTTAGTCAAGTACGCTGAACTTTCGCCCCCTTCAGTTAGAATTCTGGCTCTGGATTCATAATGTCTGTTATGTGTAGATGAAGGAAAATAGCACTGAAAACAACAACGATTTTCTTCAAAATCCCACAAAATATCACTTAAAAAATTTGGACCACACGCTAATAAAGCTCGTGATAATGTTGTAATATCCAACCGTAGGGACTCTGGAGATAATCCCAGCCCATCGCGCGCACGAACGAATAGATGAGTGCAATAAAGGTGCTGCCGATCCACAAATTAAATGGAAACAGAACTGGAGAACGATGCAGTCGCATGATCCTTATCTTAACATTCTCTCTCATGTAATACGGGAAAAGAACAAAAAAGAGGGGGATGAGTGCCCCGAAAAGAATAATACGCGTTACCAAAGTATAATTAAGTCGCAAAACTTGCTTAAAAGTGTAATCAAGTCCTACAACTTTTCAAACTGGAGCAATGGAGTCTTTTCATTAACTCTGTCCAATTTCGTTAACGAAAAATGCTGATATGACTTTTTTTTTTAATATTTTGCTTTCCTACGTGACGATGACATGGCTAAAATATGAAACATAAGGCATAGACGATATGAAGCATAGGTCAGTATTTTCCTTGAGCTAAGTTAGATGGAATTAATGGGATGACTTGATTATATCAATTTAACAAGTTTTTGGACTCAATTGCACTCTTTGCAAGTTTTAAGACTTCTAATGTACTTATCCATAAAAAAATAAATAGAACAAACTGAGACTTTTGCCTTTATATCACCTAAGTTTAAAGGAGCTATATATATATATATATGCGTGTGTTGTGTGTTGCAGAGTCTCGTAAATTATGGATATAAAAAAAGGATAAGTATGCTTGAAATTCTAAAAATTATAACGAAAGTACATTTGAACTCTAAAATTTTCAAAAAGTATAATCAAAATCCTAAAACTTATTAAGTTTGTGCAATTAAGTTCATATGTTAATTCCAATTTGACTCGGAAAACGTTTTTGCGACTCTTTTTTTTTACTTCTTAAACACGTTAGCCTCTGACCCACCCCCCAAACCACCCCCCACAAACAACAACAGCAACAAAAAAAAAAAAAAACGTTAGCCGACGTGCCATTTGTTATAATTCTTGAAGAGAGAGGTACTGATCTGCCATTCCATCTTCGTTATCCAAAATCTTTTCCTTCCTTCGAGCTTAAAAGGCCATGGCAGCAGCAAGTTTCGGCCATGGCCGCTTAAGCTTGAAGCTCACGGCCATGGCCAGACATGACTTCGAAGCTCGCAGCGACCTTGAACCTCGCGAGAATGAATGTGTTGGCCTTCATAGGTTTCGAGTCTTAATTATTCCTTGATCAGAGAGGCTTGAAGCTCCCTTTGTTATAAAATGTTTGTCTCAGTAACGTTGGTAGCTGGAGGTGATCGATTCGAGTCAGCAAAAATACGATATTGAGGTTAACATTCCCTAACTGAATACAATTCCAACTTCGAAGGCCCTTCGCTTTCTTCAGATTTATTACAACCTTAAAAGCACGCAACTCCTAGAAAGATCTGACCATGGATTCGAGCTTCCAAGCCAGATTTGGCCATGGCTTTGAACTTCGAGCTCAAACGGCCAAGGGCAATGGCCACCAGTGGCCGCTTGACATCGAGGTCAAAGCTCGCTGTCATGACCATTTGATCTTTGAAGCACCCAGCAGCCATGGTCCTTTGAGCTCGGAGGAAGAAGAAGATGCGACATCTCTCTGGTTAAAAAGTAGGAAAAGTTTGACACCGAGACCACCTGTCTTAAGAAAGTGAAGACCAGTTAGTATTCTCCACCAAAAAAATCGGTCGGAATTGATAAAGGGATTTGATTGTACCAATTCGATAAGATTTAAGACTTGATTATCTATTTAGGGCTTATGGTGCATTTATCCTTTTAAACAAAGTGAAACCATATTGCCCGACTTAATTAAGAACGGTTGGGACTGTGGTTGATTGAACCGTCAAAATCAGGTTGAAGAAATTAAATTGGAGCCCAATTTATGTGTGCACGCCCGGAAGAGAGAGATTGGGGGTCCAAGTGACGGCTTGCCATTAGCTGGATGGAAAACAAAGGATGGTCATGGCGTTTTCCATCTGAATGACCAAATCAATCCTTTTCACTCCCTCTCATCTCTCTCTCTCTTGCTAACGCTCTATATATAAGGAAACCCAACTCCTCTCTTTTAAGTCACACTCGATCAATTTGAGTTATTCCCTCTCCTGTCTTTATCTCCTTTTTCGCTTCAGTCATGCATCCTCGGCGACCTCTCCATCTCGTCATGCTAGCTGCCTTCTGTGTTCTCGCGTGCTCTCCTCTGGTTTCGGTTTTGGGTCGGCCGGCGAGTTTTCTTGGAGACTTCCGCGTTACGTGGGCTGATTCCCATGTCAGGCAAATCAATGGTGGAGCGACCATTCAACTCATCCTCGACCAAAGTTCAGGTAGCATATTTACGCACAGACTATTTCGACTTGACTAAAGTCTTGCGCATGCAAGTTTACTATCATCGTCATTGTACATTTGAAACGAGGAGAATGAATGAAATTGTCATTGTTTTCCGGTCAAGTGACTCGTCAAGCACACGTTTTAACCAAACAAATAAAGACAAGAATGGATGGGGCATGTTGATGGAATATTCATGGCTGTCGCGTCCCACAAATGGCATGTGAAATTAAGTTGAAAAAGAAGAAGTCAGTACATAAATGGACTGTAATTTTAGTTGTCTCAAATAAGTTTAGCTTAATGTATATGGAGGATTGCACGCATCCATTAGAAAACCGAATAATTCAAATATTACACGATACCATAGAAAAAAAAATCGCCATATCATTATATTTGGACAAGCATTTATAAGTTCAAAGAACTCGAACGAAACACATAGAAGAGTAAAAACATTTTAATTATCTGCTTATCTCGGTTGAATGAGGGGATGAGCTTCAACAATACATGTTACAGGATGTGGATTTGCTTCGAAAAGCCAGTACATGTTTGGACGTGTGAGCATGAAGATCAAGCTCATCCCCGGAGACTCTGCTGGAACCGTCACCGCCTTTTACGTATGTTTTGTCTCTAGACTTAAATCAAACTCTCTCTTCTTCTTCTTCTTCTTCCCTAGCGTGTGAGTTGTGATCCCCAGACTAACTTGTTGCATGACCCGGGTGTGTTTGGCTTGGCCAACAGATGAACTCAAACACGGACAACGTACGGGACGAGCTGGACTTCGAGTTCTTGGGGAATCGAAGCGGTCAACCCTACACGGTCCAGACCAACGTGTATGCTCACGGGAAGGGCGACCGAGAGCAGAGGGTCAACCTCTGGTTCGACCCGGCCGCGGACTTCCACACTTACACCATCCTCTGGAACCACCACCATGTCGTGTAAGACGTCAATGCTTTCTGACAAGTTTCTGATGGAGTCACAATAAGTCAACTCTGGAGTGTCAGCGTGCATGCTCAGTATTGACTTTCATGGCTCCTTCAGTAGACTTATTGAGGCTTTCTGGCTTTCATGTCCATTAGCAATGGGAAAAGGATTTATCGAGCCATACACTTTTTCAACCAATATGACAAATTAAGCTATTTTTTCTGTATCTTGCACGGTGCGCGTCCTTTTATATAGATTTTAATACGAACTTGATTCACTGGAATGAATCCCACTACTAGAACCCAATAGTTTTAGTCATTCTTTGATGGGATTTTTGCAGATTCTATGTAGATGAAATGCCCATTAGAGTGTACAAGAACAATGAGGCCAAGGGAGTGCCATACCCAACATACCAGCCCATGGGAGTCTACTCCACGCTGTGGGAAGCAGATGACTGGGCAACAAGAGGTGGCCTTGAGAAGATTAACTGGTTCAAGGCCCCGTTCTACGCGTACTACAAGGACTTTGACATCGAGGGCTGCTCAATTCCTGGGCCAGCGAGCTGCGCCTCAAACCCTACGAACTGGTGGGAGGGCGCTTCGTACCAACAGTTGAGCGCGGTCGAGGCACAGCGATACAAATGGGTCAGAATGAACCACATGATTTATGATTATTGTGCCGATAGATCGAGGTACCCAATGATCCCACCCGAGTGCGAAGCTGGAATATAAAGAGAATTTGCTGCTCCAAACAAGGACGAAAGAGGGATTTCTAAGCCAAAATATATGTGGCCAGGACATATACTTGGTCCTACGCATCACAAATTGGGAAATGCTACACGATGCATGTATAAAGTGGGGCTGTGCTTTTATGTTTATGAGCCAGCAAAGTTGGCAAAAGTCAATTTCTGCTCCTCGTAATTTGTTGTGTGTTAATTCGTGTAATTTTCTTTCAGGAATAAATTGTCAATATAATCTTTCTATGCGATTATCCCAAGCTAGCAGTCCTCCTAATATTAGACGCAGGATTGGTTTTCCATATAGGAACGATGGGTTGTCAACGTGAAGTTTACCTGTCTTAGTTATCCAATATATTTACGATGTTATTAATTTGCATTTGCATAATTAGGGGTAATTTTAATTTATATGCGCACATACATCGCATTTTAATTGAACTAACAATAAATATGTTTAAGCAGTAAAGCCCCGAGCTTAATTAGATTATCTGGACTAAGACCGCAAAATGGAGGGCTCAGCTAAGCTTGTCAAAGAGCTATGGTGGTAAAAAATATCACATGGCAAAGGGTAGTGGGCATATATTTAATTTCACACACCATCATCGCGTATTTTGCATAAAATATTTACTGATTAGGAGATCATATGGTCGAAATAACTGATAAGATTTATAGATTGTTAGGCTAGTATATTCCTTTAAACATGTTCAGTCAAGACAAGAGGAGACCAAGCCAAAAAGATATATGGATGATCACCCACAAAAGGAAAGTTGAAAATTCTAAACTTTCCTTGAAACCGAACTCTTCCACTTCTAAAAAGGAACACACGTTCAGAAGAAGAAAGGAGAGACAAGAAAGAAGAGAGGCAGAATAGGAAAGCTCAGAGAGAATACATCATAATTACTCAAGCTCTCTCCGTGGACTGCATACTGCCGAGCCACAAAAATGCGCCGCCTGCCCCTCCACCGTCGCACTTTGCCGCGCTGCTGTACCTCCACGACGCGGCTGCAGCACACTGCGCCTCCCAGCCCCACGTTTAGAGAGATCTCCAAGTTATTCAGTATCTTTGTGAGCCACTGTACAGCGCTGTTGATCCGAGCATTCCATCCTTGAGCCTCACTAACTCTCCCAATAGCTCTTGCAGACGTCACCGCCCTGTGCAACATCGAAGACGCTCTCTGACCAGTGACCCCTACTCCGCCGGATCAAGTCCTTTACGCTGTTGCCGCACCTCACTGCCAAGACTCTTCCTCGCTGTTTGACGGTCACGCTTGAAGCCTTACCATTGCCAGAGTACCCTCTCCCTGATCCTCGTATTCTTGCCTCATCGGTTACAGCACTCAACGTACGTAGCACCGACATTCTCCGGGAACCTCCATGTTGTGTCCGAAACTCTCCGACACGCGACCGACACGTGATCGGAGCTCCATACACGCCAGCGACATACGATTTCAGCATCCCGACAAGTCATTTTTCCACAAGCACCGATCAATTTTAAGTATTTTTAATAAATTAATGGTCAACATATACTTAACTCGTATACCCACCACTCTCAAAATTAATATACCCAAAGTTAAAAAAAAATCTAATCGTGAATCCCTAACAAAAGAAAAAGAAGAAACTTACCGTTGATAATTATTTATATATATAATAATTTACCATGTATATATAAAAAAATAACAACGTATCCTAACATATCAGAACTCTCTATTTTTTAATAAATGACGGTGCTACATAGCCATGAACATCCCTGTTGCAACCTGTCGCCGCCTCGATCCCGAGATGATTGATCGACGCAAGCTAAGGGATTATGAAAAGAATCTTAATAAACGATTAAGTTCATCTTTGATTTGCCCCTATAATTAGTGACTATAGAGGAGTCGCGTGGACTATGCAGCCAATTGTTTTACTCCACGTGGACCATAATAAAGGGCTTGGTACGGCTGTTAGGGTACGAAAATCAACCAAAAACGTGAGAAGTCTTCTGGCGGGACTGACCGGGGCCACGTGGCTGACAATAATAGGTTAATAGTACGAATCTTCTATTACAATCATATGAGCACGAAAATGATCCGTTTGTCCTTTGGCTTTCAGCTCGTATGTCATTTTCCTGTTTCTTCGTCAATTGAGACCTCATCTTCATTGGTCCAGCAATCAATATTCCCTTCGTGGGCATTCTGGCCAAGGTCAAGGTAACAATCGATCTTTCCTATCGTCCACATACAGGAAGATACTTCTTCAATCCGTATGTATGTATCTTTTGTACTAGATAACCCATTTCTAAAATTAATTGGGTTGATGCATAACTTGCATAGTGAAAACACATGCGTTCTTTCTCCATACAAATTTTCGGATTTAATAGTACTTGGCATCATCAAGGATTTGTTGCAGGTTTACTTCATGTGAGCAGTGCTCCATGCAAGAATGATCACTTGAGATGGGTGATAGGATCTTAAGTTATTTTTATCCATTCGGTATGATTTAAAAGAGTTTTAGCTTGGTGGGCTCGGAGGGAGATTTGTTGCGATTAACCCGGCCTACTCTCTGACCATTTCTAGTGGGATTGGTGTTGACCCGACGTTTCTGACACGCCGTAGCCCATGGTTGACCCTTGTCCCCTTGACACATGGAGGCTTATCTACGGTTCCCAATCTTAGGGCTGCGATGTAGCATAATTCTATATAATAATATTTCGATTCTCTTACTAAAAGTACACCATCATTTCACTCATTAAAAAGGATTTCCGAGCTTCTGAATGTTCGGACTTTTCAACTTGACATTCCTCTCTTGCCACCTGGCATTTGGGTTTATTAGGATTGCCAAATTCTCCTCTCTCTCTCTCTCTCTCTCTCTCTCTCTCTCTCTCTCCCCCCAATTTTTCATATCTTTTTTGGTATTACTGCTGCACGACGCTAGCCCTTCCTCAAGGCTGAAGAACCTTGAGAGCGAACCTCGTCAACAAATTGTTTTGGGGTATTAAGCACTCTCATTCTATGAACTTTGCTCGGTAAATGTATTCGCGAATATTTGCCTCCATTACGTATATTTCAATAATGATGGATAACCTTGATGGATTGTAGTTACTACTGTAAATCAAGATAGGAGAGTACTTACTCATTCACCCTCTTTACAGCTCAAAGGTTCAAATCACAAGATTCTCTCTCATGCACTTTGCGCATGGTGAGTTCACAATTTGCTCGGACTGAATAGGAGCCGAGCCCATTTTATAGTGTAGATCTCAATCATATCCTTATAAAGACAAGTTTACACTCGAGGGAGAGTGTTAAGCATAACCCCACATCACTTAGATATGTAGTTATAATATACTTTCAGAGTTTTAGGGATGAATTTTCTGACATCGATTGACTAAAATCTTTAGCAAAGTTCAATAAACTCGAGCCCAATCAACTACAAACATGGAACAATCTTCTAGCCGACTTTCAAAGTTTTCACAATGTTCAAACAAGACATTGAAGTGTACAGGTTCAATAATGAAAAGCTGGCGGAACAAGACCACTGTTAACTACTAGTGACCGGATTATAAAACGGTCCCACGATGGGATTATCAGCCAATTTCGCACTCGTTATCAATCAATTTCCCCTGGCTGTTCACAAATACAATTGGGCAGTGGGCACTCATCATTGAAGAGCCCTCAACCCCAGGTTTAGCTGACCAGCCAATGGAGAGAGAGTGGGATGCGCTACGGGGTGGGTGATAACTGACGAAATGGTAGGTGCAAGAGAAATTCATGATGTGACATAACGTAACATGTCCAAACAAAAAAAAAAAAAAGACTGGGGTGATGATATGTGCATGCTTAAAGTATTGGGCCCCTTTAGGATTAGGATATCATCTTCGTGATTAATCCCCATTTTCCCTTTTTTGAAGCGCTTAAAGTTGTTGCTTTTTTGTTATTATAAGTAACATCAGAGAGTTTCCCCTATAGGTAATCCCTTCGCTTTGAAAATTGCTTGATAGGACGACCTTTTTTTTTTTTTTTGTGTTGGGTGGAAATTTAATAAGCTCCACTAAAATAAACTATATCATCGAAGTTAGGGATCAAACATAGAGCAAAAGCCAATGAATTACAAAGACGAACATCAACCCCGTTTTATCTCCACTTGTACTTACGTTCAGCAAGTCCTAGAGTCAAGAGGGCTTAGGGGCTATCTCCACACCTCTATTCTGTGCAACTTAGCATTTCACGCCCCAAAAAAGAAATATTTAAACTTGTTTAGATATTTCTGATGTCATATACAAGTTCATAGAAGAAATTTTCTTAACTGCTTTATCATGTTAATGCTTAGTGAGAAAGTACCCACTCATTCATATGATCATCTATTGTTTATACAAGGAGATGACCTATCATAACTTAAATTGTTATTTTAAATGAAATGTTACTATGATAATTAGCTTTGGGTGTCTTAAAAAAAGATGAAACTTCCCTAAAGGAGCAAAAAAAATACCACCACTAACTCAAATTATTTCAATAATACCCTTCAATATATCTATCTCTGCTCGAAACAAAAACGCTTATGTTATTTTTCTTTCTGTGTGTACTGATTTGTCACGCAGTTTTCCTTCCTTAAGTGTTATAGTAATAAATATTACCAGCACCTTCAAGTTAAGTACATTCGACCATGGAGAATCAGGAGATTGTCCTAACGTAATGCGCACACGAATGAATAGGTAAGTGTAGAAAAATTGACATCGTTGCAAACTTGAATAGAAACCGAGTTGGAGAACAAAGCAATCGCATATTGAGTATCTTAACATTCTCTCTTATGCAGAAAATAGGTAGGATGAGAAACTTATGAAGCGTGCGAGTCTATTATAAATGGAAGAAATATGGAACAATTGAAGTTGAGACTCTTGCCTCCATGTCACATAAGATAAAGAGTCCAATTGCTACGGTTTAAAACTAAGCCGAAATGATATTGTTTTGCTTTCCATATTTAAAGAATTCATCACATTTCATAATATTGTGAAAAATCATATATGAATCTACGTATTTTGACCCCAAAAAAAAAAAAAAATCGATGTGCTCAAATTTTGGAGTTGTGAAATTTTTTGCAAGTTTCAAGTTAGAAAAAAATATCGAAGCGTGTGGGCTGCAAATTTAGATTAAGCAATGACTAAAAAAGTAAGAGTCAATCTAAATTCTAGACGGAATCCTAAGTGAAACTATATATTGCCTAACTTACTTAATAGCTTAAACTAAGAACAATTTGGGATTATGCAAATCAGGTTGAGGAAATTAAATTGAAACATAATTAATGTAAGACTTTGCTAGATAATAGTCTTTGGGTGATTGTGAAAAAAAAAGAATATTCCGATTCATAAATTCTTAAAGAAATAGATCCCATGATAATTTTTAATTAACTGGTATCTATTTTTTTTTTTGCCAAAACAGACTATAGTTCGACAGCCACCTAAAAAATCATTACATCTGATGTATATGCACTAGAGAGAGAGAGAGAGAGATTGGGGGCCCGAGTGACGGCTTGCTATTAGCTGGATGGAAAACAAAGGGTGGTTTTCGATTTGAATGCCCAAATCAATCCTTTTCACTTCCCCACAACTCTCTCTCTCTCTCTCTCTCTCCCTTCCCCCATTGCTAACGCTTTATATATAAGGCAACCCAGTTCCTCTCTTTTAAGTCACTCTCGATCAACTTGAGTTCTTCCCTCTCCTATCTTTATCTTCTTTTTCGCTTCAGTCATGCATCCTCGGAGACCTCTCGATCTCGTTACATTCGTTGCCTTCTGTGTTCTTGCGTGCTCTCCTCTGGTTTCTGTTTTGGGTCGACCGGTGACTTTTCTTCAGGACTTTCGCATTTCGTGGGCTGATTCCCACATCAGGCAAATCAATGGAGGAGAGGCCATTCAACTCATTCTAGACCAAAGTTCAGGTAGCGTATAAGCAGACAGACTATGTTCGACTTGACTAAAGTCATGTGCATGCAAGGTTACTGTCATCCTCGTTGTGTATTTGAAACGAGGAGAACAAATGAAATTGTCACTGTTTTTCGCGTCAAGTGACTCGTCAAGAACACGTTCTAACCAACTAGTACAATACCATAAAAATAAAGACTCAACGGGCGAGGCATATGGACGGAATATTCATGGTTGTCACAACCCATAAATGGTGTGTAAAATTAAGTTGAAACAAAGATTTCAGTATATAAATGGACTGTGATTTTAGTTGTCCCAAATGACGTTTAGGTTAGTGTATATGGAGGATTGCATGCGTCATTAGAATTAATGAAACTGAATAATTTAAATATCACATGATACTATAAAAAAAATATCGCCATATCTTTATGCTTGAACATGATCGAAACAAAGAGAAGACCATAAACATTTCAATTATTTGCTAATCAAGCGATGAGCTTCAACAATACATGTTACAGGTTGTGGATTTGCTTCGAAACGCCAGTACATGTTTGGACGTGTGAGTATGAAGATCAAGCTCATTCCTGGAGACTCCGCCGGAACCGTCACCGCCTTTTACGTATGTTTGAAAGACATAAACCAAACACTCTCTCCCTCCCTCTCTCTCTCTCTCTCTCTCTCTCTCTCTCTCCCCTCTATCCAAGTCTTCCTAGAGCGTATGAGTTGTGTTTCTCAGACGTAACTTGTTGCGCGAATGGTGTGTTTGGCTCGGTTGACAGATGAATTCAGACACGGACAACATACGGGACGAGCTGGACTTCGAGTTCTTGGGAAACCGGAGCGGTCAACCGTACACTGTCCAGACGAACGTGTATGCTCACGGGAAGGGCGACCGAGAGCAAAGGGTCAACCTCTGGTTTGACCCGGCCGCGGATTTCCACACTTACTCCATCCTCTGGAACCACCACCATGTCGTGTAAGAAGTCATATGTTTTCTGACAAGTTTTTGATGGAGTGACATTAAGTCAGCTGTGGAGTGTGAGCCCCATCTAATAATATTCAAGAAATGAATGCATATTCAGTGTTGACTTTCATGGCTCCTTGAGTAGACTTGCTGAGGCATTTCTGGCCTTTCTGTCCATTACCAATGGAAAAAGGATTTATCAGGGTACAGCATACAACGTCAACCCTTCGATGGAATTTTTGCAGATTCTACGTAGATGAAGTGCCTATAAGAGTGTACAAGAACAATGAGGTCAAGAGAGTGCCATACCCAACATACCAGCCCATGGGAGTCTACTCCACACTGTGGGAAGCAGATGACTGGGCCACAAGAGGTGGCCTTGAGAAGATCGACTGGTCCAAGGCCCCATTCTGCGCGTACTACAAGGACTTCGACATTGAGGGCTGCTCAGTTCCTGGGCCCATGAGCTGCGCCTCGAACCCTATGAACTGGTGGGAGGGCGCTGCGTACCAGCAGCTAAGCGCGGTCGAGGCAAGACGATACAGATGGGTCAGAATGAACCACATGATTTACGATTACTGTACTGATAGATCGAGGTATCCGATGGTCCCACCCGAGTGCGTAGCAGGAATATAAAGAGAATTTGCTGCTCCAGAGAAGGATAAAGGAACTAAAATTTCCAAGCCAAATATACAAGAAAGTATGTAGTCATGACATGGGCGTGGTCCTACTCTTCACAAACTGGAAAATCCAATCCGAGGAGTGTATAAAGAGGGGTTGTGGTTTTATGTATTTGTGCCAGGAAAGCTGGTCAATGTCAATTTCTGCATCTTGTAATTTGTTGTGTATTTCGTACAAGAAACTTCAGGAAAAAAGTGTTAATATAGTACTTGTGCATGAACATTTGTTTGCAATATGAAGTAGGGAATGCTGTGATGTCAACGTGAAGTTATCGATCTCAGTCTTACGTTTTATCCAATATATTTAGGGCGATACGAGTTATCAATGCATCCGTCCTATCACTATTGGAAGATATCCTACTATAAAAGATAGGATGAACCTTAGATGACTGTCCCATCAAGTCGAACGGTGGGACGGTCAACTACTGACCACAAATTTCGTTTCTAGAAACCAGATCACTTGCTGATCCGGTTTCAAGATTTTGACTATCCATTTTTTTTTTACTTTTTGTACTTTTATTGTAGCTTAAAATAAGACGACAAAATTATAAGAGGGCCCTCACAATCAAGGTTCTAATGAAACATATCCAATTGATAATATTAAAACAATAAGTTACAACTTGTAAAACAAGTAGATATTATTCTCCGGCCAAATAAAAAGATTACGGTGGATATTGTTCCCACTATTACGAAAAAATTCTTAAGGACTTTGCTTAGGTGGCATGATAGTCACTTAACGGTGCAACTTTAACCGTGCATGTCGGACTTTTTGTGACAAACATATCATGCGGATATGTGGTGCGTAGATATCGGCGTGGACCTTTGGCTAACAAGTGTATCATGCGAATATATAGTGCGTATTTGTGTGGGCCCTCCTATAATTTTGTCTTCTAATTTTAGGTTACAATGAAAGTACATGAAACGAAAAAAATAAATAAAGAATTGGCCAGTCAAAATCATGAAATCGGATTAGCAAATGATCCGGTTCCAAGGAACGAAATTTGTGGTCAGATAGTTGACCGTCCCACCTTCTCACTTGGTTGGTGAGACAATCAGCTTAGCTTTTTCCATAGAGGATACGACATGATGAATCTGGTGCGTAAACTAATTTCAGCAACCATGGAAATGTTGAGAGACCTTAAAGAAAGCTTCTCGCGGGATGACATGAAGAATGATGATGCACAACATGTCTCGCAATTGACTAGTAAATTGTCCGATTAGTCCTCAACCTATTGTATGGATGTCAATTCAATCCTAAACTTCTTATCAATTTAGTCCTAAACCATTTTGGAAAATTCTAATGTAGTTATCTTGGCCAAACTTCGATGGAAATCGCTAGCATGGTGGAGTGCCACGTAGGACAATGGCGATGACTTAATCATCCCCGTCGGTGATTTTAGGTGAAAATTGGTTTGAATCGCTACATTGAAATTTGGCACAATTCAAATTGGCAAAATTGAGAAGTTTAGAACTAATTTAACATCCGTACAATAAGTTTTGAACTGGTTAGGTAGTTTTTCCATACTTAGTTTGCCTGCAAGTGAAGGTTCATCAAAATAAAGTAAAAAAAATGATCTCCCCAACCCAAACGATAGTCCCTGTATTCTCATTCGCAACACACCATTCACGAATCCTTACCTCGGAACCTGGAAAGGTAAAAAGAGGCAAGCGAAAGCAAGTGCGTGATACCGCTTCTATGGGATCAAGCTACGAAGATTCAATTGTAATACAGATATGCACGCAAAATTGATCAAGCAATTCAACAATTGCATGCAATATCAATATGCACCTATTCAACATAATAAAAAAAAATTCACAACAGATGTGATTAATTCCCAAAACATGTCGGATCCGTGCACGTGTTCACATCTCGTAATGTCATAGCTCTTGACATTATCTCACGAAAGTTAACAATGAGCATGAGCTTAAATGAATCATCACAATTCCGCCACACACAAATGTCATTGGTAAGAACACTCTGTATTTATATCTATTAGAATATGTCTCGAGATTGAACCCAAAAAGAAAATACGAATTTCAAAATAAGTAAATAAATAAGGGAGAAATCTAAGACTAATAGTGAATATCTTTTGGCAGAGGCATAAAAGGACTTGTTATATTCTTGGTTGATATCACTAGCTGGGCTCCACATTGGAAAAGGTCGAGCCTCACCGGAGCCCGCCAATGGCTCGGCAACCACCCAAGCAAAAAGAAAAAAGAAAAGAAAAAGAAAATTGAATATAATAGTATATAAATATTAAAACATTAAAAAAGAAAACATGATATAATAAAATATGATATATTAAAATAAAAAAATTAAACAATTAAAGAGGAGAATTTCTAAAAATGTTTTCACCTCTTTAGATCGAGGAATTCGCTATTCCGAACTAATACATCAAAATTTTCGTTGAGCGGAAAGTGTTTTTTAGGAATTTAATCCGAAAAATAAATTTCCAAAAAAAACTTTTCATGAGGCAAACACACCCGTTTATAATTTTTTAATTCATATTTGTATTTGTAGCTGCTATAGAAACGTCTACAATTATCAGGGTGTACGGTTCGGGAAGGTTTAGCCTAAAAGCAGGCCGGACATCCACCCTTTGGCCCATCAAAGGTCTAAAAAATGAGCATCCAACTCACTTTTTGAGGAGAATTGTCAAAAGAAAATTATAAACTTATTATACTTTTACCAATTCAGTCTTAAATCTTTCAATTTTGTCAATTGAGTCCTAACCTTTTTCATATTTTTTTAGTTGAGCCCATTCGGTTAATTGTGGCGAGAGTTTGTTGATGTGGACACCGATCATCGTACATGGCACGGCCGGTCTTTGGCATAGATAATTTTAATAATATTTTTGTGATTTTTTTATTTCTTCTTCCTTTTGCCGATGGCTACTTGGCAGGTGCGGGCCCCGCCCGGGCGAGGGGCACCATTGCCCCTCCCCCTCCTCGGACAAACAAGGTTCGGTGGGGAGAGGGTGAGCCTTGACGAGGGATCCCTTTGCTAGATCTAGCCTTGGCAAGGCTTACCCTTACTCGGCCGGGTCTCACCTGTGATGGGTGATCGGCCATCGGCAAAAAGAAGAAGAAGACAGGAAAAAAAAAGGAAAGGAAAAATAATAAAAACATAAAAAATATTAAAATGCTATTAAAAATTTGTTAATGTCAATATCGGCCACACCACGTAAGATGTTCAACGTCTACATCAAGCAAGACCAAAATTGGTCGATGGACTTAATTGGCGAGTGTAAAAATATTTAGGATTCAATTGGCAAAATTGAAATGCGTAGAATTGAATTGAGAAAAGTGCAATAAGATTAGGACTTTTTTTGACAATTTTTTCAATTTTTGATCTATTTATTTCTTCCTAAACGAGTCCCTGATGATCCTCTTTGTGTAGAGTTGTTCGTACATGGTTTGAGTTTGTTTCCAAGCTTCACGGTAGGTTGGGTGGTGGCTATCTAGACCATGTTTGGTTTGAACAACTGGCGTTCCACCAATGGTTAAAGGCTGTTG
Source organism: Rhodamnia rubescens (assembly GCA_021437795.1). NCBI lineage: Eukaryota > Viridiplantae > Streptophyta > Magnoliopsida > Myrtales > Myrtaceae > Rhodamnia > Rhodamnia rubescens. Next base: position 558,421 of record JAILYA010000032.1, on the reverse strand, counting down.
GAAAATTTGATGAATAGGATAAACAACAGAATTAGACTGTCGAATGTGATAACATTCTCTTTAAGTAATTATTTGCCTCACAACTTTGCCAATGGTTATCGACAAAGATCTTTAAGGATAAAATAGAGTCTCAAGTGAAAATATTAGATAGCAATTCTAATATTTCTCCGAGAACTCTTTAGGGAAACAATCGAAACAAAGGTTGTACTTCTCTTGTTTGGAAAAGAACGAAAATTGGAAGAAGTAAAGTCGAACCGAAATGTTTAGTAATTTATAGAGAAATCCTTTGAAAAGACACAACTTTTCAAAAGTTAAGAAATTATGTCCAAACAAACACAATCTTTCGAAGTTTAAAAAGTTATGTCCGAATAGACACAACCTTTCGAAAGTTAAGCGATTATATTTGAACAAACACAATTTGAACGCACCTCTTCAAAGCTTGTAAGAGGCCTTTGTGAATAGTCTCACTATTTCAATATGACACAATGGTTATTGTTGTTAGTGCCAAATCGATTCACGTGTGCACTCACATCTTTTCGAGGTGGGACAAGGCAGCTCATTGTTTGTTTTACAAACAAACTACAACTAATCCCCCACTTTTTTTGTAAAACAAAATTACAAAATAAAATTTCTCAAAATATATGGCCAACATTCCCATAAGATTAATATACCTATATAAATGTCTCTTTTGAGTTATCCTTTTATTCAAGACAAGTACCTCAAAACTCTATCAAAGTTACAAGTAGTTGTAGCTTTAAACTTGTTACTCCATATAATATAATCAGATATACCGCACATATACTAACCTCTTGGTTTAGTGAGAAGTTCATATTTAATCAGCACAATTATGGCCTTTTGCTTATAATTGTTTCATGAGCTCTCTAGAATGTAACCCCAACTTTCGTAGGGAAGCGATAGCACTTGTAAGCTCGTATAGATGAAGTATGTACCATGTGTTTTTGTTTCTAATAAAGACATTACATTTATGCATTATACTTCATTAAGAATATAACTTGGCCTCTAAAACATATATACGATATTAACTTCTCATGTCCAAGCTAATGTCGGTATCAAGCAATCACTTTTAGTATCTTATTTTTATCCATTAAACCTTGTAACTAGTGATATGCTAGTATTAAATTGAATTAGCATTACTGGTGATTTTAAGCAAAGGGTTTCAGCCCCATTTCTTTTGAGGTTGCATTTACCACATCTCTTGGTAGAGCATTTGTAAAGGGTTTGGCCAGATTCTTACTTAACCTCACGTAAACAATTATTATGATACCATCCTAAATCAATTGTTTCATGTACTCATGTCTTAGATTGATATGTCTAGACTTAAATGCTACTATAAGCCTTTGCCAAAGCAGCTTAATTGCCATAGTGAATAGAAATAAGAGGTATAGGACTAGGTCATAATTTGATGTCCAATGACAAATTTCTTATCCATTTAGTCTCTTTCTCACTTGATGCGAAGGCAATAAATTTGGATTCCACAGCTGAATGAGTTATGCATGTTTATTTCTTGCTCGCCCAAGATACAACACATCCACCAAACGTGAAGATCAATCCAAAAGTGGAATGTTTATCTCCCACAATTGAAATGCAAATTAGTATCGTTGTATTCTTCTAATATAATCGGATAATTATTATAGAATAATCTCAAATTTTTAGTTCTCTTTAGATAACCAAAAATTCTAGTAACAACATTTTAATATTCTATACTTGGATTGCTAGTGCATCTACTCAACTTACACACGGAAAAACCAATATTAGGTCTAGTACAATGCATCGCATATATTAAAGACCCCGTAGTACTAGCATATTCAAGTTATGATATTTCTCCGCCATTATTATAATTTAATTTCATACTAGTATCAAACAAAGTACTCATTTCTTTGAAATCAAGATGTTTAGATTTATTTAACATCTTTTCAACGTAATCACTTTGGCTTAAAGATTAACCCCCACCACTATGATTTTCAACTTTAATATCTAAGATAATATCTACTTCACCCAAGTCTTTTATTTTAGATGATGAAGTTAGATACTTCTTAGTCTCAATGATTTCAATCATATTAGCACCAAAGCAAAACAAATCATCAATGTATAAGCAGACTAAAACGCCATAGTATTTAGTGAATTTATCATAAATACACTTATCAATATTATTATGCTTGAAACTATTATACAATATGACTAAATCCAGCTTCCTCATGCCACTGTTTCGGTGTTTGCTTAAGCCCATGAAGAGATTTAACTATTTTACATATTTTCCTCTCATTTCAATCTCCATTTAAGAAAGCAGTCTTGACATCTATTTAATGAACGCAATGTCATAAATGGATGCTAAAGCAAAAAGAACACGTGTGACATTACGAATTTTCCTCACATTATAAATCTTCCGGACATGTTCTTTAAGGAATTTTTGGAAGAGGCTATTTCGTAACTTTCCAAGAAAGCTATTTACGAATTTCTCAAAGAAACTATTATTTAACTTATTTAGGGAGATTTTTGAAAAATAGTATTATAAAATATAATATAAAGAAATAGTTCTTGAATTTATATCAAATAGAATAGGGAAGTCAATGCTAAGTTAACTAAGTTAATGGTAAGTCAATTATCTAAATGATGAGAATAAAGTCAATACTAAGTCAATTAAGAATGTAAGCCAATTTTCTAAAAGGTAAGAATAATGTTATTTTCGATAAGTCAAAGCAAAATCAAGATAGAATAAATGTCATTTTTCATAAGTCAACGCGAAGTCAAGAAAGAATAAATGATATTTTCCACAAGTCAATGTGAAGTCAAGATAGAGTAAATGTCATTTTCAATAAGTCAATACAAAGTCAAAAGGTAAATGATAAATAGAAATATCATTTTCAAGCATTTAATGATAGTATAAGATCAATATCACTTTCAAGTAATTAATGCTAGGATAAGATCAATGTCACTTTCAAGTATTAAATGAAAAGATAAGGTTCATTATTAACTATACAAGTTGACCAATCAAATGAGGATAAGTAGCTAGCCTAGAAATCTAAGATAACTAGCTTAAACAAGTGGACAAATGGGAAGCAAGTTTATTAATGAAACTTGAAAAAGAAGTTAGAAAAAGTCAAGATGTAATAAATGCATTTCACATTAGAAACTTGAAAAAGAAGTTAGAAAAAATCAAGATGTAATAAATGTATTTCACATTAGAAACTTGGGGAAGAAGTTAGAAAACCAATATAAATAGAGATGAGGTCTCTTCTAATTTTCATAACCAACTATCCTCTCTACCTTTTTCCTCTCCCTCTATCGTGCCTCTCTCTCCCTCACGCCCTTCCTTTCTCTCATGCCATGTTCATTTCTCCCTCACGCCAAATGTCTCATAGCCACCTCCTCGTTCCTCAAGTGTTCTTACTTGTTTGACTATGATTTCGTTCATTTCTCGTGTGTTTTTGGATAGTTCTACATCAAAAAGGTAGGGAGATTACTAGTTTTGACATAGGGATGTTAGTTTAATAATTGATTGAAGTGAATGCATGGTCATTCTTTATGAATGAGATGAAATATATGTTGTAACATGTGTATAAAACTTGCCAAAAATAGGTTGAGAAATCACTTCATTTTCGTGTGTATAAGTATTTATTCCATGCCGTATAAAAATTTTCTTAGAATGTGTGGATGGTATGATAATCCTAATAAGAGACAACGTTGACACCTAAAATTTGATTTTTTTAAAATTAGTCATATTTCATAAAAATGAGAATTTTATTTTTGTCACGTATGCATTGCATTAGCATCGATATGCCTCGGTGATGTGAGATTGACTTAGTTTGACAGGCGATTTGGACCTAGATTGATGGGCAAATTCTTGAGTATTTGTGCCGAAAATTTGAACCAATTATGAAGCTTATAATTTAGAAAAAAGGCTTTAGTTTTAATATTTGATTAGTTATAAAAAGCCTAATTTAAGTCCCAAAAATGGACAATAAGCTCATGTAATACATGAATTTCGGTTAACCTAATGCACAATGGGCTTAGCTGAAATTTTCAGGGAAAATAAATTAATTTGGTGCAATTTAGCCCTTTGGGACTTAATTCAAATCGTATTTCTAAGCCTGGGTTTATTTTGCAAATATTGAGAAACTTTAGGCCCTAAGCTTGCAACAACTTTCTCTATAAATACTAACTTATGTTTAGGGTTTTAGGGGAGGCCACACAACTCAATATACGGCCATATAGAGAGAGAGCGCACGGAGAGGCCATTTCATGCGAGAATGCATGGCGCAAGAGGAAGGTCTCTCTTCCTCGGGTCTTCAATCCAGAGGGCGATATAGAGCATACACGGCCAGAATGGAGAGAGGTCTGTCTTGGTGGTATTCATCGTTCATCTAGGGATCATGAGGGCAGAGAGAGAAACTCTTTTTTTTGTTGCAGGCTCTCAAGCCAGAATCTTGAGAGGCTCTCCCTTGAAAAACAATCGTGAAAAAAGAGGATCCATTGCAACACAGGTCAGAAAGAGTACATCAACATGGGGTTTTAGCCATGGGTAAAAGAAGTTCAAATACAGGTTTTTTTGAACCACCACTCATCCAACATAGGCGTCGATTGGTTGTCTTGTGACGTTCCACCAGCTTTGCAAGTCCTTTTGTTTCCGGACGACTAGTTGCATCATGCCACGACGAGGCTGCGATCTGGGCTGATTCGTATCACTTTTACTACGCCAAGAACCTCAAAGAGCTGATGTTCCTTTGCGGCTGCTTAGTTTCCGGTCCCAATGGATTTTTTCTTTGATTGCAGGTTTAGGTCCAGCTCTTGCACCCAACTTGCTCGTCAAGTCCTTCACAGCCGTGTAGATGCCACCGTCGAGCTACTCTCCTTGGTCGAACGCCATAGTGGCTAAGGGGAAGAATTCGTAAAGAAAGTTCAAGCGGAGCAGGAGTGCACCCCATGGGCAATGCAATCTGAATTCATGCACAAAGCTACGAAAATTCTAGTCTCAATCCACTTATGGTCAACATCCAATAGCGGTCACAATGCGAAGTCCAAGCGGAGGATGGGGGTTCAACTGAAGATCCATGAAGCCTTGGATTTTTCTAGTCCATGAAGAATAGTCATTGATCTTTGCCGAAAGCACCATTCAGTGTTGATGTCGAATCAAGCTGCTGTCCAGCCCTTGGCGCTTCCGATCAGCACTTGTTTGAGGTCAATCAGCCCTTATTTTAATATTGTTTGAAGGTCTAACTTTGTTACTATGTGTGTTAGATTGTTTCGTGGTGAATTCGGTTCAAAAGGGGCTGTTTTGGGCGAAAATTCCAGCTTGCGCGCAAGCAGAATTTTTGGCTTGGAAAAGGTAAAATCCTTCAACTTTTGATTGCTAAATCATGTTAAATCATGCTTGTTAGCTTGATAACTTGCATTGTTGTTCTTAGGCATCTTTGAACACATTGATTTTACAATTAAAGCTGAAAAATTCAAGCTTTTTTTTTTTTTTTATCAATCCTATGCTAAAACCGAAAGTTGACTCTTGTGGTACTAAAAATCTGAATTTTTTTAACAAGACTAATTTGATCATGAAATTGGTTGAATAACATGCACACCTTTGGGAATTGATTGAATTGATTTGAAAAATCTTTTCTCGGATTTTGTTCAACAATTTTCGGATCAAATTGGACAAATTGAAAAGGATAATAATCTTTGTGGAACACGAGTTGATTTCCGGCACACGTGTACCTCTCTTGGCCGAATTGCACATTGTGGATAACCTCTTTGCTTTGAATCTTATCTTATGTTGGTTGAATTGGCTTTTTCTTTGGTTATCTAATAATAATTCTGTGTTATGGATAAGTATCGTGCTTAATTGGATAATATATGGTTGTTGTGGAAGAACTTTGCTTTGAATATTTACCCTTATCACATGAGTTGGTTGGATTGTTTATCTCGTGTTTGAATTATCTTATCTCTTGCAATTTTATTTGAATATATTCAATTAGAGATTGGATTGGATGTTTATCCCTTTTTTAAGAATTATCCGAAACTAAATTTTCCGATCCTTAAAGATAATCTTCTCAAATTAAATTGGATCAAATTTTGGACGAGGAAAGGTGGGCCTCAACTTCACATATTCGGCCACCCCTCTTAGAATTTTCGAAACTTTCAAATTTAATTGGCCATTTTCATTTTTTGTTGTTGTCATGTTTGTTTGCTTTTGATTGTTATAATGTCCGCACTTAAATAAACAAACATGCTCATAATATATGCTCTCATGTGTCTTGTTTCATCAGAAATTAAATTACATACCTTAGCCATGATCTCATGGAATGGGACGGTAATTTATTATAGAATCTCGTGTTCCGCCTTTTGGCAAAAAGGGTGATGTTACTCTATACAATTATCCGTATACCTGGCTCGGATCTTCGAGGATGTAGCGAACAAAATTCTGCTCTAGCCCTAATCTATGGGAATGAGTGAATTAATCAGAAAATTCAGATTTTAAAGTATATTATGGGCATTTTTGTTTATCTTTGTTCAAATTTTTGATTGCTTTTGAGTGCTTTTCATTTTTTTTCGAAAAATACAAAAAAAATCATTCTCCGAATATCATATGGTCAAACATGTCGAACCCTTGTTTTTATATAAAAAATAACATCTAACATAAGTTAAGACATTGAGATATCATTTTCTTAATTAAAATTGGATGTTACCACATTTTATGATATGTTTTCACCATAACCATCATTAAATCCGAAAATCACAAAAATTCTCATTTTTCAAGTATCATATGGTCCGTTCCATCTTTTTAATTATCAAATTCACATCGATCAATTAAAAGAGATTTTTCATGAAATTGGTACCGAAAGGGCATTAATTTTCCAAATTAATGTAACCAAGTCCCCGCACTTATTTTCTCTGGTTTGCGAAATAAAATGTTTCTCCCGCTATTTTGTTAAGGTTTCTAATCAACCTTCCATAAATAATTAGTTGCGGTTTCAATTGAATAATTTTTCATGAATTGAACCTAAGTTGCGATTCGGTAGGACTTGGGAGGGTCCGAATTAGGTTAGTTGATTTAATTAACCCGATAATCCGTTAGCCTAATTTTAGGTCGTGACAAACAATAAAGAGATCATGGGTGTGGAAGTATGTTATTGCCATTAAAACACATTGACGCGCCTCTGTCAAATCGAAAAGCTATGGGGTAGGGGCTCGAGGTAAACAACGTATTTTCAAGTGTCCATTGCTCGCGACAACGAAATCAAGTGCCGTCATCCACCAAAAGTTTACTTGAGGCGATGGCATAGATGTCATTTATCATTATCAAGTGATTGAATAAATGTGCGATCGAACACGTGGAGTGCCGACGTTTCTTGGTACCGGAAGTCCCAATTTAACCTCGGGAAAAGGATACCCAAAAGAGTGAAAGATAAGAATGCATATTGCTTTTTATTAACCGATGCTTGGCATTATGATTGACGTTGGACGAGATTGTTATGAAACAAGAAAGGTTCAGGAAATGAAAACTTGCGAGTGAAAAGAAAAGTTCATATCATTCATTAAGTGTATAATATTATGACTAATGTCGTGCTTGATGAATTTGAGTAAATGGATCACATGATAGCTTTGTGTTTACAACATCAAGTGCTATAATTTCTACTCTATCTTGGAACTAGTACTTTTCCCTCGAGGTATGTGTGCTCATCCCTTCATTTTTCAAGAAACTACGATTGATCCATCTTGTGCCTCGCTATTTGGATTGTGAACTCACATGAAATATTCTCAGCAAGAAGTCATTAATGTAGAAACGGGCATCGAAAAGTAGGTGGAAGAATGCTCATAGAGTCCTCTACGCAATTTCGATAGACCGTCAGGTTTCTAAGGCGAAGTAACACCTTAGGAGAGTACCTAAATCGGGATGAGGAAAAGGTCCTAATAGTTTAGTAAGAGTATGGAGGGCTTAGTAGTCATAGCTGAGGGCAACCTTCCAAATTTTGATTGTACATAGTAAAGGAGGTTAGTTTATATTATAAAATATAGTTGAGGCATATGTATAAAACTAAGTATGTTTGTAAATACCTTGGAAGTTGCCATGTACGTTAAATAGGTTAGCTACTAACATTTCCACAAATAAAGTGTAAATGTTGGCAGAAAAAAATAAATAAATTAGATAAGAGGAAGAATTACGGGGTGAAGGTCCCGAGTTGTTACATTTTCGTTTGTGTGATATTAGAGCAAATGTTAGTTTGGAGTGATAAGGAGATTTTAGATTGGAGTGATAAGGAGACCTTTTAGTTTGAAAGGTTTAGCATCCGGTCCGGGATAGTAAAGTAACTTATCGAATCTAAGGAAAGTTTTGGGAAAATCCATATGGGGACGGTAATACCAAGTGAGTGGATTATTTGTGAGTTATTTGCATTTATTTGCATAAGTTGATGATTGTTGAATTTGGTTACTTGACTAATTTGATTTGTTCATAAACCGATAATCACGGTATTGTAAAGGGTTTAAGTGGGCTTGATATTTCGTAAGCCCAAAAAATAAATATTTGTGTTATTCTCGTATTAGTTAATATAAAGAAAAAGGAGGCGCTCTCGACACCATCAACACTTTGGTTTAGTGGCACGGGAAATGAAGTGGTCCGAAAGCGACCGGGGTTCAATCCCCATGGACGCAATTGTAAATGAAAGTATAATAATAAAAATATTTTTGCCCAAAATTAGAAAAAAAAATGTTTGTGATAATCGTTGGTGGTTATTGGGGCATATTGTGATAATTGATGTATAGAAGATTTAGAAACCCCTTACATAGGTGACGAATGTCACATACAATGATAAATTGGATGAATTCTAAAGTTGGAATCACCTGTGATACTTGGAGATAACAATCTAGAGGAAATATTAGGTATGTGAATTATGGCGATGATTTTCTTTTAGGCTTGAATTGTTGGAGATCGATGGTTACTTTAGTATAATTTATTTTTTCTAATTACTTCATCAAGTGTAATTGCGGATTATAGGACTGAATTCATGTTTGCAAGTTGAGGTCTAGATAATTGATTTTCATTAATAAGCCTTGAATTCATAAGAGATGATTGCAATGAACTCGGGTGATGGAGATAGGCCATAGGCTTGAACTTGTGGCTGTGCATTGAGGTTTCGATATTGATCTTTGACGATAAGGCAGAAAGACTATGTGATATAAAGGATATGATGAGAATTGATATTGGATGATGTTGAAACCTAAGTAAACAATGACTAAGAAAGACTAATGGTTTTATAATGTTAAGTCTAAGAGAATAACTAATGATTAGAAAATTAATTAGTACTTGAGTTGGTTGGTGGTTAATTTTGTACCATGGATAGTGGATGTTGGACTTGTGATGAAGTGAGTGATAATCGAGGATTATAAGAATGAATTCGTGTAGGCATGTTGAAGTTCGGATGTCAATTTCAATCAATAGGCTCCGAATGACTTTATGATGTTTGCAAATAAGAGAGTGGTTGTTGCAAACCGTAGTCATGAACTTGTAGTGATGCATGGACGATTAGATGTTAATATTTGTTGATAGACTTGAATAGTGTTTGACCTAGTTTAGGCGATGAATGTGGATTAGTAATAATCGACCCTTACAAGTTGGAATTGATGGTTGACTAATGATTCTATGAGGTTGAATTTAAATGAAGAATTGATGTTTTAGACCTTGATTCATAGATAGTTTGAGCTATGAGGTTATACATGTATTGCATGTATTTATTGTATTAAAACAGTTGCGTTTTTGAAAATGTGCATGCATTACACATGTCATTATCAAATATTTACATTGGACTTGATAAACCGTGAAGCTTGGTATTGGATGAGATAAACAGAATACCTAACAATCGTAAGACTTGGAATGTGACTTGTCGAACGGGACTACCTTTGTAGGTGTGTGACTTGGGAACGAACCAGGTGAACACTAGTGAACGTGCCCAATCCGATTAGGGTGAGGAGTGATAGCCGGGGTAAGAAGACCTAGACAAAGAGCAGCTCTTGGCAAGCTTCTAGGACAATAATAAAGGCGGGAATGAAGTATGTCATTCATTGAAAGAGGTAAGTATAGGTATTGTGCTAAGTTCAAAGTGTTTTCAAAATTTGAATCCTTTATAGAGTTAAAACCGATTTAAAGAAAGTTAGAATTGTTTTCAAAGTTCAAATGCCTTTATGATCCGAACCGCATGTTTTCAAAAGTGGAGAGACGTATTTAACTTCGAGCAAAATTGATTTCAAGGCTTGAGACATTTCCAATCCTTTGATTATGACGAATTCGAGTTTGAGATAATCTATACTTTTGAACCAAGCTATTTTCAAATGTCAAGGTACTTTATATTTTCGAGCTAAACTGTTTTCAATGTCTAAAATGTTTTATGAGTCAAGTGATTTTAGCGACCGAGATATTTTCAAATCAGGACTTTCCTTTTAAAAGTTGGAATAGTTCTCAAAATGAAAAAAATTGAAATTTAAAATATTTTCAAAATTAGAGATGCTTGTAGTTTTGAATTAAATTACTTACACAATTGGTAGTCTTCGAGCTAAACTCTTTTGTACTTTGTGAACAAAAAAAAAATATTTTCGAAAATGGGGTTACACCATTTCAAAGTTTAAGATGATTTTTAAAATAGTTTTGAAATTCCAAAATTATTTTCAAAGGTGAAGTTGCATCGTACGCAATGATCAAATGGTTTTAAAGTTCGAATTGGTGCTCTTAAATGATTTTCGAAAGTAGAATTGTATCGTTTCAAATGTACAAAATGATTTCTAGGTTTGAAATTAAATTGAGTAAAATAGCATTGCAAGAATTTTAGAAAGTTATGTTGGTAATCTGCGATCCGCTAATTGGATGGAATAGTTATTACGAATAATGTCTGCAAGGGAGGTTATAAAAGTTCTAAGGAGTCGTAAGTATGATAACGATGGTTAAGACAAAAGTAAAGACGAATGAGGTGGTCTTGTTCTTACAATATTTGATTCTCTAAGGTCAAGGAAAGAATAGATAGAAAATTATTTATCGGAGTAGCGCAAGAGAGGCATTGTGAAGCGATCGGAAGGAGCAGAGAATTAATGAAAGGCAAGTATCTACTTCGATTAAGGATCTAGGTACATTCAAATTTCGAGAATGAAATTTCTTAAGGGGGAAGAGTTGTGACATCCCGAATTTTCCCTACATTAGAAATAATTACGGAGTAAAATAAATCTTCATGACATGTTCTTTAAAAAAAATTAGAAGAGGCTATTTCATAACTTTCCAAGAAAGCTATTTAGGAATTTCTCAAGGAAACTATTACTTAAATTATTTAGGGAGATTTCCAAAAAATGGTATTAGAAAATATAATTGAAAAAATAGTTCTTGAATCTATATCAAATAGAATAGGGAAGTCAATGCTAAGTCAACTAAGCCAATGGTTAGTCAAATTTCTAAAGGATAAGAATAAAGTTAATGCTAAGTCAATTAAGACAATGGTAAGTCAATTTTCTAAAAGATAATAATGATGTTATTTTTGATAAGTCAAAGTGAAGTCAAAATAGAATAAATGTCATTTTCCACAAGTCAATGCAAAGTCAAGATAGAATAAATGATATTTTCCACAAGTCAATGCAAAGTCAAAATAGAATAAATGTTGTTTTCAATAAGTCAATACGAAGTCAAGAGGTAAATGACAAATAAAAATGTTATTTTCATGCATTTAATTATAGGATAAGATCAATATCACTTTCAAGCATTAAATGAAAAGATAAGGTTCATTATTAATTACACAAGTGGACCATTCAAATGAGGATAAGTAGCTCGCCTAGAAAATTAACATAGCTAGCCTAAACAAGTGGACCAATGGGAAGCAAGTTCATTAATGAAACTTGGAACAAAAGTTAGAAAAAATCAAGATGTAATAAATACATTTCACATTAGAAACTTGGAAAAAAAGTTAGAAAAAGTCAAGATGTAATAAATGCATTTCACATTAGAAACTTGGGAAAGAAGTTAGAAAACCACTATAAATATGGGTGAGGTCTCTTGAAATTTCCATAACCAACCATCCTCTTTTCCTTTTTTTCTCTTCCACTCTCACGCCTCCCTCTCCCTCACGCCCTTCCTTTCTCTCACGCCATATCTCTCATGCCCACCTCCTCCTTCCTCACGTGTTCTTGCTTACTCGAGTACGATCTCGCTCATTTCTAATGTGTTCTCGAGTAGTTCTACGTCAAAAAGTTAGGGGGATTACTAGTTTTGACAGAAGGATTTGGTTTAATACTTGATTGAAGTGGATCCATGGTTATTCTTTATGAATGAGATGAAATGCATACCGGAACATGTGTATAAGACTTACTAAAGATAGGTTGAGAAATCACGCCATTCTTGACTGTATAAGTATTTATTGCAAGCCGTATAGGAATTTTCTTAGAATGTGTGGATGGTATAATAATCATAATCAAAGATAATAAAGAGATCACGCGTGTGCAAATATGAGATTGCCATTAAAACACATCGACGCGTCTCTGTTAGCTCGGAAAACTACGACTTATTTTCAAGTGGCCATTGTTCACGACAACGGAATTAAGTGCCATCATCCACCAATAGTTTACTTGAGGCGATGGCATAGATGTCATTTATCATTATCTAGTGATTGAACAAATGTACCGTCGAACACGTAAAGTGCCGACGTTGCCCAAGATCGGAAGTCCCTATATAACCTTGGGAAAAGGATGCCCAAAAAAGTGAAAAGATAAGAATGCATATTATTTTTTATTGACTGATGCTTGGCATTTTGATTGATGTTATAAGTAAAGAAAGGTTCGGGAAATGAAAACCTAAGAGTGAAAAAGAAAAGTTCATATCATTCATTAAGTGTATTATATTATGACTAATGTCATGCTCGATGAATTTGAGTAAATGGCTCAAACGATAGCTTTGTGGTTCACGACATCGGTTCTATAACTTCTACTTTATCACGAAATTAGTGCTTTTACTACTAGGTTATGTCCTCATTTCTTCATTTTTCAGGAAATTACAATGGATCCGTTTTGTGCCTTGCTACTCACATGGAATATTCTCAATAGGAAGTCATCAATGTGGAAACCGGTATCGAAAAGTAGGTGGAAAAATGCTCATGGGTCCTCTACATAATTTCAATGGACCGTAAGGTTTTCAAGGCTAAGTGGCACCTTAGGTGAGTACCTAAATCAGGATGAGGAAAATGTCTTAATAGTTTAGTAAGAGCATGGAGGGAAAAGCGATCGAAGCCTAGGGCAACCTTCCAAATTTTGATTGTACATAATAAGGGAGATTAGTGTATATTGTAAAATGTACTTGAGGCTTATGTATAAAACTAAATATGTTTGTAAATACCTTGAAAGTTGCCATGTCTCGTTAAATTAGATTAGCTACTAAGGTTTCCGCAAGTAAAGACTAAAGGTTGGCAGAAAAAATAAATAAATTAGATAAGAGGAAGAATTACGGGGAAAGGTCTTGGGTCGTCACAACTCGAATAGATGTTATATGTGTTACAAGAGCCTACATGTCAAAATAATATATTCCTTCTTTTGTCTGTAACCCTTGGCTACTAATCTAGCCATAAAAGCTTGGATAGAACCATCAAAATTGTATTTTCTCCGAAAAACCCATTTGCTAATACCTAAGTATTATTGGATATAATTGAGTCCATTTCCTCTTCTATAGCTTCTTTCCAAAAGAAGAATTTGTAGAGGACATGTCATCACTAAAAATTTTATGATCATGTACTAGATTTAATACTAAAGGATATTTATTTATCATCAATGATCACCAATTTGCCGCCATTAATCTCCAACCATAACTTCCTTTACTACGGTAAACCGAGGCATTATAACTTTGACATCCCGAATTTTCGCACACTAGAAATAATTAAAGAGTAAAATAAATTCCCTCTAAAAGGTAAGAATAAAGTCAATTAGGTTTTTCTAATGGATAAGAAGACTGTCATTTTCAAGCATTAATTAATAGGATAAGATCAATGTCGCTTTCAAGTAAAAAGATAAGATCAACGTCGCTTTCAATTAATAGGATAAGATCAATATCACTTTCAAGTAAAAAGATAAGATTAATGTCGCTTTCAAGTAATAGGATAAGATTAATGTCACTTTCAAATAAAAATATTTCTAAATCTTTGCATGATTTTCAAGAAAGCTATTTACACAGTTTTTTAGAAAGATATTTCTAAACTTTGACATGAATTTCGAAAAAGTTATTTCTTTGCATGGATTTCAAGGAAGATATTTTTAAATCTTTACAAGGTCTACGAGGAAGATATTTTGAAAAAATGATTTTCAAGAAAGATATTTTGAAGAGCACGATTTTCAAGAAAGATATTTAAGCACAAATTTCGAGGCCTGTCTTAGGGAAGAAGCTAGAGGAGGCTATAAATAGCCAAAGGACCCCTAACATTTTCTTATCCCTTCTCATCTCACACCTCACTCTCTACTCTCCCTCTCTCTCCCTTTCCTTCATAGCTGCCTAATCGGAACCACCACCGCCACACATTTTGATCTCTTGTCTTGAGTAGAGTAAGTGAATTCTCTAGTTTTAAGTTGAGGTATTTTCTTACGGCTTGTTTAGGTTATGCATGCTTGGTTATTTGGTTGTTTGCTTGAGAATTGACATGTATTTATGCCAAGTAGATAAGGTAAAGTATGTCCCGATTGCGGAAGAGAAATGGCGCTTTGAGCCGGACGACCTTCTCGTGCCCCCGGCCATGGTTGCCCGCGCCGGTCGAGAGATAGTCTATACTAGATTGCATCATGACACAAGTTAGCATCAAGAGTATGGTTAGTTGCCATGTCATTTAATGAATGAAAAAAATGATATGCAATGCCTTGTGATGCATTTTGCACGACTACATAAAGAAAAAGTAAGATCCGCTATTGCTTGAGACTCTTCCCAAAATGCTCGTGACTCTTCCCCTAGAGATATGATGACCACCTTTTCATGAGTGTACATCGGCTAGCCACGCCTTGGAGCTTTCACCTTCGAAACGAATAATAGCCGGTAGCCTTGGAATAGATTACCTCTCTTAAACAAGTCCTTCTACGAGTGTGCATTGGATCTTCTATATCTACAACCATTCGCAGCCCATAGCCTTAGAAGACTTTTTCCTAAAACCTGAACCTTACCACTTTTGTTTGCCCATAAAGCGACATTAGGGTAGTTTTATGGTGATTCCTTCCTATTAGATGATCCATGTTCGTGTCCTTTCGTATTAGGCACTCTTTAGCTATTCTTTTTATTAGGATAACCTAAAATTGAATCCTTACCACTTTTGTTTGCCCATAAAGCGATATTAGGGTAGTTCCATGGTGATTCCTTCCTATTGGATAATCCATTTTCATGTCCTTTTTTATTAGGTAGTCCTTAGTGATTCCTTTTATTATGATGACATAACCCCAAATCCGTACCTCTTTTGTCTACCCAAAAGGTGATATTAAGGCAATCCTTGGTGACTCCTTCTTATTGGTTGATCTACCTTCAAGTCCTAGATTGCAGGCATTCACTTAGACAAATCCTTTTGATAGGATAAATCATCTTTAGAATCCTTCATTAGGAATCTTATCATGGATTGACCTACCATATGAGTTAGAGCTTAACCTCCCTATGGTATTCTTATAACGAATCCTTAGGTATCTTATCAAGAGCATTCCCATTGGTATTCTTATACAACCGCGAGATAAGTGCCAAGTAAACTTCTCTCTCTCTTGATCTCTCTCACATCACCAAATGAAAAATTGGAATTAGGCTTAAAATTTCATGAAAAAGGTTTTGATGAAGTGTCATAATTTTGTCATTTTATTTTCCCGTCAAGTCGATTGAAACTCGGGCGTCACCTTATTTTTGAGAATGATCTCTATCGAAATTGCTCCCAAGGAGGGACAACTATTGACACCGATTTTTAATCAAATTTTTTTCTTGGAAAAATAATTAAAATATAATAAAAATTCATATAATTTGAAAATCAATAACAAAAAATATTTTTCAGTATTTTCTTGTATTTGTGGAATTTATTTTAATTAAAAAATAGCCCAAAAATAAGAAAAATAGGATTTTTGACCGGACAATTATGAAAAAAATAGTCATTAGACTCCATTTAATTTCAATTTGATTTTGGGCACTTTAAAATTCAAAAATTCGATGGGGAACCTGCTTTTCTAGATTTTTGCATTTAGGTCCCTAGTTCTTCAAAAATATCAAATTCAACCCTTTCTAGGATTTTTCTCACATTAGGTAGTTATGACATTTGATCCTATTCATGGTTTAAACAATTTGGAAAATGGACAAAAATGTTTTCAATTTAGTCCTTCGATTTCCACCTAAGGGCAATTCATGAGTAATGGGCCATTTTCATTCAAATATAAACCCTTCTCCCTATGCTTTTCATCATTTCGAGCACATTGGCAGGGTCGGATTAGTGTGAACTAGCCATTCAGGGTCTTGATTAGTGAATTTTCATATTTGGGTCAAACTTTGAGTAAGGGGGTTTTGCACAAAACTGAAACAATTTGATCCCAAATTACCATTCCTAGATGAAGTACATGCTGTTGAATCCAATTTTGGCATGATTTTTGGAAAAAACTTGATGAATTGGGGTATGATTTGGGGATTTTAGTCAAGCCAGATCGCAATAATGGTGATTTGATTGCCAATTTCAAAGAAAAATATATTACATATTCTCTCGAAAAAAATGAACGATTTTTCACTTGTGCATAAAAAACTCTCCAAAAACTCTTTGTGAAATTCTCCTGAAGAACAAGCGATTGTCGGATCCGGATTTTTTCTCATATACTTAAGAGGCTTTTAATCTGTGGTTATCGAGTTATGTTCGTTAATCGTGATGAACTTTTCCAATCAGTAATTCAAGATGATTCTAGGACATGTTAATTTTTGTGTATTTCCACTGCATATTTATTGGGATTGGTTTTCTTCACCTTTAAATAAGAATATTGAGAGATACTCTCAAACTGCATTTCATGCGTGCGCTTTAGGCATGCGTTTGTGAGTTGCGGCTTGTGTCTATCCATTTTCATTGCATCAACCAATCAAAAGGTTGCGTTGGGTTATAATAGTTTCACTCACCAGTTAGCAACGGATCTTTAAGCAAAGAAAATATCATATCTGTGGCTCCGTTTTGTTTTGTGAAAAATAAATGATTTGAAAAATATTTTTACAATGAATGATTTGAAAAATATTTTCTTTAAAATGATTGCTTGAAATGATTAGTCATAAAAAATTATTTTTATTATCGACAACAATTACTGTCTAAATATTTTGGTGAATGATAAATATATTTTTGGTTCATCCATTTTTGTAAGCAATACTGGTAATCTTTTGTAGGAAATTTTTTTTAAATCATTTTTTTCCGCAAAAGAAATGAAGCTTAAGTCTAAAGTAGAGTTGGTAAAGTTGGAAGTTGAATATATATTACATATAAAGCTAACTTTCAAAATGTTGTGTCGACACCTAAATTACTATTACACCGTCGCATTCTAAAATTAAATCAAACATAGTGAAATAGTTTATGTACAGTGGTGATATTTTTGCACGTAACTTTTAGTAATTTAGCCTAGGACGGTTCAATCCCTATGTGCATTTGGCAAGTGAAAAGATAATGAAGTAGCCTATGGGTCTAGGCCAACGAATGATTAGGCCGAAGCCACGAGCTCTGCTGGCAAGGTCCAGACTTATAAGCCCAAATCATCAAATCCAGGTTTCTCTGGCCCCAAAGAAAGACCAAACCTAGGTTTCCTTTGGGCCTACATTTACTAAGATACATATCCTCAACCATGGGCATTAGCAAGTCCTGTTGCGTACGAGCAACAGCTTGTCACATGTTCATGTTCAGCAGTAGATCGAAGTTAAGCTTGACCGGGAACATACTTAACCGGAGCAGCTTGCGAACCTAATCGAGCGGCTGCGTTTTGGAGAATTGCGTACTAATAATAAGATATTGACCATAGCTTCTGCGTTTCTTAATTTAAGTTCAAGCAAGACATGAACTTGTGTAAGCTTCCTTCCTATGTAATTCTACGGCATGTACAACTTGTCGATGACATTTGATCATTGTCCAAGCCTTCAATTGCTGTTTATGTCGCCAGCTTCCTTCCTCGTAATTTCTAGGGTCGGATCGAGTGAGAACTAAAAAATAAAGGAAAGAAAGAGTAGAAAGCAGAATCAAAAGCGATAGAAACGAGAGCGATCAATGGTGCCACCATAGGCTCCGCTCGCCTGCGATCACAGCGGTGTCTTCGATTGTAGTCATTTAATATTTCTTTTCTCTCTCTCTTCATAATATCTAAGCCGCCGCAAGCCTACAGCGGTGGTCCCATCCATCACCACATGATGGTAGGTTGATTGAGTGACGGCCGCCATGATCTGACGGGTGTATGTGCTGAAAATGGCGACCATGGATGCCACGATGTCGATTTTCCTTACATTCTTTTGTAAAGCTTGAAGTTCCTTAAACACACTCTACAATCGAATATAGACATGCCCATGATTGTTAAAAACGGTATCTCCCTAATAAAAAATATAATAACAAAAATTCGAGAGATATTTCACTCCATTCTATCTTATCCTATTAAACTTCTCTTGTAGCCTAAAAGGATTTCAATAGCTTTGCATAGGATTACTGCCCCAGGTATTGAAACCATGGACCTAATCCCAATTCTCTGTTTGATCCATAACTGCTAAACCTAGAGAAAGCCTACACCCATCTGATCCGACAAAAACCCTAGGACGTTTCCGATCCCTCTTGGGTTGCATAGATTCTTGCCACTTCTAATGAACAGTGGTGGTCAATAATTGAAGGTTCAGTTGAAGCGAAAACTAACAACGGAAGCTACGTATCATCGAGATCACATCACAACCCACGTTGTCGCCGTCACATGTCTAGTTGCAGTATAAATCAGCGTTAGTATATCTGCCGACGAATCCTCGGCGATTGCGAGTCTGGAAGTGCGGGTCAATATTTGACCAAAAGGACAAAAAATCACATGGGTTCATATGTGTATATATAATTGTTGTTAAGCGAGCTTTTTCTACGTGGGGCTGTCGTTCTTGGACAACACGGATCGTCCATGGTCAATCATTAGTGCAACGACTTAGATTGGGAAACGGTTGAATGTGAACGGAGATTACGCTGTGGTTTAGTTTCTTTTTTCCTGTTTTTTAAATGTCATCGCTCAATTATTTGAGGTTTGAACTTATTATAGGGCGGTTAGGCCCATTCCCTAGCTAGAGGACAGCTAGAAATTTGTTCGAAAAGGAAATCAGATGTTAAGAGTCGGTGTGACCCGCCATATCTCTCATCGGAACTCCTCACGGGCTGTAGATTCTCGGGCCGCGGTGGCGGGCGGCCCATGACCCCTTGCCGGCGAGGGTTGGGGGATATAGCCGACGTGTCGTAGTGGGGATGATCTTCCTTTGACCGGCTCCAAAAAGTGGGTTTAAAACTTATTTGATGTATATATAACCATTTTTAACTGTATTAAGTTATAATCATATGGTTATGGGTTTCAACAAGTGTGTTGAGCAATACATATTAGAAAATCACATTGCTTTGAAACCAGATATAATAGCTCCTAGATGTTGTGAGGTGCTCGTTGCTTTGTTTGCAATTCACCTTACAGAAGGCGGAGTGCTAATTTTCATCGTTGCAATTATTGTAGAGAAAGAGCGCAAAACCTTAACTCAAATATCACCTGATTGTAACACAAAAAATAAGTGAGCAAAATTTGCGAGAGCTTAACATAAACCCATAACTTCTTCCTTCTCTCTAGTGCCCGCTCCGTCGCCGCCGATGCGGCCAGCTCCCTCGTCGATCCCCTCCATTCGGCCACCTTTCACCGAGTGCGTCGGGCCGTTATAGCCTGCTCATGTGAAAACCTAATTATTTCAATGGCGATAGACATGGCAAGGATTTAGTTTAGACCTTGCTCGACCTTATGCAGTAGGCCCCATTCGCGGGCAGCGACAAAGTAGCTAACGTATGATTGGCTAAGGAGGTAGGGTTTAGCAAGCCACCTACATATAATTGGTACTCTCTCCAGGGTACACATGTTGTTCTGTGTCTCCTAAGACTACATTATTATATAGTAGCCGTCTACATTGTCCTTTTTTTTTTTTCCCCAAACAAGCTCGATTTGCTTTCGTCTGTCATTGATGGACACACCTCAAAACAATAAACAAAGTCGTCGATATGGATCCATTACTTGCATTATCCATACATCGAATGAGGCTCGACAAGCCGACATTGGAGCCAGCACGAGACAAGTGTCCTTTCGGGGATTTTTTTTATTCGTTACGTGGGTGCACACGTAGTGCAAATCTACACGACCAAAAGAGTCGTATTTCATATTAATATGACAACTTTTTTTTTAAAAGCAACTTGTCATCAGTTCCCACAATTTGACCTCGCTGTTCCCCATTTATCATTGTGATTTGCCTAAGTCTTCAACTAATCATCTCTGTCGGCCCAGTATGATATCTTAATAGATATCAAACACGAGAGAGTAGCTTTTAACGCTACTCTCAACTTTACCTGCTTCTACTTTCTATTCCTCTTTCAAACCAATTTTCCTTTGCGTACAAAATTGAGACTATTAAACCCTCGGATGATTGGCATCGTTCTAACTCGAATTTGTGTATTTCGTTTTCGTCCCCGTTTGGAATAATGAACAACCAGCAAGTGCGATATATCGTCACTCGAAATAAACACAAAATTCTCGGCAGTTGAAAATACAAGTGCTTTCGTTCTCTAATAACTCAAAACTCTTTCGCGCACAAAATTAAGACTTTTAAAACCCTCGGATGTCATAACCAGCACCAGCACTCATGCCAACCACAAAATGGGTGTACATGTCCATCTTCCAATAATAAAATTTGACATTTTCAATGATAACTATAGTACCCACGCCACATTAATTGATGGGTGGAAAAGAATTCCCGATAGAGCACACTCATCTAGATACAGTTGACCCTTTCTCAGCCTCCTCCAATCCCTTTCAATGCCCATATCATCTTGTCTTGGTAAAAATGTGAGTGCCAATTACAAAAAGATAAAAAAAAGGAAGAGATGGGGGTGAGTTGAAGAGTCGACAAAAGCAATGATAGTGATTGTAGCCGGTGATTGATCAAAGAGGACTTTCCTCGAAAGTCCCCTCCATCAAAGATATATTAAAAGGTCTCACGCACACAACACACCCCTCAATTTCAGGCAACGATTGAATGGAGCGTAGACTGTTATGATAGGAAGAAACTTCTCACATGCCCCATTATTGTCAAATTTTTAGTCCTCCACTCCAATCATGGTTGCGTGCATCCAACGTTGGTGCCTTTTGGGTCTCACAAAACCCGTCAATCTTGACCGTCAACTTGACCGCCTCGTATCGTAAATTAAGGGGATTCCCATTGCCGTGGCGGAAAAAATGATGCTAGGGTTTACAGAACACATGTATAAGATAGCTTTGCAAAGTGATATATCCCTCAAGATTACTATTTTGTGAATCTTAATTTTCTTATTGTTTGTATTTTGCTTAAACGCATACGAGATTGATATACGAAAGGGTTTCGCATTCTTGTTAGGTACTTAAAAGTAACTAAACATCCGTTTGTAATTTATCATATGAAGTATAGTAAAGTGAAAAACAAATGCTGAGTAAAAATAATAATAAAACTAGGTTGTCATATTTCACTCGATTAATCCACTCATCTCGACCCCCATGATGAACCGATTAAGTCCGAAAATACGTATCTTCTAAATTCCTTAGAAAGCAGTGCAGGGAGTCCGAACGTTGACCGATAAAATGACGGGACACCGAATCATTCACGGATATCTAAGATTGTTATAACGAGTGAGTGCTTCTCGACGATACTTGTCAAGTAATTAAACAAGAAAACTCTGTGTTTTTTCTTTTTATATGTATTTGTGCATCGTGTCATGAGCGCTACCAAGATTGAAATTGAAACATTTTTGGCCGAGTACAGACAACCGATACTCTCGGGCGCGCGCACACGTAATCAAAGACGACCCGAATATAGACCTCCACGAACCAATTTTTTACATCAACTTACTCAATATGGTCTTTCCTTGGACTTCCTATACGGAGAGAGAGAGCTGGGAAATTTCGAGTATGAAAGGGACAACGATGGGAATGGACGGATGAAGAGGGGGTCCCCCCTCATAATCGAAACTAGAAGGGTTGAGGAGGCAAGGCCTTGACCTTCTTCATGGGAAATCCCCATGATGAGATTTGCGGGAAAAAAGATAAGAGAGAAAGAAAAGAAAAGAAACAAGCAAAAGGGTGGAGGCCCATGGGGACATCACGTGGTGCATGACCCACCGGTCTCCTTAAAGCCGAAGCATCTCACGAGACCAATGACTCTCTCTCTCTCTCTCCATTTTCAACTCTCTCCCCCACACACACACACAAAAAAAAAAAAAAAAAAAAAGAAGAAGGGGGAACCACAAGCGATTCATCATCATCCCATCACCTCCTTTCTATCCCTATTTCTCTATTCCTTTCTTTATCTACACGCCTCTCTCTCTCTCTCTTCTCTCTCTAATCAACCGAAATCAACTGAAACTTAAAAAGGTCTATACACGTGAGCTAACCTCCATCTTCCATTTTACCTACTTAATAATGACCGCCATCATAGGTTTCTCTCTCATTCTCTTCCCCTTTGCTTATTCCTTAATGAATTATTGTGATTACTTGAGGTTTGGTATTCGAAGCGTGACTATAAATAGCAAACGTTTCCTACCCCATCTTTGATAAATTAAACAAGTACAAGGATAAGAGGGAAATTAATGGGGGAGATTTTTATGCGCTTTTGTCATGGATGGCATGATTTTGTCTCATCTTCTGCTCCTTTTGAGTTCAAGAGAGATTGCGAAAATAAAATTAATAAACAAATAAGTATAGTGTTAAAGTCATAAGCATGATTAGATGGGAAATCCCGGCTGTCCAACGTTGAAAAAAAACCTTCGGAAATCTCTGGACTGTCCTGGGAATGCGATTATTCCCTCCTTGTAGTGCTAAGCAAGTCCCATGACCTAAATTTTTAGTATTCTATCGAAGTAATGGGCTATAGTACGTGTAAGGAGGTAATAGTGACGTCACCAAATAGGAACAGAGGAACTTTTCTGCGGCCAAAGGCATCTAAACTTCAACAATCTTTTGCAGAAGAAAACAAGGAAATGAAAATAATAAATTAAAGTAATTCCTCCATTGATGATCTCAGATATATAGTTAAAACATTTACAGATTTATCCCAAAGAAGAAGAAAGAAAACTAGGGGATGATCCATCAGGAGCTTTACTATATTTCCCTAACAGATAATTACATTGGATCTTTAACTAGCTACAAGCCCTCAAGCAAAAATTATAGGGGTTGTGATTTGGAGTCTCTATATGTCTCTCTCTCTCTCTCTCTCTCGTAATATGTCTAAAACCCTAACAACTTCTAATCAGCAAGCAGCAGAAGGATTGGTGAAGTGATGACTATATAAGTGTGATTTCGCCGCCATTGAAAAAGGGCCCTTGGTTGGAGCGGCGCCGTCGACGCTTGGCCCCGCGCCGATCCGCTCGCACGAGGGGCACATGGGTGAGCGTTGCCGCGGGCATGTGCATGTAAAAGGGTTGGGCCAGTTTCAGGGCCTTGAGCTCTTGGAGCTCCTTCTGCAGCCGCCGGTTCTCGTCGGTTAGCGTCTCACAGCACTTCTTGAGGATCTCACAGTCCACCTCGGTCTGCTTCAGCTTCGTCCTGATGAAGAGAAACTAAAGTTACATATATATTGTCCAGATTTTGTAGGTGATGTGTACGTGAACGTTACGAAGAAACCGTGCATTAGTTTTGTATCTTGTGCTTCATGGAAAGGGTAACCATTGATTTTTCTTTAAAAATGTTTTATGGTTCTTAATTATTAAAATAAATCACCACCTCAAAAAATGGTAAAAGAGTGCAAAGGAAATTTTGCATCCTTTCGGGGTAAGAATTTACGTGAACGCTATTTGCCGTGTCGTACTTGTGAACTTGCGCTCGGATTAAACGTAGTATCTATGAGGGAAGCATATGTTATGGCCTATATTTACTTGAGTAGATTGGAAAATGCATGAGGAATCTATTTATCACCTGGCTCTCCTGTTTTGAAACCACACTTCAACTTGGCGCGGCCGTAGATTCAACTGCCTCGCTAAAGCTTGCTTTTGCTTCTGTTTCCAGTTAAACAAGATACCAAAGGAACAAACAAACGACAATCAATACCAAACAATTCTGGAAAAAAGAAGAAGAAATTGAATCGTGGGTCGTTACGATGGTACAGATCATTCAGTCAACCGTGGACCTTAGAGGGGGCAGAGAGAGAGAGAGAGATTACAGGGTTGAGAGTGCTATGCTGTTTGAAGCTCTCCTCCAGGAGCGCAGACTGTTCCTTAGTGAGCCGGAGCTTCTTCCTCGCATTCGCGCCGTCGTCGTCCTCGTCGCTCGCCTTCGAGGACACCCGCGTCGTCTCGACCTCGGCCTCCTCGCTGCTGAGGTCCCTCTCCCTCTTCACCCGCGGGCTCGAGAACGACGACACCGCGCTGAGGCTGTTGTGGCTGTGCGGCGACGCCTGGCAGTAGAGGTGGTCTGCCGGAGGCCGCTCGTCGCAGGTCGCCCTGTTCGCGCCGGAGAGGCACAGCGTGAGGGAGGGCTCCAAGTCAAGACCCTGTTTGGCTTGCCTCTGGGCTTCGATCTTGGAAGGCGTCTCGAGGCCTAGACTCAGAACAAGGCCGGTGCTGCACATATCATCTATGCCCATCTGAAGAGACAGCGTGAGATTGATCTGGTGCGTGCGTTCTTGAAGATGAAGAAGAGAGCTTGAGAGAGAGAGAGAGAGAGAGAGAGAGAGGTGTGGAATGGAACGGCAGAGAGAAGAGGTGGTCTAAATAAGAAGAAAGAATGATGAGACTTTTCTTTTTCTTTTTCGTCTTTTTTTCCCTGAGGGGGAGAGAGGGGCGTTGGGTGGGTGGGTGGCTACTGGCTATGATTATTAATCAAACGAAGGAATGAGTATAAGCACGAATCTCATTGGAAATTATGAAAGTCCTCTCTCTCTCTATCTCTCTCTCTCTCTCTCTCTCTCTACAAAGGTTGACCATTTGAACCCCACCACAGTCGCTGCATTATAAAGAACAGACGAACTAGGAACTCTCTCTCTCTCTCTCTCTCTCTAACTTTCTTTGAAAGGATACTAGAATACAGAGCAACAGGGAAGGGAATGGGTTCACATGGGGGAGTGGGAAACACAACATCAACAGAGTGATTCGTTCATCCTTTGCCACCCACTAACGTACAGATTTTAACTATGGTTTTCAGCTTGTGCCCCAGTTTCCCATCAGAAAATATGAAAAACAAGGGGGGACAAAACGAAAATACATATATATATATACTAGCCATGTAATATGCACTTCAGATTTGAGATACATGTCTCGTTTTTCCTCTTTTTCAATAACATAAGCAACCATCTGTGCATACCATGATGCCAAATGACTATGTGGGTAGTGCTTTTTATTGATCATCATTAGCTGGTGATTTTATGTCAAGCCTGAGTAGACAAAGCAAAAAAAAACCACAACTTCATCCAGATTAATAAACTATAATTGATATGAAAAGTTCCATCAGAAGGCTAGGTGATTGGATGTTGCTTTTGGCTCTATTGATGACATCCCACATGAACTGTCCCCCACTCCCACGCCTGGTTGAACTTGGGTATAGAGATTGGGTTCATGTCACCTTGCTTACCAATCTCAATTCTATTTTAATAGTAAGGGGATGGTTGCCTTGTTTTTTTCCCTTGATCATGAATGTGGAGATTAGAAAGTGATGCGCATTATCTAAATCTACCATCAAAAATAGCTTCTTTGCTCTTTGTTTGTCGTGTGAAAAAAGCCAAAATAAAATAAAATAAAAAAATAAAAAAGAGAGGGGGAAACAAGCAAAGTAGGTACAAGACAGCATTGAAGTTTTCAAAGAGTTATAATGGTGCCGAATATGATTCATCAACAAGAATCCGGATCTTTGCTTAACTAGAAAGTTGATGGGGTGTGCATTGGGGCCTACTAATCTGTACATGTATAAGCGCATTCAATAATGCTTTGTCGGCTATGCTGATGAGGAGTTAGGTCACCCAAAAAGCATGATTGGGAGCTGAAAAAAATGTTAATAATTCCAATATATATTACTGAAAGTGGGGGCCAAACAAAAAATAAAAGGAAAAGAAAAGGAGACTGTTGATAACAACAGGAGATAGCTTCTATTACGGGAAGGTTTCACTTATATGCAATGATCCATAAGCAGGAAAGAACTGTGGAATGATTGGAATTACATCTCAAGCTGATGAAGAGCCCGATGGGTCACCATGGACCAACCATTACTGGTGGGGAAGAGGCGCATCATTTTCCGGAGGAGACAATGGTCAAATCATCCATGATCCTAGACCGTGGTGTGTCCCAGAACTTATTATTTGTGAAGCAAAAGGATTTAAAGGTACTCAATCACACGCCCTGCACATTCAAATCAGTGGAGATCTTGTGGGTCTATGTTGGGGAACGAAGGTAATTTCAATACCAAGCCCATGTGCTTGTTTGATATACCATGTGATATTGTTGCTAGTTCGGCTTTGAAGTTTTTATTTTATTGTTTACGATCTCTTTCTATGTTGACACCTCCTACCGCTTTAGTTGTGGCTCACTCGCTCCGGATGAATCTAAAACGCGCCATATCAGTTTAAGGTTACATGAGACTTATCTTCCCATGTAACAATCCATATTTAGGCTATATGAGATCAGAGATATGCCTGAAATCCAACATCCCCACCGTGTCTTTGATACCATTTCCGGCAGTCTCACTCGAGTCCACCGTGAGCACAATAGTATTCGCTCTGGTTGTAACTCACCCGCGAGTACACTTCTAGATGGCCCGGACTCGTCAGCCTGGACTTGGGAGCCCGGGTGGAGATCTAGCGTTCAACCGCGTTGCCTCGTGGTGAGCTCCTCAGGACCCTTTCCTGCAGTCCTAAGGTTCAGGGTGGTCATCAATGGGTGAATTAAGACGATTTCTGGTTTTTTAAACAAATAGATTTGCCACCAATCAAAATTAACCTAGGCCAATTGGACATTAGGATCCTTAATAGTGTTAGGGGTGTAAACTATCTAGGTGTGGCCGGTCTGCTGTGAAATCATAGACCTATGGCTTGGTGGTTCGATTACGTGTTTGGAAGCATTAGCAACCTCACATCGCCCTGACGATACTTCATTTCGATTAAGTCCTTTAAATTCCGTCTAACATTTTATTTCCTAAAACATGAACATGATTTTTCTTTGTCTGGAGAGATAATCAAGTGAAAAGGTTCGCATCATGTTTTGCCCTCGGAAATTACTCAATCTATCATGTGTACTTGTGTGTTTTGGAAACATGAATGAATGTCTCCATGATTAGGACATAAAAATGATGCATAATGACATGTAATAACCTAGGGAGCACGAACACTCTTGGGGGCCGTCCATGTCGTGTCGGATGCATGTTGAGCACTTTGATACTTTTCGACATGCGATTGACACATGGTCGGCGCTCCGCAACATGCTAGTGACACGGGAGTCCAAAGCATCTTGACATGTCATTTCGACATGCACGAGACCAAATTTACACATTTTCGATAAATTAGGAGATCAAAATGTAAATCTATCAAAATTATATATATTTAAATCATATATCCAATCATCCCAAAAGTAATATGCCCAACCAACCCAAAAAGACCTAGTTGTGATCCTTAACGAAGAAAAAGAAGAATAATAAGCTCACCGCCGATATATATGTATATAATTTATCATGTTTATATATAACATGTTGGAATTCTTTATTCTTTTAGAAAGGACGTGTCGTCGTGTCTTGTCATTTCGTGTCGCGTGTCGATATCAATGCTACTTAGGTCATAACACATGACAGTGTTTCAACATAATTTCTCCCTTGATGAAATATCTTCCACTCGAAAGTCGTTCCTCCATTTTTAGTTAAAGGAGAATAGATACTGTGGCAAATCCGACCAAGAAATATCCAGAAAAATATGAGAATCAACAACTTGAATTTCGATAGTAATGTACAAACACAAATCATGCCGAATTTAATCAACGACAAGGATTGAAAGGTACAATTGTAGCAAACGAACCAAGCGTAGACAGACCCTACCGTAATTTAATAGACAACAAAGCTTGACCATGTAATGATACTATGTCGGAATTTAATCCATATTGCATCACCTAGGATAGAGATGCACGCTGAAATTTAATCCACGACACAAGTCTTAAACCTACAACAAAGGAAAATAAGGTATAGTACATGAAAGCAAAGATAAATATAGTCAATTTGATCGATTTTTGTGTGTGTGTGTCGGGGGGGGGGGGGGGGACGGCTGCAAAGAGTACGGTGTGGCTTTTTAAAACCTACAATCAATAGTTATCGACGGACGTTTCAAACAGAGGATGCAAATGAAAGTTATAATTAGATGTTGCAAAGAAAAGATACAAATAGAGATTACAAACAAAAGTTACAAATAGAGGTTACAAACGGAAGTTACAAATAGAAGTTGCCAATGAGGTTACAAACAGAGGTTCGAAATAGAAGTTACCAATAGAGGTTATAAACGGGTATTGATGATTTCTTCAACTCCACTACTTTGACAGTTTTCTTGGCTCTACTATCTTGACGGTTGCTTTATTCCATTACATTGATCGTTACTTCTTTGACGGTTACACTCGAGATTATCGACTCCCCTTTTTGTCAATTCATTCAAGAGATCGATTCATCACGTAATAGATGATTGTATTCATGCATGATCAAATTCTACACTCATTGACTAAATTTATCACGTGTCGATAATAACAAAAAATTGGTCATGTTTTGGTGCAAACAAATGCCACCTTTAAAAGAATTGAATGATTCATTGATCATTCGATTATTTTAAATTAAATAATGAAGAGTCATCATGTGCCCTTTGTCATTAGCAAATTTCATTTTTTCTTGCTGAATTTTATCTTGACCAGATTCATCATGAGGGACGTTTTATATAAAGTTTTCAAGTGGTTCTCTATCTCTGTCCTTAAGTAATTTCTTATACTTAGACACTCTCGTTGCCAATTGAAATAAATTGGAAAAATTTTGGCCTTCGAATTTTTCTCTAAGATTGAATTTCAAATCCACTCAAAGCCAAATTTTTTGAACTCTTTCTCCGAGAGTGAATTAAGGCATCTATTTCTAGCCGTGTTGGACCGAGCAACAAACTGGTCGATAGCGTACTTATTGTATAAATAGATTCTAGCCAAATCAGCAATTGATACTTCATGTATATTCTGAGAAATTAATAATGTAATTGTTTCTCCATCTTAGCCCAAGTATGTATAGAATTAGGATATAAATTCGTATACCAATTAAAGTTAGTTTTTGATATAAAAAAGGGAAAATCTAATTCTTAAGAATTTATTTGTTTTCGCCTCTCCACATTGGGACATAAATCAGCCAATGTATTCAATGGTCGACTGATCATCTTCAAGTGAAAACAATGAAGTTAGGAAATTCAAATTTCCTTAGATGATTCGATAGTGTCAACCTAATTAGGATGTGACTTTCTATATATTGGCCTAACCATTCCTCTATTGGCTCCTAATTGTTGTAATTGGAGCTAGCCACTTGATCAGAATTTGCAAGTTGACACCTTTCATGCTCCTTAGGTTCAGAGTACATAGGTCTATAAACTTGACCTTCCTGCCCATTAGGTTGTAGGTATATAGGATTTTTAGGCCTTTAAAATCCTCATTGGTGGTAGGATCAATTGGCCTAAATTACTTTCATTATTTAATTGATTAAGAGTTTGAGGAACATAATCAGAAACCACATTATTAGGAAAATTACTTCCACCAATAGATATCGTGTGGTATACCAATTCTTTGTCTGTTTGTTTAACGAGTAAAACGGATTATACTGAAGTTTTCGTTGGGATTGTTGAGTATGGTTGTGACATTTATAAAAAAAAATTGGATTATCGACACCAATATGAGTTTTGATCCTGTTGAGTCAGTCTCAAAAGTACAGAGCGAATGAAACTCCACCATCCTTTAGCTGACCCCACTATATAGGCCCCTCTCTCTCTCTCCTCCTCTCATTTTTTCTCTTTCCCTTCATGGAACAACCCTCCCCCCCTCCCCTCAAACGCTTTCTCTCTCTCGCTCTCTCTCTCTCTCTCTCTCTCTTCCACTCTACCAGATGATGCTATGCCCTCCCCCTCTCGCTCGAGCCCACCTCGACGGCAACGGCGGCGGCAAATACTCCTCGACCTCGGCTCTCACTCCCTCACCCTCAACACCATGCGCTTTCACTCACTCACTCACTCTCCCCCCCCGTGCGGTGCATGGAAAAAATGAAGACCCGAGCTCTTTTTTATGCGATTCTACTTCCGTCTGTCGCAAACTAAAAGACAAATTTTAGGCTAATAGATTATCAAGTTAATTATTTAACTAATCTAATACGGACTCTCTCAAACCCTACCAATTCATAACTTTGGTTTACTCAAATGAATTAAGATTTGGAGTCGCCACTAACCATTTTTGGTAGGTTGGTTAGAAACCTAAATAAAATAGCGGGAGAACTATTTTATTCTTACGAATAAGAGATTATGGATTCGGGGACTTGATTACATTAACTAATTAAAGCTAATACCCTTTCGGTACCTTAATTCCATGAAAATCATAGGTTTGGCAACTTGATTGAGTTCATTTTAAAGTTCAAAATGATGGAGTGATTTGTTTTGGTGTGTTCACTTATTTAGATGAATGCAATGAATGTATGCTTGCAACAACAATGAATTCTACCTAAATGACAAGATGATATGCTCATGCAAAAATGCGAGCCAAACAATGATATGTAAAGTTTAATTAACTAATTAGTGCATGCAAAATAACATAAGACAATCTATTCTAATGGCGTGCAAAAATCATGAAACTAGCTATCCTACCATGCCGACTACATTAGACACGAAAACAATATTTAACCTAAGTGACATGCAACTTTAGGTTAAATGATTTAAACATATGAATTAATTTTAACTAGCCTAAAATGCATGGTCTTAAACATGATACTACATGACATGCGAATGACGTGGAAAATATAATACATATAAAACAATTGACGTGAACATGCAACACGTTGTATGAGAAATTATATGATATGTAGATATGCAAAATGTTATTTTTTAAACATGAAAGACAACCCAATGAGGTATACGAAAAGATTCATTGACATCAATCTCCTCTAGTACTTCCAGTGACTCGACATCCGGCACTTTTTTTTCTCCGTATCTTCCAAGATTGCTAAAGGTTGGCTAAGATATTCATATGCACTAAGACTTAGTTTAGAACGTTAATTCAGCACAATTGTATAGGTCCTCGCATTAGGTGTTGGCCCACGATCTTTCATGATGTCAAATAATTCTGTAGCAAAGTCCTCTCTAGCAGACGTATTTTCAAGATCAAGTATTTGCAAACCTAAAAAGAACATTTCAGCTTCCTCAGTCTCAAGTCGTGCAACACGTCTTTTCTTTTGTGACCTATCTGGTATACAAACTAACTGCAGAACAACATTGTACAACGCACTCACTATTGCGCATCCCCCAAGTGATAAATCCGCTAAGGCTATCTTATCACTATGTTTCATTATTATATCAGAACATGTGACCTCCTCACAATCATCAAAGCCAAGAACGCTTTTCAGACGCTTCTCAGAGCATCCACCCCCCATTTGTAAAGCAATGTGTTGCCCAACAAGGTAAAAATCCTCATTCCCTAAACCCTTCAAAACCTCGAAAATTCTACTAAACCTCTTCGGACCTACGTTGAATTTCCTAGAAACCCAGAGGGTACTCATAATGCTAGCAGAGGAAACCCCAAGAAAGCCAAACTCGAGAATCAGCGGCTTCAATCGATCCTCCACACTCAATCCCAAAATGCTAGGAAAAGCTCAAAACACGCAATTCATCGCAGCTTTCAGTATGCTGATTCCCTCCAAGAACACAACTTTGCTTGAAATTTCACTCTCCCCTAGTACAATAACTCCAGGAAACTCCTCCAATATCCTGCAATAAGTGTGATCCTCAATTTCTCCTCAGATTCATCATGCACAGTTGGCCAGCTTTGCTAAGTATCAGGCGAAACAACACTCTCGCGTGTAACAAACCATTGATCGTGCTGTGTGAATTTCTTGAGATATGTTGCCATCTCAGGTCGCATTGACCCATCTCTAAATACTAAGTCTCACATAAGGAAAATAGGATAATCAAAATTCCCCTCCTTGAATGCGGCAAAATCCCAGTCGTCCACCTCCCACGCCGGCATCCTTGCCGCCGCCTGGGGAACGTCACTAGGGGCGACCTCGCCGCCTTTCGCCAACAAGATGGCTTCTACCATCGTGCCTGGATCTGCATCCTCTTGTTCTCCATCAAATTCATCATAGATGGGATCTTCTTCAAAGATTGGATTTTCATCAAAGATTGGATCTTTGTTAAATCTTCATCAAAGATTGGATCTTTGTCAAAGATAGGATCTTCATCAAAGATTGGATCTTTGTCAAAGATCGGATCTTCATCAAACATTGGATCTTGAAACTCGGGAATCTCAATCTTTGTCAAAGATCGGATCTTGAAACTCGGGAATCTCGATCTTCATCCCGATATTAGTTAAAGTGGACTGATTTCCAGGTCGTACTCCTCGATTCCGTCCCCGGTTCAAAACCTCGAAAGGATTGGCGTCCTCCTCTTCATCATCGAATGAATCCTCGGATTCCGCTACTTTTTGGGATTGAATGTCCAACCTCGCCTCCACAAGTTAGCGCTCCAAATTCTAGATTCGCCATCTCTGCTTCTTCAATTTCTACGTCTCACGAGTCTCTTAGACACGGTTGTTCATCCGCTTCAGGAATGACTCCACGTCCCCAGGCCACCACAAGCCCGTCGTCCACGACCACCGCGATTCTATTCAACCATGGATTCAAGGCAACTTGTGCTCCGATACCAATTGATGCCAAAACACAATAGAAATTTGGCTAAACAAGAGTTAGGGATTGAAAAGAGGAACAATTCATTCTATTAGAACTACGATTATCAAATCGGTAGAATATCAAAAAGTCTCGCTTCACTCGAAATCCTAAATACCCTTTTATATGGTGTTAACCCTAAATTACAATAGGAAATGCAAAATTACGAAAGCGCCATTAAAATTATAGAAACTACCTAAAAACAAGAAATGCTTGAAAATCCATCTAAACGACTCCGGAACGCGAAAAAGATGTCGGTCACAAGCATAGCAACGAGTTTCGATCGGCGGCCTATTTCCTTGCGGCCGATCAAATTTCAGCCCATTTCGACTTCGCCAACTCTAAGTGTATCAAATAGTATCCCGCCGATTGGTTTCCTTAATCTAGGTCGATTAGACCTAGGATTCAAAATTTTTAGTGAACTAAAGTATCTAGGTGCGCGTGTTGCAAAATAAAAAATCTATGGTGCGCGGTTCGCATTACGAGCGAGAAAAGGGTTAGCACCTTATTGGCATCTTTTTGTACCACAATTTTGATAAGTCCTTTAAATTCCATTTCCATTTGATTTTCTAAAACACAAGCACTATTTTAGTTTGTACAAAACTGTAATTGGCTAATAATTCCATCATGTGACGCCCCAAAAATGTCTCCATGTTACCTTATGTCCTTTTGCGACATGTCACCTGACAACTTACCGTCCAATGACATTTATGTGATGCTCCTCGATTAAACCACCGAGAAATTATTCCTTTGGGTTGTGTTTGATCATCTGGATTTCTAGCTAAGGTTAGATTGGATAGAATAGGATATGAAATCTATGGATTTTACCATATTCTATCCACTTGTTTGGTGAATCACAATAATAAAGCCAGATATGTTCATATCATGTCATGTTCATTATTTGGTATTTATACATATCAATGTAAATGAATTCAAAAATACACAAATGGAGATTGTAGGAATCTCTTTATAATTTACTGCCAATTATAGTAAGAAAGAGAAAATGTGATCACTCTCATTTGCAACTAGGAAAAGTTTAGTCTCTCGCTACTTTCATTAAATTTCAACATGAACCACAAAGTTACGGAGGAAAATGAGTTTTGACTTTTGACGTGAACTAGAAACCTACGAAGGAGAACAAGTTTTTACTCTTTCGCCGTTTTCGTAGAGTTTTAACGTGAACTAAAAAACTACAAAAGAGTGGTGAAACTTTAATATGAACCAGAGATACATAGGAGAATGAGATGGAGGTTTCTTAGTCTATTTTTTTTAGAAATTTCATTGGCCCACATCCTTCGAGAATTAGAAAAATCATTTTCAAGTTGGAATTTCTTCACTTAAAATCTGGGTTCTTCTACTTTATTTTTATTTACTTATTTTTTTTATTTTTATATATCTTTTTTATTTTTATTTCGTTACATCATTTCTTAATAATTTTTTTATTAAATAATAAACTATACTACCATACCTAAAATATGTAATGATATAGATAAGAAGTGTGTGTATATATCACAAAACATATTATAACGTAGAAAGAAACTAAAATTTATACAAACACATAGGAATAAATAAAAAATATTTTTGATGTTTCATTTTCTTTTTAATATTAGAATTCAAATATAATTCATATTTAATTATTATTTTAGTTTATTACATAAGAAGTTTGTTAATTGAGAAAAAAAATAGCTTTTATACCATAAATATAAGAAACCCTATTCACTTTTATCCCACCTCCTCCATGGGATAATTTTATCTAGGCCATATCCCCTTATATCCTACTTTATCATGTCCTGGGCAGGAGCCAAACATAGCATATGATATAATTTATCCTATCCCGATTTTTTTCTTGACTACCAAATGCGGTGTTGGACGTCCCTCGGTACAAGCATGATGCTTTCTCCTTTGC
Organism: Rhodamnia rubescens; assembly: GCA_021437795.1. Lineage (NCBI taxonomy): Eukaryota > Viridiplantae > Streptophyta > Magnoliopsida > Myrtales > Myrtaceae > Rhodamnia > Rhodamnia rubescens. Next base: position 523,359 of record JAILYA010000032.1, on the reverse strand, counting down.
ATTCAGATAGGCATTTTTTCAAAGATTACTTTTGACAAAATATTAAAAAATATGAAAAATAACAATTATAGGAATTTTTTTGGAAAAGACAAGAAAAGTAAGATCAATTGTCGGAGGTGTACGGGCACTGTCCTTAAGGATAATACCACCCCTCGGAGTACGAAACTCGATGTGTAAGGCTTCTAGCGGCTATCCTCCCTAGATACAATAGACATTCTTCTATAGTTTGCACTGAATATTAGAAGAAATATTAACAACATTATGTGTATAACCCAGTAATTAAATGAAAGATATGTGCAGAAAATGAAAATTCTCTTTCTCAATCCAAATAATAATAATTATGGTTTGGAGTCTAATTTATATGCAAAATAAAAGATAGAGCGGTTAAGAAAGCGTCATAATTCAATTAGTAACTATTAAAGAAAATGGCCATTGGATTTTTTATGAAGACAAAATCAAACGTTACAAAATCGTTATATGACCGTTATATGGCCGTTAGAAAACTGTTATGACATCGTTAAAAAAATGACCGTTTGAAATAATAATGGCAAATCATAGTGGTCATAATTTCTATTAAAATCCTTTTAAAAATATTTCAAAACTGTTGAAATATCTAACAATCCCTCGCATATTTCAAAAAGTTTTGAAAAAAGTAGAATAATCTTTGGGCTATTAGAGCGTAATGCATCGGGCTGGTGCTGATTAGACTATAAACTAACCCTTGAAAAAAATGAAATATAATTCACGAAATTATTGGTAAAGTTTGAAACTTTTATGAACCAACAATTCTTTTTTTGTGAATTATGATTTTCACCAATCACTTTACACTCCCACAAGCTTTATTATTCAATGTGGTTTTGTGCTAATAAGCCATGCACGTACTTGGTTTATTCATTAGTACTCTAGTGATTTTCACCAAAAAATTCTCATAGGAGCAGCCTCACTCTCCACTTATATAGGTGATTCCATCAAGTGTAATCTGCAGCTTAATACACCACCAATAACGACTATAAAATTCATTAAGAGCTTGGCTCAATCTCTTTTTCCTTGCAATCTTGCACTACTCTCACCTTAGGAGGGACATAAATTTTAATAGTGCATAGCCCAATCAACAAGTGACTTGTTATTACCCATATGATCCTAATTCATGGGATTGCCGATCATATAGGTTCGGTTACCATCACTTTGTCAACCGGCTTGAGTCCCATTCCCCTCGATGCATGGTCGAGGATTATGGTCATAATTCCATCTTTAAGCAAATGCTTTACCACATCGTCTCAACCGAACATGTCTCTTTTAGCCATTGTAATTTCCATTCTTTGCAATGGCTAGTACCTCTTGGCAATCACAATGCCTATGACACGTAACGTGTCGGTTTCGAGAACTTTAGTAGTTCTCGAATCACCAAGATAAATATTTTCATCTTCTTCCCCTATTAGAGTGTAGGAGGATAAGGCATAACGTTTTTACATATATGCTTGGTAGCACTTGAGTCTACTACACATTTTTTCACATTAGCCACAATATTGGCTTGAGAAATGACCGCAAAATTTTTTATTATTAGAAGCATCCGCTTCAACCAAATCGACTTTTGGTTTAGTAGGATTGTCATTTCCCCCACAATATTTTTGGCTAATTTCCAAGTTTCATCACCTCCACAAAGGTGAACATATATCTTTTAGCGGATTTTGGCTCATCCGAATCTAAGATCCAGTTAACATCACGGTATCCTTCTAATAAAAGCAGGAAATCCACTATATAAAATGCCATGGACTTGACAGTAGTCAACCCTTTGACAAAGTATTTCACAGAAGACATCAAACTTATTTAATGTCGATTTACTGTTGGCTAAGGGTGCAAAGAAATAGATGTAAATTCCATCTCACAGCAATCAATTAAAAGATATTCTCCTTTCCAATTTAAAAGCCAATCAAGTCTCTAAAAGAATGAAACAAAATAATAGGGTACACCACCCTATACCAGTCCATTCACTTGTACTTAGTCCCAATGCCCCGAGGACTTCAAAAGTATCAAACAAATAGCAAAGCTAAATTTATTTGAAAGAGGAAAGCATGGTCAAATTGCATGGCTTCAGGCAAGTATTCATGTACCCTACCCATATTGGCATACAGCACAACATTCAGCAAGGGGACTTAATTTCCAGAGAAAGAATTATCACCCCCAACACAAGTGAAACTATTCACGTTAGCAAATGAATAATATATTTCACATTCTGGAAAGGAACATTAGCTACAATCCTTGAGATTGACTATTCATTTAATGATATTTACAGACTTTAACCCACATAACAGAGAAAGTAAGGAAAGCAGTATGAATATGGTCAACTGAAAACATCAAGGCAAAGGATATCTAGACTTATTATAAAAAATGAAAATACGTTGGTCCTGCACTACCACAAGTAGAGTGACGGCTCTTTAACATGAATACCACAAAAGCTTCTATTTCAATTTATTTTTCACCAATAATTTTCAGAAGGTAAAAAAATAAGGAGATGATAAACAAATCTCGAACAACACCAATAGTGTCATGTCTCCTAGATGAGTTCTCATCTCACTCTATTATAGAGACAACGAAATGTCACAAATACAAAAGATATATGAAAACACCACCCCCTCCACACTATAAACACCCAACTTGTAAGTGAATCAGCTGTATCTCTTCCAAGGAACACACATAAAGTCTCAAATTGAGAATGAAATAAATACCGGCATGCATCCAATGATGGTGCTCACCAAAAATTAAGCACAAACTTGAGCTAGCGAAAAAGAAGCATTGCCATTACAAACGTCCAATTTCCTTTCGAAAAAACAAACATAAATATTGAAGTCCCAAGAAATGATTTTACCTGACACTTAGTAACCTTACCAAAATGATCAAAAACTCTTTTGTTTTGATGTTTGGTAATGTCCCGCGAATGTTCGATACTTGGCTATCGCCATCTTTGAGTCCTCATTCAATTCCAATAGCGGTGGTAGTAGCAACGATTCCAGATTGAGAATCCATAAGGTAATTATCCTTAAGATTATTGAGAAAATATTAGAAAATATGAAAAATAACAATTGTAGGAAATTTGTTGGAAAAGACAAGAAAAGTAAGATCAATTGTCTAAGGCATGTAGGCACGATCCTTAAGGATAATTCCGCCCCTCGGAGTATAAAACTCGATGCGTAAGGCTTCTAACGGCTATCCTCTCAAGATGCAACAGACCTTTTTCTACACTCCACACTGAATATTAGAAGGAACATGAACAATTTTATTTGTATAATCCGGCAATAAAATGAAAGATATGTGGAGAAAATTAAAATTCTCTTTCTCAATCCAAGAATCGATAATTGTGGTTTGGAGTCTAATTTATATGCAAAACAAAAGACAGAGTGGTTAATAAAGTGTCATAAATCTATGGGTAACTATTAAAGAAAATGACCGTTGGAGGTTTTATGAAGATAAAGTCAAATGTTACAAGATCGTTATACTATTGTTATATGGCCATTAGAAAACTGTTATAGCACTGTTAAAAAAATGACCATTGAAATAATGATGGCTAATCATAGCAGTCATAATTTCTATAAAAATCCTTTTAAAGATATTTCAAACTACTGAAATATCTAACAATTACTCATCCCGACAATGCTCTTAGCTGAACACACTTAATATTAGAGTTTCAATGCTAAATGTTGCAATCATGTCAAAAGACACTTCTTATAAGATACTTCTAGTTTGATATCCATAAACCAGGAATGCCTTTTCTTATATATGTTTCACAATTCAGTTCATTACTAGCTCTTTACCATCCTTGAAGATTTTCGAGAGCTGCTCCTTGTCAAAACCTTCTCACCCCACCGATCACTGCCCACTCTTGTCAAACCAAGTTGTTATATGCCCAATATTGCTCTATAAAATTCGGAGTGGAATTTTCTTTCAATTTCAGCCCAGTTTCCAACAAAATAGGGTCGTAAGTTAGTATACCAAGTGAAATTTTTCGACAAAGACAGAGCAAATAACTCGAGTCTTAAAAACTTATTTGGCCTTGCTTCCCCACACGGGTCTATAAATTGACTAATGTGTCCGATGATCGATTGTTCATCTTTTCCAATGAAAATGGAAAATTCAGGGGTTTTGAAGCCTCTTTGAAAAGGCTAATATTGACCCATTTATGATGTGGTTTCCTATAAACAGGTTTGATAATACCTTTGTCTATCCCCAATCGTTCTTGGACTCCTTTGACAATCTCTGCTAGGTTCAATTGTGGATTTGGTTGGCCATTTTGTACCCTAGGGTGTACTGCTGATCTTGCCAAATTATCTACATTAACTGACATGTTAGGCTTAATAGGAATATTCACATTGGATGGTACAAATGGAGTCATAGGCCTTACATCTTCAACATTTGGCAATTGGCCAACGTGTCAACCATTTTGATTTTCAAAAATTATTGTCACCAATTTGGTTGTTTTGACCAACATTATTAGCATCAATAAAAAATGAAGAGAGATTAGGAAAGTACCCTGTCACCACCGAATTGACTAGTGGTGATTGGATGAACCTAGTGTCGAGAGAGCGTTATTCACAACATTAATGACAATCGGCTTGATTACATCTTATATGTGACTCACAATGTAAATGGCCATACTGTGTTGTTGCTCTCCTAATAAACTCTTCATGGTAGCCAATCTATGAGCATTTGGTGTAACTTCTCTCAATTGTTCTTCAGTGAGATGTTGGGGAAGGCTTGCCCCTCGTGATGGCCTCCTTCGGCCGCTCAGTTAGTGGTTGAAGACTCAGAGTGCTCTGCAGCTTCATCATCGGTTTGTGGCACTAGATTATTGTTGCCGGCACCATTATCGGACTTTTATGAATTTCTACTTCTTGCTATCGTAGTCTCCACGAATCATGAAAATGTTGACAAAGGATATGGAATGACAAAAAGATTGTCCCCTAAAAACTGTCAATGATATACCTTTTAAGAATATGGATGCATCGACATAAATTGACAAAAGAAATTTATGGTCCTTTGTTGCTTTTGGACAAAAAGGTACGTGACAATGAATAAAAAGGTATGAAGACTATAGGCAATTGTCGATCAACCATTTGAACTGTGGAAGAGTAATGATAAAAATAAATTTGTAAAGAAAATTGAGTTTTATGATTGATTCAAGGAGTCGACGAGTACAAACAGTTATTGAATATAATAATATATTAACTCTTATCTTTGGAACAAATAACTTTCTTATTCTATCTACGGTTACAAAGTTAAACAATTCTTGTCTACAAGAAGTTAGAAAATCTTAAAATAATGGCAACAAACGTAAGCACCCAGCCGTTACAAAACTTTTTATTATCTAATAAGACATATCTACAAGAAGCTTCATATCCAAACATGTCGCTACCGGGAAGTTACATGTCAGATTTCGATGACTTCATCCCATTGAAGGTCCTATGTTTGTGTTGGCACTCAAAATAACCTATCCATCCATACATTTGTTGCACACGTGAGAAGGAAGTCAGGTGCAAAATACGTGAGTACCCTTATAGATATCGATCAATGGGGAAGCGTTGGGGGGCCAACTACACTAGTATAGGTTAATACCACGTGTCTGAACAAGCAATACATGTTAAGGATGGACAAAGCAATTATAAATATTGGTGCCGATGAGAAGTGATCCCGCCAAAGATCCAAATATTTTCCAAAGACGCACCAAGAAGATGAATATTTGTCTTTGAATACTTGACGGGAGAACAGTTGTCGATAGTTACTTGAATGTTAAAGCAACCTCTTGAAGATACAGTTCGAAAGTCCTCAAAGAGTGGAAGATGTGGATACAACCCCTGTAATCGAAAGGAAGGATTTGAGCCGATATAAAGTAATCGACGGTTGTTTGGGCACCAGAACGACCTCCTATAGACACGGCTCAAAAGGTCTTAGAAAGTGGAGAGCGTGAGTATGACTCATTCGAGCGATAAGAGGAGAAAGTTGAACTATACAAAGGTTTGAACGTATTCGACAGTTATATAGAAATTTACGCAAGACAGAGCGACTACCTAAAGACTTGATCAAATAAGTTCATGGAAAATGGTGAACATGGCACCTATCGTCGAGCCAAAAAATGCAACCGTCTAAAGGCGCTTACCTACTCAACCACTATAAATACTACAAAGCATTCGCAAAAGAGCCCCCGCGCCCCCTCCCCCCTCAGCCCGAACAAATCAACAAATTACCATATTTTTACTTATTGCACTGTACTTTACAAAGTATTTAGATTTTCATCGTCGAGTCAAACTCTAACATTTATTTTTATCTTAGATTCACTCCATTGAGTCAAACTCCGGTGTAGTATCGAAGCGTACTAAAGGCTTTGTAATTGAGTTAAACTTCGACACGTTTTGGGTGCGTTAATGCGTTATTTTGAAAGGAATCATGCACACTAAGCTATTCCATTGAGTCAAACTCCGACTTGGTCTACATCTCGTATAATCTCTTTCAAGTTTATCTCGTATCGATTTCTTTTGAATTGTATCTAACGAGCCTCTCGGTTGAGTCAAACTCCCGCTGGGGTCACATTTGTGTAATTATATCAAAATGTTTACAAAATTCGTGTTGATTTTTCTGACTATATGTTACTAGTAAAATATGGTCAAATGGGATGAATAAAGGAATTAGACTACGAGGTGTGATAGTACTCTTTTTAAGGAATTATTTGCCCCATAACGTTGCTAATGGTTATCGACAAAAATCCTCAAGGATACAACAAAGTTCCAAGCGAGAATATTAAATAGCAATTCTAATACTTCTCAAAGAACTTTCTAGGAAACAATCGAAAACGAAGGTTGTACTTCTCTTATTTGGAAAGAATGAAAATTGAAGAAGAATAATTCTGAAAATGAGCAGAACACTTGAATATATAACGAGAAATGAATAGACTTTTTCGCGTCCGGAAAGTAATTAATTCTCATGCAACTCTTCATGTCTAAAAGAGTTTATTCGATTACACCTTTTCATTTTGTCGAAAATAGTTTTTGTATGAAAGATTGCAACTTTTAGAAGGTCTAAAACTGCGCTAACTCTAGCGGACGCAATTCTTCATGTCTAAAATATCAAATTTCAAGAGTTGCAACTATTGGACATAAATAATCAATGAAAATGCAAAATTAATATTAAAAATATTCACAACTCTTAAGTGAAGGGTCACACTATTTCATTAAGACATTACAATTAAATTTTATTAAATTTAATTTCAAAAATAAAATAAAAATAAGAATATGACTGTTGATTAATGTCGTTTATTGCTTGCGATTGCACAAGTGTGCAAAGTGTTAAGTGCGCCTAATAATCAGTATGCACGTGGGTATAGTGAAGTATGGCCCATTTGTCATTTCTTTATTTTGAAAGACCTTAATAGCCTTCTAACTAATAAAGAGACTTAAACTCCTCTTTCGTCCTATGTAGGATTGAAAAAGGCAACTTTTTTGTTTGTTTTATAAATAAACTTCAACAATCTCCCACTTTGTTTGTAAAAGAAAATCACAAAATAAATATTCTCAAAATATACTACCAACATTTCTATGAGATTAATGTACCTACATAAAGGCCTCTTTCGAGTTAAACATTTATTTAGTGTAAGTATATCAAAACTCTACTAAATCTACAATTAGCTTAGCTTTAAACTTGTTACTCTAAATAATATAATCGGATATACCGCACATATACTAACCTCTTATTTCAGGGAGAAGTTCATAATTACTCAGCACTATTATGGCCTTGTGCATGTTCCTCTTTCATGAGTATTTAGAAAGTAACTACTACTTTCGTAAGAAGTGGCACCACTTCTAAGCCCATATAAATAAAGTATTTTCATGTGTTCCTGTTACCAATAAACACGTTACTAAATTGTATTATACTTTATTAAGAATATAACTCAGCTCTAAAACGTAAAAGACAATACTAACTTCTCTTTTCCGGTTAATATCAACATCAAACAATCACTTTCAAGAACTTGTTTTTATCCATTAAACCTAATAACTAGTGATGTGCTAATATTAGGTCGGGTTACCATTATTAGTGATCTTAAACAAAGGTTTTTAGACCCATTTCTTTCGAGGTCACCTTTACCACATCTATTGGAAGACCCTTTGTAAAGGGATTAGCCGATTCTTACTTGACCTCACATAAACAATTGTTGTGGTACCATCTTGAATCAATTGTTTCACGTACTCACATCTTAGACTAATATGTCTAGACTTACCATTATAAATACTACTATAAGCTTTTGCCAAAGTAGCCTGACCGTCACAAAGGAGTAGAAATAGGAGGCATGGGACTAGGCCATAATTTGATATCCAACGACAAAATTTTTATCTATTCAGTCTCTTTCCCTTATTGCTAAAGCAATAAATTCAGATTCCGTTGTTGAGTGAGTTATGCATGTTTGTTTCTTGTTCGCCCAACACACAAGCACATCCACCTAACTGAAAATCTATCCAAAAGTGGAATATTTATCTCCCACACTAGAAATCCAACTAGTATCGGTGTATCCTTCTAACATCGCCGGATAATTATTATAGAAGAATCCCAAACTTTTAGTTCTCTTGAGATAACAAAAAATTCTCATGACAATATTCTAATGTTCTATACTTGGATTACTAGTGTATCTACTCAACTTACACATGGAAAAAGCAATATCAGGGTCTAGTACAATGCATCGCATACTTTAAAGATCTTATAGCATTTGCATATTCAAGTTGTGTTATCGCTCTACTAGTATTATAATTTAATTTGATACTTTGGTATCAACCGGAGTACTCATTTCTTTGAAATCAAGATGTTTAAATGTATTCAACATTTTTTCAACGCAATCACATTGGCTCAAAGAATAAATCTCTCTATACTTTTTAACTTTAATACCTAAGTATCTTTTTCACCCAAATCTTTCATTTTGAAGTTTGAAGTTAGATACTTCTTAGTTTGGATAACTTCAGTCATATTAGTTCCAAAGATAAGCATATCATTAACATATAAGCAAACTAAAATGCCACGAGTCTTTAGCGAATTTAGACTAATATACTTATCAAGACTATTATGCTTGAAATCATTAGGCACTATGACTGAATCAAACTTCTCATGCCACTGCTTCGATGCTTGCTCAATCTCATAAAGAGATTTAACTAATTTACATAATTTACTCTCATTTCTAGGAAGAACAAAACCCTCTAGTTGTTCCATGTAAATTTTCTTATTTAAATCTCCATTTAAGAAAGAAGTCTTGACATCCATTTGATGAACACAAATGTCATAAATGGATGCTAAAGCTAATAGAATTCAAATAAATATTATACATGCTTCAAGAGCATACGTATCAAAATAATATATTCCTTCTTTTTGTCTATAACCCTTGGCAATTAATCTAGCCTTAAAAACTTGGATAGAACCATCGAATTGCATTTTCTCCCGAAAACCCATTTTCACCCAATAGGTTTAGATCCTTTTGGTAAGTCTCGCTAACACCCAAGTATTATTGGACATAATTGTGTCCATTTCATCAGCTATAGTTTCTTTTCGAAAAGAAGCATCTCTAGGAGACATAGTATCACAAAAACTTTTAGGTTCATCTTCCAAATTTAATACTAATGGATATTTGTTTATGACGTAATTATATTTTCCTCCTTCAATAAGAAGAACATGAGTAATAAAGTCCGTACCTAAATCCTTCACTTTTCTTGCTCTAGTGCTTCTCCTAGGCTTGATCATGTCTTTAAAATCATATGTCTTCTCATGAGAATCTACGTGTGATTTTATGGATTATGAATTATTCGTATCTTGCATTTGAGCATTATTCTCACTTATTTCAGAATCCGTAGAACATTTATTCTCAAAGAATTCAACATCTCTTGATTGTACAATGACGTTTGACTCTAAACCAAGAAGACCATAAGCTTTACTATTTTCAACATATCCAATAAAGGCACTTTTGATAGCTCTAGGACCAAGTTTCGTTCTCTTAGGGTTAGATATTCTGTACTCGCCCAAACACTCCCACACTTTAAGATATGATAGGTTTGGTTTTTTACTTTTCCACAATTCATAAGGGCTAACCTTAATTCTTGTGAATGGTACTCTATTATGAATGCAACATGCAATAAGCAATACCTCTCCCTAAAAATTAATTGGTTGCTTCGAGTTCGAGAGTATACAATTGATCATTTCTCCTAAAGATCTAGTCTTTCTTTCAGCTAAACCATTTTGCTGTGAGGTGTATGATGCTGAAGTATGATGAATAATACCATGTTCTTCACAAAAAGCTGAAAAATCATTTAGGAAATATTTTCCTCCTCTATCCGGACGAAGGACTTTAATTGTCCTTTCTAATTGATTTTTCAGTTCAGCTTTATATTTTTTAAACATGGTAAATACTTCATCCTTTGATCTTAGGAGATAGACATATAAATACCTAATGCAAGAATCCACAAAGATTATGAAATACCTTTTATCACCATGTGTTAACATGCCGTTGAATTCAAATATGTCACTATGGACTAAATCCAATAAATTCGAATTTCTCTTAGCACTATGAAATGATTTCTTTGTTAATTTGGACTTAGCACATATTTCACATTTATCAAATTCTCCATTAAAATTTATCAAGTCTAACTTTTCATGTTCAGTATATAGCAACAATTTAAATGAGCTAATCTACTATGCCATAAATAAGGAGAATCAACAATATAAGCGAAAGACATGGTATTATTATTGATGCTCGGTTGATACATGCCTTCATTGGCAAAACCCTTTCTAATAAACAGCCCATTCTTCGATAGGATAACCTGGTCGACTCTTACAAAACCCAAAATCCCCTTTTACAAAGCAAACAATAGAAACTAGGTTTCTTCCGATTTTGGGTACAAACAAGACATTAAGAAGGGTGACCTTCTTTGTAGAAGTAAAATCTAAAATCACCGTGTCTTTTCTAGCAACCTTTGCAAGAGCTTTATTTGCCATCTCGATCTCTTGAAGATGCATGTCAACGGTCTCTTTAAAATGCTTGAACATTGTTCGATCCTTGCATATGTGAACATTTGCACCAGAATTCTATCCACCAAGTAGATTCGATAGTGGCGGAAATTGACTTTAAATCATGACCATAGAATCATGGATTTTCTCGAAATTTTCATATTCAAAAACTTGGTTGAAACCATGGCCCCGTAGTTCTCTTGAATCATATTTGCATCTACCTTCACTATTGAAGTAATCTCATCTTTGAATGTGCTATTGCGGTGGCTTCACTCCTTTGCATAGTGACCCTCCTTGCCATAAACAAAGCAACAACGTTTTTTCTTCTTCTACGACTTCTTGAAATTTTTCCCTCTCTTGCATTTCAAGTTCTAGTGAGTTTTGGAATGAAATTCATATACCTCCATAGCATTCACTTTGGTATCATCCAAAAAAGACTTATCACGTAAATGTGACTCTTCCTTTATATAAAGATGTTTTTATATTTGGTCCAAAGTGATTGCCTCCGACTTATGCAAGATCCCATTTCCATAATCTGTTCAACTTGAAGACAATTTAGCAATAATTGCTCCAACTTGAAGGATTCTAAAATATCTATCTTATAGGCATGAATTTTATTGACTAGTACTTGCAGTTCATGGACTTGCTCCAACAAGGGTTTAGTATCAATGAATTTGAAGTCGAAGTACTTAGCAATCGAGATATTTTTTCGTACCTTGTTCCTCCGCTTGTACTTGAACTCGAGGGCATTCCAAATTTCGCTGGCAGATTTCATCTCGGTGAACAAGTCATATAGTCGATCGGACGGTGTGTTTAGAATATATCCTCAACAGAGCAATTCATCCTCTTCACATTTCTTCATCTCCTTGCCGACCCTTTCAACATCTTCCGCACTAGGCTCTCTTTCTTCGATGCGATTAGTGGATCCGCTATAGGCAGCAAATTAGGATCCATGATATATGAAATCTGCAAGGGCATGATGAGGAACATCATCTAGTCTCTCCACCGTGCGAAATTTTTACCATTGAACCGGTCCAGATTCACCATATCCTAGTTCATGACTTTTGATGGATTCGACTCCATTGTTGCACGAATAATTCCTTAAAATTGTTGGCAAAATATGATTGAATGAGATGAACAAAGGAATCGGACATTGAGGCATGATAACACTCTCTTTAAAGAATTATTTGCTCCACAACGTTGCTAATGGTTATCGGCAAAAATCCTCGAGGATACAACGAGTCTCAAGCAAGAATATTATATAACAATTCTAATATTTCTCCAAGAACTCTCTAGGAAACAATCGGAAATGAAGACTGTACTTCCCTTGTTTGAAAAGAATGAAAATTGAAGAAGAATTATTCTAAAAATGAACAGAAAACTTGAATATATAACGAGAAATTAACACATATTTTCTCGTCTGAAAAGTAGTTGATTCTCATATAATTCTTCATGTCCAAAACAGTTTATTCGATCACACCTTTTCATTTTTCGAAAATAATTTTTGTATGAAAGATTGCAACTTTTCAAAGGTCTAAAACTACTAACTTGAACGGACGCAATTCTTCATGTCTAAACTGTCAAGTCCGAAGAGTTGCAAACTATTAGATGTAATTAATCAATTAAAATTATAAATTAATATTAAAAAATAATTGCAACTCCTAAGTGAGGAGTCACACTGTTTCGCTAGGACATTACAATTAAATTTGCTAAGTGAGCATAATTATCGCGCAATCACACGTGCACCCTCATGCGGGTATAGTAAGATCTAGCCCACTTGGCCATTTCTTTATTTTGAAAGACCATAACAGCCTTCTAACTAACAAAGAGACTTGCACTCTTCTTTCCATCCTACGTGGGATTGGAAAAGGCAACTTTTTGTTTGTTTTATAAACAAACTTCAACATGTGGATCTCTTATGTTCAAAATCGCTACAGGACCCTTTATCATATTTAAAATCCAAAGAATGTATTTCGATGAAATAAATTTTGTCACGTAAAAGTTCCAGCAAAACAGTTTGCTGTGGATAACTTCTTTCTCGAGTTGTCAATGCTCTTCAAGTTGTCGAATGTTATTTTTATAGATAACTTGTCTTGTTCACCAAACTCTGCTATTTTGATTAAGTCTGCCACTTGTAAATTATAATAATCACTTTTTTTTAGCGTCAACAAATCCTCACGGTTAACCTGGTCCCAGTTGGTTTTGAGTTTACTCTCCATCTCAGATTTCTGGTCCAGTTTAGAAGTTTGTCTCCGAATAGCTCGCTTTTTAGCGTTTCCTATTAAAAAAGTCCAGATCATTTGTATACGAGGAACGACCGGTAATACTTAGACAATTCCCTCCCCAGGCAAACAAAATAAACAGAAGTTTGAAAAGCAATTTGGAGTCGTAAACTTCCTCTGCAGACTCAGTAATGAGCTCGCTTATTTCCTTGGTTATCCATGAAACTGTATATCGTTTTCAGGTCGGAGTGAGACGAAGATGTCGGATGCGTGTCGAGTAGTGCTTCTGTACTTGATTTCAGTGAACATTTCATCCTAATTTCGTACACCTCACGTTGGACTTTTTATAAGGTACATGTAATGGATTTGACAAGAGCATTATCCGAATATTTTTTGCTGGACAGAAGTCGATAGACATTGACTTCGACACAGTTGGGGAAATCATAATCTGCAAAGACATTATGATATATATGGCATCTTCCCCAACTTTCGCTTTATGATATGATCTGGTATAATGTCATTACAATTATTTTCTATTTAGCTAGTAATATTAAACTTCGGATCTCGTCCTCAGAACAAACAGACAAAATCCAATCAATGCTAATTGTGGTATAGTGGTTAATTATGAGGCTAGCACTAATCTTATCTTATATTTCGCACATTTTTCTAAGAGCCAATGTGGATATCGAGTAGTTTTCAAGCGTCAATTAAGTACGTTCATGGCGTATGTGGTAGGAGCAACAAGACTAATCTACAAGTCGTCCGACAATCCAATCACAAAATGTCTATCATGGTTGACTCAAGCTAATGTTACTGAAAGATTTATCTCATTTTCAATGTGCAAATAATTCTCTCAATTTTTTGCCTATATTAGCTAGTTGACAAGGCTTTGTATGCGATAATAGATGTTTATGTTATGAGACAATCGTCTTTCGAGATCTTTTTTAATACAAATAACATAGGATATTTAAATACTTAATTAATCATTTCCTCATAAATGAACTAAAATCTTCCATCCATAAATATAAACAAATAAACCCAGCAATCATAAATCACCTACAACCTCACAAATTTTGCCCAAAATTATATTATGTCTCATTAAAACATTAAATTCAGAAAACAGGACGCAAAATGATTTCATAATTTTAAAGATGGTAATATAATTTTGATTTAATGGAGAATGATTTGTCTCGAAACACATCAAGAAAAATAGGCTTCTCCTAAAAAAAAATAAGGGGAAAAATGCTGTTGACCCAAAGAAAAGAGAAATGAAAAAGGAAAGGGCGTATTTTACGTTCTTGTTCTCATAATAAAAGAAGCAGTAGGATACACAAGCACAATATCTTAATATTGGCAAAAAGAAAAAAGGAATTGGAGGGATGAGCGCATGTCAAGCTTAGGAGTTTGTCGACAAGTGGAGAGAGACTGGGCAGGTGGAGCCCTCCAATGATATTGTATGATGGGGCATTTGATTCCGTGGGGGTTTGATGATTATGGAGCGTAGAAGTTGGCAATGATGGAGGGAGAAGAGAATATGAGATAAGGTTTCCTTCAATGCATTCACTTCACCTTCCTCAGCCTCCGGCCTTTATGGCCAGCCGACCATCTTTGCTTATTCTTCAAATGAAATTATTAGCCCCTCGACTTTTCTCTCCTTTTTAGGCTCTCTTTCTTCGCCCTTCGACTCGAAATTTTTATTTATTTATAACCCTAACATGAAGTGATTTCCTAATTTGTTTTCATATCAACAAGTCTCTAAAGGTAAATTCCTAACCGTGCTTAGTGAGGAAAAGTTTGATTTCGAAAGTATTCATTCATGATTTCCAAGAAAAATAATGTTAAACGGTGTTCAGAGGATGCTTATTAAGTAACATAACTTTACCTGTATAGATAAATAATCGACGTCATTTCTCATTTAGCATTTTTGACAAGAGCTTCTTTATTTTATTTTTTTGGACGGATACATTGTTAGTATCTTGAAATCAAGCATGTCCCTTATTTAATTACTTAACAATTTTTATTTCATGAAAATGTACTTTGCAAGTTTTGTTAATGAATGATATCGAATTAACAAGACACGTCGTTTACGCAAGTTGCTCAGAATATTTTTCGTGCGTTAATCTCTCTGAGAACCAACCGTCGCAATCAAGGAAACTACCGATAATGCTCTGTCGACGCTGGCCATGATGACTAATAAGTCTAAAGACTACATGGTCTCTCTCAAGCTCCAATAATGGAGTGACTTTTAACTTGTACATTCAATCATCTTTTGGCAACATGTACAATTTGATTCTTTTCTCATTTGTTGATGGCCTTTAGAAGAACCAATGTTGAGACCAATTTGCCCTAACTTAAGTCAACTGCCGAAAGAATTAATTCCATCCTCCATATGCACCTCATCCATCCTTGATTTCAATTATTGATTCCTTCTTATGACATACACAGATGCAAAAAGAGATAGAAAAATTCCTTAAAGTGTACATTGAAGATATCAAAGTGTTCCTTTGAGACAAAAAGTGGAAAAGAAAGATTTAGGGAAAAGTAAAAAAGAGAAAGGGGAGAGATAATATATGCAAAATCCGAAATTCTTTGTTCCCACGAATAATCAATATTGCCGGCTTTGATGATTCCAATTATTTTCTACTGTTGAGTAGTGGAGCAGTCCTTGATTGCATGAGAGGGAATCGGATATTTTCTCCCCCTTCGAGAGGAAAGAATAATACCATAGGTGGTTTTTTTGGCCAGGCATATACGTAGTTTTACTATTTTTGTTAATTACTTAGTAACCCTTTTTTCTTTTGTCGAAATACTTAGGAACTGTTTGATAACCGAATTAAGTGCTAAAAATTAAAAATTCAGCACTTAGTAAGATCAAATGTCTTTTTATAACTTTAAATAGAATAGGCTTAAATTATTCAATTAAGTAAAAAATCTAAATAATTTTGTAAGTAAGGAGGGGTTACTTAATTCGTGCAATAAACTAGTATAATTGATGGTACTTAGAATCTTGTTAAATATATTGATAAAACTTGCCAATAGTATCCTTTTTTTGTATTTCGTAAGATACCAATAATATTAAGTTGTATTTGACAAGTTATTATTGCCAGATGTCAAGAGTATTCTTATTCAAGTTTACAAGAGAGAAATTGCCAGAGAGTTATATGCTTTACCGTCATAAATAATTGAATTTCGATCCTGCAGGGTTTTCCAACTCAAGAATTAAAAATCATCCTTTCGAGTTCTACTAATTATGTGCAACATCTTCTGTATTTGGGTTACAACCAACAGTGTGAATTTAACTAGTTCATCGGACTTGCAAGGGATCCAGATAGCTAGATCTCTGCACTCATACTCCTCAACTATCAAAAAAAAAAAAAAACCTAAACTGAACTCAAACTTCCCATCTCTACTCGAGTGCAGGGCTATAATATTAAATCCGCACGTATTACACGTTAATCATCTTTGCATCTCAAAGATCTGGAAACTAAAATTAGGATTTAATCAACCCCATGCACGTGAGGGCATCTTCTCTTTGTTATCCATCCATGAGTCTTCTAAAGAACTTGGAAAAGCTATAAAAAAAAAAGAAGAAAATTGATAAAGTGTTCTGGGAGTGACAATATCGCAGTCCTTGTCTCAGGGAGGCTTGCCTAACCCAGTAACCCTCAGTCATAAAATTGGAAAAACAAAAGGAAATTAAAAAGCAAACAAAAAGTCTAAAGGAATAGTTACCATCATTACAACCAGAAAACGAAAGTGCAGGAGCAAGTTGCCATCCAGTTGATAAAATAACTGAGAGGGAGGAGGAGGGGGGAGGGGGGTTGGTTTTAAATCATAAGGCACAAATGGACAAGATGGGTCTAGTCAGATGAAATTGTTTTTTTCTTTTGGGAGTTGATTTCAGTAAAGGGATCATCAAGGACGCACCGACTTTCAATAAAAGGCAATAATAACTTTTGAAAACTTAGCTTGTCCCACTTGAATTCTCTTTCATGTAGACTTGCTGGGTGAGCACTTGTTACATGGATGAATCATGCTTGCGTTTAAAGGTGGTGAAAGTGTTGGCTGACCCATTTCAGCCCCCACCATCCCATACAGAACATTAACCCCTTACCTGGTCAATATCTTATTGAATCACTTAGAGTACTCTTTTGGAACTTGACTCAGGAGGAGTGGGCCAAATCTTTACGGATGGTATCACAGCAGGGCTTCTCTCTAATAAAAATAAAATTGTTTCAAAAGTCCTAAACCTATTTTACGGCGGCCAATTCAATATAAAACCTTTCAATTGTGCCAACATAGTCATAAACCTTTTGACAACTTAATAATTTAAACTTAAACCTCTCAATTATCTCAATTTAGTAATGCACATTCTGATGTATTACCATTTAAGTTTCTAAACCTTTTAATGAATTTACCAATTCATTTATTCCAATTAATTTACTAGAAATCGCTAACATGGCAATATAATCATCGCATATGCGGCACTGCACCGCTAACATGGACAATTTATATAATATTTTAATCTTATAATTTTTTTTCTTTTTTGTTTCTTTTTCTATTATAATTTTTGTTTTTTCCTCCTTCGGCTATTGTCGAACCATGTCGATGGCCGGCAAAGGTTGCCGGCCTCAAGCGAGGCCCCGCCTCATTGGCCTCGAGGTAAGGGTTAGCCTCGATGACCCTCGGCGAGGGTCGCCGTCACCTAGGTGGGCGTGGGCCTCCCTCGCCTAGCGCTCAAGTGAGGGCAGTCCTAGCCAGCCCAAGCGCCGGGTGTCCCTTTCCCAAGGCGGGGAGGGTGGCCCTTTGCTAAGGCCGGCGATCGCTGTCGACCATCCACGAGGCCCGACAATGGTTGGCGGAGAAAAAAAATATTCAAAAATTACAAAATTGTTCACATCGGTATTGACATTATATAAGACGGATAGCACCGACTACATTGCCACATTTGCGATTTTCAATCAAAATTACCTGGAAAGATTAATTTTGCAAATCGTTAAAACGTTTAGGACTAAATTGACAAACAATAAAAAACTTTACGATTAAATTGATAGAAAATTTAAATATTTAGGACCGAATTGGTCGCCGTATAATAGGTTTAATACTTTTTCGACAAAGTTTCCCCCCACTAGATGGATGACTCGCGGATGGACTAGACCCATACTCAGCCCGACAAGGACTGAGGGAGCACGTGAATCAAATGCGACTTCTGTGAGGCTTCGAGATGGCGGATGTGATGGGAATTAAGCGGGCCAAACATTAAATAGAAGCATATCATTGGGCGTTGCATGCCAATACCAATGAGGAAATCCACTGAGTAATTCCTAAGTTAACAAGCACTCCCAAATGGTCTCCACCTTAATTGCTACTAACAATACTTCTCCGAGACGTTTGACCTACCCACATAGAACGAGCCGATTCATTGTAGAGAAAGGGGCGAAAGGTTGGGGTGTTCGAGGATTGCCAATCAGGAACTGGAGGTCGCAAGTTCAATTTCACCAATTGCATGGAAACTATTCTGGATGAGGGCCATTGTATACAAACAAAAAATATGGACTTGACCGATCCATATGATTTTTAAAGTGTTATACGGATCTTTAGGTAGTTCGACCTCTGCGCTCATGTTATGTTATCAAAGAAAATGATGTAATTTCATGTATAGGTGGCTGACGTGTTTATGTTGTGTTATAGGCATAGTCCTAAACAGTCGCATCATCAAGCGCCTATTTGGGAGAATGGGCGTAGGTCATCAATAATTCTAGGCTAACATGGATCAAGCGTTCTCTAAAGAATCCAAATAATAAGAGGTACTTCTAAACTTCTACAACAAGTAATTGCATAATTGAGTATACTAAACAATTGCATACTATGATTGGAAAGAGGCGTCCTACACCGCACTTCAAGGGAAAAACAGAAAGTAGCACAAATAGCCGACGCCTTTCATAATTTTTATCCACTATCCAGCTACAATAAGTCCAACAATCATTCTCCTTTTGACGTGGATTAGAGCAAAGTCATTCCAAATTTATTCTAGTGCGACTTATAAAAACATAATGCGTTCAAAGCGCCGCCTAATCGAGGATTACTGTACGCACAATTTATTTCAAAAATTTAAGTTGTTAAAATACATTTCAACAATAAGTCGATCGTACACGTGCAAGACCAGGATCAAGACGGAACCATATTTAACCAGAAAATCGACAGCTTAGGATAACAAAGAAGAATAAGATGAATCACAAACAAGAGAAAATGGAGGGGGCTACCCAGATTTGAACTTTTGACGTATGCTCTGATATCATGTCGGACAAATAATTAGCTTCAAAGTTAAAGCTATTAGAAAATGTTTTAATTTATATTTATTGCATATTACCCAACAATGCATACACTTAAGTTGTGTACCTATGTTGACACCTAATATCGCCCGGGCTTTAGAAAGCTGGAAAGCCCATAAGAACATCATGCGTTAGAAGGCCCAGAGTATTCAGAACAAGTTGACGACCAGTCACATGTTGTGGCCGATACCCGAGCAAGTGAAGCATACTAACACCGTGAAATGGGTATGTGAGACTGTTGACAGCAAAATCGCCTTAGGCCTTCGTTGACCACAAAGCTCATGGAAGTCACAAGGTCCACTAAGATATGCGCGTTGGTAGCCGAGATATGGCAAATCGATTCTTGGATAAGAAGGGACGTCGGGCAAATAGAAGCTTGGTTCAAGGGAAACATCGATGACACAATTATGTCGGTACTAAAAGGTTTAAAAGAATCAAGACAATTCTAAGAAAAGAACTTTATACAATTGATACATTTTCCATGTGTGAGTACATATATTTATACAAGAGATTACAATCTGTTAGAATCAATCAAAATGAATTTACAATCCCTTAATTTTAGCACTTGCTTATACTAGTGTGATTTGATTTGATTTTGATTCCTTGATCTCTGCCAGTATCCTTAACGTGATTTGATTTAATCTTGATTCCTTAATCTCTGCCATTATCCTTAACACGCCCCCGCAAGATGGCGCTTCCATTGAGGACGCCAATCTTGGGTTGCAAATAATTTAATCGAGGTTTGGATAATGGTTTTGTAAGAGCATCTACGAGTTGATCGTGGTTGAGATGTGGGAGACACGGAGAGCTCCACTTGCAACTAGATCACGAACAAAATGGTAATCTATGGCAATGTGCTTCATTCGGGAGTGAAAATACCGGATTGGCACATACATATGTGGCGCCAATGTTGTCACAAGTATAGAGTTGGAGTAGTGGTCGATTGGATGCCAAGTTCGGACAGCAAGTTTCGGACCCATTGTAGTTCTACTTTGGCAATAGCAATGGCACGAGACTCGGCTTTGGTCGAAGATCGGGCAATTGTGCATTGTTTCCACGCACTCCAAGATACTTGGATTAGGGCCGAGATAAGTGACAAATACAGAGGTGGATGATCGGTTATCTACATTACCCGCCTAATCGGCATCGGAGAACCCATGAAGAATAGAAGTCGTGGAGTGTGTTAGATATAATCCATGAAATATGCTTCCTTTTAAGTATCGGATAAGTCATTTAGCAGCAGCCCAATGTGTAATAGTAGGACGTTGCATGAACCGAGATAATTTGTTGACGAAGAATGCAATATCGGGGTCTTGTGATAGTGAGATATTGAAGGGCCCTAATAAGACTTCGATACTCACCGGCATTGGTTGCCTCGGCTAGATCATAGGCTGATAAGGTGATTCCCACTTGCCAATGGAGTGCCTACCTCCTTGGCTTCATCCATTTTGTATTTTTGTAGAATCTCATGGATATACTTATGTTGAGAGAGAAGTATACCTGTCTTGGTTGGGATTACTTCAATGCCAAGGAAGTAATGAAGTGTTCCCAAATCTTTTACGAGAGAAATGCATAGATAGTGCTTCGATGAAGTTGGCGATGAAAGAGGTGTCATTGCTCGTGATGACGAGATCGTCAACGTGGACAAGGAAGAATGTTGTAATTGGACCCATGGTGTAAATGAACAAAGATGGATCGGAGTGGGAGTTGCGAAAGCCATGAGTGTGTAGGAATTTACTCAATGCGGTATACCATGCCCTTGACGCTTGTTTTAATCCGTAAATAGCTTTCCTCAATTTGCATACATGGTTCGATCGAGTCGAATCAATAAACCCCAGAGGTTGAGTCATGTATACTTCATCCGTGAGATCCCCTTGTAGGAAAGCATTGTTGACATTAAGTTGTCGAAGTGGCCATCCTTGATTCAATGCAATAGAAAGCACAACACGAATTGTGGTCGGTTTGACAACGGGACTAAATGTGTCCTTGTAGTCAATCCCGGGACGTTGGTGGAAGCCTTTGGCAACAAGAAGA
The DNA here is from genome assembly GCA_021437795.1 of Rhodamnia rubescens. Taxonomy (NCBI): domain Eukaryota; kingdom Viridiplantae; phylum Streptophyta; class Magnoliopsida; order Myrtales; family Myrtaceae; genus Rhodamnia; species Rhodamnia rubescens. Next base: position 501,749 of record JAILYA010000032.1, on the reverse strand, counting down.
GCTTTGTAGCGCTCAATACTACCATCAAGTCGGCGTTTAATCCGGAAGATCCACCTGCAACCAACAACATTATTGGAGTTTGCGTGAGGGGTGAGTTCCCATGTTCCATTGCGCAGCAAGACGACGTTAAATTCCTCGGACATGGCATGGCACCATTTAGCATCTCGCAAGGCTTGAGTAACACATGTTGGTTCGATGGTGTCGGGTAGAGGATGTTTAGTGGTATGATGAATTTGTTTGGGTTTAAAGATGTTATTCCTAGATCTTGTAATCATTGGATGGCTTCGGGTTGCGGTTGGTAGAGGTGGTAGTGGATCAAAGGATGAGTGAGGTGGGTTTGATGGGATGTGATTTATGATAGACAGTTGCGTGTTATTTTAGTTTGAGTTGGTCCGGGTTTCAAGTAAGGGGTCGGTTGTTGGTAGGTTGAGTGATGGTTGAGGTTGTGATTCGGGTAAAGGATGGTTGTTGATGGCATCGGTGCTTGCGAATTAGAGAAACAATGTTGATTGGGGAGCATGCAAGACTCGGCAAAGATTTGTAGGATCTTGCAATTGGATCGACATTGGGATCGGTTGCGAGGCTGAACTCATTTCTTGGGCAAAGATTGGAAGTTGGATCCATGTGGGATTCGTAGGTGATAATGAGTTTGGATATGAAGAGTTTGTTGTGATATATGAAAAAATGTGTTCATGAAACACAACGTGACGAGAAATGTAAATGCGTTTGGTTTGAGGCTCGAAACATTTGTATGCACTTTGAGAGAGTGAGTAGCCAAGGAATATACACGGATGGGAACGACTATGAAGCTTGTTTTGGGCATATGGGCGGAGCCACGAATAGCATAAACATCGAAAATTCGAAGTTTGAGATAGTTTGGTTTTTGATTGAAGAGTTTTTGATATGGAGATTGATATTGAAGGATTGGGGTTGGTAGTCGATTGATGAGATATGCAGCGGCTTGAAAGGCATAGGACCAAAACGAGGTTGAAAGAGATGCATTGTGAAGTAAAGTTAAGCCCGTTTCTACAATATGGCGATGTCGGCGTTCGGCGATGCCGTTGTGTTGCGGGATGTGAGGAGGAGTGGTCAAGTGAGAAATACCGTGTGGTGAAAAAGGTTTTGAGTTTTAGATATTCACCTCCGCCATCGAGTAGACAGAAATAATAGGACGTTGAAATTATTTTTCAACAAGTGATGTAAAAGCACAAAAAAATGGCATAAACATTGGATTTGTTTTTGCATAGGATAAAGCCATATGTATTTTGTAAAATGGTCGACAAATGAAACGTAATATGTGAAACCATCAACCGAGATGTCTTGAGCAGGACCCCAAACATCGGTGTATAGGAGTTCTAGTGGAGCTTGACTTGAGAGAGTGGAAACATTGAATGGTAAATGATGACTTTTATTGCATTGGCATGAATCACAGTATCATTTGAAAATGGATTTGGACGTAGGACTTATGGGTAATGAAAATGTCCTAACTACATAAATTTGAATAGAGAGAGAAGGATGTCCCAAACGTCGATGCCAATCGCAATGAGCCGCTTTTTCTCCTATGAATGCCACATGTTGATCTTTGTGTGACCATAAAGATAGTGGCATCCGATAAACTCCGTGCTTATGCTCGCCACGCAACAACATTGCTCCCTTTCGAAGATCCTTCACCAAAAAGAATGTGGCAAAAAATTCAATAGAGGTATTATTTTGGGCACAAAATTTAGAGACAGAAATTAAATTTTGAGTAAGAGACGGTGCGCAAAGTGTGTTGCGTAAAATAAAGGTGTTTTCGAGGGACACAAGTTTTGTCTTCCCAACATGTGAAATACTCAAACCTGTCCCATCGCCAATAATAATGTCATCTCGGTCCTTCATACTCCAAGTGGAGAGATAGGTTTGCTAAGTCATTGGTGACGTGGTGGGATGCTCCTCGAATCAACAACCCATCTGCGGGCCGAGCATGTAGCGGTTGTGTGGTTGCACAACAGGTTCGGTATGTGGACGACCTCGGATACGATAGCAAGTCTTAGCCGTGTGGCCGTATTTATCACAAAATTGACATAGAGGCCTAGAATCATGAGACCGAGATTGGCTACCCCGTTGGGTGGGGTTCCTTCGAGACTGTTGGCTTCCATAGTTGTTGCGAGCACCATGAGAAGCACCGCGTCCATTTTGAGCACCGTTCCAAAGCAACCAAATGGACGAACCGGAGCGTGATTTGACAAGATCTTGTCTTTGTGACAGGAATAAATTATGCGGCTTTTTCTTCATGCTTAAGGTAAGTTTCATAAGCGACAAGTTTTTCGTGTAATTCTTCAAATGAAATAAGATTTTCTCTAGCACGAATTGCAGTGGCTAATTATTTAAATTCAAGACCAATTCCACGTAAGGCATGAATAACAATATCATCATCTTGAAGGGGTGTATCAATAATGGAGAGTTCATCGGCAATACGCTTTAATTCTTGAAGATATTCGAAACCGACCTCAATTGACGCCGGATTATGGACAACTGGTCCTTGAGAAAGGGAACGTTTGCCTATCCGGGCCATAATTTCCTATTCGGGCCATAATAATTGCCTATCTGGGCCACACGTCATTCCTCGAATGATTTACACAAACACATTCTTGCGGCGCATGCATCAAATGATTTTAATGTAAGAAAATATCGTCGTGGCTTGATGCAATAACACACTTATCGCACACAAAATGTACACAATTCATGTCAATCTAATGCAATACTTGTTTAAGTAACAAACGGACGTTACCGCATTAGATCTAGTAATCCCATTTACCTTTCACCAAATTATCGTATTTCACTACGATTAATGAACAAAATCCAAACTAAGCCAAAGGAAGAGGCGGCGACGGCATGATGACGACGAGGTTGAGGCAAAAGGGGCTTGAAGTGACGGCTTGGTGGTGTGAGGGTGAGAGAGAGACAGAGAGAGAGAGAGAGAGAGTCGGCGGTAAAGAGAGAGAAAAGAAGAGGAAAATGATGGGTTTTTGTGGTCCTAACATGGGAGACCATCCTCCTTTTTATAGCCTAATTTTTTTTGTCTTTTATGCCATTAATACACATACTTCTTGTCCTATTCTTATGGGACCACCTAGAAAGCCTATTATTCAATATGTCATCTTATCTTTAGAGTAGCCACTTATCTCCATTTTATTGGGCCACCTTATATCTTATAGGTCATCCTAGTATAGATTTACTACTTATCGAAATACTATTGGTCCACCTTAAACCATAGGTGTCTTATATTAGCCATTTATCGGTAGTCTATTGGTCCACTTGTTTAAGCTATTAATCCTAGGTTTCTAGAGTAGCTATGTATCCTCATTTGATTGGTCCATTTTTATGGTTATTATTGAACCTTATCTTAGCATTTAATACTTGAAAATGGCATTGATCTTATTCTATCATTAAATGCTTGAAAACGACATTGATCTTATCCTGTCATGAAATGCTTAAAAACAATATTGATCTTATCCTATCATTAAATGCTTGAAAATGACATTAATCCTATCTTTTCAAAAATTGGCTTACCATTAACTTAATATCAATCCAAGAACTATTTCTTCATATTATATTTTCTAATAAAGTTTTTCGAAAAACTTCCCAAATAAGTTAAGTAATAGTTTTCTAAAAAATTCCTTAAATAATGGTCGAGAGAAATTATTTTACTCTCTAATTATTTCTAATGTAAGGAAAATCCGGGATGTCGCAGCCGAGGCGTTCGAAGAGATTACCATGGCGAGGAAGGCCCTCAAGCGATCAAAGACTCGAGGCCGGCCCCCAAGGCAAGAGATCGAAGAATGGAGCCGGGACCTCGAAGTGATAGGCTTTTGTTTATCAAGTCAAGTCATTGTTTATTTTTTCTTTCCTAGGCCTCCTGTTAAGTAATTTCATTGGATTTTATGGTTATCATACTTTAATTACACTTTCAATTAATAAATCAGTTTTGGTTTTTGTCCCCTTATTGAATTGTCCGAATTTTTGCACCCCTTTTGAGCCGAACAATCTCCCCACATCAAATGAAAAATGTTCGCAGGATCTCAATCTATTATGTCAAAAAGGTTCACGGCAATCCGATATGTTTTCCATTTACTACGGAATTAATAGCCGAGATGGAGCATGCTGGAATTTCGCACGTTTTTTTACTCTAGAACCACTTTGCTGTTTATCACTAGTAAATGAGCCCCTTTGCTAAATCACGAAACATGAAAGTTGTAGAAAGGCTTTTCAACTAATAGCGTGAAACATTTCGGACCTTAACTCACAATTTTAAGGGGCCTTTCGTTCTTTTAATTAGAACCAGCCGGAGCAATTTTCTAGACGAAATATTTTCAAAGATGCATTAAACTATATTGATCCGAGCACTTCCATCTATTAGTCAAAACATAAAATTGTGTATCATCGTCTTAGCTACAAGCTCGTAAAATTGTACATCATTTGGCTCAATTTGTGATTTTTGACGAATTTCTTTTGAAAATCTAACGAAACTGGATTTTCCTAGTTGAGGTCACAAGTCAATGTCAATTCTCCCTATGAGTCCAGCTTTAGAGCCATGGATAGACTCAACGTTTCTCACATGCTATTCTCACCATAAGGTCATTTTTTTCGCAGCTAATTTATCACGGATCCTCTACACATCACTCGATCAATAGGGAGGAGAATGGCCTACAAAGCTGAAATTAATGCCGCCGTCCATGAGGCCCCGAAAGAACATCTCGTAGCTTTAAGCGAGCAATTCGAAGGGATGAGATGTCACAAAAGATGGAGCGAGATGATGGCGAGCATCGTGGCCAAGCAACTCAAACTCTCTACCAGTCACTTCTACTCCAATTTCCCCGGCAAACAACTCCGGCAAAGCCCCGCAAGGTGTTCCCTATCGACTATGCCGCTAGAGGATGTGATCGGCATAAGCGCGGGCTCGAGCACACCGCTCTTGGTCCCGGTTCCTCAAGCCAGCCCTATGGCTATGAGACCGAATGATGAAATGGCCAAGCTGTTAGCCCGGATGGAACAAAGGACACGAGAGGTGGAAGGGACACATAATACACCCCGGATCAATCTAGCTGCCTTTTCGAAGGTCAAGGTGCCGAGAGAAATTTAAGATGCCCGATTTTGAGAAGTATGATGGCACTTCCAATCTAGTCCAACATGTCCAGATGAACCAGGCCAAAATGAACAAGTACGCAACTAATGGCCCCCGATGGTTTAGACTTTTCAGCCATTCTAAAGGATAGATCCATGAGATGGTACACGTACTACAAAGTCTACTTCATGGATGATTGGGAGAATGCGAATGCATTTTAACATTCACCAATCTAGACCACCACAGGAAGATCCGAATCAAAAAAAAGAAGGGCAAGACGGTTAAGTAGTGCACCACCGAGATGGAAGAACGTTACATCTCAATTGAAGCCGATTCCCCCGAGCAAGAGCTCATGAGTTTGTTTGTCTCCACCCTCCCCTAGCACAATGCGATCACGAATCCTTGGGACTACCGCAACGTCATTCGGTCACCCCATGGCAATGGCCGAAAAGGTGAAAAGCGGCTCGAAGAAAGGATGATATGGAGATACCGGTGCTAGCGCCAAATGGTTCGCAATGAGAAAAAAAAAGAATATGTTCCACAAGTGAATATCACTTACACTCGAAGCCTCGGGTCCAAGCACGCAAGGCTCAAGCCTCTAATCAGCAGCGGGGAAATTTCAATGCTTAGGGGCAAAGAGCACATAAGCGCAATCGGCAATTTAGTCCATTGCCTGGTACTCGCTCTCGTGTCTCTTGGCCACCCTACGCAAGAAGGACTTGTTGACAACAAAGCACCCATGCGACCGAATTATGCAACCTTTGTGAGGTACGACCCGACTAAGAAATGTGACTACCATTGAGGTGAACGCCATCATGACACAAATGGTTGTTATGTGCTCAAGAACCGCATTCGGGACTTGTTCGACTACGAAGAATTTTCCTTTCGGAATAATTGTTAGCCGAATATTCAAAATAATCCTCTCGCTAGATCACTCGAGCAAGGTTAATGCTATATTTGATTCCAAAGCTGAACAAATAGATTTTTTTAAGGTTCGAATCATCGACATTTTTTACGCTCCGGTTAGAGCAGGCTATTACCAAATCGAAGACCTTGTATCATTCGACCAGTGAAGGAAAGGATCTCAAGTCCGATGAGAGACGGAATAATTGTATGTACGAGCCTGGATGGCTTGGTGGGAACTATATCTCAAATCGTCATAGACTGGAATCGAGAATTTGCAGCTTTAGCTACACCTCAAGCTAAGTTCGAACCGGAGGCGAGTCCGATTAAGGTGGATGTTGCAAGCTTGATTGAAACCGATCCGCACCGGGCCGATATGCCCTCTCTGGAAGATGTCACGGACGATGAACTTGGGATTATTATACCCGAGAGTCTTGTAGTCACCTCACCCCAACTATTCCCATACAAAGACTATGAAGCAAGTACCATGGTCCTATGATCTTGCCCTAATAATAAGGTCTAAACGCTTACAATGATGATCAACCGCCCAAGCAAGTTGCTGTGAAAGATCAAAAGAACTTTTGGCGGTAATCAAGGCAAGTGAGTACGGTGTTGTCAATCGGTTTAGGAAGTTACCGGCCCAGGTTTCCTTCTTGGAACTCTTTTAGTCCTCTAAAAAGCATCGAATTCTCTAATGAAAGTATTGGGTCGATACACATACCTAAAAATATTGATCAAGACAAGCTAGAGAACTTCGTCGAAGCCGACCTCCTAAAGAATCAAGTGCCGTTCGCTAAGGATGAGATCCCAGCGAGAAGGTCGGGGCCATAATAAGGCTTTGCACAACACCGTGAAGCACAAACAGGACTCATGTAGGCCGGTGAAAATTGATAATGGCTCGACTCGAACTTGTGTCCTCTAGCTACTTTGAACCGTTTAGGTATCGATTTAGCCAGGATGCAAGCCACCAAGACTTCAATCGGGACCTTTGATGGCGTAAAGAAGAATGTCTTGAGCCAAATCAATCTCGACATCTAGATCGGACCTTCGTGTTCGACGTTTTGTTGCGAGTCTTGGATATTCCTTCAACTTTTAACTTATTGATGGGCCATCCTTGGATTCACAACGCAGTCTTTGCACCGTTTGGTCTCCACCGTAAGATCAAGTTTAAGGTCAAGGAAAAGCTAGTTATTGTTCACAAGTGAAGTGGACACCGAATTTTTAATGAGATGACCTTCCCTTATGTAACGACCCTAGAATCTTTCCCCTTATCACTCTATTTATATTTTTCTTTAACATTTTTCCCTTATTTTCTGCCAACCTTTCTTTCTAACGGTAAGCGTATTGAAATAGAAAATATAACAAACTCCATACATAAGCACACATAATCATATATATGCATCAATATATCTTACATTATCATATAACCTCTCATTTCTTACTTTATAAATAAAATAAGAAAGAGGTTAACTACTCACTCTCATACTCTAGCTTTCTCGGCTACTATCGCCCACATCTCAAGACTCGACATCGACATCGATATCGTTACTCCGGGTACATATGCATATGGGTGGATTGGCCAAACAAAGGAGCTTGTGGTGGGTCCATCAATTTCCTAAAAAATAAAGGGATGAGCGAACAGCCCAATAAATGAAATTACTAGGCCTAAGGCAAGAATGTCGACTTTATACTCAACAAAGCTATCATGCGATCTATTGTAAATATAAGCATGAACCTTCATTTGTAAATCATCAAATGTGTGGAATCCACCACATAACTTTTGTTCAAATGCCATGAACACATCAATCCATGCAAGTCATAACAAAATGCCATTCCTAGCTCGCCAATTTTTGTGCCTATCCCGGGCCATAAACATTTGCCTATCCGGGCCATAAATATTTGCCTATCCGAGCCATAGTTAGTAAGTCATATTCCGGGAATTCTCACTTGTGGGTTTAATGTCACCAAAAGGTGAACGACTCGCATAATCACCTTCACGAGAACGACGGCTCAATATACTCACAATACGAATCCTTGAGACTTTAAGGGAACGTTTGCCTAGCCGGGCCATAATAATTGCCTATCCGGGTCATACGTCGTTCCTCGGATAATTTGCACAAACACATTCTTGCAGGCGCACGCATCAAATCATTTTAATGCAAGAAAATATCATTGTGGCATGATTCAAATCATTTTAATGCAATAAAATATCATTGTGGCATAATGCAATAACACTCTTATCTTACACAAAATGCACGCAATTTATGTCAATCTAATGCAATACTTCGTTTAAGTAACAAACGGACATTACCGCATTAGATCTAGTAATCCATTTACCTTTCATCGGATTATCCTATTTCACTACAATTAACGAACGAAACCCAAACTAAGCCTAAGGAAGAGGCGGCGGCGGCGTGATGACGACAACTTAAGACGAAGGCGACTTGAGGCTACGGCGTCGGTGGCATGAGGTGAGGGAGAGAGAGAATCGACGGTAATGAGAGAGAGAGAAAGGAAGGGAAAAATGATGGGTTTTTGTGGTCCTAAAATTGGAGACTATCCTCCTTTTTATAGCCTAAAGTTTTTATCTTTTATGCCTTTAATACACATGCTTCTTGTCCTATTATTATTGGACCACCTAGCAAGCCTATTATTCAATATGTCATCCTATCTTTAGAGTAGCCACTTATCTCCATTTTATTGGGCCACCTTGCACCTTATAGGTCATCCTAGTATAGATTAGCTACTTATCGATATTCTCTTGGTCCACTTGTTTAAGTTATTAATCCTAGGTTTCTAAAGTAGTTATGTATCATCCTTTGATTGGTCCATTTGTATAGTTATTATTGAACCTTATTTTAGCATTTAATGCTTGAAAATGACATTGATAGTATCCTATCAATAAATGCTTGAAAATGACATTGATCTTATCCTATCATCAAATACTTGAAAACAACATTGATTTTATTCTATCATTAAATGCTTGAAAATGACATTGATCCTATGTTTTAGAAAATTGACTTACCATTGACTTAATTGACTTAGCATTAACTTTATTCTTATCTTTTAGAAAATTGACTTGCCATTGACTTAATACCAATTCAAGAACTATTCTTCATATTATATTTTCTAATACAATTTTTTGGAAAACTTCCCAAATAAGTTAAAGTAATAGCCTTCTTGAGAATTTTTTAAATAACTTTCTTGAAAAGTTACGGAGTAACCACTTATAACAAATTCTTTAAACAATGGTCGAGAGAATTTCTTTTACTCTCTAATTATTTCTAGTCCGGGGAAAATTCGAGGTGCCACACCTTACATCAAACCGGCTCATACTAAAGAAGATTTGTATCATGCTTTCGAGCTGGTGCACACCATTCATGCTTCGCCGAGAGTCCTTTACCTGTTTCGGAGTTATCAAGTCCCTCTCTCATGGTGTCTACGGTGATGGTAGGCCATGGTTGAAACTTGGCACTAGTCTAGGTCGATTAGGTCGGGGATCCGCACCCCAATCGAACTTAACGGGCAATCCCATATTCTTTGGTCTAGGATACCGCGGGCGTGGCCGACCGGGACGTGAGAAATGATATGTGATAGGTTGTGGTAAGCCCGAGCAAAGCCCTTTACCACCATCCTTGGGTGAAACTTTTCGATCGCCTAGAGTGATCGGGGTTATGATAAGTTAGGCCGTTTGAGAATGATTTGGGGATTGTTTTCCCGACTCGCCAACCGGCCGAATGATCTGCATCGACGATCGAGCCGATGGTACTAAACGGAGAGATGGCGGATGACACGACTCCCGATCTTGCTGGATTATTTGATGATCCGACCATTCTTGCCCTATTTGAAGATTCCATGCAAGTTGATGGAACACCTTAGGAAGAGCCTAACATGGTGCCTAAGCCCTCAAGACCACTCGTTAATGCCATATTCAACAATCCACTAGAAGGTTAAGATTCAATGTAACATCTTTTTGTTTATACATTCCCCCGAGTAGGAGCTTTTATTGCTTTCTTAGGATTTCATTTTCAATTCAGTGTTGTACCTTAGGATTTCCCTTACAATAAGATGTAATTTCTTGATTTAATATCAATAAAATTATAGAGGTAATTCATTAAGTTTTGAACCTTGTTGAGGTATCCTAAACTAGCCCGATGACGATAACCAACGATCGAACAAAAATGTCATTCATGGTAAGAACCGAGGGTCGGGGCTTCTTCAAGAATTCTTGTCCCGCGTTATTCGAAAATAATTTTTTTTTAAAGAACCTTTGATTTTCGAAAATTGCAAAGGCTCATGCATGTTTAAACCTTTTTATTTTTCTGATTTTGCTACTTTATGTTTCAGAGGTAAACATGTAAAGAGAAACCCCTGTGGATTCGAATATATGCAATGCCAATGATCCGGATGGTTTCGATGAGTCCGATCTTGATGTCGAAGAAATACGATGGAACCTCGAGCAAGACGAGAAAGCCAAACCTCTTACCGTTGAGGAGACGATTACGAGCAACCTTGGCAATGCAAAGAAAACCCTAGAGGGGTTAAGATCGGGCAAACCTTCCCGAGGACATGGCTGAACGTCTATCGAACGTTTTGAGAAATTACCAGGATATATTCGCCTAGTCTTATGTAAATATACCCGGTCTCAATCAATCGATCGTCGAACACCGTCTACGTACTAATCCTTCGATTGAGCCAACATAGCAACGGCAAAAAAAGGTTAAAACAGAGCTGGTGAAGAAGATTCAAGAAGAAGTCATGAAGCTCCTCGATGTGGGATTCATTGAAGCTACCCAAGATTCCAAATGGGTCGCTAACATAGTCTCAATGCTAAAGAAAGATGGTTGAGTTCGGATCCGTATGGACTACCGAGACTTGAACAAAACTTGTCGTAAGGATAATTTTCCACTTTTACACATGACGTACTTGTAGATAGCATCGCAGGATTTGAACTATTCTCATTCATGGATAGTTTCTCAAGCTACAACCAAATCCTAATGAACGAAGGCGACAAGTTGAAAACCGCATTTACCAACCCCCGGGAAATAGTCCATTATAAAGTGATGCCCTTCGATCTTAAGAATGTTGGGCAACTTATCGATGGGGCAACGATCACGCTATTTCATGGCATGATGCATAATGAGATTGAGGTCTATGTTGACGACATGATCGCAAAGACCCAATGTGGAGAAGACCACGTGGAGACCTTGACGAGTTGTTTGACAAGCTCCAAAAGTTCAGGCTACGCCTCAACCCAACCAAATGTGTCTTTGGTGCTAGCTCGGGTAAGTTGCTCGGCTTCATTGTCGAGTGCAAAGGCATTGAGATTGATCCGGCTAAAGTCAAAGCTATTTGTGAGCTCAAACCACGATCGTCGGTAAAAGGAAGTTCGAAGCCTCATGGGCGAGGCTGAATTACATTGGTTGATTCATTTCTCAATTATCTAATACCTCTAAGCCTTTCCTCAAATTGTTGAAGAAGAAATGCATTAGTCAAGTCGGACAAATAATGTGAGGAAGCTTTTGAGAAACTAAAACAACTTCTCATGAATCTGCTCGTTCGTCTTCCGCCAACACCAGGGCAACCTTTGATTCTCTACATCACAATTCATAGTGAGTCTCTAGGCGCCATGCTAGCACAAGTAGGACGAAAGAATGGAAAAGAATGGGCCATTTATTATCTAAGCAAGAAGTTTACATTTTCATAAATGAATTACTCCGAAGCTAAAAAGACATGGTCGACTTTAGTCCGGGTATTGCACGGACTACAAGCAAGATACCCTGCATTATCGGTGCTCTTGGTAACAAAATTTGATCCTATCAAATACTTGCTAAATCAATATGCCTTGGTTAGGAAGCTTACAAAATGGCAAATTCTTATTTACGAGTTTGATGTTTAGTATCTGTCACAAAAGTCGATCAAAGGACGGGCCATAGCTAATGTCTTAGCCGAGAATCGAGCGAGAATGAGGAAATCTATCATCCTAAAGATCGAACCATAGCGGCGGATGATTATACCTAGACCATGTATTTTGACGAAGCTGTGAATTTGTCCGGGTTAAGCACCGGAGCGGTCTTAATATCCTCGGGTGGACAACATTATCCCGTAGTAGCAAAGCTGGTGTTTCCTTGCACCAATAACATAGCAGTATGAGGCATGTATTCTCGGGCTACATACCGCAATTGAAATGAGGATAACCCGACTCAAGGTGTTCGAGGATTCAACTTTGATTATCCTCCAAACCGTTGGAGAATGGAAGACACAAGATGCTAAATTGCTACCATGAGTATTTGGATCGCTTAATAGGAGAATTTGATGATATATCACTTGATTATCTATATAGAACTCACAATCGGTTTGATGATACGTTAGTTACCTTTTCATCGATGTTGCAAGTCACGGACGGACTTGAGGTTGAACCACTAAAAATTGAGGTGTTGAGAAAGCCAGCCTATCGTATGGCCGTGAATGAAGAGCGGACTGCAAGCCATGGTACCATGACATCAAGACTTATATTCGGAAGTAGGAGTTTCTGAAAAAAGTAATGCATCCTACCAAAGGTATGTAAAGAAGATGGCCTCGAAGTTCTTTTTGAGCGGAGAGAATTTGTACAAGTGGTCATTTGACTCGGTCCTTCCGAGATGCATTGATTCCACTGAAACGGTTTGTCCGATGATGGAAGTACATTAAGGATTTTGTTGTTCGCACATAAACGGCCGCATGCTAGCTAAGAAGATCATGAGGTTAGGCTATTACTAGCTCACTTTAGAAAGTGATTCTATTCGGCATATTCGGAGACTGTCATAAGTGCCGATTCATGGTAACAAGATTAATGTTCCTCTCGAACAAGTTGCATCAATTATCAAAGCCATAACCATTTTCTATGTGGAGAATTGATGTTATCGATCCGATTAAACCCAAAGCATATAATGGGCATTGATTCATCTTGGTAGCTATTCATTATTTTTCCAAATGGATTGAAGCTACATCATACTTGGCGATCACAACACAAAATATTGTGAAGTTCATCCGTCGAGTCATCATTGCTCGATATGGTCCGCCTAAAGCTATAATCACCTGGCGATAACTTGAACTTGAATAACAAGCTGGTTGATAACTTGCTCAAGGAATTCAAGATCAAGAATCGAACTCTTCCCCATACCGTCCTCGGATGAACGGAGTAGTGGAAGCAGCCAATAAGAACATTAATCCAACAAAGGATGGACCAATTGAACCCGATTGATAAGAAGCTATTTAAGGTTGTGTGCCATGGCCGATGCTATCGGCAGAGGCTTGGTAAATCCTTCAACAAGAAGATACAACCTCGACTTTTCCATGTAGGAGATCTCATTTTGCAGAAATTGTTACCAATAGTTCCACTTCCGGAAGGGAAGTTTGCTCCGAACTACGGTGGACCATATGTTGTGAGGAAGGTGTTCCTTAGTGGTGCTCGATTCTAACGAGAGATGGATGGTCGTGTTTTTACCATCCTGTCAATTCGATTACGTAAAGAAATATTATACTTGATTTGTTCTAACATCTTGATGATCAAGTTATAATATGCATCTAAGGTTTATTCATGAATTATTTATGCATCACTAATAGTTATTGTAAGATAATATCAATCGGGGGAATTTCTCCGGTCTATTTGAACCGATCATTTTGAATGAGAAACATCGGGACGACGAAAGGCAAGTCATTTCCATACACGTCCTATATCATAATCCCTAGTGAGTTGAGTGTGAGAATTTGCATGATTACAAGGTAAAGGGTTATCTCGCGAGAAGTATGACAACCAAAATGATGAGAGGCATTCTTTTCCTCTATGCATATGCTACAGCTGCCCTTTGCTCAACCCCTTTAAACGGTGGTTTTATTTCATACCCCTGTCGGGAACAACCCATACATTGGGGCAATTTTCATGAAAGTTCAAAGAATGGTTAGAGAATTTTCTTGCTTTCACTTGCATCAATCTTCAAGTATATTTATTGCATGCAAATTCTATGTTAGCTCAAGTGCCTTAGAAATGACAAAGAGCATTTCATTTCTATAACCCACACATTTGATCCATTACTTAACCCGACTTGAGCTGCGGTTCATTTCTCATAACCTTGATTGGTGATCATTCGCGTGGTGAAAATGAGGGCCATCTCAAAGCATCGAGGCAAATGAGAAGCAAAGCGCTTTATGGCAAGTTGAAAATCGAAAGGTTTGTTAGCAAAAGTGTACGAGATGAGACCCTTCCTCCTTTTGAAAAAGCTCTCAAAAGAAAACTCTCGTCAAAAATAAAAAAATAAAAACACAACAAAAGGAAAAGAGCTTGGTCAAGAAAACATCTCTGGAAAGGAGGGGAGGTCTCAGCTAAATTTGTTCACAAGAATGTTCCTCAAGAAAGATCATTTTGAAGGAGACCAATAAAGTTGTTCATTGGCAACACTACCCACAATCACCAATCCCTTCATCATCGTACTCCACTTTTTTTGTTGTAAAGAGGCCTTTTATTTTCAAGCCTACCCTGAACCTACGTTACAACCCTTACCAAAATCTCTTTAGATTAAGTTATTTGAGTTAACGTAGGATTTCAAATGTTTATAGATATCGCTCGAAGAAGTGTGAGCAAGATCCTTTTATCTCATTTTACAAGGTTCTTGACTTGTAAACCCGATGCGATTGATGAAAATTTCATTCCATTTTATAGTTAAATGACTCACATGAGTCCCCTTTAATGAACCTTTGACCAAGCCTAAATTACGGTCCTCGCAAAAGACCTCGTGGATTGGTCCGGTTATACGGATTGCGAGAATACCCCGACCCTTGTGAAGTGTGATAATGACGAGTTCGAGTGTTTCTCATTCCCGTATTAATGGTCGGGCTTTCAAAAGCTTTTTCATAAGAGTGAGTGAAAAGTCCTTTTTGACCGAAGATTTCTCATTCAATTTGATCCGAGTTGTCAAAAGGGTCAACATGTTCCCTTATTGATGAATTTCCCAAGTGAAGTTTTATAATGCAAGCAAAAAGCTCACAAGTGTTGTTAACATATGATGTTGCATTTGCTCATAACTACACCATAAATGATCCAATAGGTATGACGCAATCAGCCTAGCCCCTTCCTAATCATTACTCAAAAGATCCAGGTAAGTTTTATGAAATCTTTTCAAAATTGACTTTAATTATCATTTTGACCTCTTGTGTATTGTCTTGACTCATCTCGGGCGACACATTTCTTCAACACCAATTCGGTTCGGGTGATACACCTCTCATACTTATGTTTTTGGTCCATGATCGACCTGCTCTCATGGTACCTTCATCCGATTCATAATCGACCTGCTCTTGTGATCCGGATATTTATCTTTCTCATAATCAACCTGCTCTCATGAGATATTTATCAAACCAGGATGGATTTATTCTCGTAGTTTTGATAAATCTTTATCAAGTTTATTGATGGATTTGCTCTCGTGTTCTTGATTTCATATCATAATCTCGATTTGCTCTTATGATCTCGAATATTTTTCCAGTCCGCAATCTCGATTTTCTCTTGTGGTCCGGATATTTATTCAACTCCCGATTAACCTCGTGAGATAATTTATGGAACCATGATTGATTTGCTCTTGTGGACTCGATAAATTTTTATTAGAGTCATAATCTCGATTTGCCCTTGTGGCTTTAATATTTATTCAATTCATAATTTCGATTTTCTCTTGTGATCTAAATATTTTTCCGGGTTCATAATCTCAATTTTCTCTTGTGATCTCGAAAAACATACTTTCAACACTACACATATCTTGCGTTGTCTCTCATCGGAAGGAAACTTTTGTTAATGGATAAGGCCCCGGTACCTTAAGATCCTCGCGTCCACAAGAAGCTTGAAGATTGAGGGAATCATCAGCATTATGAGGTATTTGTAAAACAAGTATTTTCATATGCGACCCATGTGCGAATTTCTCTAGTCCATTTCATGGAAGGAGGAAGCCTTAGCATATGTTATTTACGATCTTCCATACCATGCATCGTTCCTTTGCATAGAAAATGGGATTAAAGTTCCTGCAAAAAAGATCATGATTCATCACTCGCATTTGCAAAATTTAGGTTTCAATTTTAGTCTTTGAGCGAAATCTCTGCGAGCCTCCACTCAAAGAGGGACAGGTTGTTAACACTTAAATTTTGATTTTTAGAAAATCATTCATTTCAAGCATAAAATGAGAACAAGCCATAGTTCTTAGCATATTTATTTTTTGTTAGTCATGCATACCTTTGCATTCAGGCAAAGGCGAAGCAACCGAGCTTCAATTTGACAAGCAACTAGACCAAACTTAGTCTGAAAATTTCGACTAAAGCAATGGGATTTATTAAACTTTACCCATTTACCAATATTAATAATTTAACCCATATTAAAAGCCTATTACAATGAACCAATTCAATAAAATTCACAACAATTTCATGGGGTACAAATCAACAATCACATTTCTCTTTAATATAACCCTAGTTAATTAATTAATTATGCCCGACAAACTATCAAACTCTATATAAGCATGGCCATCACATTCATTCGGGATGGTATTCCTTTAATTTTGAACTCACAAAGACAAAGTGGAAGCTATTCAAAGAGGTTTAAGGGTTCGATTGTCTCCTCATCCGGTCGAGACCATCCCCTATCTTGCCGAGCACCAACCGGGTGCACATCACCAAGGAATCATTGCCTACCATCTTCATTCGGCACCCCTTAGTATCTCGCCATCCACCATACGCTACCTCCGCTTTAGCTCCACGGTTCAGCTGCCATCTAGCTTAGCCATCGTGCCCCGAAGTCTCATTCAACGGTATCTCGTGGCTCGCCGAACAGCCGCCCTAAACCATCGACACCGAGTTGCTACCTAGCTCAAAAAACCCACTAATCAGCCCCTGTCCGAGGTGATTTAGCACTTGTTTCATTGTTATTTTGAGGTCTAACCCTTTCCTTACTTGTGCTAGTTCATCCGAGTAGGCGTTGGTGACGAATTGAGCTCGAAAATGTGTAATCTCGGACGAAAACCCTAGGCTGCATACTTGCCAGAAATTGCTTTAAAAGAGGTAATTTTTCTTGACTTTCTCATGCTTGATCAATTGATAACATGCATATATATTTGTATACCTTGTTGAATGTATATGAATTTATGATCAAAGCTGGAAAAATTGAACCTTTTCTATCAATTCCATAACAAAATTGAAAATTGGATATTGTTGGCATAAACTTCTGTTTGAATCAAGAAGGTTAAATTTGATCATGAATTGGTTGAATTCTATGTTGTTGTTTTGGAGAATTGATAGAATGAACTTGGAATCACAACTTTTCTCAAATTAACAAGCTATTTAACGATTTTGAGATCGAATTGGACTAGATGAAAAACCAAATCGGAATTTTTGTGGACAAAATTGATTTTCGGCATACATAAGTTCATGACCGAATTTGACATGTGGATGTGCTTCGTTGCAATAATTATCTCTTGATAGATTGTGTTCATCCGATTGGTTGTTTGATATTATCTCACATTGCGGATAAAGATTGGATCAAGTTGAATTTTATCTAATTACTTAGATTTTCTTAAATTGGATAATGTTTGACTTGTCAAGGATAATCTTTTGCTTTGGATGTTTATCTCTAACATATGAGTTGGTTGGGATGATAATTTGACCTTATCTCTTGCAATTTTATCTGAATATATTTGGTTTGAGATAAGGTTTCATCGGATTGGATAATTATCCAAAATTTTTAGAATTATCTAAAACTAAATTTTCAAACCTTAAAGATGATTTTCTCAAAATGAAATCAAACTTTGGATGAGGAAAGGTAAGCCCTTACTTCACAATTTCGGCCATCTCTTTTGATTTTCTCAAAAATTAACATTAATTGGCCTATTTTTATTTTTGTCATGTTTGTTTGCTTTTGATTGTTATAAAGTTTGCACATTTATAAATAAACATGCTCATAATATTTTCTCCCATGTGCCTTGTCCCATCGGAAAATAAATTATATGCCTTGGCCATGATCTTATGGAATGAGATTATAAGTTATTATAGAATTTTTGTGTTCTGTCCTTTGGGAAAAGAGATGATGTTATTCTATACGCTTATCCGCATACCGGCTCGAATCTTCAAGGATGTAGCGGATAAAATTCTGCTCTAACCCAAATCTTTGGGGATGAGTGAATTTATCGAAAAATCGAAATTAAAAGGTATATTATGGGCATTTTTGTTTATTTTTACTCAATCTTTTAATTATTTTTATTATTGCTGAGAAAACACACACAAAAATCGTGCTCTTTTTTTGCATATCATATGGTTCCATATCACATTTTTCCAAATTAATCATTCAATTCACATTAATCGGTCAAAAGGGATTTTCCATGAGATTGGTACCGAAAGGGCATTAATTTTTCAAATTAATGCAACCAAGTCCCCGGACTCATTTTCTCTAGTTCGCGAAATAAAATAGTTCTTCTGCTATTTTATTAAGGTTTCTAATCAACCTTCCGTAAAATGAATAGTGGCGGCTCCAATTAAACAATTTTTCACGGGCTAAAGTACACTATGAATGTCAAAACTTGTGTACGGCGCTCACTTTAGTGCTAAAACTTTCAAAATGATCACTTAAGTGCCAATCTTTTTTAAAAAATGATCACTTTAATGCCAACTCCGATTTGAGCTAACGTGGCTCGTTGGAATCCGACATGGCTTATTTTTTATTAATATTTGAGATGACGTGGCTCGCGAGAGTTGGCACTGAAGTGAATGTTTTTCAAAAAATTTGGCACTTAAGTGATCGTTTTTAAAAAAAGTTAGCACTTAGGTGATCATTTTGAAACTTTTGACACCGAAGTGATCGTTTGAAAATTTTGGCACGGAAGTGAGTATCGTACACAAGTTTTGGCACTTGTAGTGTACTTAAACCATTTTTCATGAATTGAACCTAAATTGTAATTCAATAGGACTTGGGAGAGTTTGAATTAGGTTAGTTGATTTAATTAACCCGATAATCTATTAACATAATTTTAGGTCGCGACAAGCGCTCCGGGGAATTGAGATCCATTGACTTGAGAAAGAGGCAATCACATTCCTCCTTGAGCCTGGCTGCATTGGCCTCATGGTGTTCTATAGCGAGCTCCAGATTCTCAATTAGGACTCTCCCGAGAGCTATATCCACAGTTAGGTCTTCAATCCTTTCCTCTAGCCAGTCACATTGAAACCGCATCACAACGTTGCTCAAGTTGTGCTCGAAGAAGGTCTTGGTCGGGGCCAAATGCTTCACCAAGTTCTCCCTCTCGCAAACCAGCAACAAGACCTATCCGTTGGCGAACTCAATAGCTTTCTTGTGGTTATCGGCAACGAAACTGGCCGACTCGGTGTTCAGACCGATCTTGGTAATGAGCTTTTGCTATGTGAGCCAAGGTAATTTTCTAGTGAGCACTGGTAAGCTTTCTGGAAGTTGATAAAGAGGGTTGGAAACATATTGTTCTCCCTTTCCAATTTGGTACCTTCAATGGGAGTATTGTCCATGTGCTTGAATAGTTGAGGATCTCAACCTCGGTGTCTGGATGATGGGCTATGTAAGAGTACCCAAGGAATGTAATAGAGTTTCTCCCCCTCGACCAAAGCTTCGGTGGAGAAGATGTGGATGATGCTAGGAGAAGAGGCCACTGTTGCTAAAATCAAAGAAAAGAGGATGAAAACAGATGAGTGACTAAAAGATTGAAACTGAGGATGCGAAAGTGTTGATTGCTTTGTGCCAAGTTTCAACTTTTTATAGCGAGATGGAGATATGGAAAACGCGACAGTGATGATCCCTAGAAAATCAGGTTGATTGATACGATAAGACGTAGGTAAAACTGCTAGCGTTTTGAATTACCGAGGGAAAACGTCATCATAGTAGGACATGCGAGGAAGAATGAAGCGGTGTAAGCCGAATGGTTTAAAATTCCACGCTACATGGCTTACATCGTATTGGCATGAACTTTGAACAAAGAAAGATTGGCAGACACCCGATATTGGATAAAATACCGCTGAGCCAAAGATGACCCTTCGTATTTCGAGAAGCAAAAGGTCGTTACTATTCATTTGTAAAGTTAAACCCATATTTAAGAGGTGTTAGTAACCGATCTCTCACTTATTTTGAAGCGACACTGCATACTTAATTTATGCTAAGAACTGCGATATTGATAATGACAAGCAAAAAAAAAATAGGAAAATTATTTCGTGACCATACAACCATTTTACAAAATGAACGGTGTGGTTTCATAACTTTTTGCCAACGAATTGGTGTTCCACTATTTTAAAAGAAAAAATATTAGATTAATTTTTTATTTTATTTTGACAATATCAAAGTGATAATATTCGAACAATAATTAATATATAAATAATTCAATAGCAATGTTTTTAATAGCGGATATTATTATCCAGTAAAAAAATGATGGATATTGTTCCTAAATAAAATGTTTCGGTAAGCCAAGACTTAAGGATTTTAAAAGCAATATTTTTCAGGCGTGCTGGCATAAAACTAAGTTGTTGCACTCATTCCTTCCGGTTAAAACAAACCGCTCTATCATCTCTCCATTTCTGTCCTCCCCAAATTAGAAAAACCCTATTGATTCGCAACAAGTGGTCATATCAAGCGTCAATATTTGTGTACGGCGCTCACTTTAATTTCAATATTTTTTTTTATCATTTAAGAGCTAAATTAGAGAAAAAACGATCACTTTAGTACCAACGCCAAGAAATTCGACGATCTCACCCGAGTTGGTTCTTAAATAATCGCTTTTAAAAAATATTGGCATTTAAGTGATCCAAAAAAAAGTATCCACATCAAAGTGAGCGCCGTACACAAATATTGACACTTGAGGTGTCCTTTTGCCGATTTTCTTCCTTTCCTATTGGTGCTTCATCAGTACATTGAGCCATGCCAAGTATTTATGTTTGATCAATATTTTGCATAAAGTATATCTAAAATAGTGAGTGTGTTTAGTAACGCTTTTGATTCTCTATTTTGTTGTCCCGGAACATAAAAAGAAAAAAAATCCGTTTGGAAATGTAAATTAATCTTTTGTTCCCGAGAATAGAAGAAAGAAGTAAAAAAAATGTAACTTCAATTCTCAAGAACAAAAACAGAAACAATGCCATTTTAGAAAAACAAGCACATTGTAACTTAATGCTTGTTTTTGCATCCACGAGTCCACTTTGCCCTTGCCGCGGGTCGCCGATCACCACCATCGTTGATCATCGGTTCCCGCCGCCTCTACCGACATTTTTATAATAAGATAAAAAAAAAGGAACATAAATTTATAAGATTGTACTTGAACGCATTTCTATTATTTTTCTATTCCGAGAATAGAAATTTTGTGCGATTACTAAACGCGTTCTTCCGCTCAAAAACTCTTTACGAGGGTAAAATTAGAAAAAATCAATTCCGCTTAGAAATTATTTCCAGGAACAGATACGTTGCCAAAGACACCTTTACTTACACGAAAGGAAAAATTCTATTCAAGCTCTACAAGTAGTTAAAATGCATTTTATTCCTTATTCCTCTAATCTCTGTATTTCTAGATTTAATTTTATCTCATTTGATTTTTCAAAAAAGTGTATCGGAAATCCTAAAACTTATCAAAAAAGTGCAATTGAGTCCTAAAATTTTCAAAAAGTGTAATCAAGTCCTAAAATTTGTCGAATTGATGCAATCAAGTCATTCTCTTAATTCTATCCAATTTGACAAAAAAAAATGACGACATTGCAATTTATATTACGTTCTCTCTCCTATAAGGTATTTTTTAATCAAATATTTACAAATTTACTTAAATTGGATTAAATAAGATTAAAACGAGTAAATGTTTTTAAAAAGCAAGTAAGAAACTAAAATGAACACCTAGCCGCTTAACGACACCACAACCGTCGGGAAGGATCGGTAAAGGTCGCTTGGCTCTTCCGAAGCTTGGCAACCCCTCACTTAGATGCGGGATGAGGGTCGCGCTCTCCCCTTGATGCGGGCCGGCAACCCTCGCCCAAGTGACTCCCGGGCCCTTCGTGGCGACAGCCATCGGTGAGGGCTTGGCCATAACTGTTGATGCGAGTTTGTAATTTTTATTTTTATCTTTTTTTATTTTTTTAATTTGATTTGGTTTGTATTTTTTTTAAATTTTTTTTTATGTGGTGCTCATGTCTTCGAAAGTAATCAAATAAGACACCTTAGTATTTTCTGTTAGTCTAATGGAACGGAATTAGTTGAATGACTTGATTGAACCAATTTGATGAGTTTTGGGACGTGATTGCATTTTTTTAAAATTTTAGGACTCAATTGCAGTTTTGTGACAAATTTTTAAAACTTTTAGTGCACTTATCCCTTAGAAGTATCTCCTTTCATATAGAACAAATCTTCAGAAAATGTTACTTCTTTCTTTCTTTCTTTCTTTCATGTGTAGGAGTTGCTTTCACTATTTTCCTCCACATAAGGTGCGAGTTCTTTTCCAGATTTATATATAAAAATCAAAGTTAGATTTGTGGGAGTTTTCCCTATCGAAAACGTCCCACGTCGGAAGCACTTGAGATGTTGGAATGGGCTACTACCCCCTTGGAATCTTTGCATTGAACAAACTCTCAAAACTTACAGTTGGCTCAAACGCTCTCTAACTCCCTAACTTCTCTAATATGTCTATTTAAACAAGTGAGTCATTGCTACAAGAAGTGTCTACATGTCACCACGAGAGAGAGAGATGAGCAAATGTGATGACTAGTAGGTAGTTGTCTTTAAGTAGGAATGGAGGGGCAAAAGTACACTTTTAGTACGGGTGAGCAGTTTCGGGTTACGGGTAGGTTCCACTTGGAACCCGGAACCTACCCGCTAGTACGAGTTCTTTAATTTTCGAAACTTAGAACCTACCATGCATATCATGGAACCTAGAATCTACCATGTCACGGGTTCCAAGGTCCGGTTCCAGGATACCCGCGAACCCGTCAATTTCCTTCGAGACAAACTCAACCTTGACATCTTTCTAACCCATAAACACGAATTCCATCATTCTCACAAGTAAGTCAATTATCCTAATCACAAATCATGATGTGATAAAATAAACGTAAATTGCCAATTGAAAAACCACATGCATACAACTTATCCCGAGTTTCCTTTTTGATTAACGACCTAAAATTAAACGAAACAACAAATTAATATTATTAGATTACATCAAATATCATTTTTGTTATTCTCTAGAGTACCTTCGAAGTTCAAATCTTCGATGGCTCGAGAAAGGGAGAGGGATAACAAGTTTTCTCCTTCCCCAACGGCTTGAAATCGGTCGTGGTCGCAGATTTATGCCGCCTTTTGATTTCCGAGTAAATCGAGATGGTTTATTATCATTTTTTTAATGAACCGTCCTTTAATAAAATCGTTGCAAAGGAGCTCATCACTTGTGCCTTCACACGATCGGCCGTAGTGATAGTCGGCAAGGAATTAAGAAACAGAGGGGACTTGGGAGACGATGATAGCCAAGGAAACAAGAGTTTCGGATCTAAAAACCAAGCGTCTTTGAGTTGAGAGGAAAAAGTGAACTAAGAGATGACAACGGATGAAAATAAAAACTAGAAAGCTAAAACTAGGGTTTAGAACTTTAGACACTCGGGTTCCGATTTCGATTTTGGTTCCGGTTCGGTTCCATCAAGAACCAAGAATCGGAATCGGAACCCGCGGTTCCTAAAAATGCGGAACTCGGGAACCGGAACCTAGTTTATCGGAACTTGAAACAGAACTGAAATAGCCGGTTCGGTTCTCCGGTTCCGGTTCTACCCTGGAACCGTGCTCACCCCTAACTTTTAGTATCAAAAGTTGTGTACAGAGATTACTTGTGGTGCCAAAAACTTCGGTTGGATCACTTTAGTGCCAAGTTGGAGGTAAAAAGATCATTTTGGTGCCTCCGAGTGAGAATTTCAGGCCAAAATTGCCACATATCATTGATAAATATTTTTTAATTAAAAATGACATTTTAAAAAAATAATAAGTGAATTTTACACTTTAAAATAAATTTAAAAAATTAAATTCAAATTTAAAAATTATCTAAAAACAAATTCTTTTAAAATACTAATTTTATTTAAAATAAAATTAAAAATAAGTTTAAGATTTAACCAAAAAAACTTTTAAAAAATTTTAAAAAGAAAAAGAATGAAGTTTACGGTTTACCAAGTCGCGACGGCTTTTGTAAACCGTCTCCGCCGCCATTTGCCGGTCTGCAGAATGGTCGGTGGTGGTGGGGCATATAGCCAACGGGGTCCGCCGAGCTCTAGGTAGGGGCCGGTGACTCCGCCAAAGAGAAAACGAGGACCGCCACTAGCATCTAACCCCCACCAATGGCGGCCCTCGCCGAATCCGGGCTAGGGCCGCCACTAGACATAGCCACGGCCGTGAATTGCCAATTTCGATTCATGAACCGGCGATTTCGGTTCGTGGCCATGCTTGAACCGGAATCGACCCTTGAAGGGACGATCCCGGTTCCCGTTCGGAACCGTCGGTTCCGGCCGCTCAAGGGCGATTCCGGTTTCGAATTTTAAATTTAATTTAAATAATAAATTATGAAATAAAAATAATTATAAATTATAAATTATAAATTATAAATTATAATCAAATAGTACATTGTAATCAAATTAATGAGGAAAAAAAAAGGGAGAGGGAAAGGACTTAAACTTAATAAATTATCATTAACGCCTACATATTTTCTTGCGAGATAGAAAAATCAAAGCTCATGTAGTTCTTTTACCTTTGATAACCCCAACTTACCTCATTTGTCAATCGTCGCTACCCATTGTGGTACCTATGGTGGTGGTATCTCCACTATCATCATTGAAAAATTCGTCGTCTCGATCCAGCTCTTGTTGTCGAAATTTAGCCTTTATCCAATCATCGACACAAGCTTGAGCCTCCATAGCATCCGTATTTAGTCTTAAACGGAGATTGTCCAAAATTAATCCTCTAGCGCTAAATGCTTATTCAACTACAACTGTTGAAGAAGGGGTTGCTAACATATGTCTTACGATGAGAGCGAGGACTAGGAATTGGATTAAATGAGTCTTCCACCACTCCAGAATTTTGAAATCTATGTTGTATACGGAATCACGGAACTAAAAATCAATGGTTAAATAGTTTTCTAATTCGAAAATATTACATGTTGCTCCCTTTTGTCTTTTTTGCTTACTAATGAGCAAATTGTACTCTCTACTAAGTCTACCACTTTCTTCCCTTTGTGAGGCACTAGGTTGAGAAGATCTACTATTATCTAAATCATATCTACTACAAAATTCATTATATAATACTACTATAGCGTGTTTAATCTCTCCTTGTGTAGTTCTAATATCTCTTGTTTCTTTCAAATGTAAACAATCATAATAATAATCCTTTAGATAATCATACAAACCATCTAATTTAGTATGTGGATCGAAAACAATAGCAAGCAAATAAATAAGAGGAATGTAGGCATAATAATGCAGCCATTTTGCTTTCATTGTTATAATAGTTGGAGATAATTGAGCATCTTTTTCATATTTATAACAAATACTAGCAATGTTAACATACTCTATTAAAAATAAATGCATAGTAGGATAATAAATACTAGATAAAGTATAAGTTGCATCATTAAAAACTTTCAAAAAATCTAAATTTTCTTTGTAAACAACCCAATCTTGCGGGAGTAAACTAATTTCGAAACATTATTTGAAATAAACGCACATAATAAATCTTTATAAGCAAAATATTGATGAAACAACTCGTAGGTAAAATTTCAACGAGTCGAAGCATTTTTTGGAAAATCTTTTTGAATTTTGTCCATGTGATTTACAAAATTTGCCACATTCTTTCATAACTTGAGGACGACTCCATAAAAATTTAATTCTTCTCTTTATTGGGGTGAGAAAAGCCTCAAAGTTAGGTGAACCATCTTGTACACATAAATTTAAAACATGGCAAGACATCTAATGTGAAAAAATTGTCCGCCAAAAGATGCTTTACAAATATTTTGTACACATAAATTTTAAAACATGGCAAGCACATCTAATTTGACGCAACATTATCAAAATCAACTAAAAAAGCTTTATTAATCAAATTATATTCTTCTAAAACTTGCATAATGATTCTATAAATATTATTGGCCATATGTCTTTCATCAAACACTAGAAATGCAAGTAGTCTTTTTGAATATTCCAATCGTCACCTATCCAATGACATGTAATACCCATATAAGAATGAATTTGCTTGAGGATCACTTCAAATATCGCTACCTATATGCACATGTCCATTGAAATCCATAAAAAAGTTTTGCAAAGATGAGCATCCAAAGATGAGCGTCGTGGGTATGCTATGAAGTATCCAGATAGCTGTGAGCAATGAAGTTGAGCACACCTTCATTGAGCAATCAAAGATGAGCACTGTGAGATGATGCAATATAATTTGTCGCAATTCATGTTGGGTTTTAAACTATTTTGTCAAGGTTATATTAGAAAATATATGTCAACTTTCTGATCATGTGTTTCTTCAGAGCTTGTCAAATCCTGTTGTTTACTTTAAGGTCCAGCTTACTCGGCACATGGTTATAGACTTTGGAAGAAAGTTGAACCTGTCATATGCAAGAGGGATGGTGCAGGTTGGGGGGAGTGATGAAGCATATTTATGTTGATTAGAAACTTCCCTACAAGAAAATATTATTAGGGATATATATAAGGGATATTATTTGATAGTCTGCTCTTCTAGAAGATATCTAATTTCCTTGCCTATGGATATCATTCGGGTATAAATATCCTCCTCTAATGTGTAAAGCTAAGCGAATTGAACAAAGAAGTGGGACTCATTTGTTTCATGAAAAATAAATAATTTAAAAAATATTTTTCTAAAACGATTACTTATATCACTTATTAAAATGAATGACCAATAAATATTTTTATTGCCTAAGAAAATGTTTAGACACAAATTGTTATTGGTAATGAAATCATTGTTTGTCGGCTAATTATTTTAAGCGATACAAAAGATCATTTTTTGGAAAACATTTTTCAAATCACTCATTTTTCGCGAAACAAACGTAATCGGAGTCTTTATTAATTTTCTCTTCCTTTCTCTTGAAGATCCTAAAATAATTAAAGCATATCTAACAAAGCCTCACTTTTGAGTTTTGACAACTTGAATAGATAATGCTCGAGTGGTGGAGGTCAAATATATCTGATTTGCGAGCTTGAATGGACAGGAGAATTTTCTTTCATTTTCACGTACTACCGGTCCACCCCGCCATTCACGCGTTGCACATAAGAGAGGGGGCAGAAGTCAGAGCTTTGGTTCTTTGAGACATCAGGCTGACGCCATAGGGCCGGCACGCAAAGGGCCACAGAAAACAAGCCACCGCCCACGTGATTTTGGGCCCATGCCATATGCCATTCTCCATTTATAATGTTGTTTCCGTTTCTTCTAACAATGAAATCTTCAAGAGTTTTCACGCAGCCGACTCTTTGTTTTAATCCCCAAGTTCATAGAGGTTCAGATAATTGTCGGATCACGCGTGTGTGGAGAAGTTTCTTCAAGAGAATGCACAAATAGGATGATTCGACCGAGGTCTTCAATGAAAGAGTCGAGCGATCATTCTTTCTTATTTACAATCACATTATGTCGTGTCACGAAGAATCTTTTAACTAAATCGATAAATATCGTCCCCATTCTGCAAAATTGTCACCTCAATTTCGTTTTCCATGAGAAAGGTTAGTGCATTTCTTCAGCTACTAATTAGCTATTAACTTTTTCTATAGATAAATAGAGAAGATTTTCAATAAGACTCACAGATTTGAAGAGCATGGCTGACCTAGTGAAAATTGTCCATGATTTGCAAGGATTCTCGTCGATAATTCCCAGGAGGCATGACCGAAGTCAACGACATTTACATTCCAATTTTGGGAAATGTTTAAGTATTCGTTCTTAATTTGTTTTCTCTTAAAAATTCCACAAGATGTTTCGATTCACTTATCTCAGTGCCAACAATTTAACATGTTTCCTTTTTACGATGAATTCTTGGAATATTCGCCCAAATGTTAGAGAAACCCGCTCAGTTTTACTAGTGATTGAAGTAGTGTTTAATTTCAGTAGGATAATTTCTCTATATTTATTTGAAAGTCCATCAGATTTCACGTGAATGATAACTTCTTGTACACCTAAAAGGTCTTGGAAGATATTAAGGTTTATCATCCCCATTAACCTGATAGAATTTACTAGTATTAATCCAGATCCCAGTAGCTTTAAACAAAAAATCCTGTGCTCCGTCAATTAACATGTTAAGGATAGAAGTTTCTCAAAGCAAATGCTAACCACAAAATTGATGATGAGGATTCTTGGAATCTAGATTAACGAAGAGAAAATATATCATTAAAAAAGTAATTTTTCAGCATAATCATGATTTCAGAAGGTAGTTAGTGATAATTATTGAAAGAATGGTGAAGCGGAAAATTTTTACTATTTTTCCTATAATTTCACGAAAATTAGATAATTTGAAAAAAAAATTCAAAAATAATTACTTGTCTCGCTTTAAATAATTAGTCAATGAAAAATATTTTTACTATAGACAATAATTTATATCTTAATATTTTCGTGGACAATAAAAATATTTCTTGTTTATTTATTGTTTTAGAGATACAATCAATCATTTTTAGGAAAGATTTTGAAATCATTTTAGCGAAATAGACTACGCTTGAAATTGAAAAAAGAAAATTAATTTTCAAATTGCAAGTCAAGAATTGATGGCGGACGTGGGGCCGCCAATTTCCTTGAAGTTTGGTACTTAATTTTTAAGTTTTAAGTTCAACTTTTCCTTCTTCTTTTTTTGTTTTCTACTCAAACAGCTTCAATTCATTTCCTATAAAATAAACCAAACTAACACTTACTTTTCTTTTTCTTTTGTACTAGCAAAAAAGACACTCCCTTGTGCGAGTATAAAAATAAAAGATAAAAGAATACAAATAAGAGATCTATGAGATAATTTCATTATTAGTGCGGGTTCGTTTAGGTTACATTCCAAAAAAAGTAGTTTTACTGAGTTCCTACCGTGGATGCCATTAAAATTCTTTTCTAACGTTTGAGGGTGAACGTAGCCATAGATGATAATAGATTCATTTAAATTATAGATAAATGATTAGGTCTTTAACTTTTCACATGTCAAACTTTTTTGATCACATAACTTACTAACGGATACCGGAAGTCAAACCCCTCACGGAGTTGTCTATCTCAAATTGTATTGGTTTATAAGGCTCCGTTTGTTTCGCGGACAATATAACATTCTTCAAGAACATTTTCTAGAAAAAATAATTTTGAAGAAAATGACAATACTTTCAAGTGTTTGGCTGAGATCCGAAAATGAACTCAAAGATATTTTTCGTAATTTGGTAAGGAAAATCTCATTTGATTTTCTGCATCGTCAACTCATAGTTTAGTTAGAAATACCCGACGCGGACTCGATCGCCATACATGATACGATCGCGATCACTTGGACAATTTTTATGAATTATCTTTTATTTTTTTAATAATTTTTAATATTCTAAATTTTTTCTTTTCTTTTTTCCTCTACGCGACCAGCCATGCAAAGGGAAAAAATACTGAAAAAATAAAATATTATTAAAGAATCACAAAGAAAAAGAAAAGGAAAATATTGAAAAATTCATAAAGTAAAATAAAAAGAAAAGAAAAGTGAAAGAGTGCATGGACGAATAATGAGGGAAAATGATTTCTCACTTTTGAAAGTATTTTTTTATTGATGAAAAATATTTTCCTTGGCTAGTTTATTTTTTGTGAACCAAAACACTAGAGAAAGATGAGACCGATGGAAACTACAGAATTTTTTTTTTGAAAATCCATCTACATCACTAGCCTCCGAGTCCATGTTGGCTCAGTGAATACCTACTCGAGAACTTCCCGATTTTTTTTGTTTTCCGAAAGTTGTTTTCCATGAAGGGTATGTTTGTTTCACAAAAAATGTGATGTTTTTGGAAAATATTTTCCAAGAAAATGACAATATTTTTTGGTGTTCACTAAAAACGAAAATGAATTGGAAAATATTTCCTCCGGTATGGTATGAAAAATCATTCCTCCGTGGACTCCTTTATTTTTTAGTTTTATTTCTTCTTTTACTTTTCTTTTTTTGTTTTATTTTTGGAAAACTCCAAAAATTTTTATTATTTATAATATTTATTATTTATCTTTTTATGTAATTTTTGTCTTTCTTTTTTCTTTGTCCTTCTTCTTCTCTCGGTCGCCAACCACGGCAACGACCGATGACCGTCCTTAGGAGGGTGATGAGCTTGCCCAAGGTCGGTGAGGCTCAAAATTGCCGGACTCATTCGACCTTGTCAACTTATGGCGAGCTCATCGCTCGTCTAAGACCAATCACCGACGACCGGCTGAAGGAGAAAAAAATAAGAAAAAATTAAAATTTCATTTTTATAAAGAAAATTAATGATAAAAAATAAAAAATAATTAAAAATAATTAAACAGAGTGCATAGAGGAGACATGCTTGGTTTGGGTGAAAGAAAGAGGAGGAAAAATGATTCTTCTTTTGGGATAAGATATATTTTCTCCACTTTTCATGGTGCTTTTTTTTTCTATTTAATGAAAAATGA
Source organism: Rhodamnia rubescens (assembly GCA_021437795.1). Classification (NCBI taxonomy): domain Eukaryota; kingdom Viridiplantae; phylum Streptophyta; class Magnoliopsida; order Myrtales; family Myrtaceae; genus Rhodamnia; species Rhodamnia rubescens. The sequence goes on along the minus strand of JAILYA010000032.1, from coordinate 471,105 downwards.
TTCCTTTGACTAGTTTTTTTTTCATTAACCGAACTTCGGAATGCAGAAAATATTTTCGGAAGTTGTTTTCCTTGAAACGAATGGACTCTAAGGACCTATTTGCTAATAATTTTGTTCCTGGGAACAATTTGGAGTAGAAATAAATTTTTTAAAAAAATTTTAGTCCTCGAAACAAAGAAGCAGATTTTTTTTTTCTTGTTATTTATGTTTCAAATCTGTTCCCCGATGACTGATCGGCTTTGGGAATAGAAAAATTAACTAACGCTACCAAATAAATTTCTGTTCTTTTTCTATTCCTAGGATCAAAAGAATAGGGATTAAAAAGAGAGGAGCGTTACCAAATAGGCCTAAGTCACACACGCTTGACTTTTATTTTGACTAGGTGATTATACGTCTAGCGATCGGGATAGACTCACCTTAAGCCCGTTCCTGACCGGTCGGCTCTAATTGTGAAATGGGTTCATTTAACCACTTCACATCCATTTTGGGCTTGGTGTACACTCATGGGCCCATGTTTTTGCCAAGTGTTTTTTTAATAAAACAATTATTGTAATTTTCCAATCATGGATCGATCCGACAAGGATATCTTGGCTTGATCATAAGCATGGATCCATGATCAAAACGTGACATGACGATGTATATTTGCAACGTGGCATACGGGACGATGTATATTTGCAACGTGGCATACGGACTATGTAGCACGGACACACCCTCAAAGACAATTTTCGCATGTCGAGACACGTGCCGGTGTCGGACACTCGTCCGACACGCTGGGACATGGCCGGACATATGGTCAACATGGCAAATCATGGCATACGGATGCGATGTTAAGATGATGGCCAACATGGCAAGACGTACATGCAGCATAACATGGCAAATATAGATCTTGCCATGACAATATATACTATGTAACATCACATGAAAAATCGAACAAAAAAACATATTGACGGAATTTACATGACATGGCAATATTCATATGTAATATTACATGGCAAATCAAATTCAAGTATGACAATTCAATGATATGACATGGCAATATTCACATCCAATAGACATAGCAAATCGAAAACATAATGAGCAAACGTATGAGGTTGCCATTTACACTATATTTTTTTTTTTTGGGGTCCCATTTATACTATATGAGGAGTCTAATTTGTTCAATTTGCGGCTTTACACAGACAAGGGAACATTTATATATAAATAAACATTTTCCTTTCGGCCAGGACACAATAGAATCATAAAAAGGAGCGTATTTTATTGCAGCAGTTCAGTATATCTACCACCTTTTTTTTTTTGGTCGAACAATATATCTACCACCTTATATTCCCTCAAATTGCACATTCTTTTTATAGTATTACCAACAACAAGATGCATTCTATTTCTACCCATATTCAGTAAGATCAGCATAACTCTTTGAATTCATCAGCGTGATGACTTAATTTCATATTCTATGGTTGAAAAGAGAGTGATTTGACCGACTAATGAACTTAAATCGTTGGACAATATAGAAATTGTTTGCAAGAGATTCATGAGATAATCTTATTATTATGTCATCCGAAAAAATTACTAAAGTGGGAGATTAACCATGGTTGTAAATGATAAAGATTTACTTTAAAATATAGAGAGATTATAAGGTCTTTAATTTGTCACATGCTATACTTTTTCACCACATATGTCGGACTTGACTATCTTTCTATTACGTGATTGAATGTCGTGCGATCCAACACTCATTGGAGGCCATCCATGACTGGTCCAGGTCCAGTCTAGGTGTGAAGTGGGTTCTTCTAAGTACTTCAATTGCTTCTTGGGCTTGATCTCCTCTCATGGCCCATCTAGATTTTGCCATGTATACTTTTGTCAGGTATGGGATTTATTATATGCGTTAGACCCATGCTATCATGCACAATGATCAAGTCTCCATTTTCTTCTTAATTTTTTTCCTTATCTAAAAAATAAAAAAAATATATTTATCCATGAGAGAAAATTAAACTTAATAACACCCCCAATCATGGCAAGTAATAAATATTTTTTTCAGAGTGTAACACCATTATTTAAAATTTTTCATTAGTCAGATTAATTTCTATAAACCAGACATTTGAAAATGTGCTGAAATAAAGTAAGTTAAACAATCAAAATTGACTTCTTTCATTTTGAAGAACATTAAAATTGAGAATTTTGATGCATTTCTCATGAACACTGTATTGCCCAAAAATAAAAATCTTAAGTAACTTGACGTATAAAATCGATAACATAATAATAATGAATGTCGTGTTATTAAAATGTAAAGGATGTAGCAATAAGGCAGGTCAAAAAAATTTCAATACGACCGGTCATATGAGTAACCTATAGAGACCTATTTTTCAATTTGGGGTAATCAAGTAGTTATGGAAACCGAATTTGCAATATCTCGACAAACTATATGTTTTTCTATTTCTCCAACCATGCAATCAAATCAAGAAACATATATTTTTTTACATATATTATTGCTTCGTGTTGGATTTTATGGGGTGTACGGTAAGTACTGTGGTCCGCCTATGTAGAGCTACCACACCCCACGTCAACTATTGAAAAGACATCATTGAAACGATGTCTTTTCGTTGATACATGCCCCCTCTCTCTGTCGTTTCAAGTGATGAGGAACAAGAAAGAACGAGAGATGATGACGATATCTCTTCTTTCTCCTCTCCGGAACGTCAAACGGGCGACGGATTCTCTCGTTGCATTATAGACACTTAATCAGTGAAAAAGAGGTACGTTCGTTCTATGATATATTTCTCCGATCGGTGATTCAAGACGATCCTAGGGCTTGTTGATTTAGAGTAATTCCACTGCGTATGTTTGTGGGATTCGTTCCGTTCATTGGTCTCCGAGCAATCGTTCTTGTTTCTTGATCTTTTCGTGTTTTGTCGTCGATTTGAGCGCGAAAAATCCATTTTTCGAGTTTAATGTTCATGTTTCTTTCATGATGTTCTGTTGGTCAAAAATAATTTTTTAACACATAATTGGAACGGGCTCGATGAGACGATCATTTCGAGCGGTCGCACGTCGCGAGGCGACTCCGAGAGTGCCCGCACGCGCCGCCGCGGTACGGGGCCAAAGGAACGACCACGAAACGTCGCCTTTTTCGTAAAATTTCGTTCAACCAAAATTATTTTTAAATATAACATCAAGTTCGTATCGTCGATATGAGCGTTTTGAGGGGTGGCTAGTCGGCGAAGGTATCCGGACGGAGCCGCACGCTCCGACACGCACCGAGGTGGGGCGGCTAGCGCGTGGCCTTCACGCACCACACCCGCACGATGCGTGCAGTGTGGCTAAACGGGCTCCGAGCTATCCCAACCCCGTTTTAATTATTCTAGAACCGGTTTAGCTGTATCCCAAACTCGGTTTAGGTATTTCAAATCCGATTCGGGGCTATTCGACCCGGTCATCCGTTGACCGTTGACCGATCGGACCAACTTTCCGAAAATTGTAATTTAGTCCCCGATTTTTTTTTTCTGAAAATTACAATTTGATCCTTAAATTTTCATAAAAATTCCAATTTGGCCCCCAAAATTTTGAAAATTTCAATTTGGTCCTCATACTTTCTCAAAAATACAATTGAGTCCCTGAATTTTTTGGAAATTGCAGTTCGGTCCTCGAGTTTTGAGAAATTACACGTTGACCTCATTGATCGACCGTTGACTAGTCAAAGCAAAAACTTTGACCGGCTCGTGTGGATGCATATGAGCTCCGTTTGGGGCATATGAGGTACCATTGCATTCGTCTCAAAATTATCTTCGATTTGATATATTATTTGGACATATTTTCTGAATATGAAATTATTAAAATGCTTATGAAACGCCATGATGCATGTTTTTTTTTGGTGATTTTTGTGTTAAAAAAAAATGGATGATGGCTTAGATGTAGATAGCCATATTGTGTAGAGCATATTTTTGTTGATTGCATGTATAATCTTTAAGGTACTTGCTATTTGTATCTTGTAATATGTATATGATTTGATGCGTAGATTGTTTGTATATTAGTTCAAATCATATTATGTCATGTTATGATTACAAGATATAGGGATCATAATATGAATTGTGATCTTTATTCGAGTAGGGAGTTCTATAATGTTTTAGTAACTTTAGTGAACTCAATTTTTACATAAATGATTATGTTAATGATAATTTCAAGTGAAGATTCTTAGACGATGATTGGGAACATAGTGAACTTTTGAATCGAGACCTTATGTGAAATTATTCATTAATATAATTAGTTAGTGTAAAATAAATGCATAAATTTTAGGCATTAATAGTTCGTGAATACATGTATATAGAACTTTGTATTCGAGATACAATGGCCATAGTATTTTAGAATATCGTAGCTGAGAGAAACAAAGGAGAAATTAGATGGCAAAAATTATGAAAACTGGAATAGGATCCGAGTATGTGCTAGAAGAGCTAAGTTTCCTTTGTAGTTAATCCATTCGGATATATGTGATTCAATGAATGTGAAAGTAAGACGTGGGGCTGTTTATTTCATCACATTTATAAATGATTACACTGGATTCGGGCATGTAATTTTTTGATTTCTCATAAATCCGAGGCATGAGTTGCTTTGAGAATTTTTTTTTTTGAGTTTTTAGAAAATCAATTTAAAAAACAAATCGATCGAGGTCGAGAAAATATATCCGATCGGTTTAGATGTTTGTATGATGAAAAAGGAATAGAAAGACAATTAACTATTCCAACGATTTTTCAACAAAATAGAGTTGCGAGAGAGAAGAAACGGGTCTCAATGAAAATGGTTGAGTTTATGATGGCACATGCTAAATCGCTTATCACCTTTTGGGGTGATGTTTTGTTGTTCTTTGTCTAGATACTTAATCATATGCCTTCTAAATCAGTTACTTCTACTTCATATGAGTTGTGGATAGGTCAATAATAAGATTTAAGTTTTCTTATACCTTGAAAATCTGCTGCCTTTACTCATAAATTCTTCTACATGTATGGAAAATTGGGCCATAGAGACAAAAGGAGTATTTTCATGATATACTAAGTGCACTCAAAAGGGAACGTGTTATAGGTGAGCAAGAAACTGAAAGTGTAACCGAATATAAATCACAAAATTTCACATTCTTAGAGAATGAATTTTCAAATAAATGGGAGATAAGTGAAAAACTATTCTCTATTTCAAATCTTGAATAGTGGTAATGATTTTACTATAGCATCTCATCCAAGTAGGAGTAATGTGAGAAGTGGGGAATTTGTTTCGAACCAATCTTAATTGCAATCACTTGATGTAAAGATGTCGTCATTATCCGATCCGAGTGGGAGCATAAATGGAGAATGATGTACTAAGTGTACGGTCTCTAATTTGGCCAACAAGTCGTAAAAGCTTTCTCCATTGACTCGTCGACGTGTAGACATTGAAAGTAAAGCTTTTATGGTTGTTCCACAAGAAGAGAATGAGACAAGAAATGTAAATGAGGCTCTAATTTGCCATGATAAGGAAAGTGGATATAAGCAATGGGAAAAGAGATGAAGTCAATAGGATCAAATCAATTTTAGAAATTAATTAATCTTCTGCGTAGACGCAAAGCTATTGGGAGCAAGTGTGTTCTCAAAATAAAGCCTAAAACCGATGGCTCGATTGAGAGATATAAAGCTCGCCTTGTGGTGAAATGATATAATTAATTCACCTTATTCGATAGTGATTAGTATGGATATTGAATTACATCAAATGGATGTAAAGATTGCTATTCTCAATGAAGAATTAGTAAAAGAAATCTATGTGAAATAACTTATTGGGTTTGTTCTGAAGGCCAAGAACAAAACGTACATTGACTTTTGAGATTGATATATGGCCTCAAGTATTCTTCGAGATAATGATATATATTTTTTCGTAATGCCATGTTGGCATATGATTTTGTAATAACCGATGAGAATCATTGCGTATATATCAAAAGATCCAAACATCAATGTGTGATCTTATCATTATATGTTAATGATATACTAATTGCTAGGAGTAATATGAAATTTGCTAATACGATGAAGAATTGGTTATGCTCCAATTTTGAGATAAAAGATATGGGTGAATCTGCATACATTCTTGAAATTAAGGTTTCCAAATATTGTTCAAAGAGATTGTGATCTCTTTCACAAGAGACTTATATAGTTGAAGTTCTTGAATGTTTTGTGTGCAAAAATTGTAAACCCAAAATACTTCTATTGCAATAGATAAAAGTTTGAGTTGTAAAATGTATCTTGAGACTCCATAAGCAAATAAAGAAATGAAAAATGTTCCATATGCTAGTGATATTGAAAGCTTAATGTACTCTCCGAAGTGTACTATACCTAATATTTATTATACGGTTGGAATGGTAAGTGTATCGGGTTCAATCTAGGTCAAGCACTTTGGATTGCCGTCAAGAGATTCTCCATATATTTGAAAAGTACTACTGATTTTTGCTAAGTTATCAAGGTAATGATTTGCGCCTTGAAAGCTATACTTGATGTTGATCGAGAATGAGATTTAGATGAGAGAAATTCTACCTTTGAATTTGCATTCTTTCTTAGTGATAGCGCAATATCATGGTGTAGTAAGAAGCAAACGTATATGGCCTTATCCACGATGGAAGGCGATCTCATGGTGTTATCGGCGACGTACAAGGAGTGTTTGGCTTAAGAAATTGGATCAATAAGATGTTATTGATGATCCACTATAACACCAAACATATATACACAAAGAATGACTTTGTGAAAGACATGGTTGTACGAAAAGATGTGAACGCTCGAGTACATATCTACGTATAGAATGATAGCGAGATCCTATGACGAAGTGAATTCCTAGAGATATTTTCCTAAGTCATGTGTTGACAAATGAATTAGTTCCCTACATTGAAATTTACGGAAGTGCATAGAAGTTAAAGTCTTGGATATTTATATTTTTCAAAATTCACAAGTTAATGATACTTGTTATCATTATTGATGCCTATGAGCTTGTATGACATTTATGCATATTAAAGCTTAGTGCATTATGTTGATAAGGTATATCGGACGGATGAGATATTAGCCCACTTACACGGGTAATCGTTTTTATTTCTTTGCGTGACAAATAGAGATGAGACGATTTCAAGCTTATTATCTAGGTGATAATAGAGAGCTCAAGCTTGAAATTTTGATGTTGCCTTAACGAAGTGTTAAGATGGGGTCATAAAGTTTATTATGTCCGAAAGTGAAATAGCCCACGTATTTCACTTTATCCGTCTTTAATGCCGGATGTTAGTTCCAAGGATTCTTTTAAAGAGAGTAGATTTGTGAATTCAAGCTAGATATTGAGTATGTCCGAGCTATCATATGTACGGTATTAAGTGAAAAGACATATGCTCCATAGGAAAGAAGAGAATACCGTAATACGTACTTCATATTATATATGCATGAGCCGACCAAGAAGAGTTTGGCAAGAGTTTTGATCTCAAATCTATATCCGTGTGAGATTCTTGAGGATAAAAGTTCCTCAATTTAGTCCCCTCACGACTTTCACTTATTCTCAAGATTTCTTTTCGGTGTTTGCTATCTTAGAGTATTGTCAATGGTCATAAGATTGATTCGATTTAATGGGACATTTCTAGAAAAACGAGCTAGATTGAGATTGAGAGGTTTAAGGGAAGAGGAAGATCAATTTATTTTGATGTCACATTCAATCTTTGTATTTACAGTTCGACAAATTATGATTATTTAAGTTTAATCATGATTGTGAATACAATGTATTGTATTTGAGTACTCAAAGAGATCGAGAGAGATATGATGTAAATGTGACTGATTGATTTAAGGTGCTGCATCTTGGATCTATTCCGAATTAATATGCCCATTTTTTAGCCGCTATATACTCCCAATGGATATATGGCAACGAGCTCTAGCGATATCTTTGGTTGCGCAGATTATTTGTTGATATGAACTTTGCAAAAAAAAGAGAGAGTTATGTTTAACCCTTGGTGGGTGAGTGAGAGTCATTGATCCTTCGTGGGCGAGTGAGAGTTATGGATAGCCCATCATAGGCGAGTATGAGATGTTGGATTTTGTGGGGTGTACGGTAAAGTACCGTGGTTCGCCCATGTAGGCTACCACACCCCACGTCAACTGTTGAAAAGGTATCATTGAAACGACGTCTTTACGTTGATACATATGTCCCCCTCTCTGTCAATTTCAAGTAATGAGAAATAAGAAAGAACAGAGACGACAACGATATGTCTTCCTTCTCCTCTTCGGAACGTCAAATGGACGACGGATTGTCTCGCCGCATTGTAGACACTTAATCCGTGAAAACGAGGTATGTCCGTTTTGTGATGTATTTCTCCGATCGGTGATTCAAGACGATCTTAGGGCTTGTTGATTTAGAGTAATTCCGCTATGTATGTTTGTGGAATTCGTTCCCTTCACTTTGTCTTAGCAAATAGACTGTTAATTTTCTTTAAATAAATAAATTGAATTTGAGTAGTGACAAGCTGCGAATTCTGTTAAGAAAATGTATTATAACAATTTAAATTTTCAGGAGAGATCACTTGACCTTGCACGTCGCACGTCCTCCCTAAGTATACTTAGTTCGAAAGCTCTTTAAACCTTTTCTACTAAGCTTGCCAAATGGAAGCAAACGCGTTGAGGGACACGCTTCTCATTTGGCCGCAGAGAATTTGCCAAAAGACAATGAAATGAGAGGCCATAAATTAGTTGCAAGAGGAAATAAAGAGCTACGGTAATAAGATATCCAGTGAAAACCTAATCAAACACAATGAAATATTTTTAATGTTTTGAATCCGAAGAAGCAGACATTTAATTGTTTAATACTCCGTATCTAGCAAAAATAGTGAATTATCAATTATCTAAACGAAAAATGTTCAAATTATTAATTATGATATTCAGTGTAAGATTGCTTTATATGCGATGCTTTAGAGAGTCTAATTTTGATTTCACGTCATTCATGCACTGATGTATGAAAAGTAAATGTACAAAATCGGGGATAAAAGTATTAGAAAAGTTCTAAATCTATTGTATTTATTCCAATTTAGTCATAAATTTTTTAATTATGCCAATTAGTCATAAACCTTTCGACTTAGAGCTAATTCAATCCTTCCGACTAATTTTGGCTAGATATTGTTGACGTGGATGCCGACCGGCCTACATGATATAGCCAAGTGAACATTTTTAATATTATTTTAGCAATTTTTGATTTTTAATTAATTAATTATCTTTGGTTTTTTTCCCTTTTTTTTTCGTCTTTTTCCCTCCTCTTTCCTTCTATGGCCGGCACAACCATGAACAGGGAGGGCTAACCTTGTCGGGCGTCACCCTGGCACAAGCAATGCCGAATGAGGCTCCCCTAGCTCGAATGAGGATTAGCCTGGCCCAAGCAAGGGCGGGTCGCCTATGCAAGGGATTTGGCGAGGTCGACCTCGCCCGGGCAACCATGGGCCTCGCCAAAGATTTGTCCTCGCCTTGATGAGGCCGACCCTTGCCTCCACAGGCAAGGTTCACCCTTGTTCGATCTGTTCTCGCCATGCATGGTCGTACCGCCCATTAGATAAAAGATGAGAAAAGAAAATGATAGAAAAGAAATAAAAGAAAACAAGAAAGAGAAAAATTCAAGAAAAATTATTAAAATATTATTTAAAAAAATACCCACTTTAGCCTTCACTAATATTTTGTTAAAATTAGTCAAAAGGATTGACTTAGTTCCGTTAAGATTATCATGCCACGTACATGTCACTAATATTCTGCTAAAATTGTCATGCCACATATATGTTACTAATATTTTGTTAAAATTATTCGAAATGATTGACTTGATTCTAGATTCAATTTAAAATTAAATAGATATCAATATAATAGATTCCGGACTTTTTGCGATATTTTTCCACGAAATCGGTGTTGAGAATCGAGGCACCGATGCGGCGCCCCGGTCTGGAATGGGGTGTTACAGTCTCCTCTAGTCTTCACTACGACGCCGTTTCGGTCCGGTGACTCGCTCCACACTCAGTCAAATCTTCTTTTGAACGCTGAAAGCGCCGAGATTCTCCAACTCGGTGACCTCATCCCCGAACTCAGCCCACCGTAACCAGTCCTTTCTCTCTTTTACTCTTTGCAGCTCATTCTACTTTACACTCCTGCGAGAGAGAGAGAGAGAGAGAGAGAGAGAGAGAAAAAGGGGCGAGAATACGAAAAAGGCGAGGGAACAATCGAACGTGATCTCCATTTTCCACCTCCAAGAACAGCTGGATCGATCGAGAGCTGAAGAGAGACAGAGAGAGAGAGAGAGTGGAAGAGAGATTCTAGGTTTTGCGGCTACTGTGATCGGCGATTGTGTGATGGCGAGTCCTCAATCAGGGCGATTCGCCGTGATTCCTGCTTCTTCTGGGAGAGTCGCTCCCCTGACGCCCAGTTCTAGGGCTCTGCAGAGCCCTCTTAGCGACGAGGCCATTTGGAGGCGCCTCAAGGATGCTGGGTTCGATGAGGAGTCGATCAAACGGAGAGACAAGGCTGCGCTGATTGCGTATATTGCGAAGCTTGAGGCTGAGGTCCTTTCCTTTTTGTTCGGCCTGCATTAGTCAATGTCTTGCGGAGTATTCCTTTTTCTGTGATTCCTGTTGGGTTCGGTTTTGGTATTCAGCTTTGTGCCTTTTTCTGTTGCTGCGCTTATCTTGCTACATTTATGTTGGTATGTGAGGAAATCTTTTGTTTTTTTTTTTTTTTTTTGGGGGCAAACACTGGATTGATTTTACCTAGGGATGTTGGGGGCAGTGGTTTTGATTTCCAGTTTTTGCATTTGCTTTGGCATTCAGATGTTGAGTGAAACATGCTGAGAATGAGAATGTAAACCTATCTGGCTTACTTTTCATGATCTGATGACATTGTGGCAGCAAAGTGTTCATGGTTCATTTCTTGGATATGGATGTTTTTAGGCACAGGCTAGTTGTTATCAACAGTATTAATATGTTACACACCACGTGGACTGCATATGCTATTCAAATGATCTTGCAAGTCAAAAGTTGTTAACTTATGCACCCTGTGGGATTTATCATGCTTCTCATTTGAAGAAGAAATGCCATTTTCTCTATGTAATCTCACTTTATTGAGTTATGATGTTATTATGCCGGGGTAATTTGGTGATAGAACTACCCCATTCATTGAATTGGTAGATATCAATGGGATAGGCTGGGGAAAGGATGTGCATTAACTCCACATAAAGGACGGAATTTGCTGTATATTGTTCAATATCTCGGCTGTGGGGTTTCCATTTTTTGTGAGTTGCACACTAGCTCATCAGTTGGTTTCCCTCACAATTCAAAATTTCTGACAACTTAAGGGGAAAACAAAAGAGATATACAAATATAATAATGTAAGGCACTGTTATCTTATGCTAATTTTTGTCATCACTTACCATCCCTTTATTATCCTACCTATGAGACACAAGAAATCGGGGTATGTGCAGTTGAAAGGTGGATCTGGATTACTCTGTTTTATTCCTGCTTCACTCCTTGCAAGATATGTGCAATATATCTGGAATCAGAATATTCTCCGAGCATTTCTTGATGGATTTCTAGATCATGTGGCTGTATAGTTCTTGTGAACTACAATCACCTTTTTGTCCTTCCATTACTGATGTATTACTGAGTACTGATATTCTAATAGCTGCATTGGGTGTTGCTGACATTTTAATGCTTTGTGTCTATTCTCTTTTGGTGTATTACAACATCTTGTTTTGCTATGTCTGATCTTTATGAACTGCGTGTAGATTTTTGACCATCAACATCACATGGGCCTCCTTATACTGGAGCAAAAGGAGCTTACTTCCAAATACGAGCAAGCTAAAACCTCTGCTGAGGCTGTTGAGTTAAAATACAAACGTAACCAAGCAGCTCATGTATCTGTTCAGGCTGAATCTAGGAAGAGAGAAGAGGTACTAAGGAAGTCTCTAGGAGTTGAGAAAGAGTGTATAGCAAGTGTAAGTTTAATCACTAAGTTTGCTGAAGTCTCTGGGAGCTTTGTTTGTACTTTTGTCATGTTTGAGCATAGATTTTTTTTTTTTTTTAAATGAATAATTGCAGCTCGAGAAGGCCTTGCGCGAGATGCGTGCTGAATCTGCTGAAACGAAAGTTGCTGCTGCAAATAAGTTGTCTGAAGCTCACTCTATGGTAGAGAATGCTCAACAGAAGTTTACTGTAGCTGAAACAAAGCTTCAGGCAGCAGAATCTTTACAGACTGAGGCTAACCGGTATCATAGACTTGCTGAAAGGAAGCTGCAAGAAGTGGGGGCACGGGAAGATGACCTGAGAAGGCGCATTCTATCTTTCAAGTCTGAGTACGGTTACTTGCTTATTGGTCAATGGGACTTCAGTAGTTCCTATACAATGCTTACGGATATTCTGATTGAACTCCAAATGACATTTGCATTCTCTTGGCCTCTTCTTCTTTTTCTTCTTCTTCTTTTATTTTGGTAAATTGTGGGGGGCGTTTGCATTCCACATGCAATGTGAGTAGAAAATGATTTGTATTGATTAAGTAATTAGGAAAATGATCTTCCATTTAATTAGACTATGTACACCTACTATGTATCAACAGAATTATTGCAGCCTAGTGATGGAAATTTCAGGGGTCATAAAGAGAGTTAGCCACTACTAGTTTTTGCTGCCATGGCGAAATATGCTGCTTTGGGTCTGTTTTGATGTGTTATCCTAATCTACGGTTGTTTCAACCTGTTCTTTTAACCAATAATAGGTTACAAATTTGTGTCCTGTTTTATATATACCGAGATGAATGGTCTATTCTCAAAATACCATTGCATTACTTGTATTAAGCTAATGATTTTTGCATGTCAGAAGAAATATCACAATAAGGCGCTCATTGTGTGAGTGGCTTGTCTTTGAGTACTTGATGTGATTTTCTTCTCTCTTTCAGATGTGATGCCAAAGAAAATGAGATCTTTCTAGAGAGGCAATCTTTAGGAGAAAGGCAAAGAATTTTGGAACAAGGAGAAAAGAGATTGCTTGATGGGCAAGCTTTGCTAAACCAGAGAGAAGGATATATATCTACCAGATCTCAAGAATTGGATCAACTTGAAAAAGAATTGGAGGCCTCCAAAGCTGACATTGGAAAACAGCGTGGAGCCTTGAATGATGATAAGTCTGATTTGGAGCTCAGAGCAGCTTCACTTGTGGAGAGAGAAGAGGTTCTATCTAGTTCTCATTAATATGGTCGTGCTTTTGTGTTCTTGAAACTTTTATGGGTACGAGTCCTCTTACTGTTAATCTGTGACAGGATCTTTTGAGAAAAGAGGTTCAACTGAATCAAAAAGAGCAAGAGCTGCTTGTTTTACAGGAAAAGCTTGCCAGCAAGGAGTCAGTAAGTTCTATTGCTGTCAATCAATTTTTTGTGAGAAGTGGGATAGTGTCATCTGATAATCTGATGGTGGCACTGTGCAGAAAATCACGTGCACATTCTTTCTTCTTTTAAAAAAATTTTCTAAGGATTTTCAATGGTACATTTTGATTTCAAAGCTCACTAACTTGATATTATACTACTCATGCTATTAGGATGACATTCAAAAAGTAAATGCGAATCATGAAGCTGTTTTGCGGTCGAGGAAAGCTGAATTTGAGTCAGAGATGGAGATGAAATGTAAACTTGTTGAAGATGAAATCGAGGCTAAGCAACGGGCTTGGGAGTTGAGGGAGATGGATATCATTCATCAGGAGGATCAACTAAGAGAGAGAGTGCATGATTTGGGCATTCAGATAAGGTCCTTGACAGAGAAGGACAAGGATGTCAAAGAGAGGTCAGATAACCTTGATGCAAGAGAAGAAAAGTTAGCTTCTGCAGAGGCAGACTTTGAGCTTAGGAAGGATATGCTACAGAAGGAGAAGGAAGAAATTAACAAACTGAAAGAAGATCTTCAGAAGTCTTTGGATTTGCTCGAAGACAAAAAGAAGCAAGTTGATAGTGCAAAGGATAAGTTGGAGGTTATGAAAACTGAAACAAGTGAACTATCGGTTTTAGAGATGAAACTCAAAGAGGAGCTTGATAGGGTCAGGGCTGAGAAACTGGAAGTTATGGCAGAGGCAGATAAGCTAAAACAAGAGAAGGCAAAATTCGAGTCTGAGTGGGAATCAATTGATGAAAAGAGAGAAGAACTGAAGAAGGATGCTGAACTAATTGCTGAGGAGAGAGTGGCTGTTGCAAAGTTTCTCAAGGATGAACGTGATAGTCTGAGAATAGAGAAGGATGCAATGCGCAATCAATACAAACATGACGTTGAGTCGCCGTCATGAGAGAGAAGAATTCATGAATAGGATGGTGCAGGAGCGTTCTGAGTGGTTCAGCAAGATCCAGCAGGAACGTGCAGATTTTTTTGCTGGAGATTGAAGTGCAAAAGCGGGAGTTGGAGGACTGCATTGAAAAAAGGTGTGAAGAATTAGAAAGTTCCTTGAGGGATAAGGAAAAAGCTTTTGAGGAAGAAAAGAAGAATGAACTTCAGCGTGTTAGTTCTCTAAAGGAAGCGGCTGAGAAAGAGTTTGACCGCGTTGCTTTGGAAATTAAAAGGCTTGAGAGTGAGAGGGTGGAGATTAGTTTAGATCGTGAGAGAAGAGATAGGGAATGGGCAGAATTACAAAATTCTATTGAGGAGCTGAAGCTGCAAAGGCAGAAATTAGAGAGGCAGAGGGAATTACTGCATGTTGATAGGGAAGAAATTTGCGCCCACATAGAGCAGATGAAAAAGCTGGAAGATTTAAAGATAGCCCTAGATCGGAAGGCTGTTGAGATGCAACAATCTGTTTCAGAGTCCAGGGAAATGAAGATATCCGGGAAAAGACATACTAAGCAGCTAACTGCTGTGAATAATAATAATTCAGACTTGGATGACAGAGTATACGAAGTGGGCCATGGCAATGGACCTAATTCACCACCTTTACAGAAAGCTGGTCGTTCTTCTTCTCCCAACTCTGCTCGTTTCTCGTGGATCAGACGTTATTCCGACTTATTATTCAGGTCTTCTGAGAAGCCCCATTTGGCATGTGAAAAGGAGCCTCCTGCATCTAAGAATGACGAGCAGGCCACACCAATGGTAAGACAGCCGAAATTATCACTCATATATGATGTGCAGAAACATGAACAAAAAAAGAGGCTGGAAGGACTGGAAATGTTTCAGCCAGAGAAACATGTTGGGGAAGAAAAGACGATATTTGAAGTGCCAACTAGAGGTGAGGATGCAAATGAAGAATCTGAAAAGAAGGAAACCACCAGCCAAAAGTCTTCTGAATCCATTGCAGAAAAAGGGCTTCAAACTAGAAGAAAAAGAAGAGTGAAAGAGTTACTCCCAAAAGGTTCTGTTGATATTGAACCAGAGGAGAGGAAAAGCAAAAAGAACAAGGGAATGCAAGATGATGGCGGGGCTGATCTCTTTGATTACACCAATCGGTATGATCCATCTTTATGTAGCTTATTTTCTTGCTCCTGTTTCTTAAATTTAAGATCTCCATTTGTATGTGCATGAATGCTCTTTCACACTTTTTTATCCAGTGTAAATGCAGGACAACCATGCATTGTTGATGTTGAAGATGCCCCTCTATCATTTAAAGAGGCTCGGGTCGTTGCTGAAGAGACCACAACTTTAGTTGTCGATGAAGTTGTTAATATTTCAGTTTCTTCTGAGAAAGAAAGCTTGCACCAATGTGTTAACGAAGACGACGATGACCATCTGCTGGACCTTGTATCAAAATCAAACAAAGTTCTTCTTGAAGGTGGATGTGCTGACGTTGATTATGTTCCCGGTGGTAATGGCATCCTCACACACGAAACTACTTCAAAGGTAATGTTAGACTTGTTAGTGACATTGGTCAGGTAATAGCAATGCCCTTGCAGTGTTTAGAATAGATGGTGGAAGATTGTGCTTTTTCACTCATTGTGTTCGCCATCATCCAAGTTTCCATCTACCTTAGTTGACCTTAGTTGAAAACGATTAGGTTAAGGTCAGTTACTATATTGACTAGAGATGGCTTATGTCCGTTGCCCATGAAGCACTTTTTAGGTAAATGTTGCATATCAGGTTAAGGTCAGTTACTATATTGACTAGAGATGGCTTATGTCCGTTGCCCATGAAGCACTTTTTAGGTAAATGTTGCATATCCAATGGTCTGCGTAGCTTCCTGTCTAATTCCTCTAATATTTATGACTTCTAAATTCGTGCATGTTCTTTCTTCTAGGGTCATGATGTATCAGCTAAAGCTGACCAGATCCCTAGAGATCAAGGTCTCAGCAAAGTAGATACTCATGGGGAGGGTGGTTGAAAGAGTGGAAATCAGAGATGGTCGTAGAACAAGTTATAGGTGCCTGGATATATTGAAGACAGTTTCTGAGTCATTTGTAGATGCAGATATGGTAATGCATTCTCTTCTGAGTAACGCCTAACATTTCACTGATCAATCTAATATTTTCTCCGTGAATTAATTCTATTTTTCCAATGTAGCAGATGGTGGAGTTCATCAGCATGTATTGGAGCTTGCTCTAACCCTTTGAGATTGTAAATGACTTTCAATGTCTGGGTTTCTTCGCTTGTCTTGTCAATATGCTAAGCGATTGTTGGTGGCCTTATGTGTGGGCTGTGGTAGTGTACGTTTCTTTTGGGCTGCTTGTTGATAGTTTGGTTAGATTGGGCTGATGATGGGTAAATCTGCCTGCTTGTTTTTAGGTTTTGAGCAGATTGAGGTTGTTAATGGCTTGATCAGTTTCTTTATTTGTTAACATTACTGGCATGTTGAGATTCCTGAATGTGCCCTCTGTTCATCGAGATTCTCACTCAAGTCAAATTGGAAAATTTCATGTATTATTTGTTTTGTCCATCTGAATATGCATATCACTAAAAGTTAGTCCGGTTTTAATTCCCTGAATTGCGTAGTTTCTTCAATTTGGTCCTTTTTGGGGTTCTTGGGCTAAACTAAAAAGATCATCTTCATCTGGAGAAGATTTTGCAGGATCTAACCGAAACGCACATCTTCAGCCCATAACCTCGCACTTCGGTATTGACAGTAGTGGGCACATCATTGCCAGAGACCCAATACAAAGAAGGCGCATCGAAGCGCAGCCCAAAAAAGAAAAAAGAAAAAATTTTGCGGCCTCAACTTGCAACCGGTTTACCTTTACTCAAAATCTTAGACACGGGAGATTTTCTAATTTAACATCGTACAATGCCGAGGAACGATAGACCGTTGCATAGATACACTAATTTATATCTCGCCGGTTGTTGTTAAACCTTTAAGTTTTTGCTTGTTATGACATTTTGTATGGAATATCCGCGATTCTTCTCGATTTATAATTCAATACACAAATGAGTTGGTTTCGTTAGACTAGCTATATATTGTGTTATCAATGATTGCCACATAAATTAGTAAGATGATGTCTTGAGCAGTTATACATCGTGGACTTTTGACGAAAATAGACGTGCTGCGAGTTCCATATAGATTACCTTTCAATGCAATTTCTTTCAAAATTGAATTTTCCGTGAAGATGATGCAGAGTATCAACGGCCAGATGGGAAGACCTTGTGCACCTTAATTATAGTTTCGGAGTGACAACCTTGATCAAATGTGTAGGATAGGTGGGAACACAACAACCAAGTGACAACCTTGATCAAATGTGTAGGATAGGTGGGAACACAACGACCAATTCTGAAAGGCCACTTTTTCGTCTAAATTGCGAAAGAAAGAAAATATGAAATGCGAGCAGTTATGACTAAGAGGATCCTATGTTTCGGTAGACATAAGACTGCTCTGTATAGTCATTTACGTTTCCATGTATTTCTGATGTTACCTGCTATTCTCTCCACTTAGCCGTTTGCTTACAAGTCTACTCACTGAGACATCAAATCGATGACTTGGACAACAACGACTTAGATGAAATATAAATAGATCTGGTCAGTTTGCCACGTGAATCAAATCCCCTAATTTATCATTCTTCAATTTTGTTTTACATCGGTCACTCAACCTACAAGGCAAAACGGGAATTTCTTTTTTATCCGCCATATCTGCTCTTGGCAATTGAGATTTTCCTCTCTCTCTCTCTCTCTCTCTCTCTCCCTCTCTCTTTTTAATTTATCAAAAAGAGTGATGTTATGTGGTATGATTTTGAATGGGAGACCACTTTCGAACCAAAATAAAGTTAAAGAAAAAGCAATGTAAATTGGTGGGTCAAAATAAAATTATGGACAAATTATTAATTGCAGTTCTGGAGGGACAACAATCAGATATGTGAAAATGACATTAAAAATGTCAAAAATTTTCTAGCGATCACTTGAGTTCTATTTTTTATATAAAAAAAAATCAGTCATTTTTAGTCCCATATGCGATTTGTGTAATCGAAAAATCCAATACGGCAATATTCTTATTTCAACCGTTTAATGTGACTTGCCAGCGAGACGAAGTCAGCAAAAAAAGTAGGAAACAGCGTCGTTTTGGCCATTTGTTGCCTCAAATTAACAAGTTGGGGATATGTCCGAAATGTCTTGCAACCATAAAATTTAGGAATTGAGGCAAAATTGAAGTCGTTGATGAAGTGATTGAGAAGGACATCAATAGTAATAATAAAGAAGTGGACAGCAAAGCTAATGAGGTCGAACGAAATCTGTTGCAAATAAAGGATGTCGACGACGATGCCAAAAATGCATCCTAACCAAAGCAAGAGGGCGACGCAGCAGCTTGAAGCTGTTTATTCGTCGTGGCCAATTCGCTTTGCTGGAGCTCCTGGTGTCCTAATTTTAGCAGTGATTATGACAAAGAAAACAAGAAGGAGAAGGACAGAGAAAAGAAATGCGAGGAAATTCCGGGAAGAGATGGAGAGTCGATTGCTTCGAGCGCCGTCGTTTTGGACTTCCAATTACCACGTCATTTCATCCATTGTCCACTCTAGAATTGGAATTTTTTTTTTTTAAAAGTCATGTCAGACTTAAAAATTTATTAAAAAGGCC
The DNA here is from genome assembly GCA_021437795.1 of Rhodamnia rubescens. Classification (NCBI taxonomy): domain Eukaryota; kingdom Viridiplantae; phylum Streptophyta; class Magnoliopsida; order Myrtales; family Myrtaceae; genus Rhodamnia; species Rhodamnia rubescens. The sequence continues at coordinate 452,115 of JAILYA010000032.1, read as the reverse complement.
ACGTAGGACTCTTTGCCAGAATATGTCGCTTGATACACTTAGGCATTATTCTTTTGTCGGATAGGATAAGATAGATAGAATATTAATGAGATTTATAACATGATGTCCAATGTGGAGAACGAAACCTACTTCTTTTGATCACCTCACGCCGCACAACTACGGCAGCACCCCAATCAGGAGCCCCGCCACTTCCTCGACAGTTCCCCTGATCCTTGCCGTCTCGTCATCATTACAGCACCAAAAGATCCCTTTCGCGCACTTTTCTTACTAATCTTCATGGACAATGTCAGGGTTTGTCAACTCAGCACCAAACGGCCCAGAAAGTCACGCACACTTCCATCCTCGTCTGCCTTCATCTTCTTATACCGTCATAGGCCAATCTCTATCTCTCACTGGACCAACACCCGACAACATGCCCATGAATTTTATAAGTTCGCGTTGCCCAGTTTGCCATAAGCTCCGACCAAGGGATCTCATGCCAGCTCGTAGCTGTTAGTCCCCCATTGGCGGCCCCAATTTCTACACACATGAGGCAAGCTTGGAGTCGCGCCTTCCAGCGTTGGCGACGATAACAGAGGCTGCGACCGATGCCAAGGTTGATGGCCAGCCTCAGGTGACCCTAGATCTAGTCTGTTGAGGCTGGAACCTCCGATTTGAGGTTTTCTGCTGGTCTTTGAGGTGAAAATTGGCACGTGATTTTCTCTCTGTTGAATTTTTATTCTATAAATCCCATCTCTTAAGTGGGAGTTTTTTTTTTTTTTTCTGAATTATACATGGGTATATCCGGTTTGTGTGCACTCCCCAAATGCCGAACATGATATTTAGAACATATCCAGAGTCATATCCGACCTATCAAACCGAGGCCTTAACTTACCCTTTTCTTACCGACGTGAATTTCGAAAGTTGACATTAAAGCAAAAGTCTTATGAAAGTGAGCACATCTCAATTATCTTACCGACGTGACACTTTAATGATCGCTCGAAAAGTTGACATTTAATTTTTCATGTAAATCATTCTATGAGAACAAAAACGAAAGTCTTATGAAAGTTGTAGCACTTGCAATGTCTTTTTCTCCTTTAGTACAAGATTCTTTTCAAAACTCCATTGTAGTTGGAAAAAAGAAAAGAAAAGAAAACCTCATATGTTCTTTTGGCAAAGGGATAAGTGCACTCAAAGTCCTAAAGCTATGTGATAAAAAAAAAGTCCTAAAATTATTACGAAAGTATAATTAAGTCCTAAAATTTTTAAAAAGTGCAATCAAATCCTAAAATTTGTCATGAAAGAACAATTTAGTCATAAAATTTGCCATAAAATGCAATCGAATCTTACCATGAAAAATGAAATCAATAGAAGAACTTGATTTCATCAATTTGACATGTTTTAAAACTTGATTACACTTTTTAAAAATTTTAGATCTCAATTGCACTTTCCGACAAATTTTAAGACCTAATTATATTTTTGAAAATTTTAAAACTCAATTGCCTTTTCGTGATTAGTTTTAAAATTGCAAACGCACTTATCTTTTTGTAAAAGCTATGCTAAAAATTCAAAGAAAATTCAGAAAAATATATTTTTGTTCAAAATTGGCTCCCAAGGTTGGGCCAAGGTTTTCAAAATTGATTTTCAAATTTTGCAATTTTTTTGGGTACTTTTCAAAAATAAAAGAGATTAAAAATCAGGTGTTAACAATAGGGCGTTGTCGGATGATATGTGAGATCATTAAGGTCGGTGATTGCTACGAGGAGTGATTGAAATTATGAGAAGTGGTGACTATTGAAAATAAGTTATTAGAGTAGTGTAGCGAGCGTAGTAAGGCCACGTATATTTGATAAGATTATCGACTTTAAGAGTCTTGAGATTTAGTGAGAAAGAATAAGGACTGAAATTTCGAAGGTGAAATTTTCTAAGGATGGGAGATTTATGAGGACCCGATTTCCGCTAGATTAAGTTTGTAAGTAGAATAGTCATAGTCGGGTTTAGATTATTAATGATAGTAAAGATTTGGGGTTTCATTACTAGAACAGTTGATTTATTTGGGCTTGGTTAGATGGACTGTTTGTGATTGATTGATCGTTTTATTTTGAGTAACACGGTTCGACACGAAATTGATTCACTATTTGGGCGTGAAGCCCCAACCAACCCTAGCTTCCTCCGACCTACTCTTCTATATAAGGGCCCCATTAATTCTCTCTCCTCACTCTATTTTTACAAGACCTCTCTTCCTCTCAAACTCTCTCCCTCTACCTCTCGGCTCTCTTTCACCCGAGCCTTTCCCTTCACCCGACGCCGTTGTTTCTCCATTGAGCTCGAGTTTCCATCATCTTGGCTTGACTATCTCGACTCCTTCTCGCTATCATCGCCTCGCTTGCTCACCGTTTTCCTCCCGGTGACTGCGCGACACCGAAGCAAAGGAGTAGTCGAGCTCCATTTCGAGGCGATTCAGCTTCCATTTTCTTCGTACTTCAATTTAAAGAAAGTAGACCTATACCCCTACCATTGTTAGACTAGTTATTTGTTCATTGGTTGGGTGCTTTGGCACCGTTTGGTTATAGGTATACCGTTGAGAAGACTCGCTTGCATGTCGGGGAAATCGGCTTTGCATGTCCGATCTATTGCTCGATTTAGTATCCTTGAGTCATGAGCAACTAGAATATAGTGATCATCTCATTTGTCTTTGGAATGGTGTGAATCGAAGTTGCTCCAAATATGGGCATTTGGCCGTGGACATTGGGAAACGAGCTTGCAAGCCGAAACCGTTGCTTGATTTGGCGTCCTTAGGTTGTGGGTATCGAGGACGTGTGTTTGGATCATCGAATATGTCATTGGATTGCCCTAAATTGGTGTTGCACCGGGTATAGGTGCGATGGCCTAAATTTCCGCCTGTTAAACTATTAAGTGGATTGGTATTTAATGGACCCGAAGTGTAATGGTGCAAGTGAATTGAGAATTTATAAATTGTAGCGAGATGGATTATTAGACTTTAGTTTATCGATGGATAGAGATCTAAAATTTTCAGGCCATTGTTTGATGATAGTTTTAGTGGACCCCGAAAGTATGATAAGTGCCTGAAGTTTAGACGAATTGGCGCATGAAGCTTTGTCCCAAAAATCCCCCCAACCGACTTTAACTCCCTCACCCCTATATAAGCCCACGCCATGCTCTCTCCTCGCCCATTTTCTCTTCTTGCTTTCTTGTGGATGGCCACCTTAAGCCAAGAGCTCCCTTTTTCTTCTTCTACTTCATCTTCCTCTTTTCTTTGGTGAATCCGTCCACTCTCAACCCTCGCCCCGACACCAACCTAGCATCTATGACACAAGCTCAAGCCTCTTCCTCCATTGACCTTAATCCCTCGCTTGCCCGCTTCATCACCTCACTCGATTGCTCATCTGTTCGCCCCAGACCCGTGCGGCGTCGGAGCAAAGGAAGGAGACCCATAGCTTGATCGGCACAATTTAAGCTTTGTTCATCTTCGTACTTCGATCTAAGGCAAGTACACCTCTAATCTTACTACTTGCCGGTTCGTTTATGGTTTGTTTGGGCGCGGGTCGCCGAATTTAGTCGTGGGTATTTGGGTATAAACTTTTGCTTGCATTGATGGGTAAACGAGAGTGGATGTTGGATCTGCAAGCATGATTTAGTGCCTCTAGTTCTTAGGTAACCCGAATATGTGGCCTAATTGTCTTGAATGTCGCCATTTTGGGAGAGACTTGTGGTGTTTTGATGAGAAGGAAGGATTGAGCTGGAGATGGTATTGGCTGTGAGGCTTGAGAGGTTCCAACCGGGAAATCGTTAGCTCGATTGTCGTTTGGGTTCACTAATTGAAACTATACGAAGTTTGGCCACAAGATAGAGAGGAAACGTTGGATAAACTCGTGTACCTTCTTCATTCTCTTACCTATGTCTCATGAACCCCGTGCTTTCGCTTCATGTTGCTATCTCGTTTTGTATTCCGTTAACTTGCGGTTACTAGGATTTACTTAATGAAATGAATGGATGGATTGCTTAGTGGTTTGTTTAGACGTGTACTTACGGTGCCTTTGGCTCACCCCATTATTATAACCCATTGATAGCAAGGGCAAAGATGATGTGATACCATGGAACTTAGGAAGGCCAATGGAGGTCAAAGGTGGTACATGTTAGTCCGGGAGTAGTTATCGGATTTACAATTTTCCCCGTAATCTTTGAACTTTTGTAAAAAACCTCCTAAAAGATATGTGTGTGTGTGTGTGTGTGTGGTTATATATATACTTAATCTTTTCCGAGTTTTCCGCTTGTGGATCGTGTGTTTTATCGAGGGTTTACGAACCCCATGAAAGGCTTTTCCCTTAGGCGTCATTCCTACCTGTATGTTTTCCTTGCACTTGTTCATGTTTTGGGTGGATCACTACTTGATTTTATATTTAGTCTTCCCCATGTGCTCTTTACTTAACTAATATCGATTTAAAATAGAGCTCCTAAGTAAAGCGGACCGCCCGGGATATCCCCTTTCCTTACATACTTAGTATCGAGCACAAGAATCGAGGACAGCTTCCTTACAATAGGGGCATTTTGATCTTGTACATTGGGGAGTGGCTACGGGGTTTTATGGTTTGCATGCGAATATTGAGGACGGATCTGTCTTATTCTCGTGTGAGTCATGAAAAATCGTTGATCGAAAGGTTTGATGATAATTTCATGATCTATTTGAAATGTTTTGTAGAATCGATGATGAAGTGGTGATTTTGAGTCAACGAATAGATGAGTTTTGGGCGTTATCCGGTTAGCCATAACATTTCTAGTGTAATTCTTGTGGTGATTTTCATAATGAACCGCGGTACTTGTTGTTTATGGAATTACGGCGGACCAAGGGATAAACAAATGATTTAGTTGTTCAAGAAGATATCTTACTTGCTGAGCATTGGTTCACTGTTTAGTTGTTGCCCTCTTTATAGATACCCGGGTATCGATGGTTCGAGGATGATAGTGGTGGCATTGGAGTACGTTGGTGGTGCTTGTAGATGAAAGCGATGATTCCCCATGTTAGCCTCCAAGTTTGTTGTCTTTTGATTTAAGAAACAATGTAAATAACTAGCTGTGATAACTATTTTATATAAAAGTAAATATGTTCCTCAATTTGTTGAATTATTTTAGTTATTGTGTGATGATCCTAAAACCTCGGTTAACTTATCCGAAATTATTATTGGATAGTTATGAATTGAAATGAGATGATAAGGCGACACATTATGGTTAATTTGGTCTCGATAGGGCCATGTGTATGAGAAATTGAGATCGAACGGGGAAGATGGCCACGCAAGAACACGTGTGGGCCATGTTTGAACACGTGGCCGGCAAAAGAGCCTTGTGTCAACACATGGCTTGAGGCGGTGGACGCGTACGAGCCACGTGTCATGTCGTGGCTTAGGCACGCCTTCAAGGCGATATCGTGGGCATGTGACACATGTCACCGCAAGGAGTTTCGGGCACCGACTCGCTTAAGCGCATTGACCTTCACCCGCTTCCCCTATATACATTTCTAACGTTATTTCGAGATACGATTGTCGAACGCCGTTACTCTGCCCTAGTTGCCCACGACCATCGCCATGTTGCTGCCGCGTCTACGCCTCGCGCCGCCCAACCATCGCGGGCCCTCGTCGCCGCCTTTGACCGACCGTCCGCCGTTCTTGTACCACTCCCGATTCAAACCGATATCGAGGTTATCCTCGAAAAGGCGAGTGGATTTCTAACTTTTATAGTTTTTTTCGATTGACATTAGAATTATACATCAATGGTTTGAAATCCTAATTGTAATCTTGAAATCTCGCTTTGTATACATGGTATACATGATTCCGCATTATATCTCTCGAAAAAAGGCATTATCATGAGAATGATGTGATTTATTCATGTTGAATCTTCTAAACGCCGACGAGGGTAAGATTGCGTTGTGTAAGCATTTCATGGTAAAACAAGAGATTATCTCGTTGTCCAATGACGATGCCCCATAGAGCCGGATGGAATTTGGGATGCCTTCGATGGTTGTTTAATCGGAGATGCCTCCGCCCTTGTGAGCTTGAGATGTCTCATGAGGTTTATTCGCAAGAAAGGCATACTCGCATGAGTTTTATCCGCGAAGAGCTAGAGTGTATTGCATACAAATTCATGAGTTTACAAGAAATCTCATAAATTAATTGCTTTGCACCTTTGTTCTAGGACTCATGAATTATTGATGTTGTATTCTAATTCCAATGCTTGTGTTTTGTTAAATTAGACATTCATTCATGGGGCATTAGCTCACTAATGTTGAATTGTGATTTTCGGATAGTAAAAATACCTTCAACTAACCCCCGCTACTCCAACCCTATGTTACGGAGTCCCTTGGGAATGCATCTGCTCCTAGGAGGACCATGTTTATATGGACCACCTCGACGTTAAGTTCAAGAAACTAGATAGTATTCCGTCGATTGAAGTAGGACCGATGTATGCCTCGGTTCTATACCGTTTTGTGGCCCTATACATGGTAGGGGAGGATGACGTACTTCTTGGTCCTCTTCTCGTCTATCGCTGTTGATGATAATGGTGATGATGTTGGAGATAGGTAGTCTTTGAGTATAGGGATTAAAAAGGGGAATGGGATAGGTTTGGCTATGTCGAAGTTGTGGAGGTAAACCGTCGACAAATTTTGGATGTACAAAACATTGATTGGTTATGGTAGTTGTCTTTTGAATCTCGCTTCCCATGATCATTAATCGTGGTTGTAAACTGGCTTAAACCCTATAAATATGTGTGATGAAATAAAGGATTGAATTCGATTGATATTCATGATCTTATTAACGTATTAATGTTATGTATGGATAGTTCAATCCATGAAAGGCCATACCGCCTTTATAGGTGTATCTACCAATTGGAGTTTTGGGTATTTGTATACTATGCATTTGTTATGTATGGCCGCCCTGTCTAATTTTCTATTTAAAGACTTTCACATGTGCCAATTACTATGAGTAATAAAATATTAAAGCGAGAGAATGAGTAGTAAGCCTTAAGGTATGGCGATCCGGGATGTCACATATTGTTAGCTATATGTTAGTGTGAAATCAATGATCTTGCTTTATGTGCGAATATATGTATTAAAGATTAGTTGAAACCATAATAAGGCCATACCATTAGGCGTTGTCCCGCCCATTTGAATGCACTTGTATGTTCATATGGCCGACTTGCTTTGGATAGTCTTTCGCATGCGCCGTATACTATAAGTAATATTCAGATTAAAGCAGAGTGCATAATTAGTAAGGTGGCGGGCCTAAGATGTCACAGAGCATCGGCAATCCAGCCATTTCATTAAATATCACGCCCGCACTTCACTTGGCAATATAAGTACCACACCCCCAACAAAAATTCAAATTATAGTTTGTTCGGGTCGTTAAACGAATAAGCGTAAATCAGGTTATCACACCTATAAATCGTCCCGAGGAACTTCTCACAAAGAGAATAATGAATTAAAGGGGAACCAGATCGATAGGCGACCTTACATCCACCAGGAGTATAGTAACAAACTTCACAAAGAGGACCGAGGGAAAGGTGGGATCGGTGTGCTCCTCCCGGGAAGACATGAAATCAAGAGGGGCACCATAGCGGGTGGTAGGGGTAACAGGGAGTATTAGGCATACTAACTATATGAAAAATAGGTCAAAATCACAAGGGTAAGAACAAAGACTCAGCAAGTAAGACATCTAACTGAATAATTAAACTATCTATCTATCATTTGATCCGACAAAATTTCACAACACACGCGAGCAATAAGGCAATTTCAGCCACAAGATACTAAGGTACCGATTAAATACGACATACGAAAAACAACACTCCATAAACCGCCCCAAGGCTCACGACAAAACCCCCATCTGCGGTTCAGCTTTAGTTCACTGCAATTCGATGGCAAACAAGACGATTAGACTATATATTCTAATTATCCAAAAATTAAAGACACTAAAGCAAGCAATAGATTCCACATGCAAGTTCCCATCCATGCAAGCACAATTTGAATTCGGCATACCCATATCCAAAATCTACATTTCGAGCTCAATCGAGTGATCAACGGATAGGCTAGGTTAGTAGTATGGTTACGAGGTCCACTTGCATCCGGTACTAAGCTCGAGAAAATGAAAGTCGAATTGTCAACCATGAAGCTTGGGTGTCCTTCCTTGGCGTTGTGCATGGGTGAAGGACCGAGAGGGCGGACAAGAGTGGCACAACAAGAGGAAACTAGTGTCGAGAGCTTGTGAGTCTTGAGGGAAGTCGTCGCCGTTGAAAGAGAGGGCCGGCGGCGGGCGTCGGGGCCGTTGGATGGAGGAGAGGGCGTAGGCGAAGAGAGCAACCAAGAGAGAAAATGAGAGACTTTGAGGGGTGAGTTCTTAGCGCTATCCACAAATGAAGAGAGAGAGAGAGAATGCTGATTTTTATAGTGGGGGGTGAGGGATAGGCCAATCGGAAGGAAGAGAGGGTCGGTTAGGCCTTAATGGGCTTATTCGAATTGGCTTTCGCACCGATTACATCCGAGATGGTCAAAACGAACACCGATCGCCCATCATTTTATCACTTCAATATCTATCGCGCCCATTATTTCATTTGGTCCATAACTACAGCCCCAATAACTAATGTCTTTAAAAATATAATTGTTATCAAACCATGCCCACAATCGACTATTCCGCTCATTAAGTTAATTTAACGAAATTCATGTCGTCACATGTAGAAAATCAATTGGATAAGAAAATAAAAGCTTTAAGATCCAATCGAGGTAGAGAGTGTCTATCTAATGAGTTTAGAAATCTATGTGATGAAAACAAAATAGATAGACAGGTTGACTATTCCAAAGCAACTCCTCAACAAAATGGTGTTAAGGAGAGAAGAAACATAACCATATTGAAAACGGTTAGGTCTATGATAGCACAAGCTAATCTGTTAATCACTTTTTGGGGTGATGTTTTGTTAACAATTGCCTATATATTTAATCGAGTACCTTCTAAATTAGTTACCTCCACTCGATATGAATTATGGACGGGTTGAAAACCCAATTTGAGTTTACTTGAAACCTTAGGGTTGTGCGGCCTATACTCACGAGTCATCCCACAAATATGGGAAATTGGGTCATAGGGGCAAGAAGAACATTTTCATAAAATACCTGGGAACACTCAAAAGTATATGTATTTATAGGCAAGCAAGAAAGTGGGAGTGTAACTAAATTCGGATAATGAGATATCACACTCTTAGAGAATGAGTTTCCTAAAAAGGGAAAAATAGCTGAAGATTGTCCCTTACTTGAAACATTAGATAGTGATAATGATCCAAGTGGTAGCAATATGAGAAGTGAGGAATTTATTTCGAACCAGTCTCAATTACAACCACATGATGAGACAATATCATTATTATCCGATCCGAGTGGGAGCATAATAGACCGAAGGTACCAAATGTGCAATCCCAGTGTACGGAGAATGAGTCGCAAAAGCATTCCCCGTCGATGTTTTGACATTGAAATGGAAGGTTTCATGGTTGCTCCACAAGAAGAGAATGAGGCAATTAATGCACATAAGGCTCTATCTAGCCCGATAAAAAAAAATTGATACAAACAATGGAAGAAGAGATGGAGTCGATGAAATCAAACCAAGTTTGAGACTTGGTTGATCTTTCAAAAGGACACGAAGTTATCGGGAACAAGTGGGTTCTCAAAATAAAGCCAAAGGGTGATGGCTCAATTGAAAGATATAAAGCTTGCCTTGTGGCGAAACGATATAATCAATAAGAAGGTATTGATTATGAGGAAACTTTTTATCCCGTGGTGAGATTTACCTCAATTCACCTTATTTTGGCAATAATAAAAAGTATGGATCTTGATTTTAATCGGATGGACGTAAAGATTACTTTTCTTAATGGATAATTAGAAGAAGAATTACATATGCAACAACACATATAGTTTGTTACAGAAGGCGAAGAACAAAAGGTATGCCAACTTCTAAAATCGATATATGGCCTTAAGTACTCGTCGAGATAATAGTATATACATTTTCATAATGCTATAGTAGCATATGATTTTGTAATGATTGATGAGGATCACTGCGTATATATTGAAAAATCTAAAGATCATTTAATCAACTATTGCGGAGAATAGGTGCAATGGGGGATTCTTTTCTTTCGGGATCATATCATCATATGTGGATGATATCATGATTGCCAGTAGAGTATGGAGTTTGTTCAAAGAGTTAACAATTGGTTGTCCTCCAATTTTGAAATAAAAGATATGGGTGAAGCTGCAAATATTCTTGGAGTTAAGATTTCAAGAGATTGTTCAAAAAGGTCGTTATCTCTCTTGCAAGATATGTATGCAAATAAAGTACTTGAATGTTTTCTTATGCAAGATTGTAAATCCATTGACACTCCTATTGCAAAAGGTGAAAGTTTGAGCCATAGATTATGTTTTAAGACTCCACAAGAACACGAACTAATGGAAAATGTTCCATATGCTAGTGCTGTTGGGTGCTTAATATACGCTATGATGTGTACAAGACTTGACATTTGTCATGTTGTTGAAATGGTGATTAGATACCAATTCAATCCAGGTCAAGCACATGGATTGCCGTCAAGACTTGACATTCTCGGGTATTTGAAGGGTACTGTAGATTATTCGCTGACTTACCAAGGAGGAGATATGCGCCTTGAGGGCTATACTTGGTTGGGGAGGATTTAGGTGAAAGTAAATCTACCTCTACGTTTGTATTCTTATTGTGCAATGGCGCAATATCTCGTAGTAGTAAGAAACAAGCATGTATAGCATTATCGACAATGGAAGCCGAGTTCGTGGCTTTGACGGTAGCTGTACAAGAGAGTGTTTGGCTTAATAAATTTTTGGATCATTTAGGTGTTGTTGATGATGCTACTAATCCTTTATTGGTTAATTGCGATAGCCGAGCAAGCATTAGCTTACACCAATGATCCCAAATTTCATTGCATGACCATATATATATATATATATATATATAACACACCAAGTATAATTTTTGTGAAAAACATGGTTGCACGAAAGGTTGTTAACGTCCGGTATATATCTGCACATAGTATGATAGCGAGATCCTATAACTAAGCCGATTCGTAGAGATATTTTTCTTGGTCATGTAAAGTCTTCGGGAGTGTGTAGAAGTTGATATACTATATATTTGTATTTTCATAAAGTTCATAGTTTAATGATTTTTTTAATCATTGTTAATGACTATGAGTTTATTTCACATTTATGCATATTAATGCTTAATGCATTGTATTGAGAAAGTATGTCGGACAAAAAAGAAATTAGCTCACTCACATGGGCAATGGCCTTTATTTACTATGTGATAAATAGAAATGAGAAGATTTCAAGCTTATTATCTTGATGATAATTGAGAGCTCAAACTTGAAATTTTGATGTCGCATTAATAGGAGTGTTAGGGATAAGTACACCATGAGTGCCATAACTTGTGTACGATGTTCACTTGAGTGCCATAACTTTTAAAACTTTCACTTAAGTGTCATAACTTTCAAAACTTATTCACTTGAGTGCCACGTCGAAGCAAAATCGTTCACTTGAATGCTGCATCAACTTTTCGATGTGCCGCATCAACTTTTCGATGTGCCACATCAGCTTTTCGGCGAGCCACGTCGCCTTTCCGGCATACCACGTCGCTTTCCGGCTACCGGTCAGCTTTTCCGGCGTCCATGTCAACATGACACTCAAGTGAACGATTTTGAAAGTTATGGCACTTAAGTAAACGTTTTGAAAGTTATGGCACTAAAGTGAACGCCGTATAAAAGTTATGGCACTTCTAGTGTACTTTTTTCGGAGTGTTAAGATGAGGTCACAATAAGTTATGCTCGAAAGTGAAGTAACTCACGTATTTCACTTTATTTGTCTTTGATGCCGGATGTGAGTATTGACGGATTCTTTAAAGAGAGTATATTTGTGAACTCAAGTTAGACATTGGGAATATTTGGACTATCATCCGTATGACATTGAATGTAGAAACATACGCTCTATGGGAAAGGAGAGAATACCGTAATACATTTTTCATATTACGTATGCATGATACGATCAAGAAGAGTTGGCAAGAGTATTAATATCAACTCTACAACCATGTGAGACTCTTGAGGATATGAATTCCTCAGCTTAGTACCTTCACCACTCTTACTTATTCTTGAAATTTTAATTCAGTGTTTGCAATTCTAGAATGTTGCTAATGGTCATTGATGATTTGATCTAGCAAGACATTTTTGGAAAAGTGAATTTAGTTGAAATGTAGAGATTTTAAGGAAGAAGGAAGATCAATTCGTTATTGATGTCACATTATGATTTTGTATTTATCTGGTTGACCAATTATGATTATATGAGTTTAATCATAATTATGAATACAGATACATATTAAACTTTTGAAGAGATAATGAAAAATATAAATGTGATCGATAGAACTAGGGTACCGCATATTAGATCTACTCTAAATTATAGTACCCAATGTGAGCTGTTATATATTCATAACATATGTATGGCAATGAACTCTTAAAGTATGCTAGTCACACGGATAATTTGCCTTTATGAACGTTGCGGTGAGAAGAGAAATAGAGATGTTTAGCCATTTATAGGTGAGTGGGAGATGTTGATTTTTTTAATTAGAATTAATTATGCCCACATCGAGTTACCATATAGCGGAAGACCAAAAAGGCAGGTCTTATTGATCGCAATGATAGACGAATTGATTCCCATTCCAAAAAGGAGAAGACTGTATGTTCCCTCTATCGGAATGTACGACGTTTACAAGCGCTCATACTCTTCCTACTCTCCGAGGAATTCTCTCGAAGAACAAGCGATCGTCGGATCCGGATTTTTTCTCATTTGCTTTTGGGGCTTTTAATCAGTGGCTATCAAAGCATATCCGTTCCATGTGATATGCCTTATTCGATTAATTATGCAAGTTACGTTTATGGGCATGTCGATCTATGGGTTAAATCTGGATTGTGGATTAAAACTTTTTCCCTTCAAGTTGGATTTAAACAGGTAACATTCCAATCTTGAGCTGGAAATCTTGCAACATCCCAACCAACTGCATAAACCCTGAGAAGTTAACAAAGCATTAGTTTGAACAATAATTAAACATGTCATTTTTGTCCATCATTGAATGAGATAAATTATGATTATTAATTGAATTAAAACTTAAATTTTATACCAAATCGAGTGCATATTGAATATAAACTAAAAGCGTAGTACTTAATCGTCGATCTCAATTCCAACATTTAAAAAGTCAACTAATCATTTAATCTGATATTCATTCGAATAATAAGACCCATGCTTAATTTGCACAAAATTACAAAGACCAGCAAATTTCAAGCAGTAAAACTAGGTTTCAAAAGACTAGCAAAATTGGAATTCTCTTCAGATCAACGAAAAGATGATGAAGTACAAAATTGACATTCAAGAGCAGTTTTTCCATGATTCTAGGCATCTAATGTTGATTGACCAAAACTTTGATTGAATCTAGAGGATTAGATTTCGAGATTTAACGGTGCGATTTACGGTTTTATTGTAAATTCCGAATTTTATATCAAACTGGAGCCTTATAACTGATTCACATGAACAGCTCATACAATCAACAATAGTTAAAAGCCGCATGTTTTTCATATGATCATGGTCCAAATCCTACTTAATTTGGTGCAAAAAGGATCCCACCTACGTCGAAATCATTACTTAATTGAACGCATGCTCGTTGAAAACTTTTTATGTAATTTACCGATTCGATATGTATTCTACAGTTCTTTCTTGGAAAAGAAAATCGAAAAAAAATGTAAAAAATGCGCAAGAAAAAGGAAGAAAGAAACAAGGGAAAAGTTGAGGGTACTAAAGTATCCATGTAACGAAGAATTGGGGCCTAAAGTGCGACATATTTAGGTCAAGAGGGAGGGAGGAATATACAATTTCTGCGAAAGACTAAAGTGAACACGACGTCCACAAACGGAGCAAAAACTAGAAAAGCTGATCTGACATACTCCACGAAGAATCCCACTGCACATAAATTATGCTCGGCAGCCAGACAATTCATAGGACAACCAGACGCGAAAGAAGTTTGATAATTGCGGTACTTGTAAGATTTGTTCTCGAACTGTCAGAAAATATTTTTCCCTCTCTTCAGGATTTGAGTCTTCTAAGAAAATGAGTCCATCGATAAGATTGCTACAATCAAGTCACAATATTTTCTCAGTACATACCCGAAACTCCTGGATCCCCAGCGGTCAGACCTAGGTCTCTAGCAACCAAGTACGAGTCCTCATTGATCCAAGAGCCCAACGTCCGGACCCAGGATTGACAATGCTCAATTTGCGTGAAACGAACGGAGCATAATAACGAAATTTAGTCGGGGAGTAATCCATACTTGCTCGTACTACTCTGGTGCGGTTGTGGACAAGTGAGATAGCGGCCATTTTAGAGAGCCCCAAAGGGTATGGAGCCAAGCAAGTTGGGTCCAAAACGTCAAAGCACCTTTCCAACTTTAATCTGCCTGTGTGTTTTGGTTCCATTTTGGCAACGAAGAGACATAACAAGATCTCCAGATAATTCAATCTATTTATGATCAAAAACCTGCATATGCTAATGAAGTGACCAAGTGCACAAGGAACTTTATGTATGTTGATCATTTTCAAGGACAGTTTATTGTTTAGGCTTATCCTTACCTAATTGAGCCAGTCAAAAAGAAAAATTAAAGTTTCGTCCTCGTGTCTCGTTTCTCGATCTCCTGAGTTCATCGCGCGGCTAATGAATGAGTAACCTCTGAGACATAATTTGATCATTTTGAGTGACATTGATTCTTAGGAGTTTCCCACTATGCATAAACCGTGAGCAATTATTCCATTCACAATCAGCTAATTCTGAGAAGGCGACAGACAAGAAAGAGGAAGTGAGAAACTGATATTAGTTCAAGAAAAACTATGTGAGAGATGAACATCATCATGATCAACGACAGGCAACTAGGTTTTTGCTGTTAAAATGGCAGTGACAAAGATTCTATAGCTAGTTGAACTTTCTCGGATCGCATCCGGTCCATCTTTGTCACCGAGGCATGAAGTACATCGATTCCCTGAAAGGCGCAGAACAATCTTGCTGAATCACCGGTTGACAAGCCTCGTACTCGGAGACCGTCAAAGGATCGACTAAAGAGCTCATGTCATTCCAACTGTTGCTGCTCTCTGGTGTGCTGCTCGCTCGACTGCTACAATTGCCGCAGAAAGCTTCCAACAGCACATCTGAGCTCTGTTGGTTGCTATAGACCACTTCATCTTCGCCGACATCAGTCACGAAATATTGTAGCTCATTCCACGCATTCGGAACCGCCTCTCGGATGGTACTGACGAAGTGGGTATTCGACGACTGGGGAGTGTCACAGCTTATGGAGTTCACAGATTGGAAAGAACCAAGTATGTTGCTCGAGGGTTCTGTGAGCATTTCACCAATTAGTGGGGTAGGAGGAATGTGAATAGGATTTTGGAAATCGACCAAAGTGCTAAAGACCGATCTGAGGTGGTCTTCGGAGAATCGTCCTCCGACACAAGTAAGCTGATCGACCGGCGATCCATGATGAGGGATGTTGGGAATTTCATGGAGAGCCGATGGAGTAGTGAAGTCTGCTAGCTGCGGCCAGCACTGGTTGTGATTGACGATCCCGTTTCCGGCACCATTCACCATCGAAGGCTCCTTCTGATCCCTCTTTGTAGTTTCTGCCTTAAAACCATTCGTGATCCGTCCAGTGCTGCGCTCCTTTGGCTGCCGGCCGAAGAGCTTCTTCTTGAGCCTCGTGTTCCAATAGTTCTTAATGTCGTTATCGGTCCTCCCCGGTAATTGCGCAGCAATAATGGACCACCTTCATGAGCATAGAACGAGAGAGGAAGTAAGAACTCAACTGAACAGGCAAAAATTTGACGGCCGGAGGGACAGCGAGGCTGAGTATCTCTGGATTTTTTTTTGGACGACAAATGAGAGGAAGAAGCTAATTAAATTACCTGCTTCCAATGGTGACATAGAGACCACATATTATGCTCTCTTCTTCCTCGGAGAAGGCGCCGTGCTTGATGTTCGGCCGGAGATAATTGAGCCAACGAAGCCGACAGCTCTTACCACACCTCTTGAGGCCTATAGTAATGACAACGAGCAAATTTGAAGAATGAGAATCATTTTCTATGCTGGACTAGGTGACTCTCGACTCGGTCCATCAGCAACAAAATCGAAGGGGACAAAAAGGAGAAGAACCCGCTCTGTCTCGAAGTGGGACATACCGATCTTCTGCGGCAAGGCGATCCAGTTGCCGCCGGTGCCGTGCTGCTCGATATAGGCCTTGAGTCTGGCGTCCTCCTCGGGAGACCAAGGGCCTTTCTTGACATTGGCTTTGTCACAGCAAGGGGCTCTGCCCATTGTTGTCTTCTGTTTTCTGTGGCTCAAATTGTGATTCTTGAGGTTTCTCTCTCTTTACTTGGAGAGGGGGGTGGGATGTCAATTGGGTGACAATGATAATGCTAATAAATATACACGGAAAAGAGAAGGGAGAGGAGAGACAATAATGGCTGGAGAAGGAAAGACATGGAGTTGGGCAACGGGATTTCAAAAAGTAGGGAGTAGAAAAGAAGAAAAGAGGAAGAAGCTTTATGAATATAATAATGGTGGGTACTTTGAAAATTGCCCAGAGCAGGAGGAGGTCCAAAGGGTCTTTCCTCTTGTCTTGTTAATTCCAAGGATCGGGTAATACGCACTATCGCCATCCCACATTGACTCTCTCTCTCTCTCACACACAAATTTAGGGTTCACTTGGACTTGGTATGAATAAATTTCACCAAACCATACATAATTAGAAGGATAAGGTTTTGAAAATTATAACTTGACAAACCTAAATGTGAGATATATGGACGTGAATTTGACGAGGATAAGTTTTACCACACAATTCACAGAATAACATAGCAATTTTTTTTTTTCTGTCACTTCGTGACATGATTAAAAACTCGAACATAACAAGCGAACAGAAATTATCGATCCTGCTTGATTGATAGCCTCAAATAAGTAGAATTTGTTCCTTTATATATATTTATGTTTTAATGACGCAAATGCGAAACGCTGCTACTTGAAAACTTATAAAATGGCATGTAAGCTGTCATAAAACGGTTAAATCTAAGCATTTGGCTGGTGCAAGTGGCCCTAGTTCAAGAGCAGTTTTTGCATAAGTTTTTGGGATTTGAACGAGTGACCTCCAACTCCTAACTTAATAATCTTGTGTGGTCTAATGGACTGTATCAATACACAGTTTAAATAACTCAGATTTGAGTATGAGATGCCCTAGGAAAAAGAAGAAGAGTTCAAACTTGGTCAAGAGCGATGGTGCTTGATCATTTTGAACTATAAGACATCTTCGTATCGATCATCAGACGTTCATATAAGTTGTGTGTCCGACATATTTGGGTTGTTTCTTCTCAATAAATTAGAGTTTACCAATTAAATGCTTACGCGTAATTCGGTCATCATTTCGTTTAAAAGTCATGTGACAGGATGTTCTTGGGACTTAGATCTGTCAAGATAACATTACGATGACCTTGTTTTTAAGTTGTTTCTTAGTAGACTTCTTGTCTACTCTCATGAATCAGGCTCGATCAGGCTGAGTAACATATAACTATCGCATGTGTTCTTTGTGCTAGTAATCTGATTGCTGTTTGAAATATATATTTTCCTTCCACTGCAAATCGCACAAACTTAATGCACATGTGAGTCCTAGTTTCTCGCTTAACTACTCTGAACGAACATAGACTCACATCCACACGAACAGTCTTCGACGGGCTCCTCCACATAGCTCCACAGCAACTACTCCCTTGTGTCGCCCCGTCTTCGTCATCGGCTGGCCTCAAAGATCCAAACGCCACCCTGAGCCATGGAACCCTCACCATCTCTCTCAATCCGTAGCAAGTCAAGAAAATACGTAGTAGAAGTCCGATATCTTTACTCGGAGAGATCGCCAAGAGGGAGCTTAAGTTCGAATCTGTCAACATATCCAGTCGGATCCACTTTCACTCAAAAATTTAAGCGAATGAGTTATGGGCCAACTAGGATATATTAACTATTCAACACCACATCAATTCTCCGATGTGCGATTTCTTTAACACAACTCACGCGTGCATCCTAACGAAATCATTTGTTTCTTCCAAAAATACAAAAAAGAGAGATTCCTCTGAGTTTTCGCCTGAAAACTAACACCTGCATGAGTGTGTGCTTGCCTATTTGATTGTCTATGATTATTTACTATTTCTGCTGGGACTGACAATTCGTGTCGAGACGGGCAGAATGCTAATTTGGCTGATCCAAACATGACCCATCATTAGAAGTGTCAAACTGCCTCAATACGCATAATAAAGCACATCATACGTTACCACATAACTAACATCATGATCAAGCATGTTACCATGTTTGGTGTCGCGTCGACACGATACTCAATCTGTTTACAACCATAAACATGTAAAACAAGTTTCAACATCTTCTTACCAAATCAAGCGGTTTCAACTCTTTCCCATGGTTATTACTTGGCGAAGATTCTCTACTACAGTGTCTCCAATCTAAATCATCGGTACGTCCAATTATGAATTCCACAATAATGATTACTCAATCATAGAATGGTTTGGATGAATGGAATGCCGGAGACTTGGAATTCCGTAGAGGAACTCATCCCATTTCTACTAACCGAAAAATTAGAAGTTCTCGTTCATCCGATTCGGACGGTCGATATCATGATATTTCCATTGAAACCCTCACCCATATAACTGATTAAAGGTGCATAGACCAAGTTCATCTTCCAAAAGAATTCGTCTTGCGTAATGGATGATGATCCCCGTATGGTACCCATAATCGGTCAAGAAGAGAGTTAAGAAAGTACTAGAAAGCAAAGAAAATAAGTTGGTTGAATTGTTCTTGGCTTACGCACGTAGTTGGAATGGTTCTTCATGTACCGACGTGAGCGGAACTCCCTCAAGATATCACACGCTGTTTCCGCCGGACTTCTTTCCTTACAAATTGTACCAGCATGCAGTCATCAAGTAATGAAAGAAGCTTCCCACGCAGCTATGTATGGTTTTGAATTTCTCTAGTTTCCACTTGTTAAACGTACGAGTTCATTTAGATGGGGAAACTGAAATGCCAGTCCTCAATTTAGGAGCAGTTGTGTATACTTATCTTGAGAAGCCTATACGACTTTAAATTAGATATATGAAATTCTGTGAAGGAACTTTAATCATGTTTTCTTTGTGATAGCGATCTTCTTGATCGTGTTTACTGATTTTGAGAACATGACATATCGCTTGCGAATGTATCTCCACCACATTTATTTATATGCTCTTATAATTTCAAGGACTACATCGAGTTTAGCTAGGAAAATTATCAATTTTGTGTTAAACTTATTTTACGGATGTCAATTCAATCTTAAGCTTTTCAATTTTGCCATTGTAATCTTACATTTTCCGTCAAAATCTAATGTAGTCCTTACCTATTGAAAGTTGGCTGGATTTGTTATATTTTGAGCATGCAGTAATGATATTCTTGCCGTACACCAATTGAAAAGTTGTCATACGAACGATGCCTCCTCTTTAAGGGTCTTAACGCTTGTCTTCTAGATGATTTAACTAAATGCTCATATGAATTTGCAACATGCATGACTTTGTATATACACCCCAAATTTGGGGCAAAACATGATATCTAGATTCTACTTAGTTTCAATGATGAAGAACTATAACTAGTTTCAATGATGAAGAAATAACACCGGATCACTGATGAACACGGGCTAATGATGTTTTTTTTTTCTAACGGATAAAGGGACAGGGAGGAGTCATATAAAAGATGTTTCATGGCTCATTCGTCACTAGTAGCAATAAATTAGAAAAAAATCATTAAAACAGTTTCAAACCAATTGTATGAATCCCAATTCAATCTTAAAATTTTTAATGTTGCTAATTTAGTCTTATACTTTTTAACCATATGTCAATGTAGTCATTCTAGTCAATTTTAGCTAATAATCGCTAACATGGATGTCGGACATCCTAAATAGTTCAATCAGTATTAATATGGACAATTTTTACAATTTTTTATGCATTTTTCTATAGCCTTCCCTGTTTTTGTCTTTCCTTTTTCTATTTTGTTTTTTTCCTATGTCCCTCCACTAATCCACGACTTCGCCTCTCAAAGCCACAAGCAGGGCTTGGGCAAGGGCAAGGGCCACGATGCCCCCCACCGTCCACAGCAAGGGCTTGTGGCCCCTCGGTAGATCGCCACGCCCATATTCGACAAGGGCATCCTAACCCTCGCTTGTTGCCGGTAACCTCTGTTAGCCATTGCCAAGGCTGCAAATCGGCGGTGGGAAATAAAAATAAAAATAAAAAGGAGAGAAAAGAAAAATAATAAAATGGAAAAAAAAATCAGAATTTTCTTTTAAAAAGAATTGCAAAATTGTTCACGTTAACGTCGATCGTGCCCGTAGAGCGATCGCCTTTCATGTTTGCGATTTCCTACCAAAATCCGCGCAATGACTATATGGGCAAATACATTTTTTGGAGCAACTGTGGAATCCGATTAGAATGGGAAGGGTTCAATAAAGAGACTTGTTAATTGTGACATTGGATACTAGAAAGATTTGACAGACTTCAAGCCCAACGCTTAATAGGAGTCGACCCCACCTTATTACATAGAAAAACTCGAAACTACCTGGAGATTTGAGTGAAACCCGAGCAGTTGGTCCAATCGGAAAATCAAGGCAAAAGTTCTAGAAGAAAGGTAAGAAAGAAAATAATATAAAATCTAGAAGCTAGAAAGTGCTTTGATGAATCCGTCTTCGATTTTTGTTAGGTCACCAAACGATAGACCCTAATAGGGTCTTAAGCTACAAATGCAATGTATTTTTCTCCCAAAGTTGCTAGAATTTTGGTGTCACGTCAAACAGCTTAAACAGACTTTAACGATCTTTACTCGACGCATTTTTCTTTGAAGGAGAATACTAAGGACTAATCTCTTTTTAGGAGCGCTCTGAGCTGTCGTGGTCTTGTAAATCTATAGTCAAGTTTACATAAGATAAAAAATGGTTAATAAGCAGAATGGTACCATGTGTCATTCCATGTTATGGATATTCTCGAGCGGATCTCCCGCCGGGGGTCATAAGGGCGTAGATCAAATGACGGGTTACCGCCCGTCGAAAGCACTCGGGTTTTCAAAGATTAGTTTTTATGCGGATTGAATCATTGCAAGCTCCCCAACTCACTACTCTTGACTCCCGACGACACAATACTCTTAGGATGCGCGCGCAGGCAAAGACTTCTGCTTCGTAAATCAACTTTCGGTCGAAATTGATTTTTCTACTTTCGCTCCGTAAATTAATTTCTAATCGTGAGAAATTCGTTTGGCAACGATTGAAAATTTCTACTACTGAACATTATTAATGCAAAATTTTCTACGAAGAATTATTGTTGGCGGCCGAATTTTTCATTCTTTATTTTTTAAAAATTTCTTTAAAAGATAATTTCTATTATTTAAAAAATATTATTTACTTTTTAAAAAATAAAATATTATTTATTTTTTACTCCGAGGTTGGAGACGGCGACTCAATGGCGGCGGTCGATGGTTGGGGATGGTGGGCGGCCACGATCGGCTAGTGGTCAGGGGCGACGGCAGCCAGCGAAGGTTAGTGATGGGCGGCGGCGGGCGGCGAATGCGGAGGCATGGTACGAAGAGAAAGGCGCTGAAAATGAAAAAATGGGCGAAATGAAAGAGATATTGATATTGAAAATTTTTTATTTTTGAGAGAGAAGTAACTTTTTTTAACTTCGGAGTTAGCTCAAAAAATAACTTCAAAAGTAAAAATGTAATGTTGTGCAACCAAACGGATTTCTATTTTACAAATTACATTACCAAACGAATTTTTACTTAAGAAACACTTCGAAATAGAAATTCATTTCAAAATTTTACTATGCACGCCCTTATTGTTCCACCTTTCATTCGAGCCCACTAGAGTCACTCGCTTCTCCCCTCAGGCCCTCTCTAAATTCATCCCGTTTCCAGAGCCATCCTTGCGCGACCCAATTACTTCCACAAGGGCGAGTTTTGTCCGAGCAAATCTCGTCAACACCGACGTGTCCAACGGTCAATGCGACTTGTTTCGTCCGAATAGCCAAAAGTTGATTGCGGACTTCCACCCTAAGCGCAATACTTAAAAAGAAAAAGTTGAAATCCCATCATCATACGGTCGAAATAAACAGGAGCTTGACGTAATTGATGGCTTTTCGGGGGTTGAAGGAAGATGATCCAACACGACAATTGTGGGAAACAAAGGCATCCATTTGGGTCCCAAGCTAAGATCAAGAACATGGTAATGATTCAACGTATAGTTTCAAGTTCCATCCTTGATTTTTCCATTATTATAGAATGATGCTATTGATATTATAATCCCAACAATTATTATTATTATTTTATTAAAGTTGGAATTCCGTGGACAAATGGTTGCCCACTATCACATCAATGGCGTCAACAATTTAGACCTTATTGCCTGTCTCTTGCGATCACTACTCTCTTTACAGCTGCATCGTTTCTCTCAGCAGGCCCGTTGTGAGCCCCGTTTACATGGCAAATCACTTGCGAAATGAAACAACCTGGATGTTACTTTAGAGGAAAAAAATTAATCTAAACGTCCCAATTAATTAATGATTTCACCATAATTTGTAACTCTAATATCAGTTAAACATTGTCGACGGGTTAATGTTGCATCTATTGCCCGTCCCACAAAGAATAATGAGTCATTAAAAGTTTCAATAATTACGCAATCTCGCTCGGTGAAAAATGAATATTATAAAGATTTAACTAAAATCGCCTAAATTAAATACAGGGAGACTTAACAAGCACCTTGCCAGTAGCATAGGCACGTTTGTGGAATTTGATTAGTTGGATAAAGATAAAAAGAAGTGTCCAAAGGAACTTTGAAAGGGTAAATGAGAAAAAGGACGACTTGTCAAGGAAGAGATGGAAGTCAAAGGCGGCTGGGGTAATAAATTCCATAAGAGAATAAATTAGGTTAAAACTCCGTGATTTGGTCAAATACGATCTGCATAGCGAGTCTTGCTTGCTTTTGTGTGCATGTGAATACGATCACATACAACTTTAGATCAGGCAGATCACCATGCACAGCTGATACTCATCCCCTTCTCACATCAATCTTTAGGTTTCATCAAACTTCAATATGAGACCCAATAAAATAAGCTCAAATAATCTCACTCCAAAAATTATGGAACTGCCATATTTGAAGGTTCAATCTATTTTCATATTTAAATCTTTTGTTAATCTCGGTCTAAAGATGAGGATGCCTCTAAGCAAGTGGGATTCTGCACTAGGGTATTGCAACTGTACTAGCTTCCGGGAAACACCTCACCACTATTCGAGGTGATCGGTTCCCACCCTAGAACCTGGAACATGATAAGTAGGGTCAGTTTCTGGTCTCGGAATCCAATGGGTACGGTTTCCAGATAGGTCCAAGAATCGGAGATGATTTATTTATTTATTTTTCTATTCCATGCAAATTGACAGAACTGATAAATCACAACATAAATCAAAAGCATTCACTGATTTGCCCTCCTGAAATGCTTTGCTAGTCGATAGACTGTCTCAGGAACATGCTAAACCACCAAATTGACATAAAGCACGCAGACGAAAAAGAGATGACAGGACAAAGAATGCTACAAAACCACAGCCATCCTCTCTCTCTCTCTCTCTCTCTAGAAGTGACAACTATATTAGTAGCATATAAAATTGCGTATGGTTACATGTAGGCAGCGAGGGCACTTTCATTCCGACCTCAATGGTTGTCGCATGGAAAACACAAAATTTCTCGAGAATAAAAGGAATCATGCTATTAGAGCATTTCATTTCATGCCAGTTTCAATCCCATTCTCCCGTCAAAATGCGAGATTTGGGTATTACACCTTCCACATTTAGGTATAGAAAGACCATGTCACAGTCCATGCTGATTTTTTTTTTTATTACAAAAGAGCTAGGTATGATTATCATTTTATTAAAAAGGTCACGGAGGACTTTTTGCTAGAATTCTTCATCTGAGTCGGTTAAGAGATCCGTTTTTTTTTTATTTGACACTTGAGTGATCCGACAAAAGTTTTAGTACCAAAGTGAGAACCATATAAAAGTTATGACATTTACATTGTCATTATCCCTAATATTTTTTAGGCCACCTTCAAGGGCCTTGTGTCCTTAACATTATTTGATTGCTGTGAGACAGGGAAAATTGTGGCTTGATTGAATTAGTCCCATAATATAAAGGCCAAGAGCCCAACTCCTTGAAAATATTGAAACTGTCTCCAGCAACGTGGTTTATATGGTATTTATTTATATTTATGTGAATCTTCCTCCATCTATTAGTTTTATTTCTTAAGTTTGCTAATCTAACATGATATCATAGCCCGATTTTCGCGTGTGCGTTAGGACCCGTCAAACGGGTGGGTCGGGTCGGGTTTGGGTCGCGTCATAAATGGTCCGATCCAAATTGACTAATTAACCCATTTATGATCCATTTATGCGTAGTGCAAATTTCTTGACTCATATCCGACCCAACTCATATTACTAAAACAATTCTAAATTTAATCCAAACTAAGAAACCTTATTTCTTATAAATTTTTTAAAAAACTATATTACTAAATCATTGTGTATAATGTTTATAATTTTATAAAAAAAATATTTTTATTTTTTAAAAATATTATTTGTATTTCATTAAAATATGATTTTTTTTATTCATATTTTTTTATTTTTTTATCTGAATATTTTTATTTTCTTTTTCTTTTAAGACCTACGAGGGCCACCCGACCCTCGCTGGCCGCTGGCATGATAAACTACGGGAGATGGTGTACATACAGCTTCAACTACGGGATCTGCTTAGTTGTTTCAGTCGTGAAGCAGGCAATTTCATTCATTGATTGGTTGAATTATTCATTCGATTGCAATACTCGCCCACTTTGCTTCCACGTTTTGATTTTCACATTACAATATGATGATGAAATTTGCTACGAAGCTGAAGAAAGCACGAAACTTCCCGAGCGGGTTGAGCCTAATTGTTGATCAATGGGCTGAACAAGTTGGGCGGCTCAAGCAAAACGAAGCGTGCGAATTCCCCCCTCCCCCCGGAGGCGCATGTGCCTTCGCTAGTCTCCGACGCTCTCTAGCGGCGCTGACCACGAGGTGGTGTGTCCGCCCAACCTGTTGAGAGCAGCCATGAATCTCCGCAACCGTGAAAGCGGAAGCAGTCGCTGGCACTTGCGGTCGGCGAGGGCTTCATGGCCCTTACTTGGTGTTAGCGACCACTCCATCCTCACTGCCCTAAGGAAAAAAGAAGAAGTAAAAGAAAGGGTAGATACCTCTTAAATGAGCCGTCCTAAGTAGATTATAAATGATTTCATGGACCCATTTATAACCCATTTATTTTGACCTCTTTATTTTATAAACACACCCATATTCGCCTCTTATATTTTTTATGACCCATTTAAATGGTTGTGAGTTACTAAATGAATTTTGGGTCCATTTTGACAGGTCTAGGCATCCTAACATAAAATCAAAATCAAAATCAATCGGAGATCTTGAGCTTAAATTGTAGCCATCCTACTTACGCGACGTCTCTCAATTTTCATGTGGGTAATTTTAAAACATCCTCGGGAAACCCTAGCTCGAAAATGTTACTTGCTATGGACGGCGAATTCAAGGCAGATTACAGTGAGTTCTTTTTCGCTTCTTCTTTCCAAGAAATGCTAGCGTAAATCAAGTCGAATGTGTCAAAACGCGACTTCCCGGCGTTAACGACAAAACGATGGCCAGTAAAGTGAGAACTATAATATAAAGTAGTGCCGAAGAATTTGAAAACAAAGGTCGATTGTGAATTTTCCATCTTAAATTCCTACTTTGAGTTCTCACTTAGCTGACCTTTATTTGTTTTACAAAAAAAAATAGATAATTCGTAAAAATATTTGTTAAGTATGATCATTTGTATTACTTACAAAAATGAACAAATGAAAAATAAGTTCATCAGTTTTGAATTTTTATTATTATCAATAATTAAAAAAATTATTGGCTAATTATTTTAAGTGATACTAATGATTATTTTTTGAAATATATATTTTTAAAGCCATTCATTTTTTGCAAAATAAACCGAGCCCTAAATCTATATAATTTTTTTTTTTTGGCAAATTTCCTAAGCCTCTTGTGAGCCAACTCTGACCAAAGCAATACATGGAACGAATAAATGTGTGTGACGAGGGAGGAAGCTAATTTAACTTTCTATTTACTTTTTTTGTAATTTTTATTAAATCGGCTTAAATAATATTTTATTCAATAAAAGTTTTTAAAAGTACATATTACTATAAGGTACTCTAACCCGTGAAATCGACATGTTTCTAGCTTAAATAAGAGTCGAAGAGGTCGTTTTCAAATCCTAGAAACTTGAAATCGATTCAACCGGATAAGTTTCCGGGCAAGACAAGTATCCTATCCACCCTGAAAACTGCAATGCTACCACCGGCAACCACTCCTCTCCTTTCATATTTTTCAGAAAAGAAGGGATTTGCGACGGGAAAGTGAAGTGTAAAAGTCTTCAAGTGGAAAAGGTGGAAATGGTGTTTCATCTGTAGGCCACCAACATCTCCCATCGACTCCCTCCTTTTTTTTTGTTTCCCTCTCCTTGTTTGTCTTATTTAGCTGTTGGTAGTGCCTAGCTTGACCTTTGCAATTCAATCTTTATGAAGTCTTGCTCAAGTACAATCTCCAGGTAGCTACCTTCCAGAGGCAATATTCAAATCTCTCTCTCTCTCTCTCTCTCTCTCTCTCTCTCTCTCCATAATGATGCTTTAAAAAATCTTACTTATCCAAAGAAAAGGGTATGAAAGGTGGTTTTTATATGGGTCTTCATATCCGTCCATTTATTTGGAAGATCTTGCTAGCTTCTTACTTCCATTTCCTGTTTAATACCTAAATATTAATAGGAGAAAGCTCTTTTTCAGTATGATTATATATGTTTAAGAATTTTAACATGTCCATAAAATTGATCCAAGATGCTTATCAATCAAATTTCCTAATAATCCCGTCAACCCATAATTTTGGTCATACATGCGATACGAATTACAAAAATAAAGGCGATAAATGAATAGTTTGAAGAAAGTTTCTTAAAGCTAATTGTTGCATCTTTTAGTAAAATTAGCTAATAAAAAAATAAATAATAATCTATGTATGAACCCTACCGTGGACGATGAAATTGTCCTTTCGTCCATCCAATTTTGTTAACGATACAGGAGATCATATTCGAAAAGATCTTTTTCATATCGTTTGATTTTTTCACGAAACGAACGGGCATGTCCGCAAGAATTCACGAGATATGACCGAGTTATCGGAAAGATAGTGAAGCTCGTTAAGGGAATTGGTTTTTGTATTTAAGTTTAATTCATGAAAAAGAGCTAATTATGGGCAATTGAATAAACGGGGAAAAAGGTGTTCGTCATGATGACCAAATGATGAAGTGCAAAAAGCTGAATATAATTGCAGGAATGTGGAGCACAGTGCTGCCCAAAGGTCAAAAAGACAAGAGGACAGGTGGTCTGAGCTTTTTTAGATGATTTTCAGCGCTCACACCCTCGTGTCAAACACGTCGCCTCGTTTCGGAGTGATTGACTCTTGAGAGACTCCAATCCTGCTTTTGGTGCGACATTATTTTCCACTTTTAAATGTTCCCGAAATTGACTGCTGCATTAATCAAACATAATTAATCAAGAAAAGGAAGATGGCAAAAATCAAATTAACTATTGCTAATCCTTTCTTTGCGAAAAGCAGTGGGAAACGCGGTTTTCTTGGAAAGTTCATAAAGTTCCTTGTAAAGATGGCTTGGAAAGCTATGACTATGTGGGAACGTGAAAGCAATTATGAAAAGTCTTATCGCCTTGAAACAAACAAATTCCGTCCCACGAAAAACTCAAAACGGATATACCGTGATATGTTTGTCCAAAATAATTTCGTGTCTCGTGAGAAATCTCAAATCCATTCCTTGATATGTGAAATGTATACATGTCAAACGTTTCTCAAGTTAGATCCATTTTGCAATCGTTTACATATGTTTTGACACGTATCAATTTTACGTCATATTTGACGGAATACTAATGGATGGTAGATTTAGGTCACGGTACCAATTTTGATTTTTTTAAAAGGCAAAAAATTTGATTTGATTTTTTATATATCGAAAATTAGTTTGAGATAAATGTATCATAAAGAATCGGTTTAGGAGATTTGGTGGTATTAATACTAAAAATTATCCAACAACTTTGACAATTAGATTTAACTTTGCTTTCCATTGATGAAATTCTTTTGGAAATTTATAGTTTGGATAAAGTTCCTTTTGTCTAGTAAAATTTGTGTAATTTATCTCCTAAAGTTCGATCGGTGTCTCTTCATCGTATATTTTTCGCAATTTGAAGTTCACGCAAGTCATCAATAAATGATTCATTAGAGTTGAGTCACTCCAAAAGCATATTTGATACATCCTCTTGAACAACTTCATACAATTACCCAGAAAAAATTGCTCGTGCTTCAATTTCGCTCTCAAACAATAAAAATTTAGCTGAGGATTTTCATAGGGAAAATTACCAAAAAAGTTTCAAACCTATTATAATTATACCAATTTAGTCATAAACTTTTTTTTTTTGCTAATTTAATCATAATCCTTTTCCATGTATATCAATTCAATCGATCCAGCCAATTTGTACCGAAAATTGCTAATATAACGTCGACAATCCTATGTGGATCATAACGGTGCTGACTTGGGCAATTTTATACTTTTATTGATATATTATTATGTTTTTTTCTCTTTTCTAATGTTTTTTCATTGTGGTAGCAAGGCTCAACCTCGTCATCGCCGCACGAGGTCGGCCTCGCTAGGGCCGGGTTGGCAAGGCTTGGCCTCACCGTCGTTGGGTGAGGTCAACCTTGCCAACGGCTGGGCCGGAGTGGTCGAACCCTCGCTAGAGGCCGAAAGAGCAATGACAACCGGGGCCTCAACCTCAAGGCTTAAGGCGAGGGCTAGATCGTCGCGGCCGGGCGAGGCACGATCTTGCCAAATCTAGTAAGGTTAGGCCTCACCCATGGTTGACAAGGCTCGACCCTCGCTACCTGCCCAACTTTGGAGAGGTTGACATTGCCGGCCACAATGAAAAAACATAAAATAAAAAGGAAAAAAGATGATGATGATGATGATGATAGCGTCAATGGTGTCATGTAAGACTATTAAGGCGTCCACATTAGTGATTCCAGCCAAAATTGAATGAATGGATGGAGTTGGCACAAATGTAAAAATTTTAGGACTAAATTGGTTAAAAAATATTTAAGACTGAATTGGCATAATTATAATAGGTTTAGAGTGTTTTTTTTTGTAATTTCCCCTATTTCAATATTTGTAGTTGAAGCTGTAGTTTCATTGTCATGAAAACATCTACCGGCACCAAACAAGATGGATGGACCATTCATTTAAAGAGCTTTGTATCATGTGTTTACAGCATGCAAAGACTGATAAATGTTCTGATTGTTAAGGACGCATACTGAGAAATAGTAAATTTGAAGGGGCCAATTGTAAAGCAATTAAGTTGGGATTTTACCCCGTGATCCTATGTTTAAATTCAGATGTTTCTCGTTTCGCTCTAGTTTCTTTAACTAAATTGTATAGCTTCGATAACATCGCAACGTTTCCAAAGAATACTTTTGATAATTTGTCACCTTTTTCTCCTCTATCAATCATGGAGATTTTCCAAATTGAAATTTACGCAAACCGACCTAAATATTCCAAATCCATGTTATTTTTCCTATAAGCAATTCATTCAACTTGCAATTTTTTTTTCCGAGATTCTTCATGGGGCAGGGGGAACATATCGATCCATGCCTCGTCCCTCATGCCGGGTGGAAAAATTAGCCCCGTCGCCATCTCAAAATCATTAAGAGTTGCGATCGGTAAGTCGAACATTTTGTTAAACAAACTCACATGTTGTTCAAGTCAACACAACCTGTTCAAACAATCTCAAACTAATTTATCGGGCAAAAGTACATTTTTAGTGACAAAATTTGTGTACGAAGATCATTTTTGTGTCAAAAGTTTTAATCGGATCATTTTAGTGTCATGTTTTTTGAAAAAAGATCGTTTTAGTGCCAAGTCCGATTTGCTTCCCCAAAATGTAACGTGGAATTATTTTATTATTATTTGAAACTAACATGGCTCGACGAGGTCTAGTAAGCAATTAAAAAAATGTAAAAATTGAAAAATAATAAAAATAAAAATACAAACTAAATTAATTTAAAAAAAAAAATAAAAAAAATACAATTTTTTTCAAAATAAATTGAAAATTTGGGGTTAAAAATTAACAAAAAAATCAAAACTAAAAAAAAAAAGTGAACTTCCATAATAGACAGTGAGGGCTTGCACACCCTCGCCGAGACCGCCACCCCACCGTCGCCGGCCATGCCCCAACACCACCGGCCATTGCCGGCGATGGTGGGGGCGGCGGCGGGAGGGCTAAGCCCTCACCGCCCGGTTCTCTACCTAGAAAATTTTTCCTTTTTTATTTTATTTTAAGTTTAACTTTTTTTGTCAAATTTTTAGCCTATTTTTAATTTTATTTTAAATAAAGTTTGTATTTTAAATGAATTTAATTTTTAGATAATTTTTAAATATGAAATTTGATTTATTTAAATTTATTTTAAAGTGCACAAGTCCACATGGACTTTTTTTAATTTCTTTTAATGTCATTTTACATTAAAAATTAATTATTAATGACATGTGGCAATTTTGGTCGAAAAATTACGCCGGAGGCGACAAAGTGATCCTTTTGTCTTTGACTTGGCACTAAAGTAAGCCGATTAAAATTTTTAGCATTAAAGTGATCTCCGTACATAACTTTTGGCGGTTGCGCATACTAACCATTATGTTTTGAAAAACCGATTCCGGTTAAAATGATTTTTTCGATTCTGTTCTTAGATAAGTTTTAGAGAATCATAATACGTTTGATAATTGCACAAAATTTCTATTTCGAAAACTGTCTCTTTTCCTAATTTTTTTTCATTTAAGTTAAATAACTATGTAGTTGTTTTGTAAAATTTCATCATAAATTGAAGACTAATTTTCAATGCACACTAAAATAATTTAAAATATTTTTTTTTAGCATGTCATAAATGAAATACAAATTTTAACATATGATGTTTAAAGTTCGACTAAAGCATGTGATATATTCCCATATTAAGGACTCATTTTTTTTCTTTAAATGTTGTGTTGTCCAAATACATACAAACATAGCAAATAAAAAATCAAATTATCTACTGACAAAAAAAAAATGAAATTATCTTCCTTGATATGAAATACAAGTCCTTCATTATCTTTTTGCAGCTTATGTTCTAAATCCAAGTGAGTGTTTGGCTCTAGGTCCACGCACAAATGGTCACATTTTATGACGCATGGCTACGAGTATATATGTTACCATATGCACGTAAGATGCCTTTATCTTTTATGACATTTTTCATAGAAGAGTGAAATCTATGAAATCTAAAAAAATTAGGCCCAAATTTATGAAAATGAAGTCAAACTAGCCTAATCTAAGCTTCTTCTATTTTTAGGGATTTTTCTAAATTTTTTTGTATATTTTTAAAATTGTCCAATTTTTAAAATTTTTTTATTTTTATTTTATTTTATTTTTATTAGGTTGAGGGAAAAGTGACGAGAAACTAAAAGAAAAAAAATGAGAAATGTGAAACTTTATTCTATTTTGTAATGCTCAAAAGTGATTCTTTTCCAAAACCAACTTTTTTTTGTTCCGGATTTTGCTTTCTAGAATTGATTCCGATTCTCTAAAATTAAGTCCGGGAATAGAATCGAATTAAAATTATTTACGTTATCAAACAACATTATCATCTTTTACTGTTCCGGATAACATAATCAAAGAATCGAGAATGGTTCTCATGCAGGGCCCTAAAAGTGTACTTTTGCCAATTTTATTGTGTCAAGTTACTCGCTTACTAAATGTACGGCATTTGGGTTACAAATATGTGACCAATGATTAGTCTTTTTAATAGATTACTTCGGCTATATAACATGATAATATAAAAGTTTCATACATCACAACATATGTAGGAGCGTCACAGAGTGTTGAGTGGTAGAAGGCGACGGAAGAAGTATAGCCCTAAAGGAGAATCAAACATGGGACTAGATGAATACGTGGATTTAAATTAGTAACTATTGATTCAGTAAATCACATAATATAATACCAATTCCCATATGTCCTACTATGGCCTTAATAATTATTACATTGAAACTTTGATAGCATAATTGAAACTAAATATGCCCTTAGTTTCAAAACCCTACAATATAATACAATACCAAACACAGAATGTACAGTAACTACGGCTACAATGGGTCGGGAACAATAGACAACCCGTTCTCTGAGATAGGAAGCCCAGGAACAACACAGAGAGGAAAGTAAAACCGAATACCGCGGCGCCATGTAGTACACTATCAGGACACAGTTCACACGAATTGCCAACTGGACCAGCCCTACAATCCCCATCGAAGCAATCCCCAACCAAAGACATCCTCACACCTTTATCTGAGTTCTAACCAGTCTGCAACTGAAAATAACTAATGTTTTGGCTAATATGAGTCAGAGCCCCATCCGAACTGTGACTGGCTCTTCTGTGTAATCTTATGGCCATTGCACTCAGCACTGCTTACTAATGGTAACTTGCCCGGATATGAAGGAGCTCAAAAGGAAATGGGTTCCAGGATAGCCAGGTTCTTCGTATTGTCATTAGTTTAGTCGTAACAAACATTATTCCCATGAAATAGTTCGGGTGAGTAATTGTACAAATATATGCAAGATCAAATGAGCGATCAAGCAACAAGAATTTAGTAAGACGGAAAACTAACAAACAACTTTAAACATCGATGCTATGCTAATCTAAAGCACGCAAAGTCCAACATCTCTCCTTCATCTGAGGAGCTGTTCACTTGTGGGAAGAAATTCAAAGATAGACCACCAGCTCCAAGACTCAACATGGTCTCACAATACAACCGTCTTAGAACATTTGTCCCCATTCCATCAAAAACCCATCTTCAATCAATGGCCAGAGAAAGTAAGCTACATAGCTTTACCGGAAAAGGACCGGAAGTCACCAATACCAGGAGGCTAGAAAACATCAAACTAGGGAGGTGATTGATTCACAGGACCTATCTCAGCTCAACTGTCCAAGTCATCTTGTCATCAATGAGACCCATCTGCAGTCTGGTGAGTACAGAATATAGCTGTTCTGCGACAACTCCGAAACCCCCCTCAACATAAGTTACCCTGCCAAAACGTTACATCGCAGAATTATACTCACGTATTTCTTCTTGGAGAATACAACATCAAGAAGTCGATGTTTCACAGAGAAGGCATATGTTGTTTAGCATGATACTTGATGTCACTTTGATTCAAAACAAGTGCCTGTGTCCAAAATCCAAACTTAACAGAGCTTAGAGGGATGCAATGGCTGTTCCTTCCTATGTAATCAAGGTGCAATCATTTCAACCCTAGTTATTGCATTCTTCAGGCTCTGAGTGGGA
This sequence comes from Rhodamnia rubescens, assembly GCA_021437795.1. Classification (NCBI taxonomy): domain Eukaryota; kingdom Viridiplantae; phylum Streptophyta; class Magnoliopsida; order Myrtales; family Myrtaceae; genus Rhodamnia; species Rhodamnia rubescens. Next base: position 418,423 of record JAILYA010000032.1, on the reverse strand, counting down.
CCAAGTCTATGCAATGGTGAATTTACCTTCGATCGCGGTAAGTGATACTTCCCACTGGTGATACAACCACAGCTGTCCCAGTGCAAAAAACTTCATCAGCATCAAGCACCTCCTCCACCGCTACAAGCCGCTCCTCAACCTGCATTTTCAAAGGCAAGCATCAGAAAATATCACTTAGACTAGTGCATTCCACTTACTGTACAGGATTCTATGGTTGGTCCGCAACAAAAATGCTACAAATGCAGAATGCAGCTACAGCATATCCACCTTTTAACACCCTCTTGAAAATAGTTAAACTAAGGTGGAGCAGCCCCATTTTACAAAAAGCGCCTGCTCTATTATTCATGTTGCTAAAAGAAACATTTTTAAAAAATTTCTAATCGATAACGCATGAACTAACACGCATTACAACAAGGAAAAGTAGTAGCACATTGGAATTATTGAGAAACAAGAACGCAATGCACGACTACTGAGAATTCAAGAATGGGTTACCTTCGACCAACCTACAGCTGTATATAACCATCAAAAGAAAGAAGTGTCCCCATTTTAGCACACTGAACAGAAGGACTTCTCAAGTCATGAGCTTGACAAGTGCGTTTATTCAGAAGAGCAGGAAGTGTTATAATGGGCGGTCTCATGGATATTTTATGAATTGCCCACAAACAATCAAGAACTATGCAGGAAAGGGGCAAAAACCTAATGCAAATCAAGTGGAATTGATTCAAGGCCTTTGATTATGGGATTTTATATATTTTTCTCAGCACAATGAATCTTGAATCCCATCATATTCATGAACCAAAATAGCTCCTGCAGTGAGTCTACACCAGAAATAAATGACGAGGATGTTTCTTACGGGCAAAAAAGGTATCAACACTCCGCTAATCAGTGAACACTTTACTTACTAAGAGCTTTAATTTTTCCACTAATGGCATCGTCATATTAAGCATGACTAGCCCCTTCATTTCTATTATCCATCAATCTGTGCCATTTCTAGCCCCTTGCTTTCAATTCTCCACCATGCTATCAAATAAGAAAAGGCAAAAGAGGTGAATTACAAGGGGGAAAAACTAGCATTGGTTGGTCGTATACTACATGAGCACAAGCATAGTATCACGCAATGACTGAAGCATTGATACCTAACATTTTGCATCGACTGCTTACTATCAAAGATGGAAAATGTACCTGAAACCTTCACTGCGAGCAACATCAATTATGCTCTTCCTTGTAATACCTGGTAGGATTGTCCCTTTTATTGCTGGAGTACTTATGACATTATCCTACAATTGCATGCCAATCACATTATTAGCCAAAATTATCCTTTCTTCAAAGAATGATGACATGCTGGTGAAGATAGTTGCAAAACAATTACCACTCATCAGGATAACTTACTGTGACAATAAAAGCCAAAAGCATTTACTTAAGATATCTGAAGACATTGGTTTAGGAATACCAATGCAACACAACAGTCAAAAAACATGAGATTATAATGACTGGCATGACTCTCGGATTACACTCATGCCATCAGAAAGTAAAAACACTCTGTTTACAGCCAAAACATCAATTACTTCATGTCCATAATTAAAAGAAAGAAGGTTTCTTCATACTCTCATACGTCAATTTTTATTCACTGCAAAGTTATGCAGAAAAAATTGGTCCCCATATATCAAGCGAAATCACAATTTGAAACTTCTTTTCCTTTCTTCCCTAAGAAAAATTAGTGTAATCACACTTTCATACTTTTGAAGATGACTTATCCTCTCACTAAATCTGCGTCAACTTTAAAAATTCCAAACGGTTTTGATCACGCAACACTTCCAATAAATCAATCTTGCTACAAAAGTCCATCAAAATGTGACAGAGGAACCGACAATAACCACCACCAACTTTCAAAACTAATTGCACTACTTTTGATATCAAAAGCAATTGCATCATAGGTCCAACAGTCTCAATCAGGCCAGAAATTTAAGTCCGAGTCAACATTCTAATAAAGAGAACAGAATAAATTGACTGCAGTCACATGAATAAAGTGCCTTCACTGATCTGCTTCACAAGACGGAAAAAGGGTTTATCGGCAAGACTCTCAAGTAACAACATGAATAAGAAAGGATTCTCAATAAAAAGGCTCAAGGACAATAAACATCAGAACCAAGACTGCCGCATGCTAGTCAAAAGAAGCAAACAAATAGGACTTCTCTAAAAAGGTGAGTCTAGGAATGATGTTGATTGCCAGCAAGTGACAAAAGTCAATGGCATACTAAGTGTCATTTTAAGTGCAACAAAAAAATTAGAAATCCGTAAAAAGTCATTATCTCTTGTTATGATGCACTGAGCATGATTTGTATCTATGACCGACATAGAAATCCATAGCATATTTTTATGTAGAATAGTTAACTATTGATCATTACAACTTGGATAAAGCATTCTAAAAAAAACTTCTATACCCGATCTCACTCATACTCTATCAAAGCCCTGTTTAGAAAAGGTAACTATTCCATAAGGATGTGTTGTTTTCCCAAAAAACTTTATGATAAACGAAATTGGTTCAAGGAAAATGATTAGTTTTCATGTTTTGGTGTCATGCTGTAAGCACATAAAAAGCTATTTTAAGATAGAAGGTGAAGAAGCTACTGAAAGTTTGTGGTAGGAAGACGGATTTTCGGTGAATAGAGGAAACCATTTTTCCAAGCATAACCAATTTCAATGAACCAAACAGGTGAAAATATGAAAAAATAACTCGAGGAAAGCTCTTTTAGTGAAACAAACACACCTTAGTTTGTTTTACCATGCATTCCATGTAAAAAACAAGATACTTCTAGGTCAACAAGCACCCAATTGTGGCGACAAAATCATGGAGCTAAAGTAGTAAAAAATTCTTTAGAGTTTGTTTCATGGAGAACCAATGAGAAATTTGAGACAGACAATTCATATTGTTAACTGGCAACTGTTCCATCAATATGAATACCTTCACAACAAAAATGTTGCAAGAAGAAACCTCCTCTAAATATTTTTTGTGCACACAATCAAGGTATAGAACATCTGAAAAGCCTTTGGCTTTGGCAGCAGACTGTGCCTTCAGAACCTACAAGACAGATTCAGAAAGAAGACATTATCATTCAAGTTCACATACTAATGCATATAAATCTACTTACAAACACTAATGCCTTGCTATATTGACAAGAGATGGCCCAAGAGACATTTAAGAGAGGCCACCCCTAAACGATAGCAGACAACAAAGAAAATAAAGAGGAAAATGAGAGCGCATTCCCAATTGTACTACAGAGAGACAGAACGGATGTAAGAGACAATGAAGTCGATCTCAATAGATACGAACACAGAAGAAGATGAAACTGAAGTAAAAGCTGACCCCAATGGGTTTAAGAATATTGTCTCAATTTTCAGTTTGTTTTTTATTTTCTTAAAACATGTATCATAGATACAACTGATAAATAGGGATGAAGGAGGAGGGTGGGGGATAAAAATTAGTCCATATGGTGTTTTTGATTGAGAAGGCGAGATAGGGTTCAAGACAGCTTATGGTGGGTAGAAAAAAAAGATGTAGAGGCAATCAGGATATGTTGATGGAGTTACTACATGGAATGCTTGTAATGGAACATCAAGCTATTTCCCAATCACAAGCTTAACAGGCCTTTGAGTCCTTATCTTTGATGGTTATGGACAGTAACAAGAGATATCAAGATGAGGCCGTGGTGTATGCTTTGCGATGATATGCCATCGATGAAAAGGGCGGGGTAACGCTAAATTAGAATTATGGAAGTAAGTTGGAGTCAAAAGGTTTCGTAAGAAATAAGACCGAATCAGAAGTAGTCACAAAAAAAAGAGAAAAAAAAAACCTAATTTTTTTTTGAAAAAAGTTCCCAAAAAAACTTTAGATATTTAGGACAAAAAGGGGGAGATGATGAGGTGAAGCAAGAAGGAAAGGCAATTTGTGTGATCGCAAAATCCTCAGGCTAAAAAAATAAAAAGAAACACAGACAAAAAGAGAAAGAGGAAGAGGAAATGAGAATCTAAGGATGGCAACAAGAAATAAAATAAAATAGATATTAAAGTTGAGAATAGGAAAATAGAAATCGTTAATGTTACATATTCTTAAACAAACCTGAGAAAGAAGCAAACGGAAAAGTAGAAGACAAGATTTGAAATGAGGCGCTATGCTTAAGGAAAGGAGGAAAATTCTCATTAAGCCACTTCTTTATATTGCTTTATACTAGTTATTGTATTTTGTTTTATTTATAGCTCTTCGCTGCTACCCACATTTGGTAAAGGGATTTGATGTGATTTGATATGTTGATGATCATAGATACAAACAAATAGTTTCTCTACGAAACATAGTTTGTGCAATAAAATTATAGAAGAGGTCTTTCATTTCGTAATCCCAATTTCCCTATTTTCATTTGGAACTCTTGTTTTGATTTGGAAGCTGTTTTGAAAGTGCTGGCACACACATTTTCTAGGCTCTTTTTGCTCTCAAGTGGAAATTGCAAATAGAAGATTCATGAACCAAAGAAAGCCTTAAAACTCTCACAGTCCAAGAAGTATAAATAAGCATAAATCAGATGTTTCACATAGTTTTTTCTTCAATCTTCGAGTTTAAAAAATTTAGCAAGAGAGAAGGAATTATCCACTTAAGTGGTTGATCCCCTCTAGATGCTCTCAAAATTGAAATCCCTAGAAGGACCAGAAGACAGCATCTTGATTTTACTGTTTAATCAAGAGAAAAATATGTGAGAATATCTTACTTCCATGCAATCCTTCACTATAGCAAGCAATCGCCATGAAGAAGTAAACGCTATAGAATACAGAAAACTTGAAGATGAGATATAAGTGCAGAACGTCTACTACCTATCCAGAGGCTATTAACAAAAACAAGCAATCTGAATCAAGGAAAAAGACTTGCTTGCTTACCGCAGCATAGTTTCCAATAGTCTTGACACCTCCAGTACCACCAGGGGTAGCTCGATGCAGTTCGCGCTCCACCACCAAATGTATTGGTGCTACACCTTCCTGCCAGTTATATTGGAAGGAGTTGGACCAAAACTAAACATAAGGGAAAGACCAAAAAAGCGGCCAGATCAAAAGATAAATCTGGCAAAAGAAATTCCTAATAGATTCAATTATAATGCTGCCAAATGATGATAAGAATAGAAGCCCTTTGAGACCGCTTCATGTCAGAGCTTCAAGTCTACCATGATTGATCTCCCGGTTATGTTCAAGTTCATCATGACAAAAAGTACAGTACAAGCAACTTGTTCCAAATATAGAGACAGTAAACAGTAGTAGAAGAAAGAGACAAAACACGAGGATTGACTTACTATTAAAGCATACAACTGAAGCGAAAGCTAATAAACTTGATTGTCGACGAAAGAATATGACAGACCTTGAAGTAGTTTCCCACAGGTGAAACATAGATTAGAAAGGTGTATTCAGGAGAAGGAGCAAGACCAAGAACAGCTCCACTCCCCATGAGTAATGGCCTTACGTATAAAGAACCCTTACCGGTCGGCGGTATCTGAAAGAATAAAATTTGCGAGCTTAAAGCAAATAGCATAAGGAGAGATAGAGCTGCATATGCAACGTGGATATCTTACCCAACGTCTATTTGCTAATACAGTGGCCTTTACAGCCTCAACAAATTGCTCAACAGTGGGTGCTGGCATGCACATACGCTCTGCTCCCATTCTCATACGCAGTGCATTTTCTTCTGGGCGAAACAGAAGGATATTACCATCATGCTTCCGGTAAGCTTTCAGGCCTTCGAATAAACCCTGTGTTAGAAGAAAACACCTAGGTTCACTATGTTAAAGATACAACGACAAAGATATAATAGACAATGAAGAATAAAATGGCCCTAAGAGCATGAATATGACATTTTCTGCATTCCCACAATAAAAAAATAAGAGGGTAGAGAATCATAAAGTCTGAAAGTTTAACTAATTCTATGTCATCAAGAAAAATTTAGCCTGTAAGTGCAATGCACTTACGGATAAAAGAACATTAAACGCTGGAAGAGTCTCGGCTAAACTTAATATCTGACCTGGCCATAATTTAGAACTCCTGCAGAAGGGCTCAATTCAATGTTTCCGAAACGCCGTAATTCACCTTTAGAGAAGTTTCCATCTCGACCACATTTCATGGTGTACATGTAATCAGTGGGAAGCAATCCAAATCCGAGGTTCTCCCAGTCTATGTCGGCTAATTCGGTTACCTCATTGCTGTGTTCAGAGAAACATGTCAGCAACTAAATTGAGTTGCACATCAGCAAGATGAGAGTTTGAAGTTTTCCACACACTAATTTCACCTATAGCAAGTACTGAATCAAGCTTTACTTAAAATTAACACGTCCCTGCTTGAGAACATTACGCATATCGTGCATTTGCAGGTTTCCGAAATAATTGGGCAACTCAATTAAGCTGTTCCCTTAGGTACCCAAGTGGAGCCTCAAGATTTCCACCATTCCTACAAGTTCGAATTCAGGTTACTGATCCTAAAAATAAAAATGCAAAGCATATTTTGCATCCAAAATACAGTAGTTTGGCAACCTATGGGTGATGAAACGCGCTCTAATCAAACATTGAGCAAGTTCTTTGTCGTTGGTATCATTGCCAGCTATCAATTTGGCCTTTCCCAAAATTTCTTGGCTTCACTACCCTTGACCTCAACTACGCAGTTTCCGCCAGAATTTTACAATCACACCACAATGATACAATGCATTCAAAAGTCAATTTGTAGAGGCCCTTACGAGTAGAGAGAAAGAAACCCGACATCAACTGCAATAAACAGGTGAGAGATAGCTACCTGTAAGTATCAGATAATATGGCATTGCATGTCAATGGAGAGGCCGGTTGTTGCAGGGAACCGCAAAAAGTAAGAGGGTATTGCTTCTGCAGCTGCAAAAAGAAATTAAAAAAGGACCCATCACTCCTATTCGGACACACAAAGAGAGGGATCAAGACATTTCCTTTTTCCTCAGTTATACCAGTGACGATGAAAATAGAACTGACCCTGAGAGATGTGGGAGAGATGTGTCTCTTCTCAGGGAAGAACGACGAGGACTTGAGAGCATGGCCCCGGCGGGATGGGCAACTCAGGTAATTCGGCTGCTGAGCTGCTAACACTGCGGTGCTCTCCATTTTAGCTCTGCGCGTGACTGGTTGAGAGAGAGAGAGAGAGAGAGAGAGAGAGAGAGAGAGAGAGAATATGAAGTTGTGGTCTTTGTGGCTGCTCTGATTCCCGGTCCTATTTAACCTAGGCGAAGATAGACTATGGCTCAGCATAGATTCTTTGACGTTTGACTTTCCTGATATAGGTGTAAATCCAATGACTGGTTAATGAGGGGCGTGAATCATAATTATTCTATTTTAAAAATAAATTTCTGATTAGAAATAAATTTTTTTTATTTTTGAATAAGTTTCTAATGAAAAAATATATTTAATAACGACAATTGATACTCCCAAAATTAAAATTTATTTGACAACTATTGAAAATTTTTACTTTAGAAAATGCGTCCATCGGCCGACGGTGGGAGAGTGGCGGCGCGAACGGTGGGTGATGGCCAACGGAGGATGGCGAGTGATGGTCGGCAACGGAAAGTATTTGAGAAAAAGTGAGATTTTTATTTTTATTTTTCGGAGAAATAAAAAATTATTATTTCTCTTTTTTTTTCAAATCTATTTCGAAATAACTTTTTATTTCGGAAATAGAAAAATAGAATTATATTATCAAACAAGTTTATATTCTAAACCTAATTCAGAAATAAGTTTGGAACAGAAATTCTATTTTTGAAATGTTATCAGGCACCTCCTTAATCCTTGAGGGGGAAAATTTTTCCTTAATATGGTCTCCAACCCTTTATACAAATTTAACTCGACAAACCCACCATGGATTCTTGGCGGACTCAGTCTCAAAGAGCTTTGCCGGACCCACCATATAAATCCCACGTGGAGCTTTCTGTCTTTTTTTGATGCTTTTGAACCAAAACCCAAAAGATAATAATAATAAAAATAAATAAAGTGGAACAGACATGCAATAAGCTCGAACAAATCAAACAAGACAAGCTGCGAGGACTGACGAGGAACGTAAAGACAGTTTTAAGGTATTTTCTCGGAATTCGTTCTTCGAAAGATGATTTTTGATAAATCGTTTTTCTCGAAAAATGTTTTATTTTTTTATTTGTTTAGTGATATATGATGAACATATTTTTTTGGTGTTTGATTTTCATTTGGAAAGTGATTTCACTTTCATGACTTTGTCATAGGAAAAAAAAAATGGAATCCTAAAATTATTCTATATTCTATATTTTATATTTCTTTTTTTTTCTTCTTTCCGCCTCTTCCTTCTTCCTTGCAACACCGATGACCATGGGCAAGCTCAAGCTCACCGACAGAAGGCGAGCTCGAGGCTCGTCGAGATCGCTTGAGGACGTCGGCTATCTAGAGGCCTCGGATAGATTTAGCGGCATTGAGAGATTCAGCGAGACTAGGTGAACCTCTAGCTCTCCAAGGTCAAAGAGCCCGAGGCTCGTCGGACTAGGGCAAGGCTCGTCGGGACTTGGACTAGGCGAACCTCGAGCTCGGCGAGGCCGGCTAGGAGGCCTCTAGATTCAACGATCTTGAGGCTCGTTGGTGGCCTCCGCCGGCCAATTGCGGGGAGGGAGGAAGAAAAAAAAAAGAGAAAAAAAAGAAGAAAAATAAAATACAATATCGTAATATTAAAACAATTAAAACAATTAAATATAGACAATTTCGAAAATATTTTCACCTCTTCAGATTGGAGAATTCATTTTTCTAATTTTATACATAAATTTTCCATTGATTGGAAAGTGATCTCTATTGACCGGATCATTTTCCAGTGAACTAAAATGGTGAAAGTCTAGAAAACTAATTTTGGAAAAATGCTTTCCCTGAAACAAACACACCCATTACATGTGGATTGCTCGTTATTTTCCTTTGGAGTAACATTTTATTTGGAAAAGGAAAATTGAGGAAGTGTGCATGTATTGTGTTAGGATTAAATCACGAAGAATTCGACTTTCTTACCCATGACAAAAGAATTACATAGGAATATAGATTGAATCACCAATGCAAAATGATCAAATCTACAACTCCACAATGGTTTGAATGTAATCACAAGGAAAATATTCTTACTCCACAACATAAATATGGGTTGCCTTCTCAAAGTGGTGATGGAAACCTCTCAAGTAACGTACGCTTTTTGTACGTTTTTATTTATATGGAGACAAAGGAAATTATCAAAAGATAACCTCTCTCACCTCTCAAAGGTGTCTCTCAAACACACCTTTCATGGGCGAAACTGCCGAAATATAACATCTCCCACTCGAATATGATAGGCTTGATAATGCTCTATCAAGAATATAAGGCTGCTCTATGCAAGAATATAAGGCATCCAACGTTCATCTACCTTAGAATTAATTCATACTGGCAAATAGGTCATGTAACCAATGAGCACACCTACACTAGAGAGCTTAGATTATGCACCTATTGAGGATAACATATGTGACATCCCGAAAATTTGACGTATGTAAGATAAATGAATTTGATGGATTTTTAACCATGAATTTCAATCTGGTTGATGATATTGGATTTTTTAGGATTAAGGGACAATTGTTAGACGTCGTCTCATTGACCTACCAATTTATCCCATTAAGTCATTCTAAAGCCCAAACTCTATTCATTTGAGTCCAATTTCAATTTATACGAATTCGTATACAATACTAGCTCAAATACGCGTATAGTACTTAATACTATATTTTGTGAAAAGACCAAATTTCCCTTCTTGCATTATTAGCAAAAAAGACAAGAAGCATTAATTAGGATGAAGACTTTTGTGGCATGCAATTTATGGAGGGTTTCTTACTATTGGATATAGGGAATAAGGTCCATGGGGTTCTTGTGTGCACCCACGTGGCAACAATACCCCCTTTATAGTTATCGTTTGAAACCAACGTGAAAAGTCACGTTGTTTCAAACGATACAAAACCCTTCTTCCTCCCTACCGTTCGGTGCATATATTTTATTCTAGAAAGAAAACCCTCCTCTCAAAATCATCCGTCGATTGATGCTCGACGACGAAACTCCAAGATCGCATAAAGGGGTATTTAACCGATGACAAATAAGGTACGTTCTTGTGATGTATTTTGCACGATCGGTGATTCAAGTGATTCAATAGGGCATGTTTTCAGCAAATTAGATTGAATTAGAACGGGAATCCGTTTTCCTACATTGGTATCGAGCATTTGTTACTTGATTCCCGATCGTTTTGTGTTGATTTGGTGTGTTTTAAGATTTTTTTTAACCCTAATGGCGTCAGTATCGTTTCATAGCGTTTTGGTTATGATTCGTTCATCAAAATAGTAAATTAAACATACCATTAGAACGGGGCTCGTCGAGACGATCATTTTGAGTGGTCGCCGGCCCCGACGGTCCGCCGGAAGCCGCCGCACCCGTGCCGCGCTCCGCGATGGGGCGGAGTCCCTCGAAGGCAGTGGTGTTTCATTCTTTTAAGTCTAATTTTGTTAGTCAAATTTGAGTTTTAAATATACCATTGTGTTCATCTCGAAGAGACGAAATTTTTTACGGAAGTTTGGTTCTTCGGAGGACGCCGGACGGCCGGCCACGCATCGACACGCCTTGTCGGCAAAGCCGCTGCGTGCGACGGGCCACGCGCCATGTGAGGGCGAGCCGGCGCCGTACGTGCGGCGCACCCTGGGGACCCGGCCCGCGTGCCGCGCACGCGGCTGTGGCCCACGGCGTATTGGGCCAAAGCCTGACCTAATACCGCATCCTACCCTTAAAAAAAATGGGTCGGCCCATTTCGATTTCACTAGATTCGGCCCGCGACCCGAGCCCCGTTACGAATCCGACCTTGGCCTCGACCTTGACCCGTTAACCGTTGACTTTGATAATTGACTTTAAAAAAAAAAAAAAACTTGGTCAATCTATTAGGTCCCGTATGATGTATCATTTTGGTATTATTAGTTATGATATGTTCATAATTATTGCTTGATTGATGAATTTTTGTAATCCACTTTGTTCTACATTCGTTGCGGGAACAATGCCATCAAGACCTGGATCTAAGGAAATTTGGGTAAGGTGAAGTTCAAAAACGCCAAAAATACCAAGGGAACCCGAGCAAATACAAGCCCTTAATGAGAAGATTCAACAATTGACTCATTACGGATGGGATAATGTATGTGACATTATAACTCCCGTGATAACGGTCAACAACAAGATCCAAGAGATAATTTGGGCTAGACATGTTATAACCTATATAGATGCCTTTTATGCTCTAAGGGATTCTATACCCGAGGAATGGCATGGATCATGACTTCAGTGTATTGGATGGATTCCATTACTTCTTATAAGTTGTTCGTGCTATATTGCTTACGAGAGTTCATAAAGGTCGGAGCAATGAAGATGTTATCACTTGGGATGAATGGGTCTTGGCGTAGGCACAATGCGCCTTGGGGTAAGACCATAGGTTCTCAAAGAGGTTTTCCTAAGGTGCCGATATGAGCTTCTAATATAGTTGAAAATCCTCCAAGAGAACTTGAACATTCCCTTCCTTGGATAAGGGAAGTTACTTGGGTCAATCGTCAAACCAATATAAGGGTCACGACGCGCGATTACCTTTTAGATTTTTTATTGATAATTTTATTTCTATGTTTAGTTAGGATTTATTTTTGGGAACTTGTTGTTGTTGATTCAATGTTCATTGTGGATATTTTTTTTTTATATTATGTTAAGAACATGTCATATGTTTAATACAATGATGTTGTATATATCTAAGTGGGAGTGCTCATTTTTTTTAACTATATGATGAGCATATATGGATGATTATATTGATATAGAGTTTTTTAGATTAGAATATCTAAATGATGATGGGGAACGTAGTGAATCGTTGATTTTGGAATTTTTCAAAACCATAATCAATATAATCAAGATGCATAAATTCAATTACATTTATTGCATAAATAGACTTAAAATCGTGCAAAATGTCTAATATTCGATACTATGGCAACGGCATCAAAGAATATTGTTGCTTGAGCTCAACAAAGGAGAGAAATTGAATGGAGAGAAATATAAAATCTGGAGTATGAAAATTCAGTATGGCTTTGGAAGAGCTTGAGGCACTAGAAGCCCTAAACCTCATCATGATCGAACCGAGAAGATGGTAACACCGCACAACATAGAAGGGACAAACAAGCCTTCGTTGCCTGGGAAGAAAAAGAACTCGATTGCTCACATTACTTTGTTGAGCGAGTATGGATAATGACATTATGCGAGAGTTCAGACAACATGAGACAGCTCACGATCGGGTTTGACACAAATAAGATGCCACATGGGCATAATATAAGGCTACATCTAAGGAAGATATCAAACATGATTAGTGAACCGAAAGATGCTGGTCATATATTATCCGATGAACATCAGTGCAGTGCGATTATCCGCTCTTTGCCCCATAATTGGGAGCATATGAAAGTCAACCCGACCCACAACGAGAATGTGAAAACCTTTGAAGATGCTATGCGTCACTTAGAGCTGGAAGAGGATCGCTTTTTGGCGCCAAAGTACATTCTCGATGTTTATGTAAATGGAACTAGCTCACATGGAGCTTCGAGCTTCAAACACAAGCATCTTGGCAAGTTCACAAAGAGGGCGGAGTAAAGGAGCGGAACCATCCGATAAGAAACCAAGGTTTGTGAAGAATGGCAAAGGGAAGCGTCCCGTGAAGAAAAACATTTCAAGGATGAAATGTTATAATTGTGGCAAGAATGGTCACTTCGCTCGTGATCGTGTGGTGAGCCGAAGAAGGTAGAAACCATGGACACACTTAAAAGTGTAAGTTTTGTATCTAGTTCCGTATATTTGACAAAATCTCTTCCTTTGTGGATTGTAGACTCGGGCGCCACGCACCATGTAGCCAGAGATAGAAGTACATTTGTGGAATTTCGACGAATTCCAAGTGGAGTGAGATGGATCTATGTAGGAAATAATTCCGAGTAAAAGTGAAAGGGATTGGCACTCGCCAACTCAACATGCGTAGTGGACGCACTTTATTCCTACATAATGTCTTGTATGCTTCAGAGATTCGTCGAAATCTAGTCTCAGTATTGGCATTAATCAAACTTGGTTTCAATATGAATTTCCATAGTAGTGGTATGGATTTGTTGTTAGGTACAACATTTTATGGTTTAGTCTCGAGAAACGACCTTTAGTAAATAGATCAAGAACAAGTCTTGAGAAACAAATTTAGTAAATAGATCAAGAACCATCTTGTTGGTAGAAATATATATAGGATGACTTCCTTTTGTGTTATTATATCTTTGATGAAGTTATTCTTTATGTCAATGTGTTTCATCCTATCATGATACTTAGAATCTTTCATATAGGCAATGACCAGCTTGACTATCGCAATAAACTATCACTCATATTGGAATGTCACCAACAATGACTAACTTTTGCAAGAAACGTTATAGCCATACTACTTCTTGCATTGTAGCATAACAAGCAATAATTCAGCTTCCATCGTAGATAGAGTTGTGTAAGTTTGTTTCTTACTACTTTAAGAAACTACACCTTTATTAAGCAAGGACGCATACTCAAATGTCTATTTATGCTCATCTAAGTCTCCTCCCCAATTAGAATCGAGTAACCTACTAAACATAAATTGTTCCTTCGAAAACAAAGTCGATAGTCCATAGTGCCTTTCAAGTATCTCGGGATACTCTTAACTACTTTCTAGTTTGTTTGATTATTATGTGATTGGTATCGACTCACTAACCCCACTACATAACATATGTCGAGTCGAGTGTACATCGTAGCATACATCAAGCTTTCGATTGCACTAAAGTAAGGAATATTTTTCATTTCTTTATTTTCTTCTACGATCATAGAACACATTTTAGAACTCAGGGCGTTCGCCTTGTATGATAGGGGTATTTATGGGATTGCAATATCGTCATATTGAAATGAACAAGAATTTTTATAATACAACATTCTCGTGACATCGCAATGAGTTTTTGTGAACACCCCAATTTTCGCCAAGTTAAGATTTAAGTGAAATAATATTTATCAAGCTCGAGTCCATGGTAAACCAGAATTTGGGGGGTAATAATTTGGAATGGTGGGGCTTATATTGGAATTTAAGGAGGAAGTTTGAGTGCTGTAGCTTTATTAGGACCGCATGCGTTGTGCTTGATTGAGTGTTAATGTGCGAAGTCAGTCCGACGTTAAATTGAATCATGGTTTGAGCGCCAAACGCCCCCAAACTACTTTAAGCCACCACCACCAGCCCCTATTTAAAGACCCCCCACTCTCTCCTCCTTCCCTCATTCTTCCCTTTCTTTACAAATGGACGACCCCTCCCCCACCCTCTTGGCTCTTCTCTTTTCAACTCGACGCCGACCCTTCTAGCTCGACGCTAGTGGCCCCTCGAGCTCCCAAACTCCGATGATCCTAGCTCACCCCACCGTCCTCTCACCACTCGATTCCTTACTCGCTCCTCTTACTCACTCCTCTTAGTGGCTGCGACATTAAGGAGGAAGGAGGGCAATTTGAGCTCGTTTTGTCGGCGAATTTGATTCCATTTGCGCCGAGCTTGATCTTAAGGCAAGTATTGTTGGCGTGAGTTGGAATCCCTAATTTGTAGGGATTTTATTTTTCCTCATCATTTGTAAAGGATTCTATTTTCCCAATTTGTACAGGCTTGGCTTGTAGAAGAAATCCATCCGATTGTGTATATATATATATATAGGTCTATACATACTTGATGAAATAAAAAGAAAAGATGAAAAAAAAAGAGAGAGAGGTGTGGTGTTGACCGAGGATGTAAGCATATTGCCGAAGCTTGCTAAATTCTGTGTTCTTTTATGTTCTTTATCTACTTTTTAACATGGTATAAGAGCCTAAAGTTTGCTTCCTGTGACTACTATACACCAATCCCCGATTACGGTGCCCCCGAGAAAATTTTTTTGCTCAACTTCTTCATTGCGCCTTCGTCTCGTGTCGGTCGCCCAACATTGCCTTCATCTTTTACCTTGTTCTAGAGATCGACGTCGGATCCATGGCATATCGAATCCTACGGGAGTAGTGATTCCCCACCAAAATTAAGGAGAAAATTCAACCACATAAGCACTTTTGGAGAATCGACCACCAAATTGACTCGATTCTAACTCGTGAGCCGCTTATGGTTTATGGTCTCAAGTTGTCAAGATATATATCATAGGCAAAACAAGTTGGGATACATCAATGAAGAGCTCCCTCAACCTCTATTTATAGACCCTCAATTTTGAAAGTGAAAAACTAAAGATTCAACTGTAAAAGGATAGGCGATAAACTCCATGGACATAGCTTTAATAGGTAACTTTATTCGCTTCCCAAATGCGAAAGCGATTTGAGATGCAGATGGCTACTAATTTTTTTATTTATTATGAAACTAATACTTCTCAAGTTTATGATTTGAAGAAGCGTGTAACCTAGATGAAACAATCTGAAGAGCCTATTGAAGCTTACTATAACAGCCTTTCCAGGGTTGTAAAGAGAGATCGATTGCCGCCTCTCGAATCCAATGGGGTGCCCATATGATATTACGACATACGATTCAGACATTCAAGAGGATCATGCATACATTTTCCTCATTGGTTTAGATAATCACCTAAATAAGATACGAGCTAATGTGATACGATGCAACCATTCCCTATAGTTGAGTAGGCCTATGCTCGTGTTTGCAAGGAGGATATACGACGATAATGATGTTGAGGAGTGGGAGAACTACCCATAGTTCTATAGAGATGTTATCGCAAGGAGACAAGCCTAACCTAAAAAAAGCTCGAGAGCCAACTTTATAGATGGCTAAACCAGGAGGTGGACAAACTAGTATAGCTCCGGAACAGAAAACTCCTTCAATTGGTGGTTGCTCCCATTGTGGGAATGCCAAACACACCCCAAAGATGTGCTTTAAGTCAGTACAAATATTCCGATTAGTGGAAGGAGCTCAAAGCTTGAAAGTGAATAGCGGAAGAAGTGAATAATGGCAAAGGAAAGGTGTCTCTAGTTATGGGAGAGCCTCGGTTGTCACTAGTGCCACAACTCAAACCACAGAGTAAGATACCTATAGAGGGTGAAGGTAATTATAGCTTTGCTTTAGTTGCTTCTCTGCGTGAATGATAGTAGTTAGTGGGTTATTGACTCGGAGCTACCGATCACATAACTTTTATTGCGAGATGATTTTGTTAGTGTTATAGAACCTGGATGCCGTTGTGTTTCGAATGCTAATAGAGTGTCGTATCTAGTGACTAAAGCTGGAGCTGTTAATATTTCCCCTTCTCTCTCACCGCCGAATACACTCTTCGTCACATCACTATCTATGAAACTAATTTCAGTTAGGTATGTTGCTGAGGAATTAAATTGTGTTGTGCTAATGTATCGGCATTTCGTTTGTTTCAGGATATCCTCATGAAGGAGATCATTGGGCGTGATACAAAGAAGGGGGCTGCATTGCATGGATGACTTCGATTATGGGAATACCAATTAGGTCCGAGGGTCATCTAGAAGTCGGGAAATACATATATGGCTCGGCATAAGCGATTGGGACATTCGTCTTTTGGTTACATGAAGAAGTTATTTTCTAGGCTATTTTTGGGTTTAAATGATTATCGGTTTGATTATCGACTTGCATTTTGGCGAAAAGCCACCCGGTACCTTTTCCTATAAATTTAAATAAAAGTGCAATTCCCGTCTTTTTGATTCATTATGATGTGTGGGGTGTTTCTTCTATTACTTTTGTGTCCGATAGTTTATGGTTCATTCTTTTTGTTGATGCTTGCCCTAGAATGACATGGTTATATTTTATAAAGACTAATGATGAAGTTGACAATGTGTTCAAAGTTTGTCATACTATGGTGCAAACTCAATTTGGTGGGAAGATCCAATCCTTTGTGGTTATAATGGTGGTGAGTACATTAATCAGCATCTCAAAGAATATTTTCTGCAGCATGGCTTACTCCATGAAACATCATGCTCATGAACGCCCCAACAAAACGGGGTAGCAAAAAGGAAAAACATGCATATCCTTAAGACAGCTCGTTCTTTATTTTTTGAAAATAATGTCCCTCACCATTTTTGGGATAATGTAGTGACTACAACGGTCCATCTTATTAATAGAACGACATCAAAGGTGTTAGAATTTCAGACACCATTGGAGGCTCTCTCCTCTCATGTACACTTACCATCGGTTCTTACTATTTCCCTTGAGGTGTTCGGTTGCGTTGCCTTTATTCACATCCGCAAAACACAACGCATAAAACTTGAATCGTGTGCCGTATGATGAGTGTTTTTAGGTTATGGTTTACATCACAAAAGGTATCGGTCTTGTAATCCATCTACTAAGAAGAGATATGTTACAATGGATGTAACATTCCTTGAAACAGAAATAATTCTTTCGGTACACCACTTCTTCCTTCCAAGAGGAGATATAGACGGAAAAGAAAAATTGGTGGAAGACTAGTGATGTTGTTAATGCCCTAGGGGGAGTACAAATTGGTTGAGTATCGGCATTGTCGCCGACAGCCTAGGACCGAACTAGGCCGAATTTACCGATGGATATTGAGCAAGAAAACCTAGAATGTGCGGGGTGTTTCGAAAATTTCAAAATAAATCACATCAAGGGAAGATCGGGTCCTCGAGGAGCCAAGTTTGCTAGACCAAATGCTTTGTTCCATAACAGCTTCCCTCGTCTTCTTCGGTACCCGACCCAACTCTTGAGGAAATTCCTATGGTAACTTATCCTACTACTAGTTTACATGATAATTCTAATATTTCTATATGATATGAATTACTTGTCATGCACAATCGAAGAAACCCCTAAATAGATACTCACCGGATGGTCGGGAGAAAGATAAATATGCCTATCCGATCACTAACTATGTTACGGTTGACAAATTATATGAGTCATTAAGGGCATTTGTTTCAAATATCAATGTATATTCCAGATGGAGTATAGGATGCCTTGAAAGATCCTAAGTGGGGTTCAAGCAATGAAGAAAGAGATGGAGGCGTTGCAGAAAAATAATGCTTAGGAGTGGTGGAACTGCCCGAAGTGAAGAAAATAGTAGGATACAAATGGGTGTTCTCGATTAAGTATAAAGTAGATGGATCCATTGAAGGTTGGTAGAAAAAGGATATATACAAACATATGGAGTGGATTTTTAGGAAAATATTCACTTGTTGCGAAAACTAAATATTGTATGAGTGTTATTATCTCTTGCGGCTAATTTAGATTGGCCATTACACCAGCTTGATGTCAAGAACGCATTCTTTCATGGTAGCCTTGAAGAGGATATGTATATGGATATTCCATCGGATTATAGTCCTTCCTCACAATCGGGGCTGATTTGTAAGTTGGGGCAATCATTTTATGGATTGAAATAGTTTCCTTGAGCTTGGTTTGGATAATTCGGTGTGGTTGTGAAAAGGTATGGGTATATTCATAGCGGTTCCGATCACACCTTATTCTTGAGGCAAAGTCGAGGTAAGATAACTGTGTTGATTATTTATGTAAATAATATGATTATCACAGGAGATGATCGAAGGAAATCGAGAAATTACAAACGGAGCTCTCAACGGAGTTTGAGATGAAAAATTTTGATGTACTCAAGTACTTCTTGGGGATAGAAGTTGCAAGATCTAAGAGAGGTGTTTTTCTATCTCGGAGAAAGTATATTTTAGATTTATTGGCTGAAGTGGGAATGCTAGATTGCAAACTCGTGACATACCGATTGTTCGGAATCACGGACTTGAAGAGTATTCCGATCAAGTGCCTACAAATAAAGAAAGATATTAAAGGTTAGTTGGCAAACCGATTTATTTTGCATGTACGTCATGATATTGCCTATGGAGTGAGTGTTGTAAGTCAGCTTATGCACGCTCGGAGTGAAGACCATATGGATGGTATAATGCGAATTTCGGTATTCAAAGGGAGCTTTGGGGAGATGACTTCGATTTAAAAAAAGTGGGTATCTTAAAATCGAAGGTTTTACCGACTTGAGACCGGGTTGGAAGTGTGTTAGATAGAAGATCAACTTTGGGGTACTTTAGCTTCATGGGAGGAAATTTGGTTACTTGGAGGAGCAAAAAGAAACAAATAGTAGCTCTCTCAAGTTCAAAAGCAGCGTTTAGAGGAATGGTTAAGGGATTGTGTGAACTTCATGGCTTCGAAAATTGATGACATAACTCAATTTTGCTCCTATGTTTGAAATGGACTTGTTTTGTGATAACAAAGCAGCTATCGATATCTCTCACAATCCTTTCCAAAGACAATCACACCAAACATATTGAGGTGGATTGTCACTTCATTAAGCAAAACTTGGATTCCAAGGTGATTCGGTTTCCATTCGTGAAATCGAAGACCCACTAGCAGATATCTTAATACGTTCTACAACTTACTAGATAATTTGGGCATGCAAGATACCTACATGCTAACTTGATGGAGAGTGTTGGCGTAAGCTGGAATCCCCTAATTTGTAGGGATTTTATTTTTCCTCCTATTTTATAGAAGATTCGATTTTTCTAATTTGTAGAGGCTTGGCTTGTAGAAGAAGTCCGTCCGACTTTGTGTGTACGTGTGTATATATATAGATATAGAACTACTGGAAGAAGAATTAGTTCTTCTAAATGGATTCATGTCATATAAATTCTTTTGTATTCACACAATCGATTCTTCGGATACCAACCTTGTCGATCAATGAACTTACGCACATTTCTTGAGACCACAACAGTTAAAGTGAGGTATATATATATGGGTTTGTACATACTTGATGAAATCGAAGAGAAAAAAAGAAGAGAAAGGGTGAGGTGTTTGATCGATAACGTAGACATATTTCCGAACCTTGTTAAATTCTGTGTTCTTTTATGTTCTTTATATGCTTTTAACAAGTATAGCTCTAGCCTCACTACTAGACGGTCTAATTATCGTTCGATCCCCGCACGAAAGAGTGTGGCATGATTGAGACCTTGAGGGCCTGTGTGAGGGGAGAGATGGAGGTATGCTGAATTTGTTGTTCAAACCACTGCTTTTAAGCTGTGCTTGAGTTGTTTTAGTGTTTGGATCATTTGCCTATCGGCGATTCAACATGAATTTGATGGTTCGGGCTTCTTGGGTGTTCGACCACGAGGTGT
Organism: Rhodamnia rubescens; assembly: GCA_021437795.1. Taxonomy (NCBI): domain Eukaryota; kingdom Viridiplantae; phylum Streptophyta; class Magnoliopsida; order Myrtales; family Myrtaceae; genus Rhodamnia; species Rhodamnia rubescens. The sequence continues at coordinate 398,213 of JAILYA010000032.1, read as the reverse complement.
GGAGGAACCCCGATGAACTTGTGTATTTTGAATGTTGGTTGTGCCTAATTGAATAACACATTAGTTGGTTTAGTCTTTTGTTTAGATGTTTATTTGTTCAGCTTTTAGCTTACTCTTTTTATGTGACATCCCGAATTTTTTCTATATTAAAAATAATTAGAAAGTGAACTAAATGTTTGCGAGATAAATTTTTTATGGAATTTGAGAAAGGCTATTCCAGAACTTTTAGATAGTTACTTTGGAAATTTCTCAAGAAAGTTATTTCTTTTAAATTATAAGAACTATTTGAAAATTTCAATAGAAAAATGGGGGACAAAGAATTTGCTCTTGAATTGGGTAAATGCTAAGTCAATTTTCTAAAAAAATAAGAACAAAATCAATGATAAGTCAATGTAAAGTAAATAATATTTCTAAGTCAATATAAAATCAAGAAGAAAATGACAAATAAAACTGTCATTCTCAAGCATTAAATCTTTGAGATAAAAAACAAGATCACTTTCATTGTAAAGTCAAAGTGCTATAAGTGTGTTCATATTGTCTAAAACTTCATGAGCAAGTTTTAGGGAAGAAAACTTGGAGAAGTATGGAATTACAATTAAGTTATAAATGGAATCTATATAGAAAAACTTATTTAGACAAAATGTTGTTAACGAGTCAATTTAAGATATATATTTTTTAGAATTGCAAAAAAAAAGATGTAAGATAATAATAATTACAAAACAAATGAATATAGATTAAATAAAAATGATGAATTGTAGCGAGAAATGCTTAAGCCGGTGATGGACGACAACATCCGGCCGACTTGCACTGCCCGGCGTGAGGCCAACCTGGGCATACTGCCAAATTGCTGGCATAAGGCGCCACCACCACGCTAATGAGGCAACGGCGTGAACAGCGGCATCCACGCAAATGGCAATGCCCGCCTACCAGGTCCTCAATGGGGGATGATCAATCTTGAATTCGTCTTATTTCGTCTATATTTAATTTAAAGCTAATCTAAAAGGGTAATTAACATAAGCTATATAGTAAACATATTTATAAGATTATGATTAAATAGAATAACTTATCTTGAAAGCATGAACTAAAGGAATGATAAGCTAATCAAGTAAAATTATCAAGGTACAAGAGAACAAACTAAGAACAATAATTAAAGTTTTAATCTTTTAAAAAGAAAAAACATCATGATGTTGTTGATCCATTTGGTAAGTAGCAATAATAACAAGTGAAGACAAAGTGGAATAACATGATGAAGATGGCTACTCACGTGAAGGCATTCCGCTTCTTCTTTCACCTTTCAAGAGAATATCAAGAAACCATGATAAAGTCTTGAGAAAGATAGAAAGATTCCATCATCATTGCTCTTTCTATTCAAATCAATAATTGGCATTCTTCCTTGGCGCACAAAGTGATAAGCCAATCACCCACACAGCGCGATATCCACGGCGGAGTGGCCACGCCCACCGTCACCGCCACTTGAGGCGTTGATCGGTCGGCCATAGCCGGCGATTCCGTCGTTCATCAATGATTGTCCATTATAAGTTTTGAGTATTGGAATAAAATAGGATTAGATATGTATATATATTTAGATACTAAACAAACTATTAAATTAGTTAAGACTAGATTAAAATCTATGATGTATTTAATTAAGCTAAGAGAATTCGAGAATAAGAAGATCTGGCCCAACCTATATCAAGTAAAAATGTATGGTTAATAAAGAGTCTTGTGCAAGAAGATAAGTTGACCAAAGTCAAGATATTTTAAAACTCATGTAAAACAAACAAGAAAGGCTAAGAGGATATAATAAATGTTAAGTTGACATTAGACCTTGAAAGATAATAAAAAGTGAAAAAAACTTTGAAGTTCTCAAGAATGGAAGACCCCTTCCTGAAAAACTCATGAGAGAGAGAGAGAGAGGAGTGATCATCATGTTTTGACTTAAAAAAGAAAAGTGAAAAAGAAGATTGGACTAGAGAACTTTATTATAAAAAGGATGCTTGGCCTTTTGAAAATCCCAAAACCACTCTAAAGCAACCTGCTCTCTTTTCCAACTCCCTCTCCCTCACACAAATTCCTCCTCTCTTGCATGCTGGCTTCACTTCCACCTCCATGCCACCGCCGATTCCACCATTGATTGCCGTTCGCCACGCCACCATTCGTCATGCCGTTGCATCGCTCCGACCGCCATTTTCACTCAACGTCATTTTATTCTAGTAAAACGATAAAGAAAACGGTAAATGATAAATGATATTCCTAGATCTACTGCGGTAATATCTATTTATTACTTGATTTGGTGTGCATTATTGTATGAGTTGCATGTATTACATGAGTATCATGGAATTAGCCACAAGTTATATGATTCATTTTGCAAGGGCAAAGTCGAAGTCGTCAAGTGGAGGTTAACCGAAGGAAAAATGGAATTCGTCACACCAAATGGACCTCGGAATGAAATCGAAACAAGACCGATAGGGTTTGGAACCAGCTGGATCCGACCCGCCAAGCATCGGTTCGGCTCAATCAAGCATGAACTAGGTCAGCCTAGACTTGTTCCGAACCGACTAGACCTGGTTCGGTTCGGATCGAGGCTAACCCATCCTATTTGGGTTCGGTTTAACCGAGCCAATTGGATGGTTCAACTCCGGGTTTCGTCGAGTTGATTCACTAACTTGAATCGACTCAATTTATTCCTCATTCGATTTTTGTTTTGTTGATTTAATCTTGCACTATTGGTATTGCAAAAGATAATAAATGGATCATATGCTTGCAAGGTTGTGAATGACATTAAAAGACATTGACATGCCATTGTTAGCGAGAAAAGCAACAGTGTAGGGGCTCGAAGGTAACGACGTATTTTGATAAACCTCCGATGAACATTGTTCGCGACAACGGATGGATCTGCCGTCATTCTCTAAAAGTTTTACTTGAGGCAATGGCGTAGATGTCGTTACTTAAATGATGACATGAATTCAACGTGCCGTTGTACACGTGCATTAGCGATGTCGCCCGATGCCGAAGTTCGACTAGAGGTTCGGGGAGAGGATGCACAAAAGTGAAAAGACAAGTTAATGCATCATTTTTATGTGGTGTTTTTTAGAAAGTTTTTATGATTGATGATGCATGGCATCTATGAAATGGATCACAAGATAGTTTTGTGTCAAAATGAATTTTCACCACTAAATTGAAATACTCGATATTTCGTCTTAGGCCTAGAAATTTCATTTACCGAGCCGCTTACTCATTTCTTTTATTTTTCATGTGAAAAGAAAATGAATTTGCCGTGCGAGTCACTGTTCGATTCCCAAAGACGCATGACCTACCTCCGACACACCGTAGTATGTGTCGATATTGAAGCGCTTTATGTCCTTATTACCTCGATTGTATGGATCAACATTGGTATGGCAAATCAAGGCCCTATTGTTTATCAAATCTGTCCTTACAATGAAGAAGACTCCTCAATTAATAGAAGAACTAAAACAAAGCAAAAATGAAATAAAAGATAATAATTTCATTCATCAGCCTTGAACAACCAATAATTAACTTAAAACATCTACTAATATCAAAGGAAATTACTTTAATCAGCCTTGCATTGATATGTCTTTGATTTGCCATCAAATCAAGAACTAATCATGCAAGATATGGCTTGAAATCAACAATTGATCATATCTCGAATATGCCATAGAATTAGTAATCAATCACATTTTCAATATGCCATGGAATCAACAATCAATCTAGTGAATCGATTTTTTTTTATTGGGAAGCAAAGAATGGAAACTTTATTATCGACAATCCTAGTCGATAATCTTAATGTAGACACGATCCACCGAAACAAGTTGCAACCAAAATCAACCTTGGTAAAATGAACAATGATTGTGCAGAACTTGTGATGGAATCAAGGATTGCTCATTAACGTCGGGTGTATCATTGGTGATATAATCGATGTTGCTGCATCAAACATATATCCATCTATTTCCAGGCTATATCCGACGATAATCCACAAATGCCCCTCGGTCTATAACTATATGATCTGTGGTTTCGAGTCTACAGTCCACATAGGACAAGATTCGATAAGCATTATAGTGCTAAAAATAAAAACATTACTTAAAGTAATGTAGTAATTTGGTACCTCTTTTAGCTCGGTGCATTTACAAGTGAACTGAACCAACTTGCCAAAATTGTAGCATTTCATCTTGGTCTTGTCCTTCTTCCCGTGGCGTTTCTTGTATAGGAGGGTTTTGGCTCTCTCGATGCATGACCGCTCTCCTTCTCTTTGTTGTTCAATTTATAATTCCTCTTGTGCTCGAAGCTATGCTCTTTCAAGTGGAACCTATACAGAATCTGGAACCGCTCACCACTAAAATAAACTTTATTGATGAATGGTGTTATCACATTGTGAGTGTTGATTGGTCAGCGAGTGGTTGGTCAACTACACGAGACCGTAATGGTTTTTCCGAGTTGGGCTACATATTGTAATTTATAATGTTATGGGGTTGGTCTAACAAGGTGAGATAGAAAAATTCTTAATTAGTCTAATATGAGGCAGGCTAATGTGGGCCGAGTAGAGCCTAGCCTATGATGAGAGGCTTCATGGCTAAAATCTCTATAAATAACCTCACATAAGGAGCAGTTATAAAACACGTTTCGTAAGGGCGGTCTCATTGAGCCACCGATATAAAGTACAATAGAGGAGAAGCACTTGAGCTCTAGATCGTCACCATTCCACATTAAGAACGATGGATTCGAAATCAAATGTCCAATTTAATTTTGGGTAGCTATTTTATTTAAAATCTCAATTATATTGAGTTAAATAATATCATAGTGAAATTGATTGATTCATTTGGCAACATTATATTGAAATGGAGGTAAAAACGTGGCGCATTTCGTTGATGTTGGTCATATGGGAAATGACACGAATGGTGCTTGAAGTATGATCAATGTGCAATGTGATCCATGAGCTTTCAATTTATTCAGTGTGATCCCTAAATTTTAGCCTAATGAGTAATGTAGTCCCTAAACTTTTTATTTATTCAATGAAGTTCCTAAAATTTTTATTTGTTCAATGAAGTTCCTAAGCTTTTATTATGCGTTCAATTTAGTCCATGCAATATATAAAAATGTTCAATGTTGTTCAAGTTCTTAAATTAATGGAAAAATTATATTGAACATTTTCATATATAGTTTCGAAGTCCGAGAGATCATAGTGAATAAATTAAAAATTTATGGACCTATTAAACATTAGGCTAAAATTTGGGGATCAGATTGAATAAATTAAAAATTAAGATATCACATTATATATTGAGTCAAAGTTTAAAACTATTTGTGTCATTATTTATTTCTATACAAATGTCTCGTCTCTGATAAAACTATCTGTGTCATTATTTATTTCCATACAAATGTCTCGTCTCTTACGCATCCCCATCGCTTTTACTATGGGCTAGGGAATACCACTGACTTAGGCTGACTACAAATAGGTGGATGCCCACCCCCCCAAACCTAATTGCTTTAACCTAGAGAGGCCAAAAGAGGGAGGCGAGAGAGAGAGGGCCTCAATGTCGGAGAGCTATTGAGAAAGCTTATAAGCATCTACGTAGCCCTAAAAATGGAAAAATTATTGTTGAGGTCGAAATAATAATCCTCTCCATCTTGAAAATGAAGTCAACCATGCACATGGTCTTGACAAAGAAATCTCCAGTCCAATCTAGACTAACTCGAGATGGACGTGAGCAGCAAGTACGAAGTCAAAAATATCCAGATAGCTTAATAATGGAGAAAATAAAGTCTGGCTGCAAGAATCGGCTGAACTTATTCTACTTCTAAGGCCATTGTAATGCTAAGGCGGTGAAGATTGCCAATGAAAGGGTTTTACTCATTCACGTAAGGAAGTGTGGGGAGATGAGGTTAAAATACAAATCTTATGCTCCTTCACCAACACCTCCTCAAACTTCTTGTACTACCCATTTTTATCAACTAACTAAATTGTATATCTCGTGACCTTTATTCCTTAAATTATCCGACTTTTTTCGTTGTCTATTCTGATTATGGAGATCTTAGGATGTCGTTTTCGCAGCTAACAAAGAGAGCTTCATCTGACGGAGAGAGGTGAATAAAAGAGAGTTAGAATCGAGTTCAGTGTTCTGAAAACGAGGTAATTCACCTATAGAGAAGTTTCCATCTCGACCACATTTCATGCTGTACGTGTGATCAGTGGGCACCAATCCGAGGTTTTTCCAGACCATGGCAGCTAGTTGGGTTACCGCTTTGCTGTGAGAAATATGTCAGCAGCTAAATTGAATTGCACATCAGCAAGATGAGAGTTTGAAGTTTTCCACACAGTAATTTAACTTACAGCAAGTAATGAATGACGCTTTACTTAAAAGTAAAATGTCCCTGCTTCAGAATATTGCGCATATCTCGCCTATGCAGGTCTCCCCGGTTGTTGGGCAGCTAAATCAAGTTGTTCCCTCAGATATATAAAATAGCAAGTAATCGAGATGGGATTGCCAATGACATATCCGAATCAGATTGTCTTATACACAGAGTAATCTTGGAAGCATAAAATGGAGATCTGGTCCAACCGAGATTGTTCTTAAAGGGAGATCCAATGCACCGACTATTGTTCGTACTTATGGAGCCACCATCATTTGTTAAAACCTGGAATTGAATTCGACTACAACATTGCAAGACCTTCCAAAGACCTGAAACCCGTTCTGGTCCTAAAAATAAACATGAAGCATAATTTACATCCTACATACATGGTCTTTGTTTCATCGTGTAATCAGATTAAGGAGAAAGTTTTTTGTTGCCGTTATCATTGCCGGCTATTTCTTGCCCTTTCTCAAAATTGAAAAGGTTAATATCACAAAAAACTCCAAACCAGTATGTATATCTATGACAAATTTATCCCAAATAAATTTTTGGACCATCAAATACCCCAAATTGGTACATCCCGTGATAAATTTATGCCAAACTAATTTTTTGACCATGAAAAACTCTAAACGGACACATGAAAAATTTAACCCCATTAGTTTCCATTAAATTGGAGTAATACCACGAAAAATCTCAAATTAATACACTTATGGCAAACAAAGGGTAAAATCCTCAAACCAGTACACCCGTCAACCTGCCACGTATCATCTAACTCAGCAATGTAATAATAAAATTTAACGGAAACTAACGGAATGTAAATTAATCATAGGTGTACCGGTTTGACATTTTTTATGGTCAAAAAAATAGTTTAGAATAAAATTGTCACGGGTGTACTAGTTTAGTGTTTTTCGTGGTATTAACCAAATTTAAATGACTTCGCTCATTGCTTGCCCCGAAAACCTTTTCCACACCTAAGGAGTTTCTACCAAAATTCCGTATTCATACTACAACAATACAATGCATTTTTGTTTTGTCGGAAAAATACAATGCAATCAAAAGTCAAAATATTTCTAAAGACCTTTACTAAAAATAGTAAAAATCGACTTTTAAATGCATTGTATTTCTGACAAAAAAAATTGCATTGTATTGCTGCCGACCTTATTAGCAATACTGATTCTGGACTTGCATAATTTAGGAAGAAAATCAAATTAGTTCTAGTCAAATTAAGTCCCAATAAATAATTAATATGATATTTATTAAATAGGTAATTGATGAAACTAAGCTTCCAAATCAAATAAGAAATCTTGGTTAATGACTTATTTTGAATTGTTTGTTATGTGTATTTAATTTGAAAAATCTTCAATTTGTAAATATCAAAGATATAAACATGGCAAGTACAGTAAACTCATTTTATGTAATAATTTCTTTATTTTAGCAAGTGCTTATCCATAAACAAATATCATAGTCCATTCACATTATTAATCTTCAAATGCTTAATTAATCTTTAGAGAATTAATTCTCTAATATTTGCTGATTGAGAAAAGTCATGAAGAAAAACTCCAAATTAAAAGGAAAACTCGTCTTAACTAGACATAATGATTTGCAAAAGGAAAATATACTGGGAAAGAGATTCTCTGTTGTAGAGGCAGCTTCCTCTACAAAAGGGGAATACTTCCAATAAAATGAAGTAGTGCGAATTTGTAAAAGAAAATATTTTAGGGTTTCATGAAAGTTTAAATTTTTTTATGTAGTTATCAAATTCCTTGGTAGAACAAAAGTGGCTTAGATTTTTTATCAGAAAAAAGAACCAAGAGCCTTTGAAAAAAAAAAAAAAGAAAGAAATCGATCAATTTTGGAACAGATAGTTCATTAAAATTGGCATTTTATTAAGTCTCTAGTAAGAGAAGACCCAAATTTATCTGGATATCAAAGAAATAATGAATTTGATCTATCTTTTAGGTTCTAGCCCAAAGAAAATTGACAAAAAGCAAGTAGTACCTTAATTGTGGTTGTTCAAGGCGCATGACAACTGACCCAACCAAATTCATCCATCTCGCCCAAATAAATGGAGGAATGGTAATCTTTAGGGGAATACATCGAGAAACGATCGTTGGTAAAGAAGATATCAAAATCGACAATCTGTTTATAGAAGATGTTTCTTTGAATTACAATTTCAGAAGTTTGAGTCCAACTTTGCGTTAAAAGACAAAAAAAAATTACCTTTGAAGGGGGAAATGCTCTAGATCATACAGAGAATCAAAATAAAAGTTTGTTGGTAGACATCATGGTCACATCTACTTGCCAAATGCAGGGAATGATTAGAAGAACATGTTAGGAGATCAGCGACAATCTAAACAATATCGAATTAGTGCAACGGAATAAAGTAATCTCCCCTCTTGTGCAAACCTAATAGGAAATGATACAATAGAGCAATATATCCGACAAAATGACAAGTACCCACGAACAAGGAATTTTACGTGAAAAATCTCTCCGATTTGAGGAGATAAAAAATCACGGGACCGAAGTCCATGCAAAATCTTCACTATTAACAATTTTGGGTACAATGTTCTTCTATAGTTAATACTAGAGGTACATAGCAGCAACCATATCAAGGACATCATTCTCGGAAATACATGTGAATTCGCAAGACATCAAGGATAAATCTCACCAAAATGCAGAGTTGGTTCTACCCAGGAAAAACTTGATGAAAGAATATCCAAATGAAAATCAAACAGATCGGATTCGAGAACAATGCGTTGCGAGCAATCGGATCATGAATTGACCACCAATGTCAATTTGATGAAAATCGGACAGTGCCCTCTTTCCAAATTTTCTTCTCTCTTGCTACCAGGTCTAAAAAAACAAAATGGTTTTTTGCGGCTATGACGTAAATAATAGGGAGAAACCCTATTTCTCCATATATATCATTACATGGGTACAAGCCTTCGAGCTTGCAATTCATTGGCCTTTCTCCACATAGAAGTGAAACCAGCTAACAAATCTTCCCCCCTGGACGATGTTGAGGGATTCATCATCCCCTGCTATCAACTCGGCAATATCCAAGCTTCTCCCTTGGTAGAGTCTTCGTCATTATATCGTAACCATTATGGTCCGTATGGATTTTCTCAAGTTCCAACAACTTCTCATATGGAACATCTCTTGTCCAATGATATCTAAGATCAATATGTTTCGATCTAGAATGAAAAGTTGAATTCTTACCAAGATGAATCGCACTTTGGTTATCACAAAATAACACATACCTTTTATGCTTGAACCCAAGTTCTTCTAAGAACTTCTTCAACCACAAAGCAACTCTTTACTAGCTTCGGTTGTTGCAATAAATTCTACTTCGATTGTAGAAAGTGCAACGCACTTTTGCAACCTTGACTTCCATGACATAGCCCCACCAAGAATGGAAATTAAATAACTAGAAGTAGATTTACACGTATTAAGATCTCTAGCCAATTCGGAATCTATGTGTCCAAATAACTCTAGTTTTTGGGTCCTAAAACCGAGTTTCAAACTGGAAGTTCCCCGAAGATACCTCATGATCCATTTCACCGCATCCCAATGCTCTCTTCACAGATTTGACAAATAGCGATTAACAATGCCAATTGCATGCGCTAAGTCTAGCCGTGTATATACTATCACATACATTAAGCTTCCCATAGCTAAGGCAAATGGAACACTTTCCAAGTCTTTCTTCTCTTTATTAGTCGTAGAACTTTACTTCGTACTCAACTTAAAGTGGGCAACAAGAGAAGCACTAACCATTTTACCCTTGCCTATGTGAAATTTCGAAGAACTTTCTCGATATATTTCTTTTGCGATAAGAACAACTTCTTAGAACTTCCGTCCCGAGTAATTCTAATACCAAAAATTTGCTTCATCGGGCTCAAGTCTTTCATGGTAAAGACTTGCTCAACTATTTCTTCAACAACTCAATTCGTGAAGCATTCCCGCCAATAATTAACTTTTCAACATAAAGCAAGAGTATAATAAAGTCGTCATCATAAAATTTTTGGACAAACACACGCTTATCCAAGGAAGTCTTCTTATAGCACTACTCAATCCTAACCGACATAAACTTTTGTAGTTCTATCTCGGTGCTTACTTTAGGCCATAGAGACTCTTCTTCGCCTTGCGACATAGTCCTCTTTTTCTATCACTTTGAAACCTTCTAGTTGTTCCGTGTACATCTCTTCCTCCAAGTTACCATGTAAGAAGGCTGTTTTGGCATCTATCTATTTAATTTCCAAGTCTAGGCTAGCCGCTAAGCCTAAAACCACACGGATAGGAAACATTTTTACCACAAAAAATATATATATCATCAAAGTCGATACCCTTTCTTAGACCGAATCGGTTAACAACCAATCTAGCTTTGTACCGTGGTTGTAAAGTATGTTCATCTTGCTTCAACCTATATACCCACATGTTCTTCAAAGCTTTTTTGCCATTAGGCAAATTCACCAGCTCATAAGTATGATTATCATAAAGTGACTACATTTCATCCTGCATGGCATCAAACCATTTGCTTTTGCACTCATCTTTTATTGCTTCTACACATCACTCGGTTCACCCGTATTTGTCAATAATACATACTTATCTCGCAAAATATCCGGAAGAAGGTCGTCGATCTTTGACAGGTCTTCGGACTAGAACATCTAGTGGAGCATCTAATAGAGCTTCGATTCATGAACAATATCATCTGTCTCAACAAGTTCGAGACATGTGCATTATCCGGGACATATATTTCTAGTTGCTCCTCATCAACCTATGTAGGAACATGTGTGTGAGGAACTGGATCCATTTCAATCAAATCATCACTAACTTGTGGAGCTGAAATCATCTCCGATTTCTCAATATCTTCTATTGTCCGATCTTCCATAAACACAACATCTTTGCTTCTTATAACTTTCTTCTCAATGGACCATGGATTTTTTAGCCAAACATATCCTGTCATAGCCAATGAATATGCATTGTCATGTCTTCACATCAAATTTAGATCTCTCATCTTTGTGAATATGCACAAATGCCTTGCATACAAATATACACAAATAATTAACAAAAAAAAATATTTTCCTATCCAAACTCTATCGGGAACATCAAAATCTAAAGGAATGCATGGAGTAAGATTTAATATATGTGCAACTATACTTAAAGCCTCAATCCAAAAGGATTTTGGTAGCTTTGATTGTGAAAGCAAACATCTTACCCATTCAACTAGTGTCCTGTTCATTCTCTCACCTAAGCAATTTAGCTGAGGTGTTTTTTGATAACGAATACCCCGCTATTTGTAATATTCATCAAAAGGTCCAATATACTCTCTCCCATTATCGGTTATGATGTATTTCAACTTCTTTCCAATCTGTCTCTCAACTAAAGCCTTAAATTGCTTAAAAGCATATAAAGTTTATCTTTAAATTTCAAAGTATAAACCCAAAATTTCCTTGAATAATCATCTATGAAAGTAACAAAATAAAGAGAGCCACTGAGCGATTTTGTCTTCATAGGACCACAAACATCATAATGCGAAAAGCAAGTATACCCGACTTTCCCAAAGGAGGGAGCTTTTGATGCAACTTTAGTATGTTTTCCGGCTAAATAGTGAGCACACTTCTTCAATGTTGAATTTTTCATTCCTAAAAGGAGCTTCTTCTTGGACAATATTGAAAAATCCTTCTCACCGATGTGACTGAACCTCTTATGCCAAAACTCAACCTGTCTCTTCATTGTCTACGACATTAATTTTGTTTGTGGACAATTTTGCCTACATAATGTACAATGAAGAACATTTGTTGCTTCTAGTCACAACCATAGAACCTTTAGTGAGCTTCCATCGACCATCACCGAATGTGTTGCAATGTCCCTCATCATCTAGCTTACCTATGAAAATCAAATTCAAACGAATATTAGGTATATGCTTAACATTATTCAATACTAATCTCGTGCCATTGCTGGTGTCTACGCACACATCACCAATGCCTACAACTTCATCAGCCATTGTTTCCCATTTTCACAAATCCAAAGTCACCCGCCTTGTACGATGTAAAGAAATCTCTACATGATGTTGCATGACTTGATGCACCACTATCAATTACCTAGCTGTTCTCATGGCATACAAAATGCACTGCATCACAAAAAAAAAAACAATGAGAAAATCTTCCGAAAATGCAGCAACACGATTCTCATCACTATTATTATCACTTTCGTCTCTTTACTTTTCTCTTTCTATTTTTCTCTTTTCAACCGATGACAATACCTCTGGATATGTCCCTTCCGATAGCAATAATGGTACTCAATATTTTCAAATTTATTAGATATGCATCTGGTTTTACCTCGACTCTTATCTCTATTTCACGAACCTCGAGTCTCACTTCTACCCTTTTTCTCAACAACCAAGGCATTAGAATGTGAAGAGGATCCCTATGTTTTCCTTCTCATCTCTTCATTCAAAACACTATTCTCGGCCAAATCCATGGTAATCTTACCATCCAGGGTTGAAAGAGACAAAAACATTCGAAACGTTTCCCTACGAGTCCCGCAAAGTACCAAACAACCATAATGCTTGTAGCTCATCATCAAATGTGATTCCCATCGTAGCCAACTAATTTATAATTTCTTGATGGTCGATTAAAAGAGTATCATCATGATATCTCAAAGCCATCATTTGTTTAATCAGAAATAACTTATTTTTCCAGGTCTTTTGAGCATACAATCGTTTGAGCCTATTCCCCAAATTGCGTGCATGTGCTCCTTCAATGATATGGTTCAATACATTATTATCCACCCACCGCCTAATATAACCATATACTTGACGATGGCATATAAACCATTCAGCATTAGATTTATTCTCGGGTTTCTCATTAGCAAACACGGGTAAATAATAATCCTTCATATATAAAAGGTTTTCCATTTTTCCTTTTCATATATGATAATTCGAACCATTCAATGTAACCATTCTACTTGCATTCATTTCCATCATTTAACACAAGGCACAAAAAAATCAAGTAAGATCCAACGCTCTAAATTTTAGTGGAAAATCTCTCCAATGTGAGGAGATAAAAAAACCACGAGACCGGAGTCCACCCAAAATCTTCACTATTAATGATTTGGGTAAACAATGTTCTTCTCTAGTTAATGCTAGAGGTAAATAGCAGCAACAATATTAAAAATACCATTCTTGACAATACATGTGAATTCGCAAGAGATCAAGTATAAATCTCACCAAAACGCAGGTTCGGTTTTACCCATGAAAAATCTGATGAAAGAAAATCTAGATGAAAAGTAAATTGATCATATTCGAGAACAATGCATCGTGAGCAATCGGACCATGAATCGACCTCCGATGTCAACTTGATGAAAATTGGATGGCACCCTCTTTTCATATTTTCTTCTCCCTTTCTCTCTTGCTACCATGTCTAAAAAAGAATGTTTTTTGCGGCCACAATGTAAATAATAGTGAGAAATTCTCTCTCTCTCTCTCTATATATATATATTTATTTATTTATATATAATTATATAGGCTCAAGCCTTCGGGCTGGCAATTCATGGGGCTTTCTCCACATAGGAGTGAACCCGGCTAACAGAACGCTGTGTGCTGTCCGTGAAGGAAGAAAACTGGACAGGGCATAGAAAGTTGGGGCTGCAAGCCTCAAGCACATGTTAAAGCTACCAAAGAAGAATTGGTTGCATGGACTATCCAAGACCAAAGTATGGAAAAGGCAATTTTCGTGAAGCATGTACATTGGGTAAGCAAATCAAACATCCATAAAAGCAAAGACTTGCTCACAAACAGATACTCTAACTGCATATTGGTCTATTCAGATCAACTCGTAGTGCAAGCCTCATTGGTAAGAAACATTGTGTGCATTAAATAAGTTTGCAAAACATGTATGAAACGAGAAAAGATATATTATATCCTTCTATTAGATTGGATCACCGCTTGAATTTGCTTTGTTTTGTGATGAAAACATTGGTTTGAACATGCCTTCCTTATATCGTATACACCTCAACAAAATGGAGCCGTAGAAAGAAAAACTCGAACATTGCAAGATATGGCATAGACGTTGCTTGTAGAGGGAGATACATCTACACGTTTTTGGACTGAGACTGTAAATACATATGGATAATCAATGGAGTGCATCTTAGACCATTTACTGAGAAAACTCTCTGTGAGCCTCACAGCGTACTTCCATGTTTGTGGATGCATTTGGTTTGTGCTTAAGAATGTAAATAATTACTAGTAAATTTGATCCTAGATCAAAAGGGGCAATGTTTTTAGGTTATTCACGATTTAAGAAAGGGCAAAATTGCCAAAAACATCTTAAACCTATCACACTTTTCCAATTCAACCCTAGACCTTTTAAATTTTACAATTCGGTCCTAAGCCTTTCCACTTTTTACCGATTCAATCCTATTCCCTGAAAATTGCTGACATGGAATAGTCGGAGCTGATATGGACAATAGTTAATAATTTTTTTAATAGCTTTTTTGAATTTTTTCAACTTTTTAATCTTTTTCTTTTCTTTTCTTTTTTGGCTTGAAGGCCAACGGCCCCACCGAAAATAGGGTTGGCAGCGATCGCCGACCCCCCGAAGGGCCAACGACCCGCCAAACCCCGGGCGAGGGCCGCAAAGCCCTCACGGCCACCTCATGCCCAACGACCCCTACTAACCCTAATCCGGTGGGGCCACCTAGCCTTGAAACCAAAAAAAAAAAAATTAAAAAAAATTATTTTTCTAATAAAAGTATTAAAAAATTATTAAAAATTATCCATATCAACGCCACAAAGTATGTAGGACAGCCATCATCTATGTAAGCGATTTCCGGCGAATAGAATAGAATAGGCAAAAATAAAATGATTTGGAATTAAATCAACAAATTTAAAAGGTTTACAACCGAATTGGTAAAAGTGTGAAAGGTTTAGGATTTTTTTGATAATTTTCCCATAGCAAAGCCTTATTATGTCTTTAACAAGTCACCACAGAATGTTGAAGAATCAATCCATGTCAGGTTTGACGATACTTCTAAAAGAGAGCCTGTAGAGGATGAAGAGAAAATTCAACCGACTGATGCAATTGCCTTTACACAGTCAACACAGATACAAAAGGAACAGCCATTCGGGCACCTGATTTTATACCTAAGGTGTGATGAGGATTGACTGAAAATGTTACTCACATGAATGTTCTGCAATGAGTACAATTGGGCCATACTCATCAAGAGCTTTTCAAAAATACCCAATGTGTCCAAATCTAACGACTGGATCTTGAGATACATATCTTCCAATCATGACTGTCACACCATAAGGTGTCACGAATTTCATGAGTCTTCTCGATCTATTAATTCCACCTTAAAGATCAAATCCCAAGCTTTCTGACGCCATCAAAATCACGTCGATCCGATTTTCAACAGAGAAGATATCATAACTCTTCCCCGTGACCATCCGTTTAACCCAATTCCCCGAAATCCGTTATCCCAAAAAATTTTCAAATATTGAATCGCATTTTCTGAACTTTTGAGCCGCGGGCATTTCGTGAGCTAATTTTCCGAAACCAACCGGCAATGACATATGCTGCATCGGATGGACATTAGCAAAATGTGATTCATAAAGTGAAAATTACCAAAAAGCCTTAAAACTATTGCAATTGTACCAATTCAATCCTAAACATTTTTTTTGTTTTAATTCAGTTCTAAACATTTGGCCTTTATGCCAATTGAGTCCATTTGGTCGGCCGGAGTTGACGTGGTAAATTTTTAATAATATTTTGACGGCAAACCTAAAAAGAAAAGAAAAGAAAAAAAGACAGAAAAAATTATTAAAATTTTCCACGTCACTCCAAATTTAAATGGACCGAATTGGCACAAACGCAAAAGGTTTAGAACCGAATTGGCACAAAAAAAAGATTTCGATCGAATTGACAAAATTACAATAAGTTTATGACATTTTTGTAATTATCCCAATTCGCAAAAGAATATTACGGATGTTCTTCGACCAAAAGCAACTCCTCCAGAACCATATTATTTCAACAAAATAATTAAAAAGGAAGTTTTTAATTGAAATGGACTTCTTCGAGTTGAGCTCAAGCTTGAGAAATTGAGTACGATCTAATTCTAGCTCAGTTATATGTTAAACCTTCAATTTATCAGTCAAGTATGAATGTTAGATTACAATATAAAATTTGGCTCAATTAAAAGATTACATTGTTGACTCGAATCTCCTCGTGTTTATGTCATGGAATAGACACACACACATACATATATATATATATAGTAATTGTGTCAGTTTGAAAATCATATTCAATGAAAGTCATATATATTGCTTGGTTGAGGGGCGATTACAGTCGATTCCGGGCCCGTTATATCAAAAGTGAGAAAACTATTTAGGTATTATTGCGTCCTTGGTAGCTCTAAAAGGAGCTCCTAGCTTCATCGTAGTAATTGGGAAAACACCATTTTCTAAAGTATTTGTTTCCTCAAATGACAAATCTCTAACCTGAGATATTACATTGGCGCAACCGATTCTCGCAACCGATTCTCGCAACATATGTTCAGGCTCCGTTTGTATCAAAGAAAATACAACTTTTCTGAGAAATATTTTCCAGGAAATCGTTTTCCGGCTAGTAAAAACACGTGGTCAAACAAACGGAGGGCTACCATTCTCAAATTGCGTGAAGGCTTTCCGTGAACCCTATGAAGAGGAATCTTTTAATTTCATTCAGAATCCCTCACCTTTGCTGGTCGCCGCCACCATCACCACCGTAGCTTCGTCCCCCGCCCCCGCCCAGTCGTCGCTCGGTCGCTCACAACCACTCCTTATCGTGGACAAACGAGGTTTGGAGAAGCAAAGAAAGCGTGGGGTTTTGGTTTTTTTGGTTTTAGAGTTTTGGGTCTTTTCTTTAATTCAATGTTTTTTGACAACAATGCCCTAATTCAATTGCCGGAAACAGTATATACTCGCCGGCCGGCGACCTCAGGGAACTCGGAAAGCAATTTCCCAAAAGCTGCTTTCTTAAAATAAACAGATCCTAAATCTCAACTCAGTTTCTAACCGTGGAAGTTCCACTTATAGTAAAATGTTGTTCCAGAAAAGCAAAAAACAAAAAAGAAAATGACATGGATGGAATACAAATTGTCCGCAATAAGACAACAATTAGTCAGAAACTATTGACACCAAAATTTACTCATCGAAACATCAAGTGAAATTCCGGCGAAACAGAAACCATGTGAAATATTTGCAGCATGAACTTTGTACACAGCATGAACTTTCTGTACAAAGCCCTTTTTGTATTTTTCTTGTTATCAATTGGAAACTCATGAGCTAGTGAACATGGTGGCATCTGTATGATCTCACTTAAAAACAACTTGAGAGCACAGACAGATCTCACTCCAAAAACCAAACAGCAAAAGCCCAACGCCAATCTCCAACTATCCTTCACGACAAACTCCATTCCCACTTTCTTTAGTTATCAGAAGGAGCTCTGTAGAATGATGGAACAGTACGAGGGAAAAACATTTGCCTCACTCCTTCTGCCCTAATAATAGGGAAAATTATGCCTGATGCCTCCTGCACAAAAAGAATTTTAAAAGAAGAAATATTAGAAGGGCTTTGTTTCAGTGAAAACAATGCTTGATACCCAGATCCGACGTCTATTCTCTGAAAACTACTAGAAAATTAGAGGTTTATGGGGCTTAAAGTAGACAGGAAGAAACGCATCCAAATAGGAAAAAGGGCAAAAGAGTGAGTTTTCAGGAAGAATTTTGAGTACATTCTTGATGTAATACAGAGAAAGAAAAAGAACCCGCAAAATTGCGAGATAGAAAAACAAATTCAGAACATTTCAGAGATGAAAACCCACAACATACTATCACATGTAATTGGATAGGAAAGGAACTGGGGAAGTTCTCCACCAATTAACCTGAAGTATGAATTAAGTACCTGACAAGGCAAGCGGGAATTACTTTGGCTTCATCTAAATCCCTAAAATCTGCAAAATGAGGAGGCAAAGGCTACTAACCGAAATCAATCTGGCCCCAATCCAGAGACGTTTAGGTGAAGGGATGGGTAACAGCAGTCGACCGACACCATATATTGCCACCGCGAAGAAATGGAGGACTAAACTTAATGGACGTGGATTTAGGCCAGAGAGCAAAGCGATGGGTCCATTTGAGAAGACCCCTCCAAGGCTTAAATAATCGAAACATGCTTGGCGCATCTCTTTCCTCGCTTGGTCTGGAGAAGCAGAAAAAACCTTGTACAGAGCGCCCGCCAAAGTGTTTATCGTGGATGCCACTGGCTGCAAGAAAGAAACCCATCATCAGTAGCTCCATATGATGTGATTTAACATTACTTACATGGAATGTCAAAGCTAAACACTGAATTCGGAAGATCAATGTTGAAGCAGTGCTAAGAGAAAGGAGTATATATCAAACCAGGAAGTAAAACCATCCCGTAAAATCTTGATGAATCTAATCAAATAAGAGGAAGTGAAACCATTTCAAGCCAAAAGTAAAACTAACTTATCAATCCACAGGTCTGATGTTATTAATATTTCGTTAAGCTACTAATTTTTTTTAAAAATGATTGGCTACAAAAAACTTGTTTTTTTAGTGAACATGTTACGATTAATTACTTCTATTATTTTCATATTTTCGTAGAGACAAAGAAAGACATTAGATTCTCTCCCCTATTTACTACAGCAACAAATAATCGAATTATCAATATATTAATTCCATTTCTACTTCTTCTTCCAAGTGCAGACATCCAACATCAACTTTGTTAACTGCATAATTACTACTTCAGTCAGAAGGGAGGCAACTCCTACTCCTTGAATACTGTCGCTACCATGTCTACTAACATCATGAATACTTTAAGCTTTTGACATCTAGGATTCGATATTCCATCTTAGATAGTGCCAAGATAGCAACCATTGAAGGTTCAACAAAGAAAACATCTTAAGCTCGAGGCAACAGCTAACTCAAGAGCAGACATCATAAACCATATATCAAGTACTTCACCTTGCGCAGGGTATAGAAGGATTCAAGATATTTGCAAAGTGCAGTTGCATCATGAAAATTGTGCAGTCCCTTAAGAAGATCCCTGAGTACAACAATGTCAGACAAGGCCACGGTCATTCCTCCCCCGGTTAAAGGATGGCGCATGTTGAATGCGTCGCCCAACAAAAGGGCTCCAGGTGTCGGGTAGGGATCAGCTGGCATACTTCTGTTTGGCATAGTCCTTATGTTGCCTTTGTCTATTGCCACAACGAAGGCATCGTGAACTTGAGGAGGGATCTGGTACAAAAATTCTACAAGTCAATCAAAGTAAAAGTTGGACAGCTCGGAGACATTTTTGTTGATGCCAAATGAAAAGGAAAGAAATTACTACACAAGCAAGTCCTTTAACAAAACTGTCAATCTGAAAAGCGTATAGAACATTTAATGAATACTAGACATACTCTGACCGGTTCTGGACCTTCTGGTTTACGAAATTCTGTGTGAAAATGATGTGCCAAACGGTAAGTGGATGTTTGAACAAGCAATACATATTCAACTCCAGTAGGAGTATGCCGCATCATTTTGTAAACCAACGCTAGTATACTTAGGATTGTTCAGAACGTTTTAGCCTAACAAAACAATAAGTAAGCGTCCGTCCTCCCTTTCCTTGCCACGCTGAATCCATCAAATGAGATTCGGGAAAGATAGAATAGTAACCTGTGGAGCCACCACACTCTTCAAATATTTGGCCATTTCCCCATTAGCAATAGAAGGTAACCTTTGGCCAGGTACATCAACCAAACATCGAACCTCCGTGCTACTAATTTGATAGAACAATATTGGTGAAGGATCGGCAAGAATAACATGCCCATGGTTTGCAAAGGGAAGCTCACAGTTTTCGAGTACCAGTCCAACAAAATGAGAGGGGATATCTACCTGTACAAATTATGTCAAAAATACAATAAGAACGAATATTAACAAGAAATACAGAGATGATTTCAGCTTCAAACAATTGCAAGCAATTCAAGTTAGTAAATACTGAAATATAAAAATCACCTTTGGCTTGCACAGTGAGCGGCGCAAGTTCGAGAAGCACCCATCACAAACAATTGTTAGAGGAGCGAATGCTTCCAGCTCTTGACCAGCCTTAGTTTTGTAATGCACTCCCTTAATAGTCCCATTGTCTTCAATCAGTGATGTAACAGTCCCTTGTTCCAATCGCACACTAGGTTTGAAACAATAAGGGAATAAAATTATTACTAAGCATCACAAAACGGGATGAGGAAAAATAAGAAAGAGCTAGTCCAGAAAGAAATCATGTTAAAGATGGAACGAATAATACTTGGGAAGAGTAGCAGCTTTTTCCCTCATCCTCTGAATGAAACGTCCATTGTGGAAACTCCTGCCAGCTACATCTGAATGAAATTTTCCCAAGGGATACGAGAGCCTGGTATTTCTCCCTTCTATAAACATAGCATAGCCAAGCACTCTCTGGGCATCGATTTCCTCGACACAATCTGCAAAGGGCAAACATTCTCATTCACATTTAAAACTGAGAAAACCAGAAAAATCAAGTATTCAAGAGGTGTATTAGCTTTTTACATAAATAAAAGGCTGATGATTTTGTTATGCTTACCCTCAAGACCCAATTCGATAAGTTTCAGGTAACCCCCTGGCTGCAGCAGTTCGCCAACAATTCGGTCTGGTTCAGTCAAGTCTCTTTCTATAACATGGACTCGCCTTCCATCCTGCGGTGATAAATTTTGAGGTTCATTATGTAGCATCAATTAAATCAAAAAGATGAAATAGCTTGATATAACCACAGGCCCTTCCATAATTGGTGCAGCCATTCATAAGTTAAAGAAAGAAAGGAAGCAAGTATGCCCATTAGTTATGATAATGTTTCACTGTAGTGAACTACATGATGTTCTCTGAAATTTATTAAGATAAGCCACCTAGGTGGGAATGAGACCATGAATTTAAACATAAAGAATATGAGCTCTTCTTTAGGAAAAATATCATATCGTATAAGTAGATAGCGACTTTTTTGTGGGTTGGTTTTGTTCCCCCCAAGCGGGGGGAAGGGGGGGGGAAGGTTTCCTTTCCCCCCCCCTCCAAAAAAGGTTTTAGCCTTATAAAATAGCACATTTGCTTGCAATGACCAAGCAAACTGCAAGTAGCCAAAGACACAGGTATCACAAGAAACCGGCGAAATGAAACAAATTCTAGCGTTCCAGCACAAGCAATCAATGTTTCACGATTTCACTGCCATTAAACTACAGACAGTGAGGTAAAATAACTGAGCTTGAGAGCCATAGTTCCACCAAAAGACTATTTGATCAGGTTTCATCTCCAAACTTCATAGTGATAATTCCCGAAATGCTCTACTTCAGATCTAATATAGCCGCAAGTCAAATTAACAAGTCGACACTTATGATGAATCTCAAAATGATCAGCAAGCAACTTGCACTCAACAACTTCTATTGACAGGGTCACAGGATCAGATTAAATTAACCCCCAGAAATCTTGGAAATCCCTCGTCATCCACTATTCCAATCCAGAAAAAAAAAAAAATGCACTGAAGAGGTAAGTCTCTAGGCTTTATGTCCACTTAATTATCCAAACTAAGAACAAGAAAACACCAGGAGCTTATTATGCTGTCAAATTACATATTTGCAGACCAACTAACTCCATCCCTCCACAACAAAGTCAAAATTCTTCGAGCTCATTTAACAGACTCAACATAAGAAATTTGTTCAGAAGCCCAGGGTCAATATATGGTACCACAGAGTAATTTTTATGAATTATATTACTAGTGCAAGGGGGGGAAAGGGAAAATGGAGCAAATAACTGAGAATAACAAAGTAATGAGGTCGATTCGATTAATCTATGGCTTGCATTATTGTATACGGCCCATTTACATTAAAAGAACACAGCATGACGCCAAACACAAATTATAGAGACATGAGACGCTTCACTTATGTAAGGACACAAATGGATATGTTTTAAATCCAAGTAATTCATTTAGCTTAGAAATTGAAATAACGAGGTTATGCTAAAATGGATGGACACAAATTACAAACACAATTGCCACATGAGGAGACGAACCGTAGCTCTACCGATTGCTGCCCATTGTCCAACAAGAAAAAGAACAAACTTACTCCAGATGATCACAGCTGATACGATCAACTTCCGCCTCTAATTTCAAGCAATGAAATCACACACCTTGCCGAGGGGTGCGTGAGAGCCGATCCGGCAACTCCGGCGCCGACGATGACGACATCGGCGGCGCTGAACCCATTCTCCGGCGAGCAATCGCGATTCGCAGAGTCACGCGGCGACGCGACACGGGTAGTGACGTAATCTCCGCCCTTCCTCGGAATCGGAGCCTTGGCTCTCACGTCACCGTCCCTCCGACGCAGGACGTAGAGTAGAACGAGGCCCAACATAGAAGCAAAGAAAGTCCCCACGATGTAAGGATCCATTACCCCGATCTCCATTTCCTTCGCCTTCTCCTTCTCCTTCTTGAAACGAATCGACCAACGAGACCCAGATGAGGAAGAGAGAGACGGCGACGACGGAATGGAGATGTCTCGCTCCCTCGTCTCACCCTGCCTCGGGGCAATGCCAACTTCCGCGCTTGATGTCTTGTCTCGTCGTGCCGAGCGGCTGTTGGGTGGAGAGAATTGATGCTGAATGAGATCAAGTTTCTTCCGTGGCCCCGAGAAGGCTGGGAGAGATTGTAGGGAGGGCGTTGCATTTATAGGCAATAGAGAGAGAGAGAGAGAGAAGATTCAGACAGAGTTACGCGAGGGGAGAGGCAAGGGACTGATTGACCGGAGGAAGGAATTGGCGGGGACGAAGTTCCTGTCCTCTCTTTGGGACTCAAATGCTTTCCGGGGACGGGACCCCGACGAGATTTGGAATATGTAAAACCCGAGGCTTTCCGGCTGAGTTAAAACACCAATGTTCAGGCAAACCCATCCCGACCTTGTCAACTTTAAATAACAAAATATCAACGACGATTATCAATACGAGAATGGCGAGAAAAAAAGAAAAATATCAACGCCCGCATATACCAAAGAAAATCATTGAAAAATTATTGACAAGAAATTTCTCGATCAAAGAAATTTAAAAATTTCGATAATCTTGTAATATTTCTTTATTTTAAAAATACTCAAAATTCAAAAATGTCATGAAAAAAACCCAAAAAATTGATTCTTTGATCTTCAAATTCATCAAATTTGTCAAATCTATTATTTTTTATGAATTTTAAGGTACCAAAAGGGCATTAGTTGTAATTAATGTAAACAGTCCCTACTCTTAATCTCGTTCGCAAAAAAAAAAGTTTTTTCCCATTTTTTTTATTTAGGTTTCTAATCGACCTACCGAAAATGATTAGGACCCAAATTCAAATCACATTGCATGTTAATCATTCGAACTTTAAGTTGCGATTTGGTATACTTGGAGATCCGAGTTAGGTTAGTTAATTAATTAACATGATAATCCATTACCCAAATGATAACTTGTTTATTTTTTTCTAGGTCGCGAAACTTCACCGGGGATCCAAAGAGGATTAAATTCATATGAAAAGAAAAATTACTTGATTTGGCAATCTTGGTTGAATTTTAATCCATAAGTGTTAAATGATTTTGCGGGAAGGGAGTTATAAGAGGAGTCCTAACCTCTCTTTTGCGCTTAGTATGAGAGTTTTAATTTTTGAACTATCAAATGGCATATGCCCCCTAATATAATTGCACTACACCACCTACTTGTGACCAACCCGGCACCCGATATTGGGATGGTATTTAGTGGTTCTTTAACCTTTTTGCAAAGAAATACCAAAGAAAATCATTTTGAAAATTTTGACATAATAGGCACACACACTGGCATTTAACTGCATGTCAACTTTTCTTCTTACAGATCAATAACCGGGGATCCACTATGAGAGTTACTTTTCTGCATGCCCCCGGTGAGCTCCAATAAAGATATCATTTATGGCAGCAAATCAAGAACATCCATGCAGCTAATCAACTCCCCTAGATATGCGTCGGAGACTTTAACGATACCATGTACCACTGGGAAAAGTATGGGAAGCGCGGCGCCGATCATTCCAGATTAGTGGCTTTCAACGAGTTCATCAATAGCTGCTCCCTCATGGATTTGGAGAGCAAGGGACGCACTTTCACATGGTCTAACAAGAGAGAAGGTGATGCACTTGTGAAGGAAAGATTGGACAGAGCCCTATGTACCATCGACTTGAGGGTGTTGTTTCCTAACGCCGAGGCTTATGCACTGCCAAAGAATAGGCTCGGATCACAGCCCAATCCTACTCAACCTTTACCCAACATCAAGAAAGCGGAAGAAAGAGTTCAAATTTGAAGCCTTTTGGGCAGAGGATGAGGAATGCGAAAAGATCATACAAAAAGCATGGAATGGACAACGCGGTGGTGAGGGTGGATTACCTGGCAAAAAGCATGGAAGCAAAGCTGTAGACAGTGTGTATAACTTCCCGATCTAGTATCAATTCCACTCAAATTCAAAGGAGGAACACTAGGATTGGACTATCATAGCACGTAGTATTGACACCCACAAAGACCATTCTACCCTTTTATACTTTGACACTCCCCCTCAAGTGGAGCATGGATATCAAGCATGCCCAGCTTGTTACAAATATACTCAACCCTACTACTTCCTAGAGATTTGGTAAAGATATCAAACAGGTTGCTCATTGGTCCTAATGTAACTAGTAGAGATGACTTTAGCCTAAAGCTTCTCATGGATAAGGTGGCAATCAACTTCAATATGCTTGGTATACTCATGGAATACTTGGATTTGAAGCAATATAGACAGCTTTTTGATTATCACACCACAACTCTATTGGTGCAGGATCTTTGAATCCGAGTTCAACTAATAGGTGACGCATCCAGATTAACTCACAAGTAGCTTGAGCCATAGCTACGTGTTACGATTCTACACTTGATTTAGCCGTAACGCTTTGCTTCTTACTCTTCTAAAATACTAGGTTTCCTCTTACAAAGGTGCAATAACTTGATGTAGATATCCTATTTATGGGAGATCCCGCGCAATCGGCATTCGAGAAGGCTTCCACCCTTCTATGACCATGATTCCTATAAATGAGACCACGACCTGGAACTTTCTTCAAGTATCTCGAATTCGATTACGTCATCCCAATGTGATGTATGGGGGAAGATATAAACTAACTCTCAACACTCATTGGAAAGGAAATATCATGTCGAGTAATAGTCGAGATAATATAATTTTCCAACAAGCCTTCGGTACCTTTTCGGATCATCTAACAGTTTACCATCCTTTGCCATCAATTTCAAGCCCACTTCCATTGGAGCATCTAGTGGTTTAGCTCCTAGCATACCCGTCTCTCGTAAGCAAATCTAGAACATACTTTCTTTGTGAGATTTGAACATCTTTCTTCGCCCATGCCACTTCGATACCCAAGAAATATATAAGTGATTCCAAATCCTTTGTATGAAACTCCTATTGCAAATGCAATTTCAAAATTTTAATCCTTGTAGCATCATCTTAAGTTATGTCAATATCATCCACAAATACTACAAGAAATATTCGACTAGCTCCAAAAATCTAGTAAAACATAGAATGATCTCTTGTACATCTACATAGCCCAAACTATAGTACCGCCTTAGTAAACTTCCCAAACTAGGCTTTGGGAGACTTTCAAACCATATATAGGTTTTTTTAAGTGACGAGACATGGCCCTGACTCTTCCCGAGAGAAACGAACCCCGGTGGTTGCTCTATATATACCTCTTCCTATGAATCTCCATGAAGAAAGGCATTATTAACATCAAGCTAAAACAGAGGCCGACAAGCGAAGCGACCAAAGAAAGTAAAACACGAACGTAAGTCATCTTATCTATCGGAGAAAAGGTATCACCATAATCGACACCATAAACCTATATATTCCTTTTAGCAACTAGTCCGGCCTTGACACGAGCAAGAGAACTATTAGGGTTAACCTTGACAATAAATACCCACTTACATCCAATGGTTAGTCTTCCCTACAAGTAAAGGAACAAGATCCCAAGTCCGATTTTGATCTAGTGCCAATAGTTCCTCTTATATAGCTGTCCTCCACTGGACTAGATAATATTTTAGCAATAGTTTTAAGAATAGGATGTGTATGAATGGTCATTAGACCAGCCCGACAAGAGCGAGATAAACCGAATATGAAACAAATTGTGCAATAGGGTGTTTAGTACAACTATGAACTCCTTTGCGATGTGCAAATAGGAATATCAAGGTCCGTATGTGAATAACTTACCTCGGGCTCGAGAGATGAAGAAGTCGAGATAGACCGAGGTACATTTGTAGAGGGCTCCACATGCGAGACGAGGACATCTATTGTAAACATACTAAACTGGTGGAGGAATAGGCTGAAGAGGCTAAAGTTAGTGTTAATTCCATAATGATATATGTCAATGAATCATCATCCACTATAGGAGGCTCCATTGGATAATCAAAATAAACAGTAGACTCAAAAAGGAAGCATCCGTAGATCTTGAAATACTTATGCAAAGAAGAACAATAACAATGATAACCCTTATGTATACTAGAATACTCCACAAAAATGCATTTAAGAGATCGAGGATTAAGTTTGGAAAGTCGTGGACGATGGTCACAAACATAACATACACAACCAAATATACAAGGTGGTAAATGAAATAAGGGGTCCAAAAGGAAAAAGAAGAGAATGAGGAATTACACCCTTAAGAATAGAGAACGGCATGCGATTAATAAGATAACACACAATGATAACAACATTAACCCAAAAGGATTTATCTACCTTCATTTCAAACAACAAAGAACTAGTAATTTCTAAGAAGTGGTAATTCTTTCTTTCGGAGACACCATTTTATTGTGGTGTATTTAAACAAGAAGATTGATGAAAAATGCCCCGTTGGGACATGAAATCAAAGAAACTCTTAGAAAAGTATTTTTTGGCATTATCACTTCAAGAATACAGATAGAGCTGAAAACTCGAATATATACTTAATTAACAAATGCACAAAAAATAGAGAATTACTCGAATGACTTTTCATTAGATATAGCCAAGTAGCTCTTGAATAGTCATCTACAAAAGTAACGAAGTACTTAAAACTCAACTTTGAAGCAATAGGACATGGCCACAAACATCATAATGAACTTAAGTAATTAGCCAAAGAACTTGTTTATTGACTCTTGGACTATAACTAATACGATGCAATATCCCAAATTGACACGACTCACACCCAATACTAGATAAAGAATTAAAACGGGAATTTAACTTCTTCAAACTTCCCAAAGAGGGAAGCCCCAAGCGACAATGAATTTGATGTGGAGAAATTCTTGAACAAGCAACATTAGTAGTATCATCAAACACATATAGCCCCCTAACATTTGTTCTCTATCATTCGTCTTCTTCATCTTCAAATATGAAAAACAAAAGAATTAGGATAGAATGTTACAAAACAGTTATATTCTTTGGTAAGGTGACCGACGGACATAAGGTTAAACGGAGAATTTGGGAGACACATGACATACGATAAAGATATGGAAGATGTTAGAAGAACTATGTTTATCCATTTTACTCTAGATAGAGAGCCATCACCAAAGTAACACTAGATGTAAACTCATGAAAGTCGAAAAGATACTTGAAGATCCAGTCATATGATCGGTAGAACCTTAATCAACAACCCAAGGGCTAGAGGTAGATGAAAGACACGCTATTACATTTCATTTCCGAGCAAAAGTAGCCATAAAGGAGGAAATTGACGGAGAAATTTGGAACCGATTCTACCTAGCAAGTTCCTCTTCTTGCATTCCGATCAATGTTCCTCCTTTAGAGGATCGAGAAGAGACACCCAACTCTACTACATTATCTTCATTAGCCGCAACCTGGATGAGGGGGCCTTCCATAAAGCTTATAGAAAAAGCGTTGAATGTGTCCGTAAAAGCCATATTAATGACATATACGTGCAAATCGGTATTACTTCTTGTGTCACCATAGGTGCTACTTGTATAATCAGTAGTTGGCCTCTACCAACCCCTCGACCATTATCACCACGGTGGGAGGTAGATGAAAGATACATTATTGCATTACCTATCCGAGCAAAAGTAGGCGTGGTGGGAGAAATTGGTCGAGAAATCTGGAACAAATTGTACCTGGCAAGTTCCTTTTCCGACATTCGATCGTATTCCTCCTTCATAGGATTAAAAAGAGACATTCGACTCTACTTCATTGGCTATATTAGTTGTTCTTTGAAAGAGGAGGCCTTCCATGAAGGTTATAGCAAAAGCGTTGAATGTGTCCAAAAACACCACAAGAATGAAATGTACGTGCAAATCCGATATTATTCCATATTTCACCATAGGTGCTACTATATGATTGTGGTTGGCCTTTACCAACCCCACGGCCACTACCACCACTATCGTTACCACAACTACGACCACTATCATGACCACCACCATGACTTTGACCACCACCTCGATTCCCATGGATCGCCAAGGCTAAGCTATCACCTTTGGGGGATCTATCCTTGGATGATTTACGTGAAACCCTCAATACTCAAGAAAAGATTTACGTTAGAGAAGCCACAATGTTCCTTTTAAAAATTTGTGAAAGAATTGCGCCAAATTCTAGTCTTAGTGCTCCCAAAAATTCCCATGACGACCCAATTGTTCTCTCTACTCCTACATCTTTTTAACATCAAAAGTAATTAGCAAAGATAATTAAGCTAATCATACATTTGTTTAAGATCAGCAAAATATTGAGTAAGGGGTCAGCCTTCTCCGTCGCCTCTAAAGAAATCTTGGGAAACTTCATAGATCCTTGAGAGATTATTTTGTCCAAGATAAAAGATATTAAAGTAATCCCACAAATCCTTAATCGTAGTAACATGTGTAACCAAGGCTGCCATATGAGATTCCAAAGATTTCCACATTTGCCCAAGAATTCCGAAGATCTATGGTATCCCATTTCATATCGGCAAGCGGATTTTCACCGTCAAATGATGTTACTCTCTCCCAACCAATACTACCACCATAATTCTCCTCCATTACTGAAAATCTATGGAAACCAACTAACTTTTCCTCTATCAAACGACTAGAGGATGCGACACGACCTCGGTCACTATTCCTTTTCCCTCCGCCATAACACAAGATTCAAAACAATCTTAAGATCGAGTGATTACAAAACTAAACCAAACACTTCCACTAAACTAGAAATTATCACAACATCGCGATTAACTACTAAATGAATACCTTTAACCTCACATAAATCGAAAAATCAACACCAGTTGAATCAAACCATACACTTCAAAATCATCTACACAAATTTGACAAAATCAAGCACATCAACAACCACACACAACAATATTTTTCCCTTCTCAAACGATCGCCCAAACTAACATCACGAATCGCGCCTTTGTACAAAGAACCACTATTGAACGAAAAAAACCAACATACACGATAATTTGCCCTTTGTATATCAACCACAATTGAATAGAACAAAACACTTACATTAGTAGAAACCACACCAAACTCCGTAACACCAATACACCTTACTTCCCTATGTACAAAGAATGTTTGAACAGTACTACTTACATAAGCGGTTGAGCTTTCGGTCGCACCTTAATCAAGGAACCACACAAAGGGGTTGCTCCTCGACCAACAATGTTAGAAGACATCAAAAATAGATCCCCGAGCCTGGATTACTTCAAGTGATGCCCGGAAAGAAGTTGCACCGGTCTAGCGACATTGGAAAGGGGGTGGCCGGCCCCGGGTGACTTCATTCGACGCCGAAATGGGATCCACTAGCTTGGGTGACTTCGATCGGCCTCGGAAAAGGGGTCGCCGGGCTTGGGCGACTTCAACCTGTCGGAAATGAGGTCGCCTAGCTTGGGCCACTTCAGCGGCGCGGAGATGGGCTCGTCGGGCCTAGGCTACTCTAAATCTAGGTTCGCCTACTTCAGAAGATGCCCTGACAACTTTGGATCTAGTGGTGTTTGATGATCATCGGTGATGGGAATGGATTCTAGGGTTTAGATATTAATTTGGCTCTAATACCACGTTAACGTAACTCAATAATCTTTATCTAATGAAAGAACAATATATACATACTACGGTAAACCCTCAATACCCACAAAGATCAATATGCTTTTGCACTTTTGACAAAATCCATATCCCACAGGATTGAGATACCTTACTTGTACTTGATCTACCGGATAGTATGAAATCGACTTCTAAGAAGAGATCGTAGTACATGATCACCCACTCTATGAACATATCATTTCACCGAGCTTACACAAGTACCAATTGCATTGGAAAAGCTCGTATATGCCTTAAACACTTGGACCATTACAATGACTAAATATATCCGGGGCTTTTTTCAAAATGGGTAAAAAAAATTACCAAATTAGGTTAATTTTTTTATTTATCGATGTGGACCCCGTGCGGTCGTTAGATTTCCGGTGCCGCACAGCCCGATGCGGCACTCTTTTTTTAAAATTTCATATTTGTTTTTACGTTTTTTTAATTATTTTATATTTATAAAATTTATATTTATATAACTTTGTGAATATAATTTTTTTCCTTTTGAAACTTACTTTTGTATTATAATTATCAATAATTAATTAAAAATTTGTTAAGATATATAATTAATAAATATTTTAGTATTTATGTAATTAATTTATTTATTATGTAAATTATTAATAAAAAATATTCATAAAATAAAATTGGTAGAATATATAAAGATGACATATCCAAATTAAAAGAACGTGGATAAGAATTCATGAGCTAAAAAAATCCAGCAAATCAAAATTGTAATAATAGATAATAAACCTCGACCCTAATTACATTCATAGAAGATGTTGTCTTCCTACGTGGCCTCTTATTCCGCAATCAAGTCGTCTCCGTTATTTAGTAGATCTAGTATTATACCGAGAATGAGGACGAGATTCCGGATGAGTAGAACGCATAAATGACGAAGGCATATCTTGTTATGGCAGGCGTGGGCCGTGATGTGGATGTATCATCAAAGTGAGAAAATATCCCACACTCAAACGGTACATATTCTACTTGTAGAAGACCATGGGAAAATAGGAGAGGAATCGGATCCATATGAACTAGGACAACTAGCTAGAGTCCAGGGTCATCGATTGTCACGAAATGCAAAAGCGGATCCCTTGTAAAATGGGCGGAGTAAACCGGGTGAATCCTGCATTAAAATCTGCCTAGTCGAACTTTGGAATGAACCCCGGAGTGAAATACGTCGTATAATAGGCCAAGGGATAGGGGACGACATCATTAACTGGATGAGCTGGAGTGGTCCTCCGGTCGATTGAACGGTCTTAAGTGGGTTAACCTCGTGCGGCCCAATGGATGCTTGCTTGTAGGTGCTTGGTTGAGGTGGTGGCATCATTATCATCCGTCTCTCCTCATTATAGGAGTATAACGTTGCCCTAGCTATCCTCGCTATAACCCGCACATTCTCCCAAGATCCCGTGGAATTTAATTGTATGATTTGTTCGATACCATCACTATGTTCTTGAAATCAAAATCAAAAAAAATTATCAAATGCCAATAACTTACGTTACTAAAAAAGAAATTAATGAAGTAAATTAAAAGTGTTTGCAAGAACCGTTGCACCCATTCAGTCTCCCTTATAAGAAATCCACATTCGTGTATGTCTATGGTACCACTCCATTATTTCGAATGATAGCGAAGTGGCTCCATTGCAGGGAGCACCATGAACTATATATTGAAGACGAGTATCTCATATATCAATCCACCGTATGTGCAAATCGACCCAATCCATTACAATTAGCCTTAATTCTATATCATGAAAGGCTTGGATGATTACGGGGAGGAGTAGGTATTGCATGCTGCATACCAAACCGACGAAGTACTCGGTTTGAATAATGCCACTCAAAGATATGAAAATAGATGAGTGGGACACGAGCCCTTCAAATGTGTTGTCCCTACTAGCGATGTCTGGTAGGATCTACAAAATGTCATCGGTGTGGGGCTCCCAAATAATCTGTTATCGTATTAAAACATATCAAATTAAACAAAAAATTAATTTAAAAGCTACCATTACATTGAACTCGTTGGTTGCTATCATTACTTAGATCTGCGGATACCATTCTATCAAGTTGGTAGCGCGGATGTGACAAAATATGTGTGGGGACCGTTGTTGTCTATCGGGCTTAACTCCATTTGCATAAACAAAAAATAAGAACGGTTACATATATTATACACACTCGAAAAGAATTTATGACTCATGAATTAAAAAAACAATAGATCACATATCGACTACCAAGAGGTGCATCCGGTAAAGGATCACGATTTCGATGGATGGGAGAAACACAACTAAAGCGATCCCATGCCCAAATCCGCAATACATGTAGGGCACCACTAATTTGGTGCGGCTGATGAATCGGTCGTATTGCATAGCTCCCGATACAACTACGCAAGTGCGGTTGAACCCCAAATTGTACTTGCGTAGCATGTTCGAGGTGTTCTAGTAGTGGAAGAGAAATCAAACTAACCCCGACACTTGATTTATCCGAAAAGATAGATCCTCCAAGCAACCGGAGAATGAATGCTCTAGCATGCTATAGTATGGTAACCTCATCGGCATCATCGGGAATTACACCAAAGCGTTCTCTCAGCCAAATTTAACTTTACCACCAATTCACGCAACTAGGGTGAGCGTTCACCAAGTAGATTCTCACAAAGAGTGCCTCAATTCATATTAGTGGGGCTAGTAATCGCATCTCTATTGACGGGAAGCCCTATTAAAATCGCTATATCATGCGGTGTGATCGTGCATTCATCTTCCTAGCGATGGAATGTGTGAATCTCGGGCCGCCACCGCTCTACCAAAGCCGTAATCAAATGCCGGTCAAGTTGCCAAAATGACATTGCATAAACTCCATAAAATCCCAAAACTCAAAGATACGGTACTATGCGATCATCAAGTTCGGTATGTGTAGCGTCGATCCACCTCACCGACATCTAAGAACTTGATTCTCATCTATCTCAAAATGTTACATTAATAGTTAGTATCATTTTTATTACGATACAACTATTATAAATGATAGATCAACTGCTAAATTTCTTAATTCCCTTAGTGTCCCATATGGCCTGTGATTTATGTTGGGCCTACCATGTAAGTAGTAAATCATCCTCGGGTCCCTACTAAATGTAATTTCTCCGTGTCATGTCTACAAATGGAACAGAGGAACTCAATAAATATCGCACAATTGTGATATTATAACATTATAAAAAAATTCATATATCTAATTTACATAATTCACATAACTAAATTGAGTATGGAAATCATATGTATTATATTCAATGTTCACACACTATGTAAATTTTATTCTCGGGCCGACCTATATGCACAAGTTTGCCTGTTGTGCTTTGATTTTTCATAGTTGGTGCAATGGTTATGCGAAGTGCTACTTCTCGGCGTATTCCAACTCATCTCATTACGTATCCAGTGATGCACGGGGCCTTCCTTTCTTCCTCACATGGTTCGGGTCCGGCACTAATGGCAACTCGTCGGGTTCATGCCAATAAGCATCATTCCCCAATGGATGAAACATGTACGATAGCATGGAAGTGTTCTATCCAATGTATAGTATTCATCTACGAATGCATGGTAATCAATTGCATGTGTTTGACATCTTGCAATTATAGAGGAAACATGAGATTTTCATCTCTTGAAATTTCCCAAATGCGCACATTTGTAAGTCTAGGCGTCTTGTGTGTTTGTGGCCCCCGATCCTCTAGATCTATTATATCTAGTTTTATCTTCAAAAACCCCTCTATCGAGTTAGGCAGTGTCACATCATGTCCATTTGCGGTTTGACTATTTTGTTGGAGCATGTCACCCGCAAATTGAGTATATACCCATCTCGTGGTCCTTCGCCTCTTATACGTCGTTCTTCTAGTGTCAAAATAGTTGGCCAATTGGTATAATATCTTATCCACCATAGTTGTTATTGGCAAAGCACGAAAACCCTTCAACATCCCATTAACCAAGTCAACTAAATTCGTTGTTATCGATCCATATCTCCTCCCTTCATCATAAGCCTTCGTCCATTTGTCCCTTGAAATCTGGTCACACTAGTCGCCTATATGTTGATCTCATTCCCTAATTCGGCTCATGATGAGTAAGAACTTCCGTTGTCGATTCTCGTAAGTTATACATTACAACAATAATAAGTACTTCTCACACAAATTTATGAACACGTATTTTTCTCAAATTTAGGAATTTGAAAATTTTCCTGCCATTTCAACAAGTCTTTTCCTTCGGCATTTTTGAAGTGTTTATTGTAGTTCTTGACAACATGTCGAATGCAATATTTATGGTAGCCATGTGGAGGACGCCATCTTCGTCTCAATTGCTTTTTGAATCCCAATATGCCTGTCGATATTACACAAATATTTTCTATACTAGTGACATATCTCCACAATAGATTCATAAACCAAGTTCAATTGTCAAAGTTCTCCAGGATCGACCAAAAGCAAATGCCAACGGGAATATATGATTATTGCCATCAAGTGAGGCCGCACAAAAGAGCGTTTCTCGGTATTTCCCGTATAAAAAAGTTCCATCAACAAATGTCACATGGCGGCAACTTTTGAAGCCTTTAATCATCTGCTTAAAAGTCCAAAATATCCTAGGTGAAAATCGTGCAACTCTGTTCTAAGTTCATGTAATCATCGATCACAAAATGAGTTCCTGGATTTATTAACTTCATTACATTCATATACTTTCTCAACCTACCGTACGACTCATCCCATCCTCCAAAAGTTTTGGCAATCCCCATTTGTTTAGCTACCCGCATTTTACGATAAGTAGGTTCGAAACCACTTGTCTTTAATCTCTATCATCGGTGGCTTGATTTTGATATCCGATCGGCGGCAATCATTGCTTCTATCCGATTATAGAGGTACTTCGATCAAGTTGCCGATGATCCCGTGACATTTGAGGATTACTACATATATGTGGCCCATTGCCCATTGTACTTAGTTATTTTTTAAAATATGGTACCTACTTTATTAGTCACACGGAGCCTCCAACCACATGGTCCATTCGAATTACCACACTTTATCACATATGTTACATTCTTTGTCATGTCATTGCAAAAGTGATGATTTTTTCTCGGAGAATACTTCTTTTGTAGCCAATCAGATCGCATCTTGTGATGGAAATAACATCCCAACATCAAATTCTTTTAATGGATCAAATAACATA
This sequence comes from Rhodamnia rubescens, assembly GCA_021437795.1. Lineage (NCBI taxonomy): Eukaryota > Viridiplantae > Streptophyta > Magnoliopsida > Myrtales > Myrtaceae > Rhodamnia > Rhodamnia rubescens. Next base: position 362,552 of record JAILYA010000032.1, on the reverse strand, counting down.
CGGCTCGACTTAACTCTTATATCTACTTGCATTATATCAAAGTCGATATCCGAATATGGCGGTGGATGGACCAACGATAAAATGGGATTACTACAATGGGTGTTAAAGAATACCTAAATTTGTAAATATTTTTTTACCCTATTTTTCAAAATATCTCATAGCAACCCATAAAGAACATAAAAACATACCCACCCACGGATGGCCGAGTTGATTGAGAGCGTGTTATTCCTAGTCGGGTCGACCTGGTTCGAAACTCCTAACTCGATTTCGTGACTTAAGTGATAGGCCATGGGCGGTAGGCCATGTGCTAGCTCCCTCCCGAGGTATTGACGCAGCGCAAGCGGTTGCGTAAACTTGCGATCCCTCGGTTAACAAAAAAAAAATTCATAAAGAACATAAAAACACAAAAACATTATAAATATTATCAAAACATTAACGAAAAATTAAAACATATTACTAACAACCTATAAGTAACATAAATGATTCATGTATAAATAATAAAAAAATAAATAAATCTATACCTAAAAAATTGAAAAAAATAACTACACCAAAACTTAGCTCAAGCTCGAGGGAGGAGCACGCACCAAATGAGGAGCTCAAACTGCCAAGAGAAAGCACCGAGTGAGGAGGCAAGCTTTGCTTTTATCTCAAATTCCGCTAAATAAAAAATTCACAAATTAATTTAAACATTACGAAAATATTAATAATAAAATAAAAATATAGTGCCGCACGGGGTCCAAATCTGTAAATAAAAAAAATTAACTTAATTTGGTAATTTTTGTTTTGCCCATTTTTGAAAAAAAGCCCACGTGTCTGTACCTTACAAATAACCGAGGAATAGGACCTTCCCAAGAAGGCAAATCAAATGCAGAAAGTATTGCTTCTTTGAATTGATCCTTGTAACAGAGAAGTTGAGAATCCTCCATAGTTTATGGAAACAAACAATTAGCTGACAATCTACTGCTGCTTCAAGAGCTGGAGAAAGAGTAGGCTTTTCCTGGAGAAAAGGACAACGTGCATTCAAGATGAAATTTTGGCCAAAGCATGATCAGGAATTCCAGGTAGCATGAAAAGTTCCAGTTCCTCCATAACCTGTGTTTGGAGCTCCTTTCAAGGAGGATACGAGAGACGACAAAATTGGTTCCACAAGGTGAATAGCTGCCTCTTCTTGGTTAGTATGGACACATGCGCGACAAGCATTCCAACCTCTGCAATTGCCCCAGAAATATATTTGTTTTGACATACTTGGAGACCTTTTTGAGAGCCTGTCCAAAAATGGAGGGACAAGTTCAAGGTGATATCTCCAAACTTCCGATCATTTGTAAACAAATTAAGCATAAATCTGATGACAGAGGGTCGTTATACAGTGATTTCGACAATCTCCGCGATAATGTAATTTACTTAAAGATAGATGACTTATTAGAATAATTAATTTCAATTGCCACCAATGCATTAGAGCTTTTCATAAAATGTAATGCCTGTACGTGAAAATTTTCTAAGATAAGTTAAAGTTAGCAGATCTTGTCCGCCGGTAAGGATCATTGATGGATCATTGACTGAAGATAGGATTACCTGCACTACCTTCTGCAGATAGGGCTTCCAGAAAACCCTCCAAGTCAACGATTCAAAATAGTAGTGTCAGACTCCTCCATGACAACATCAACTGCCATATCCACAAGCATAAATTTACCACAAAATTTGCAAGGGCAAAAAGGGAGCTAATCACCTCATCAGCAGAGAGAAATCGGATATAAGGAACACCCAAACCCGCCAACATTCTTCTTATCAATTCATGAACCTTTGATCTTCTCGGGATTGAAGTACTCAGTATGTCTTCTTTCTTTCGCTGCCAATAGAGCAAATAGAAATGCTAATTAATCCACTCCACCTAAAGCAAAAAATTCATATAGGGAAGAGGAAAACCAAAAGATCAATGAAACTAGCTTTGAGAGAGAGATTCCTGCCACGCTTCAGGCGACCAGCGACAGCAGCCGGTTAACGAGGAAGCTTCCATTGACGATATTCCAAGTTTCCTCCTCAATTCTCTCACTCGTCACTCTCTCGGGGCACAGCGCCGGCCCCATCCTCTTTCTTTTCCCCGCGAAAGTACTCCATTCCTTCGTCCATGCCTGAGAAGACTCTGTCGCGATCGATGGAGGCGAGAACAGAAGGCTGAACGAGAGAGCTCCGGACAGCCCAGTGGAAATGAGCTTCCTCCGAGACGACGAGGTGCAGAGGACGGGAGTCGGGGCGGCGGCGCGAGGGGAGAGAGGCTGAGCCGGAGGGGGCGGTGGCGAGAGAGAGAGAGACTGAGGTGTTGCAGAGGAGCAATCACAGCCTCATATTACTGTTGGGTCGTGGCTTGCGGTTTGAACTTTAGTCGATGAAGCAAGGAGGAGGAAAATGAAGATAGGTTAGGAGAAATTTGATATTATTAGCTTTTTCGTGAGCAGGCTTGGGCGGGCTCGGATCGGGCCTGCTTGGGCCTGACCTCTAGACCTCCTGCTCAGACTGGCTCAAGCCCAACGGGCAAGTGCCCAAACCTGTCTATTGGGCGACCTTTTTTTATGTTGTAATCTTTCAAATTTCAGCTAAAAAATCAAATAAGTATGAAAAAACATTTTTAGGGCTCTGTTTTATTTTATTTTATTTTATTAATATATTTACGAGTTAATATACTATTTTTTACGCTACTTTAGAAACGAGCTTATTTCTATTAGTATTTTATGAAGTTTAAATCCCAAAACAAAATCATTAATGAAATGTAATCAATTAATTATTTTAATACATCTATGGGCGTGGTGGACCTGAAGGCCCTTGCTTAGGCTTGGCTCGCCCACTGATTGGGTCGAGAAGTTTTTACCAGACGTGCTGCTCAAAGTCTAGTTGTGATATACTTTTTGCAGTTTCTTTACTAGGGATATGTGTATCGGAAGTTTTAAAGCGTATTGCAAAAGAGCAATCATGTTATAAAACTTTTGAATAGTGCAATCAAATCTAACCTCCCCGTTAGGAGCAAGCTCCATTCCTTCAGATTCTGCTCGTGATAGTCCTCAGTTCACATACAAGAGCACAATGATCTCCTCCACGCACGGTTAAAACAATCTAACAAACTTTGGACTGCAAAAGGGTCCTTTTGGACCAGCAATGAACAAACTGAAGATATTATCTTGTCTGATGAGGGACCAAAGATTCGGGCCTCTCAAATCAAGGGATGAGCAAAAAGAATCGTTCAGACTGGACCGAACCGATCAATTGGATCCGATTTCCGGTTCCATAAAATTAAACTCGGTAATTGTGGATTCGATTCTCAGCTCCATGGGCGAAACCACCCACTTGGACCGCCCATTTTCATTAATTTTAATTGTATTCCTTAGAAATCTGTAAATATGCCATTTAAACTTCTCAATTGTTATGGATACATGCAACCGGTTTAACTAGACTAACCAAGAATCGAACTAGTCGGTCAGGTTCTAAGTTCGTCCCATCCAATCCTCGATTTTGGGGTGGATCGAATCGGACGGGAACCGATCACCCCTACTCATAATACCTCATGGATCGCGAGGCAGCGATTTTGCTAAGATCAGAGGGCCTCGAATCCCCCGAGAGAAAGAAAGCCCTCACACAACCCAAACCACAGAAAACAAAACAAAAAAAAGCAAATAATAATAATAGTAATGGGCCCCAGAATAGGCTCTCTTGTTCTTGTGCCCTACACAAGGGATCTTTCGCTTTCCACCAAGTCTTTGTAGAGCTTTCCTATGGCTCACACGCACGCCAACAGTATGTTGGTTTGTAGGAGGATGTCTGTTCCCCTGTCACACCCCTTGGAGATACTCATGCCCAAACAAAGCATGTCCCTTAAGATCCAAAAGAGCGATGTGACTTTCTTCTTCTGGTGATAAGTTTAGGCCCAAAGTAGAGATCTCGATTGATGGTCCAAGCTCTTGCACGTTTGAAAAGATATGAGATTCCAGTGGTAAAACTTGATTGGAATCCTTTCGATGAAATTGGCTACATCAAGGTTCGGACATTTAGTGAACGAGCTTATTCTTTAGGAACAAATGTCCTTGTATATGTAATTTATGTGCAACTATTGAACCTGAGTGAAATCGATGGATACCCCTTGCGTTTCGCAATTCTGCCAAACTTTCTGAAGTCTTATTTGGTCATAATTGCCTCCAAACTGATTTAGTGTGTGTACAATGAAAGAGTTCGATTATCTCTAAGATATAATCGTACTTAAGGTTTTATTTTCGATTGGAAGGTTATTTAGTTTTACTTAATAAGATTCTTCCTTTGAGTTGGTTTTATTGATCTCTTTGGGAATCTTCTATTCTATTCTATCTAATTTCCATCTTAGTGGTCGCTTTTTATCTCTTATTGTCGTTCCAAGTCCATTCTACGTTATTTGCTACTAGAGGCCCGATCTATGTGCGTTCCCATCACTACGTAACAATGTAAGAGTCAAATTAAAATTATGCATTTTGTCTTATTATAAGTTTTGATTTTCTAGGAATAAATTCAAAGTCTTAGACTCTATCTAATTCTCGAAAAAATAACTTCTAGAAAAATGTTTTTCGGATTTTTCGGCCTTAGGTTCACAAAAATAAACTAGTCAAGGAAAAGATTTTTCACCCCATGAAAAAGCACATTCAAAAGTGGGAAAAATGATTCTCTTTTTTATTATTTTACTCATCTTTCCTCTCTTCACATTCCTTTTCTTTTTCATTATTTTTTACTTTTTTTTCTTCTTTTTTTCTTCCTTTTGTTGGTCGCCGGCCACAGCAAAGGCCAGCAACTTGCTACTGTTGTAATGCTCAAAACACATAGAATATTTATCCTTGATGTGTTGGTGGGTTGTACTTCTCGACTTGAGTTTGAGTCAAGCCTTGTTTCCGGGCCTATGATATTTAGGAGCTAAAGCAACACGGAAGACACGAGCTCGCCCATGGCCAACAAGCTCGAGCCTTGTCGGATCCGGCAAAGTGAGGTGAGGCCTCGCTCGAGGCCGGCAAGGCCGAGCCTCACCTGTGGCTAGCGACAGGCAAAGGTAGAAAGAAAAATAAATAAATAAACTCAAAATTATTTAAAAATTTCAAAAATAAAGTGTTAGTAAAAAAATTAGAAATTGTTTTATAAAATTATGAAAATTGTTCGCATGAGAGAGAGAAAGAGGAGGGATGCACAAGATTTATGGTTTCTAAAGTAAACATTCTTAAATTATAAAGTTTAATTTGATTGAAGGAATAATTATACCTACCTAAATTTACATAATCCAAATGTTCGTACCCAAAAAAGAAAATCCAAATGTGTTCTAAGGCCCTCTTTTTACTTCTCTGTCCTCTCAGCTTGAATTAACCTCTCTAGTAGGAGCAAGCTTCATCCCTTCAGCTCATGACGGTAACGAGTCTCTCTCTTTCTCTCTCTCATGCTCACAAAGCATTGTTTGTGTTAGGGTGGACTCATGAGTAGATTATTGTTTATATATATAATTTCTTTTGCTTCTACTTGATTGATATAACGAAAGGTGTGAGGTCTTGCTAACTGTGAGGAATCTTCCATTGGATATAGGCTTTAGTTTAAGGGTGAACCAAGATAAATTTTGATGTCTCGATTTCTCTTTCCCATTACTTTTTATTTTCATTGTGATTGTATGTCAAATCCTAATAATTTATATGATATACACCATCGAGACTTTGGACCGTGAACTGACTCGATTTGTTCTGTTGGACCGGCAACGAACAAACTGAAGATATTGTCTTGTCTGTTGAGAGGGACCCGACATTTGGGCCTCTCAAACCTCACGAATCGTGAGGCTGCGATTCTTGCTAGTATGATAATAATCCATGGGCCCCAAAATAGGCCTCTCTTGTTCTTGTGTTCCCATACAAAGGATCTCTCGCTTTCCACCAAACTCACTCGCCCACCAACAGTATGTCGGTTCGTAGGAAGATGCTTGTTCTCCTGTTACATCCTCGGCGATGCTCATGCATGAAGAAACCATGTCTCTTAGGATCCAAAAGAGCGATGGGACCTTCTTCTTCCGGTGAAAAGTATAGGCACAACATTGAAATCTCGATGACTTATCTAATATGTCAAAGCGGGAGTTTTTGTGGCAATGAATGGTACAAGCTCTTGTACATGTTAAAAGGACATGAGCTTTGAGTGGTTAAGCTTAACTGCAAAAGTTGTATTGAATTGGTTTGGACTTTCAATGAACGAGCTTACTCTTTAGGAAGAAATGCCCTTGTGGCTTGTATATGTTATTTAAGCAGACGATCCTTGCACTTCGGTGAAATCGATGGATACCCTCCTGCATTTCAAACTCCTGTCATACTTTCTCAAAACATATTCTGTCATAATTGCCTCCAAACTGATTTAAAGTGGGTACAATGAAAGGGTTTGAAATTATCTACAATACAACCTCATCTAGTTAGGTTATTGAGTCTACTTATTAAGATTCTCTCTTTAAGTTTGTTTTATCGATCTCTTTTGGCATCTTCTATTACTACGGTCAATGATAACGTTTAACGTTCCCTTTTTGTCTCTTCTTGTCCTTCCAAATCTCGAGAGATAAATTAAACAAGTATGGCCATCCTCAAATGGGATGTACTATCGAAACCTAAATTGGAGGTATCCACCGAAAACTATGGTAGAGCAGTTTATGAATACTTCATGGTGGACTTCATTTATGAAACATGATGGAAACCTTAACTCACAACCATTTATGCGTTGAAGAGGCCATTCCTTATTGTGCCAAAGCAATTTATAAAGCACATGCTAAAACAGACGAAATTGAGAGGCATTACTTGAATGTTACTACAAGTACAAGTGAATTAAGGATGAAAAGGGTCGTATTTGCTCTAATATTGTGAGTTTCCATAATAATGCATGACTACTTAACTGTGGAATTTACTGCAAATACTTGCTTGGGTTACAATGGCCTTCTTATGTATTCTAAGAAAAGTTTTGGTTAGCAGCTGGATGAGATTGCAGCATTTTATACGGTCCAATGCATGCGATTTTTGATAATATATACACTTTTAGGCACAATCAAATGCCCTTTATATCCAATCACTATCATACTCACTTTGGTGCTAGGGTGATAGTGAGCCATGACCCATGTGCCTTTCATCAACACGTGACAATCTAATGGTCGAATTCCAAATGTGCATTTTTTTACTTGTTGTAAATTGATTCAACAAGTCAAGGCTTTGATTGTATCTAATTGATTTTCTAAAAAGAAATGGGATGCTGCTAAAAACCAACTAATGGCAAGTGCTTAAGAGTACAAAAGATTCGATCATGATCTTATGAAAACGAATATAAAGAATCTCAAAATGAATAACGAGCTCTTTTGCTCGCCCCTATCTCTAAAGGAGCGTAAGTGCTTAACTCCCCGATGTGTACGTGGGCGAGTGATTCCACCGAAGGGGATATCTGCAAGCTTTGGGAGGCAATCGGTGAAGACGAAAGGAAGTAGACGGAGTATGGGGAATTTTCAAAATAAGTGTTTGGATGAGTGCATAAGCAGAACAAACCAATAAAGTATAATCACCATGAAGACCTAAAGGGCACATCATTAGCCAAGGATAAAGCTCAAGATTGGATAGAAGTTCACCGCCAAGGCCTAAAGGTTAAACCACCAACCAAGATTAAAAGACTTTTGACTCACCACCAATGAGTAATCTATTGGTAAAATATGGTAAAATGGGATGAACAATGGAATCATATATGATCGAATGTGATGAACAATGGAATTAGACTTTGAGGAGTGATTACACTCTTTTTAATGATTTATATGCCTCACAACGTTGCTTAATGATTTTCGGCAAATTTTCTCTAGGATACAACAAAGTCTCGATGAGAATAGCAAATAGCGATTTCGATATTTTTCCAAGATCTCTCTAAGAAAACAATTGAAAAAATAATGGCTGTATTTCTCGTTTGGAAAGAAACAATAATGGAAGAAGAAGAAGTAATCAATTGAATAGAAACGATTAGTAATTTATAGAGAAATCATTTGAAGAGACACAATCTTTCAAAAGATAAAAAGTTATGTTTGAACAAACACAACCTTTTAAAGGTTAAGGAGCTACGTCCGGATAGACACAACCTTTCCAAAGGTTAAGCGGTTATGTATGAACAGACACAATTCGAACTCGCCTTTTCAAATGCTATAAGAACCCTTTGAGAATAATCGCACTATTTCAATAGGCCATAATGATAATTGTTGATTAATGCCAAATACATTCCACGTGTGCACTCATATCTTTTCGATGTGGGACAAGACATCTCTTAGTTTGTTTTTACAAACAAACCACCAACAATCCCCCACTTTGTTTGTAAAAAGCAAAATTAAAAAATAAAATTTCTTAAAAAATATAGCAAATATTTCCATGAGATTAATATACCTACATAAAGGTCTCTTTCGAGTTTAACATTTATTTAGTGCAAGTACCTCAAAACTCTATCAAAGTTACAAGTAGTCCGAGCTTTAAACTTGTTACTCTAATAATAGAATCGGACATACCACACATATACTAACCTATTGTTTCGGCAAGAAGTTCATATTTACTCAGCACTATTATGGCCTTATGCTTGTACCTGTTTTATGAGCTCTCTAGAAAATAAACCCAACTTTCGTAAGAAGCGACACCACTTCAAAGTCCATGGGGGTGAAGTATCATCACGTGTTTCTATTACTAATAAGCACATTACTAAATCATATTATACTTTATTAAGAGTATAACTCAATCTCTAAATGTGACAAACGATACTAACTTCTCATGTCCGGGCTAATGTCGGTATCAAATAATCACTTTCAAGAACTTGTTTTTTCTCATTAAATCTTATAACTAGTTATATGCTAGAATTAAGTCGAGTTACCATTACCAATGATTTTACGAAAATGGTTTTAGGCCTATTTCTTTTGAGGTCACTTTCAAAAATATTTTTGGATAATTATTGGCTGAAAATAAGGTGACATGGAGATACGGTATAATTTATTTTGGACACGGCGGTTTTGAATACATGCGAAATTGGGGCTAGGCGAGTACATGGAGATGAGGTGACCACGTGGCCGAATTTGGTGGGGCGGTCCAAGTAGTTGGCCATGTGTCACCGCTCGACACATGGCAGCCGTGGATCACAACCGTTTCCCGCTTAAAGTAGGTGCGGGTTAGTGCTTGATAGATTAGGATCATTTGACACGAAATTTGGAATTCGGCCAAATGTAAGCACGACAAATCGAAGTTGCTAACTTTAAGCACGACACGTCATAAGCTAACCCTACTACAAGCAGTGATTAAGCACGGTGCGTCATAAGTCGACTCTACCGCAAGCTACTAATTAAGCACGACACGTCATAAGCTGCTAACTACAAGCCGACCGGACTAAGATGACCGCGTGCTTATGGTATCAAAGCCGAGAGGAGAGAAATAATGGTTATTATTATTTGATACATCTTATATAAATTCCGAGTTTTTTCGCCCAAAAGAGGTAACCTCATTTTAACCATTGTGGTCTCGGCAGAGGTGAGTAAATCCGTTTGTCGGCGGGGCTAGTAAAATGACGTTACCTCTTTTAGGCGAATAAACTCGAATTTATATAAGATGTATCAAATAAGAATAACCATTCCTTCTGTTGGAAAAAGGCTTTCAAAGAAAAGCACGCAGGATCTAATGTTCTTTTGAAGATAGAGATGAAATAAACTAGGGAACACAAAAATATGTATGAAAAAGTTTGTCAACTAGAATATCTAAATAATAATCAGAATAATCCACAAAATCACAAACAAGTTCTATGACGAATTGTATATATATAGTCAAAAGGACACCTAGAATGATAATATTTATGTATGGTGCTCATTTAAGTGCCAATATTTTTTCGGATCACTTAAGAGTCAATTTTTTTGAAAAATGATTATTTGAGTGAACGTCGCCAAAAATTTTATGTAGCGTCTACGTGACTCGCCGAAGAATCCCATCGAAGAAAATAAAAGCCAAAAATTTAAAAAAAATCACGTAATATTTAAAAAAAAAAAAAAAAGCCAAATAACTAAAAAATAAAATTAAAAAATAAAAAGAATCAACCATGCTTTTTTCATGGAAGAGAATGGGACGACCAGGGTTGCTAAGCCCTTGCCAGTGGTATGCGACCCCGCCGATGGGCCGGCGAGGGCTCAACCTCACATATCTAGGCAAGGTCGAGCCCCAATGGGGGATGGGCCGGCGAGGGTAGCCGAGCCTCGGCCAATGGCCGGCGACCCCGCCGGTGGTTGTCAAGGTCGACCTCGCGAGATCTAAGGGAGGTTGAACCTCGTCGGGGTTGGGCGATGCCGGCCTCGCCTCAGCCGAGGCCGACCTCGCCAAGCTAGGGCAACCCTAGCCGACCACGAAACCCCTTGCCAGATCTAGGTAGCCGTCACTTGTGATGGCCTAAATTTTTTTGCCAATTGGATCATTAGGCAGAATAGCCAAAATGGACTTGAACTAATGGGACTGTGGGGATGTCAAGGATAGTCTTTGGACGAACGAGTGATCGAAGTTTTGGTGTGAATCTCGTATGATCGCTCAGCGTGAAGTGTGGGCCCGTAAAACCCCAACCGACCTACCCTTTTTCCTCTCATCGCCTCACTCTCTTTCTCTCTATATAAGGCCCACTTTCTCTCTCCCTTTCTCAGTCTGATTAGCCCCCCGCGTCCCGTGTGAGACCCCTTCCCCCAGCTCATTCTCTATGCTTGCCCGCGACACACCCCGACGTCACGCCTTCCCCTCGCTCGTTCGAGCTCATCTCGGCGGCGATGACAACAACCACCGCTTCCTCACCTCCGCCTCGCTGTCATCTAGCCATCATCACCTCGCTTGAGGCTCGTTATCCCCTTTGGTGCTGCGCAATGCAAGGAAGTAGGAGAGGGATCCAAGCTCGTTTTGAAGCGAATCTACTTTGGTTTTCTTCGTCTACCATCCTAAGGCAAGTATACTTCTAACTTGACTACTAGATGACCCGTTGATAGCTTGATTGGGCCTGATTCGCTAACTTTGAATGTGACTATTTGGAGCGGAATTTGTACTTACATGGATGGGTAAACAGTCTTGGATGTTGAATCTGTAGCTTGATTTAATGTACTTGGTTCCTGGGCAACTAGAACCTGTGGTCTAATCGTCACGAATGTCGCTGGAGGGATGGGAATTGAAGTTGGACCGTTGTGGGTATTTGGCGGTGCATCTCGTGGGTGATTTAAGGTGTTTATAGATTGTGGATATCGTGTTTTGATGAGGAGGAAGGATTGAGTTAGAGATGGCATTGCTCTTGAGCATCGAAGAGCTTAATTTAGAGTTTACATTGTAATTGTCGTTCGAATTCGCTAATTGAGACTACATGAAGAGCAGCCACAAGATGAGGAAAGAAAGGTTTAATGGAAATCGTGCGCCCCCTTCACGTCCTTGCTTGTCTCTTGTGAACCTCCCGCTTTTGTTTCATGTTGCTTTTGTTTGGTATTTTGTTGAGTTGGAGTCTGCTAAGATTTTCTGGATTGAATGAATGGATGGATTGCCTAGTTGTTGTCTAAATATTTACTTGCGGAGCCTTCGGCTCACCCTCGTTATTATAACCCCTTTTCAGATTGACAACAAGGGTGAAGCTGATGTAATACCATAGAAGGTAGGAAAGACATTGGAGCTTGAATGTGGCATCTGCTAGTTGGGAGTGGTTATCGTACTTTTAAAATTTGCTGTAATCTTTGAACTTTTGTAAAGAATCTTCTATCAATATATATAACTTACTTTTCCTTCCTAGGTATTTTACTCGTGGGTCATGTGTTTCATCAGGTTTACGAACCCTATGAAAAGCCTTACCTATTTTTGGTATCGTACCCGCCTTGTTCTTTTACATGCACTTGTGTTTTTGTCCAATCTTTCGCATGCGTCTTATTATATGTACTAAAAGATTAAAACAAAATGCAATTAGTAAGATGACGTCCGGAGCGAATGGGATTAAGGACGGTTCCTTACATTATGTGGTATCGGAGCTTGGGATTAAGGATGGTTCCTTACATCACAACCCCGCCGCCATGGGCGAGGTGGTCCTTGCCCAAACCTACCGAGGACTGTCGCACCCTCGATCACGGTTGAAGGCTTCGATGGCCCTCATGCCAAGTTCGGGTGAGGGCCGCCTCACCCATAGCCGGCAAGGCCACAAACTCCCTAGCCCAAATCGGCGAGGGGCTTCGCGCCCTCGCCCGACGTCGGGTAGGGCCGCCACTGCCCTTGCCTATAGCGAAAATGTCAAGAAAATTGCTTATGCATATAAATAAAAACCCATTTTTGTTTTAAGCAAAATAAATAATTAAAAAAAAATATTTTTCTAAAGAATAATTGCTTGTATCACTTTTAAAAATAAATGACATTTTTCAGAAAATATTTAAATAAAAATTTTATCAATAATGGATATTTATCATACAATTATTTTAAGAATTATGTTTAAAGAATACTTTTAAAATATAAAAAAAAAAAAATAACAAATAAATTTAAAAAAAAAAAAATTTTTCAAAAATATATCACTTTTAAAAATAAATGACCGAAATTTTTTTGTACTATCCATGAAAATATTTAAATAAAAATTATTATCTATAATATGGATATTTATCATTGACTAATTATTTTAAGCAATTATGTTTAGAAGAATACTTTTTAAAATATTAACTTCTCGCGAAATAGACAGACCACGTGGTTGAACAAGTTAAAACAAAAGCCCAAGAAAACTGCACAAGTCGGTACGCTATTGTCCTAGCCATTTTTTTCAGGACATCAAGATTCGATTCATTACACTCGCTCTCTTGCTGTGATTCGCCCGAGTACAAACATGTGCACACATAACATTATATATAAAGGGACTTTGCCGACTCGCTCTAGGTCTGTGTTTTGGCAGCGTGGACCGAAACTCCGAGTAACATAACATTATCTCATCTACCATTCGGGATCGTGTCGTGACCAAATACGCGGACCGGGTAAATAATCCCACCTTGGGTGTGGTACAAGTTCGGATGGGGCTTTCCTATTCAAGATGAAGCTACCAATCTGAAAAACTTTAAAGTGAAAAACCGAAAATCGTTTGCATTGTATTTACAGAGTGCGAAGCCACGACATCTCGCCATTTGTGGCAAACTGTCGCGTGTTGCCTGGTGCTCGTAGATCTCAACTGACCAACTCACGGGGGTTATGGATTCTAAGCAGATGTCGTCCGGTGATTACGGCCCCTAAGACTTGATTATCTCCGTACCTGTCTCCCTTTGTTCATTTGGTCGCCACGAGACAAATAAGAGGCCACCTCAGAACGGTCAACAAAGACCACTGCACGCCATTCTCGGGCCAACCAGTTGTGATGTTAGGCCATCTTCCTTGGTTCAGTAGATGAAAGACTTAAATAACCGTATTAGGTGGACATTGACCTAAGCGGGCCTAAAAGGCTTGTGCCCGGTTTACATTGGCTCGAGTGAACTTAAGCAAGCCTCTTAGTGTTAGAAAGCCTAATCCTAAAAACTTAAACTTATAATTGAAGAAATTATGAGCGGCTCATGCAAATTTGGTAAAGGGGGATGAACGCACAAAGTTCTACACAAAATCTTAAGATTTTTGGTCGAAAGAGACCGCACTATATAAAGAGCATAAGAACGATATTATCAAGCAACGTGGGATATTTCAACACGAAGACCATCAAATCTTATGAAAGGGTTTACTTATCATATGCACATCAAACACTCATGTAGATAATATATACGATATCCGATGCTATATTTTGTTTTTTACTACATAATAAAGGAGGCATATGAAGTCAAATCTTAGCTTTATTCTATTCTATCCTATCTAATCGAAGAATCTAAAATATCAAAAGTAGCCTCATGCCTTTTCCATTGATTATACCCTTGGATGCATTAATTCGACACATACCTGAGTACATTGCACCCCAATATCCAAGCGATAAGGTACAATAGATGAGATGCACTAAAATAGATGATATGCCGCGGGAGCTCTACCCAGTAGAAACGGAAGAATTAGTAAAAAAAATCTTAAATTTATTGTAATTGTGTTAATCCATTTCTAAATTTTTTTGGCTAATTCAATCCCGAACCTTTTATATTTGTATTTATTCAATCCTAAACCTTTTTTCATTTGTGTCAATTCGGTTAATCCGACTAGTTTTGGCCAGAAATCACCGACGTGGCAATTTTAAATAATTTTTTTGTATTTTTTTGTTTTTTCTTCCATATCTTCTTCTTCCTCTAGCCGGTCGCCGAGGTTCGACGATTCGCCCAGGTGAGGGCCGACGACTCGCCGGCCTCAATCGAATCTCACCCACCCCTAGTGAGGCTTGACCTTGGCCACCGATGGTGAGGATGAACGCACCCTTGCCTTTGGCCGGTCGCCGGACCTTGGCAACTCGGCTGGAGGAAGTGGAAGGTAGGGAAGAAAAAATAATTAAAAAATAAAAAAATATTAAATAAAATGTCACGGGAGCCGCGGTAGCGTCACGTCAACAATTTCCAACCAAAATTAGACAAATAGATTGAAATGGTACAAACGCAAAAGGTTTATGACTAATTGGCGAAAAACAAATTGTTTAGAACTATTTTGTTTTTGTAATTCTCCCCAATAAAAACTTGTGCATGGAATGAGAGGACCGTCACATTTGCTTTATCAGCATATGAAGCAAGTTATATGTTGGTTTGGTACCTTCTTCACTTGAATCCATGGACAAGGTGTTCATGACTATTTCTCTACTAGAGTTCATCAATATCACGACACTGCGGTCCCGTGTAGGAATTGTACCAAATTTCGGTATAAATCTATGGATTAGCTTCAAATGAGTTGGAGACAATTCCACTAAGACAAATTTGCGTGTAACTTATGGACTCCCATGGCCAAAAAAATATAGTTTGGATGTTACGCATGCAGATGTGCCGGGCGGCGTAAGATATTGTCAGAAAATCAACACGGCAATTTATGAATGGATTTCATTAACGAGTCTTCCTAATATATTTTCTCAAGTACCTAATGAAAAGTTCAAAACATCTGATGTACAGTCACTCGTGTCATGTTTATCAAAACATTTTTTTAAGCATACTTAACAAACAATCAAGAAAAGTCATTAATAAAATCCTTAATGAATCATTTTCAAGAGTTTAGCAAATTCCCAATCACGGGAAAGAAGTTTTTGCAAAGAGAATTTGAAAAGAATGATTTGATTCCTTGGAATAGCCCGTGATTCCACCCCGCATTGCTAGTTTTGGTTGCAAACGCTATGAGCTAGCAAGATCGAGACGACCGCTCCGCTAGATCTCCGATGAGGCTACGGTGCCGAGCTCAAATCAACATCGAGTTAGTTAGAGATCCACTATTAGAATCAATTTCTTCATCAACACCCTCTCCTTAGGCAATCTTGTGGTATAGAAATTTTGAAAAGTTAAGCGACAATTTTTGGATGTTAGGCATATTTGAGATTAAATTAGAAATTAGTAGTTTATTTTAGATAAGATAATTTGGAATAAAATTAGGATTGAACATAAATTTAAGAGGTATTTTTAGTGCGCGCATGGCAAACACTTCTCGTTTGTAAATCAACTTCACGACCAAAAGTGAATTTTTCTACTTCGAGCGGAAGTTATTTTTTTTTAATTTGTTTCTCGCTTTAGAAGTTGATTACTGATAAAGGAAATGCGTTTAATAACGGGAAAAAAATTATATTTCTGAAATAAAAATTCATTTAATAATGGTGAAAATTTCTACCTTTTGAACATGATTAACAAAAATCTTCTACGAAAAATTATTAATCCTAAAATTGAAAATACATATTATTCGAGAAAAGTGAAACGAAAATAATGACAATTTACTATTTAATAATTTATGCAAATGGAAATTAATTTTATGAGGAATATTACATTAAGAGATAAAATGATCGAGCTTATATATCCAATACTTTCGGTGCTTTCTCGTTTGTGTTGACGCCTCGGAGGGAATCGACCCAAAAAACAGAGGCAAGAAAAAAGAATAAAGACCGGGGCGACCCCGCAGGCTCCCCCCGACAAGGAGCGGTGGCGCAAAATGACCAAAATGGGCTTTTGCGAGTTGTCCCTTTCTTGCGCCCCATTTGTCTGGTGCCAGCGGGTCCCGCCACTCCCTCCCTCCCTCTTTCCATCCTCTCATTTTGCTTTCGGTTTTCACCAAACATCCCCGCCTCCTCAAGTCTTTTCTCCGACCCAAAAAAAAAAAAAAAAAAATCTTTCATATGTTATCGACCAAAAAAAAAAAAAAATGCCTTTCATATGTTGTGGTTGTGCTCTCCACTCTCTCAAACAGAGATGGCAACGAGTATGGTTAATCCAATTTCTCTGACCCAACCAAGCCCTAAGAGTCTCTTAAAAGGGCACCGAGCTTAGGGCACGGAGTGATGCTTTCGAGATCGAACTCGAACTCGAGTTTTTTTTTTTTTATGGGTTAAAAGAAAGATCTTCATTTCATATCAAAGAGAAACACATCACTTCAAAATAAAAATGAAAATCTCACAAGACAAAGTATATCTAAAAAGTGAATCAACTTGATCCAATTTAGAAAATCGCTCATTCTTCAAGGACGTATCTGTGGTTGCATCCAAATACATAACCGACGGCTAATCACCGAATATTGCATCATCATCAATGACGAGCACACACACCAAGAAATCTCTCTCCAATCGGCTACGGCTTTGCCAAAATGCGGTGCGCTCCTAAGTTCGGCGTCCCAAGATCATCATTATGCAAAGATAACAATAACCTCAACAAGTTGAAAAAGCACACAAAACTACAAAAGGATATCTCGTTGATCACAAAATCACTATCGATAAATCGATTGATAGAGAAAAAGTTTCGAGAATTTGCGGAGTGCTTGACAAACATCTAGAGCCGGAGCAAGTGGATTCTTCCGAGATGCTTGCTCTTCGATCTTCGGAGAGCTTAGATGTCGATCACTCGTCAGGCAAAATTAACGAAGAAATTTATTAAAAGAAACAACTATAGAGAAATATAAGGAAATATAGAGAATAGGGAGATGAGGAGGGAGGAGAGGGGGGGGGAAAGCTTTGGGAAATATAAGGACCCTCTCTCTCTCCCTCGAGAAAGCTTTGGGAAAAAGAAGGGAGGCGGCGGTAAGAGGGAGAGAAACCCTAAGGAAAAAGGTGTACAGCAACGATTAGATGTGTTTACAGTTTGCAACAATTTTGGTTCCTCAAACTTCTCGGCCCGATCGTGCCCTATATAGTCTTAGAGGGCATCGAGCTTTTGGACATGGGGTGAAGCTTCCGAAATCGAGATCAAACTCGAAAATGGCTAGAAATTACATGTTGTTGGAGTTGAGTCTGCCGAATGGGGTTTGTTGTACTCCATAAGCATTTCGGTTGGGCAGAGTAATCCTTTGTCAAAACAATCTCATATAAAGTTATGTGATTAGGCAAGTATGGATTTCCAAGAAAAAAAAAAGGTCTCCTCCACATGTTTCTTTTAAATGAAAGTTTGGGATCCTATAAACAAAACGATAACTAGATCAAGTTTGGAATAGTACACGAACTTTTGAACGCAATAATTAAAAAAAGAAATAATTAACGCACTTTATAAAATGACCGATGCGATTTTGAATTTAAAAGCTACTACATATTCATGAATTTGTAGAACGATCAACAAGACATGATAAAAGGATTTTAACGAAATCCCATACGACAATCAAGTTCGAACTTCGGTTCAATTGATACTCGCTGAATATGACATCTAAATGGAACTAAGAATCAATCACGTAACCTCGAATTTAAACTCTGTGAGGCAAACTACAATTACTCAAATTACAGCCGAGATCGCACTCCATCTTATTTTCAATCCGATATCTAATTTCTGATTGAGACGAACATGGATTGGGTTGGATCGGAGGAAAGAATCTTTTCGGTTGCATAGCATCTTTGTTTTGCAAAGGAATCGAAATTTCAGTTAAAGGAATCAACCATGCTTTTTTCATGGAAGACAATGAAACTAGAAACAAACATCCTTAAAAAAAGGACAAAAGAGTGAACTATCAGAATCATGCCAACAACAACAACACTGAAAAAAAAAAAAAAAAGGGAAGAAGAAGAAGAAGAGCAGCCCCCCACCCAAGCCTTTCAGCACTCCCCCATGGCTCCATAAATACAACAGAAAACCCAAGATTCCTCCCTCCTCTCTCTCTCTCTCTAAAAGCTCCTGCAGATGCAAACTGCAACTTTTGTCTACCCCCAGTTCATCACCTGTTTCTTAAAACCTGCTAATCCTGTGCCACAAAGTCACTGCATCATGTAACACTTCCCCTCTCTCTCTCTCTCTCTCTCTACCCAGAAAAAAAAAATTAGACAAAAATCCCGACAAGGATTGATCAATCGAGACACAACACGAACACTCGATTTATAGTTCCGCCTTGCTTCCCTCACTCTCCACCCACAAATAGCCCCAAGAACAAAAAAGAAAAAAAATTAGAAATAAAGATCCGACCACCCACCCCAGATGGTCACCCTCCGCCTCGCGGCCCTCCTCCTCCTCCTCCTCCTCCTCCTCGGCCTGTCCGCGCGCCTCCCTCGATCCGCCTCCGATCCGGGCGACGAGCTCTGCCTCACCCGCCTCTCTGAGTCGCTACAGGACCCCGGCCGGCGGCTCTCGAACTGGACCAAGTCCAGCTTCGCCGCCCCGTGCAACGGCTTCACCTCCTTCCTCGGCGGCGCCACCTGCAACAACGGCCGCATCTACAAGCTCTCCCTCTCCAACCTCGACCTCCTGGGGACCCTCCCGGCGAACCTCGCGAACTGCACCTCCCTCCAGGCCCTCGACCTCTCCGCCAACGCCCTCACCGGCCCGATCCCGCCGGACCTCCAGGGCCTGGTCAACCTCGCCGTCCTCAACCTCTCCTCCAACCGCCTCTCCGGCCAGATCCCCCCGCAGCTCGCCCTCTGCGCCTACCTCAACGTCATCGACCTCCACAACAACCTGCTCTCCGGCCCCATCCCCCAGCAGCTCGGCCTCCTCGTCCGCCTCTCCGCCTTCGACGTCTCCAACAACCGGCTCGAGGGCCAGATCCCCGGCTCACTCTCGAACCGGACCGGCAATCTCCCCCGGTTCAACGCGAGCTCGTTCGAGGGCAACAAGGGGCTTTTCGGGTATCCTCTGGCCCCGATGAAGAATAAAGGTTTGTCGGTGCTGGCCATTGTCGGGATCGGGCTCGGGAGTGGGCTGGCGAGCTTGGTGCTGAGCTTCACCGGGGTCTGTCTTTGGCTGAGGGTCACGGATAGGAAGATGACCATGGAGGAAGGCAAGATCAGTCAGTTGATGCCTGATTACTGATGAATTCCTCCATGAAATTGATGGGGTTCTCTTCTTTCCTTTCGGATGTGAAGATGGAGATGGAGATTTGACGTTTGTTCAGATTCAGTTCAGGTACATTTTGGATTTTTCGGTGAGTGCGATGCTCAGGATTCAGGAAAGGGGAAACAAAAGCTCGAGCTCCGTATTTTTAGTATTTTCATCTTTTCTTTTTTATTGTTTTCCACTCATATGGTTTTTTTTTTTTTCAGATTTTTCCTTTTCCCCCTTGATTTTTTTGGCGGGTTTCTTCTTCTTCTCTCTCAATTTTTTTTTTGGGCCTTCCGCAATTTGTTACGAAATTTAGGGTTCCTTTTCTTTTTCTTGGTTTTCCTCTGTATTCCTTTTTTTTTTTTTCCTTTTTCCTCTGAGGAACCAACTGTGTATAAAGCTGTCTGAAACTTGGGAAAGAAAAAAGGAGAAAAAAAATGGAATCGTGATGCTTGTTCTTTTTTTCTCTTTTTCCTAATGCTATGAAAATCACGTGGCAGCACCCAATTGGGGGAAATAGTTTGGGGAATTAAATATCTTTAATTTGGCTAGAAAGATGGACGAAAGCTGTCGTTCATTTTAACGGACAAAATTACCTAAAATTTATGGTTCAAGGTTACATGCGCCGTTGGATTTGAAAAAGTTAGTGAAACTTCGCGGCTGTCTTGAGAGCTGTCCAACGCCTTTAGTCAAACAGGAAGTTGTCTTGAGTAGAACAAATGAGGGTTGAAAAAGCTATAACGTCTGCCTAGAAAAAGCACGTGACACGAGAGGCTAGATGTGGCCAAATCCTTGTTGCTTTTCGGTGCTTGTTAGGAAGGAAAGCTGGTCTCGTTAAATGATGGACTATGCCCTTTTTGGGCGTTGTCTATCACTTGATGTCGAATCATTCGCGCATGCTAGGGGTTCAAACGATTCGAATTCGACACCAACTTTATGAGGATAAGTATTGGGCAAAAATCGCACGCCTGAAGTAGGCACCCACTATTCACGGCTAGAGAGTTTAGTATGGTACACCGCAAGGGGCGAGTCTACTGTTTGGACCGGGCGTATCAAGATTGTCCGTATGTGGGTCTCTCGAACACGGGGCTCGCGTGCATTCCACAAATTGGATGACTACTCATGAATTTGATTCGAACCCAGACCATCATGAGGCGAGGCCACAAGCGGACCTGCCTGGCCTAGATTTGGGTGAGGCCGGCCTTGCTGGTCGCAAACGAAGGGGGCCGTGGCCTCGCCTGCGGCTGGCGAGGCCCCCTTTGCTCTTGGTGGCGATGGCATTTTCCAATGGTTGGAGAGCTCAAGCGATCTTAGATTGAATTGGTACAAAAGAAAAATGTTTAGGATTCGATTGAAAAAAATAAATTATGATTCAATTGACATAATTACAATAGTTAATGATTTTTTTATTTTATAATTTTCTTCATTAAAAAGCAACCTAGCAAGGGCGTTGACTAGCTAACTAAGAAGAATCCGGAAGAGCACATGAGGAATTGCTGCCATTTGAAGCGATCGGAAAAGAGAAATCCCGTACAGAGACCTCGCTTGGTCCTTGTTCTTCATCTTCTCGCTCAATTCTCCTCACCGGATCACATGCACGAATCAATTAATCACCCCCAAACACTTAACAACTAGCAAAAATCAAGCTGTTGTATAAGAAAGGCAAGACAGTGGTTCGAGTTCTACGAGCAAACAAAATGAAACCCTAGGCTTCACCATCGATGAGGAAACAAAGCACTGAAGTTTAGGTTCTATTTGTTTCGCGGAAAACAACGTCTAGGAGAATGTTTTTCTTCGGGTATTTCAACATTTGGTTCACAAAACATAAACTAGTAAAAAAAATCATTTTCCACCAATAAAAAAAAATATTCAAAAGCGGAAAGAATGATTTCCTCCTCTATAAAGTAGGAAATCATTTCCCTCATCTTTCCTCTCTGTACTGATCCACCTTCCTATTCTTTTAAATTATTCAAAGAAATTCGATTTTCTTCCGAACTTTTTATTTTTAGATAATTTTTTAAAAGTTTTTTCCTTTTCTTTCTTCTACTATCGATTACCGGCTAAGGTGACGGCGATCGGCCATAGGCGAGGCTCGGGCGAGCTGTCGCAGCCTTGTTGTCGAGTGTCGATGCGGCCGGCGAGCGCGAAGACAAAAAAAAGCAAAGAAAAATTAAAAGATTTTAAATTAAAAAATCGAATATTTTGATAATTTTCTCTAGGAAATTCAATTCCTTACCAAACCCATGAAAATATTTTTCCATTTATTTTCAAGTCTCAAACAAACGCATTTTTCACGAAACAAACGAGTTTTCAAAAAATATTTTTTAAAAAATATAACATTTTTCGCGAACAAACAAAGTCTTAAAAGAAAAAGTTAGCAATTTTCAAAGGCCACCTCATCCTCCAAAGAAGCAACGTAAACATTAATTTGCCGTAAAAAAGTCACATAAGGCCGTTCGATGGACGTTATCACCGGAGATACTTAAGTGATCACTTATTTTTTTCCAATTCGACAATCAAGTGATCCAGCGAATTATTTTTACACTAAAAGTAAGGGCCGTACAGAAGCAACGGCATTTCTTGCGTCATTTTTTATATATAATCATGTTCTTGTTATTATTCTCCAAACTAAATTAGAAAAGCATGAGAGATTCCACATCCGAGCATAACTAATCTCTGAGGATGTGGGTACAATGTCAGTAATCTCATGTACGGGCAGCCAGATGCGGTTTGGATAAAGAATGGATATATTTGTAGTGGCCGACACGTGGGCGTTGTTGGATCCCCAATTGCCATCCGAGGATTAATCTACTTGGATTATAAAAACTAGGCTCGAGCCAATATAAAGTAATCGTCTAGATGGAGACGGCCCTATGTGTCCTAGCGTGCTGTTTAGCTCGTGAATCGTTCGAAGACGTTACTTTGGCGGTGAATTTATTAGTGGACCTCAGCTTGCAGAATTCGTGCAGAGCTGCGACAAGTGGCTCCCCCCGCACATCGTACATTTTGGGGTTTCTTTATTTTATTTTATTTTATAAGGTGATTCTTCTATGGATCCGAGTCCATCGATCCTAACAATTATGACCGTTGATCGTGTGGGCTCTCGGCACAACGAAATCGATATGTTTAATGGTCACGATGGATCCGGTTCATCCGGACCGTATGGGCCGGATCCAGACCTTTTGGCCCTTTTTCGAAGCTTTCACATGGGAATGCGTGCCGGGGTCAAGGGAGAATTCTAAGTCGGTCGAAATGGTCTGTCAATGGACGATTGGTTTTTCGGTTTGGCCAGTAATGGTAGGCACTCGCGGAAGCTGAAGTCTTTTGGGATGAGTTGAAGTTTGTTTGTTTTTTTTTTTTGAAGGTGTTATCCTCTGCTCAATTTTCAAGGACTGTGGTGTCTAAACGCTTTTCTTTTGGGCCCTAGGCAGATAGATTTCCTCTCTTATTGTTTTTGTTTTTTCTTTTTAGTAATCGAGGTTTCCTACGTGTAATTGACTATTTATGATGGAGTGGAGGTATGAGCGCTAATGCCACCGATTAAGTCCCCAAGACGCAGTTAGGGAGATTCGAACTTGGAATCTCAAAGGTTTAACTGTCTAAGGTTCATGAATTTCACCAACTCAACCAACGCCTCATTAGTGATTCCTCTCTTATTGTTACTTTTAATATTTTTGGAAATTAGGAAATATACACTTCAGATGAAGTTATATTTCAACAGGCAACTTCAATTTTCAATGCCCGAAAAGAGTTATTATTAAAAATTGCCTCGTTAGGGTCGGTTGAACTCCATATCAATGCCGGCCAAACAAAGTTAGCGAGGATAGACTAAATTGACACGAAAAAAAATTTAGGACTGAATTAGCATAAATATAAAAAGTTTGAGACTGAATTAGAAAAACTAAAAAGTTTAAGACTAAATTGACAAAACTACAATATATTTAAAACTTTTTTGACAATTTTTCCCGTGCGTGTGCTCCTCCTAGTTTTTCGAATTCTGGTTCTGCACCACGTTTCTGAAAAAACTCACAGAAAGGACCAGACCTCAAGAGCATCAAAGCAATCTGGTCATTCAGGGTTTTCCAGGTCTTTGCCTCGAAGCACAGCTGCAAAATCTCCATCACCACCTTCTTCGTCCCGACTACTTGGCCGGCAATCTCATTTGCAACTCCAAGTTCAGCAGCTGCTCTATGGCGGCGTCTAAATTGCCTACGCCTCACGCCACGCGGATCAGCATAAAAATAGGACAATCGCTGAAAGACGATTCAATAGAAAACGAAAAAAAAAAAAAAAACTATACGTTATACTTGTAGAAATGAAATCAGGGACGCCAACCAGCCCTCTCAGTCTGCTTCTAGAAATGGGAAGGCGATCCGAAGAAATTTGCAACAGTCTTCGAGCACGATCGCTTTGAAGCCCTAGTGGACCGGAAGAGGGAAGAGTCGAACACTCGGTAAACCCTCGCCGAGTGCTTCAAGGAGGAAGATACCGTTTAAACTTTTCCTCAAGTTCATCGAGGATTGCATCTTTGCAAATGAGCGCAGCATGCACATACACAGCTCGTTCGAGAGCAGTGTGAGGGAGTTAATGGCGAGAGGAAGATGAGGGCAAACATAGATAAATGGGTAAATTAATAATCCGTAGCGACCAATAAGTTTTGGATATGTGAGCTATTTATCTGTCTATGAAGAGTGTAATGGAAAAGTTTTTGAGGGAACTTATTTATCTCCTACTTCTGATTAGCTTTATTGTGTTTCTTAGGCATAATAATTTTAGAGGTCAAAAAGAAGACTCTAAGAAGTTATCATGTAAACCATTTGTTCTTTTGAAAAAAAAATTTTGAAATTTTATAAACAAAAAAATATTGAGAATTATATATATATATATATAGTTCTATGAAGAAGCAAATATTTTTTTTGTCAACAATAGTGGGATATAGATAGATTCATCTAATGACCACCGCTATACTAATAAGTATATAACGATTGGACACAATTTTCTTTTCTATTTTGGCAGTACCTCCTACAGAGTTCCTTCATGTTTTATTAGTTGATATGTATGGATAGTAAATTTATGACATTTAATTTTTGCAGATTTAGTTCTTCAAAAAAAAAAGGGGCCTCCGTTTGTCCTTATGTTTGCTTTTTAGTAAACTACATTCGCTAATTTTAGGTCAACCATAATCTCAAATAATCATATATGTATTATGAAGAGCAAATGCAAATGGATCACTTGAGATTACCCATAATGTTCATTGCATCAATTCAAATATAACGCGTTAAATGGAATACTTAATATTCAGAAAACCCATAAATTCAAGTCGCTATAGCTCATCCATAAAGTGGATCGGCAAGCGCTGTCCACCGCCGTTGGTGTTACCAACACCTCCGACGATTTTCTCTCTCTCCAGCTCACGCCGCCACTAGGGTTGCGAGCACAACCGCGTTGAGCTCAAGGTCACAACCGCCCTAAGAGGCGACCTTGAAGGCTTGGCGTCCTCAAGATTGCGACCTTTTTTTTTGGTTGAAATCGCGATCTTTGTTCACTTAGGAGGTTGTGGAGGGCTCACGGTGGTTGAGGCCACATCTATGAGAGAGAGAGGGATGGCTTTGTGACGGCTAGGCAACGAATCCGTGATGATGACTGCCTCTTAAGATTAGTCTAAGAGGGCTTAAGTATACCCCAAGTGCCACGACTTGTATATGACCTTCACTTTAGTACCAAAACCTTCAAATCGACTACTTTATTGCCAAGTTTTTGTAAATTTGATCACTTCAGTGCTAATATCGGAGAAAATTGTGCACTTCAATGCCATTCCGACCAAAATCGGGCCAAAGTTTGGCGAACCGAATTACGTGGATTTTAGAATTGAGTTTTATTATCTTACGTGGCAAATTTTTACAAGTGGCTGCCACGGTGGAAATCGAAGTGGCTTAAACATGGGCATAAATCTAAAATGACGTCATTTATGTATCATAAGACAATACACAAACGACATCGCCGAAGTGTCTTTGTTTTCAAGGTCGCCGTCGTGCGAAGGAGTGGCTGGGACTTGCGAAATCCGGTTGCTCGGTTGCTCGAGGGGTCACCGCCATTACTCGATCGCCATCATTGATCTCCGGTCGGCTATCACCGTCGCCTACTCGCCTTCATGAGGTATGCATCCTCTTTCCCTTTGTAAAAGTTAGACCCGATGCCAAATTAAGGCAAAATTAGGGCTCCAAGGGAAAAATTAAGGTTCATATGGCAAAATTAGGGGTGATATTGTAAAATTAAGGCTTGAATGATGCGTTGGGGATGTATACTAGATTAATCACAGCATCTATCTTCGATTTCTTGATAAAGAAAAATAGTGCGCCCTCGAGGTCTATTTTGAAGTGGAATTTTTCCATCCCTTTCGGTCCATTTGTTTAATTACACCTTGGATGCCTTTGCGGACTAAAAATATTTTTTATTGCTAGGAACTAGTGACATGAATGACGTGGGAACCTCAAATTGTTGAAATTGAAACACTATGTGTTAGTTGACCTGTTGTTTTGTTGATACTAGACGACAAATAATGACTCTTTAATCAAAAGCAAGCCTTGTGAGAACCTCCATGTACATTTGTTGATTGTGGTCCCAAAAGTCGACACATTTATTGATTTTTTTCTTTTCGTGCAGGCATGGACAAGAAGTTCTTGTTGGACTCGATAACCCAAAATAACAGTAAATTTCACCATTTTCTTTAGTTAGTCAAACCGAATTTGAGCTGCCACCGAAGCTGCTTCCCTCCATTTCGACCTAGGGCTATTAATTTTGGGGCGAAATCGAAATGGAGGACTCAATTTCACTTCAGCCGTGGTAGGGTTTCTAATTTGGGGTTCAATTTGGGGATATAAGGTTTATGTTGGGCGAAATCAGCATTTACGACATCGTGTTGTTCTTCAAATTGTTGAGTCGGCCTCCGGCAAGCCACGTCCTCTTTCGTTTTTTTATGTAAAAAGCCTAGATAGACTCCACGTAGACTTTCTCGCGGCCACGTATGCACCTAACATTGAAGTGATCGAAGTTACAAAAACTTGGTACTAAAGTGATCGATTTGAAAGTTTGGCACTAAAGTAAGCGCCGTACACAAGTTAGGGCACTTGGGGTGTACTTAAACCGTTTAAGGATTTCGATTTAGGTATTTTGACTTTCTTTTATAATTAGCTTGTTTCGATAATAAGGATAACATCCTATATTTTTTCGCAAGAATAACATTGCATAGAAAATTACTACTTATAATTATAAGTATAAGTAGGTTAATGGATGAGCATGAATATTGCTATTATAAGTATAAGTAGGTTAATGGAAGAGTATGAATATTGTTGGGCTAGAGGTGATCGATTTTATGGTGGGTCAATTCTCATCTTGAAATCAAGAATCGGATTGGACATGGTCGGTTACCAATCTATGGAACCGAAAATCGACCATGCCGGTCTTGGGATCGGATCGGCCGATTTCGGTCCAGTTCCTAGATTGTCCTACAAACCGACAATGTTACTCTTCTTATCAAAGTTCCAAAATTATTGAAAATTATTTTAGCATAGGACGAAATTAATAGTCCGGTTAAGTTACTAGTAAAAGAAGATATTGCCTAGGAAACATTGACACTCTCCCGAGGCTTTTACGTCGTGTCGGACACTTCGGAACTCTCCGATACTCTCCGACATGCAATTGACACATGGTCAACCCTTCATAGCGATATGCGAGTCCCCATTTCGATATCCACAAGGTCAATTTTAAGCATTTTCAATTATTTAATGGTCAAAATATAAATTTATCAGAAATATGTATATTTTAAATCATATACCCAGTCATCTAAAAATTAATATATCCGGTCAAGTAAAAAAATCTAATCGTGAATCCCTAACGAGAAGAAGAAAAAAAAATTCACCCATGATGTTTTTATATATACATGATAATTTATCATGTATATATTAAAATATACATTTAATATACAACTTGTCCCAACGTGTCGTAATTTTTATTTTTTAAGAAATGATGTATCGCTTGTCGGTGTTGGTTCTACTTAGGATATTACTCCCAAAAATTATTTATACTTTTTACCCTTACTGAATAAAAGAATAAAAATAACAACATAAGGCCAATTTCATAGGGAAAGCTCTATTATAACCAACGTCATTGTGGGTAACCTTTATTCGAGATAAATACAAATGTTTTGAACCGGTACCATCTACTCTACGCACTCGTGCTTCACATTCTTCATTTTAGAAAGCTCTTAGCCATGTTTGGGGTGATGTCTAAGGGGGTATGAGATGGGTAGTGGTTAATGGACAAACACTAAAATTCTGGAAAGATATCTGGGTTGATGATATTGGTCCAGTGACCCACTAGATTCTCCCATCTGCAACATCTCCAGACCCCAACTGCAGTGTTCGGGATTCCGTTTGCAACAACCAATGGAACCTTGCCAACCTTATAGGTGTTCGACCTCAACCAATTTTAATGAGGATTCAATCAATGCTTCCACCCTCGGATAGCGATGGTGAGGATTTGCTAACTTGGGGCAGCAGCAGCAATGGTTCCTTCACAATTAAAGAAGCGTATGAATCAATTGCACCAACACAACAAATGCCGACTAATCGACTTTGCAGTTTAGTGTGGAAATGGGATGGGCCAAAAAGAATCAAAAGCTTCTTGTGGTTGGTCTCTAATCGATGTCTGCTCATGAATGATGAAAGATTTCGACGTAAACTCACAGCAAATTCATGTTGCACTATATGTCCACACTCTCCCAATGCTATTATGCATGTACTTAGAGACAATAAGAACGCAAAGGAAGTTTGGGAAAATTTTCTATCTGCAAGTTTTTAGGGTGATTTCTTTACTCAAGATTTGCACCCATGGTTGACGTCAAACCTATCTAGTTCTTCAATTAGCGTCCAAGAGGACTGGTCACTTATTTTTGCGGTTGCTTGTTGGCATTTCTGGAACTGGAGGACTAAACGATTATTTGAGAAGGATTTTTGTTTTATCATAGAACTCTTGTGCCTGATTCTAAATCATGTTAAAGACATTTTATCGGCTTGAGTGGCAGATCGTAGATTATCTCCCCGGAGAGAGAAAAGAGATAAGCTTGTGGGTTGGATTGCGCCTCCAACCGGTTGGGTCAAGCTCGGTTCGACGGGGCCTCTAAAGGCAATTTGGGCGTTGCTTCGATAGGGTGGGCTTTTGCGTAATGAATCGGGTAACTGGCTCTTAGGATTTGCTCGAACCGTGGGAGTGTGGTCTTTGCTCAAAGTAGAACCGTGAGGCATTTTCTTGGGTCTTAAATTGACTATTTCTTTGGGCATCCCCGAACTCATTGTGGAGGTGGACTCGCAAGCTGCTATTTCACTACTCTAGAAATCTATACCCTCTCTTAACTTTGGTGACACACTCATTTCTCATATTCGAAGCTTATTTTGTACTTCCAGCTTGTCAAATTTTTGCATAACTTTAGAGAAAAAACACTCATGTGCTAATTGGTTAGCAAATTAGGTCATTCACTCTTGATGTGAAACACATTAGTTTTAAATAGGCCACCGACATGTTTGATTCCTTTATTGGTAGGAGATCGGGTTGGATCTAGTTTTGTCAGGCAAGTTCTCGGTGTAATTTTTGGGCTTTAGCCCCTTCATTATAATAATAAAAAAAAACAACATAAGACGGGTCCCGCCGGTTCGGTCCGATTCCTCCCTAAGAATCGGGAATTGGAACGATTCCAGCGAGAATGATCCAAAGCTTGGCCGGTTTGGTCCAATCCGGTCCAGTTCCTGACTTGAAATCGGACTATAACCAATGTACAACCATAGATGGGTTGAGTTGAATGTGAGCCTACGTAAATGGGTCGAAAAAGATTTAAATGTGTAAAAAATGAATCCATTTATTCATTACCTGATCCATATCAGACTACCCATTTATCACCTCTAGACAATAAATACACCAAATATGAAAGCATATATTAAATGTCGGTTAGTAGTGCCTATTTTATAAAAATGAGCTTCTTATGAATAAGCCGCCGAAACCGAAATCTATTTGACGTAATGGCATAATCATAGCGTTTTCGCCGAAGCGCGACTCCACCCTCATGATTTCGGTCCCTGTGCATGCACGACAGATAGCAATGAGGACAGTCCGCGACAAAGTTTTCTTTTTTGTTTTATTTAGAGCCTCAAAGTTTTCTTTATTATTATTTTTCGACCGACTAGTAAGCCCACCTTAGATAAGTAAAAGTTGAGAGTTACTTAAGCATTTAAATTACCGTATAAGCTAGATAAGATGCTACTAAAACTCCGAGTGATTGATGTGAATATGGGATTGTTTGCACTTGGTGATGCTATGAAAGATCAAACTTATTCGTCCATCAGGACTTGTATAACGACGGGCCTGGAAAACCTATAAAAGTTTCTAGAATGACTTACAAAGTGAGAATTTATCGGGAAATGCTAATTTTTTCTATTAGATTTTGAAATTTGATCTAGGAACTGGGCTCTTCTTCTCATGTTTGGAGGGAAAAGTACTAAAAAAGTCGTAAATCTATTGTATTGATATCAATTTAGTCATAAACTTTTCAATTGGACCAATTTAATCATAAGCATTTTTGCATTGGTACCAATTCGGTCTATCCGGCTAATTTTAGCCCAAAAGCCGCCTAAGTGACACAATTTTTGAATTATTTTTTTCTTACTTTTGTTTTTCTTCCTTTTTTTTTGTTTCCCATATTTTATTGCCGGTGGGCGAGGTCACCCTTACTAGCCACAGGTGGGGGTCAGCTTCGCCGCGCTGAGGGGAGCACTGCGAGGCTTGCCTTGGCCTGAGTGAGGTTGGCCTCCTCTCATCACCAATGAGGGAGGTGAGTATGTTGGTCGTCGAGGTTGGGAGGGTTGATGCCATTATGTGGTTGCGCAGCGTCTGCATCGCCAGCATCGTTCTCGGGCGACTCCTGCAATTTTCATCCTAACAAATTACACTATTGGAAAACCTAAAAGAGGACAAAAAAAATGGCCAGATCTTGTTGTTTGTCACGAAAAATCCATACAAAGCTCTTGAATTGGGATTAATTGATTGTCCACCGAGATTGAAAGAAAAGAAACCACGAAAAGAATTGAGTTATCGAAGGAAAACAGACCTCCATCATGGCCTAAACCCAGAAACCGCGACCTCCTCTCGCCGGCCTCGCCCTCATCAGCTCTCTCCCTTGGCCCAGTGAGGGTGACCTCGCCGGCCACCGGCAGTAATACAGGGGGAAGAAAAAAGGAAATAAAGGACAGTATGGAAAAAAAAAGAAAAAGAAATGAAAAATTCAAAACTATGTAAAAATTATGAAAAAATTACATGGTAGCGTTGGCATCATCATGTAGGATGGTTAGTGTTCACGTCAGCTTTTTCCATTCTGAATTGATCGAATGGTTTGAATCGGTACCAATGCAAAAAGATTTAGGATTAAATTGATCTAATTGAAAGATTTATAACCGAATTGATACAAATACAATAGGTTTATGACTTTTTTTGGTACTTTTCCCATGCTTGGAAGATGCCACCTGTATGGAGGGTTTTGATTGAATGAAGCAAGGGGTTGAAAATGATTATGTTAACGAGGGAAAGAATCATAAGTGAACTTTTAGGAAAGGGTTACTTCGATCAAAATGATCCACGACAATGAACTTAAACATTTTAACTTTGAAAAACTTCCAAAACGATGGAAGTATGTCAAGCAAATGAAGCTTCGAAAATTTATTAGGTGACCAAATCGAAGAGTTTTGTCATGTTTGCAAACGCAGTATAATGCACGTGATTAGCTAATGTTCAATAATTTAAAATATCATAAATTAGAATCAACGAAAAATAATAAATTCCTAGACCTCACAATTGGACAGTCAAGATTAAAATGTGTGATATCTCTGAATCTGGCCGTCCGATTTTAGAAAATTAGGCATCATTAAAAAGCTCTTAATGAGCACCACCCAATTGTATCCTTGGGTCGAATTTCTAATGAGTAATAGTTTCAGCCAAATCTGGTCAAACCTTATATACAAATTAGGTGTCTACATTTGTAAAAAAATGAAAAGATAAAGAAAAACAAGCAAATCCCGATCCATAGGAGGTGGTGGTTGAAAATTGGTTGGTCAAGCTCACACCGAAAGAGATAAAATAGAAGAAAGTTGGTCAAGATGTTGCTTTCGTTTCTCGCGTCAATTGAGCCGTCCGAGAAATGACATGCATGTCATCATGGGGTCGGCCCCCAGTGTCCCGGGCACTATGACATCCTCTGTGCTTTTCAATTGAGAAAAATCATGGCTCTTGTCTGGTAAAAAGAGAATGACAGACATGATTGGGGTTCCCGTTCAACTTGCACTTGATGATGCCCAAATCAAATTTATCAATAGATAAATCCTTAATCCAAAACCGAAAGTTCTTGATTAGGTTTGGTTCCGACTGTTAACATCAATCTCATGCAAAATTAAGAAGTTCAAAGCCCGCAATGTATGAGGAAGAAATACCCACGACAAATAAACTTTGAATCAAACTTCTCTTCACATAATATCCAATTGGGAAATATTGCATACTCCAAAATATGAAAAATATTTGTGATGGAGGAAATGTGAGAAAAAATATGATTTGAGTTATTTTACGTATATTTTTAATTTACAGTAAGATATGAAAAGTCACTTATATTCAGAATCTACACAAACGAGGTTGTTATACAATAGATGATTTTTTGCACTCCGAATTGCGATTTTGTCCAGCATCCACCGATTCACAATCACCGTTCATTTTTCTGGTCAATTTAATGACGTTTTATCAACATTTCCTAAACGATAGTTTTTTCTTCTTTTGGGTCCGAAGAGGATTTATTGTTGGTTGTTCTTTTATAAGAATCATTGAAGATGCGTGTAATTCAATATATTTAATTATCGAGATTCATATTTAAAAAAACATTAATAAAGTACATTTATTTATAATATCTCTCTAAAGTTGAATCTGGAATAATTCGTCGTAGTATACAATTCTTTAGTTCAAGTTTCTATTAGGGGAATTCTTTGGTTAAAGTTGTGAGTCCTTCAAGACAATGATTTATACAGGAAATTTTGTTAACTAACGAACACTAACAAGGCTCAAACTCATTATAAAAAATTATTTATAAAAATCAACCTGAATGCATAAGTAAGTAGAACGGATGAAATGAAGTTTGTACAAAAACGAAATGAAAATAACATAAGAGGTAGAACGAAAAATCATTGTTTCGATTAATATGAACAGGCTTGTATTTTCAGACAATGTGTAGTATTTTGCATTTTCAATAAATAGCAACTTTCAACCTTTCCATTTTTATGTTGGATAATTACTTCTCTTATTTTCATCAACTCAGTAAGTTAGGGAGTTTTATAGCCATTGAAAAAGGGAAAATAGCGTGAGCCTTTTCTTATACAATATTATATACGAAAAATTGGCTCAATACCAAAAAAAACCTCCAACTTAAACATTTGTGACAATTATATCCAAAACTTTTTTTTGTCTCATATAAAACCTCCAACTTTTACTTTTGTCCCAATTCTATCCCAAATTTTTACTTTTGTCTCAATTCTATAGGCCTAGTACCAAAAAAACCCTCAACTTTAACATATGTCCCATATTATATCCAAAAAAAAAAATTCTCATAAAAGCCTTCAACTTTTACTTTTATCCCAATTCTACCACCATTGGCCTTCCATTTATAATCATCGTTATTTAATCTTACGTGGTGTTTTCACGTCATTAATAAATTACACCTCATCAAAGATGACATGAAAAAAATTCCAAACTTCTCTTCTATTGTTTGCTCCCTCTACATATTGCCGAGATATATATAGTCACCAAAGACAGCACGTTTCGTATTCATTTTGGCACTCAACGGCCTAAAAAATGGCTAGACATTGAACATGAAATTAGGAACCGACGCCCACAAGTATTTTCACTTTCTCGACAATACACTTATTTTGATAACATCTTTTAGAGGAAGAAAATCAAGGACGTATTGGAGCAATGCATTAGGAAGATCACACAATTGGTTACGACTACCGACATTGAACTTATTTGTGTAGTCATGGCGGACATATTCGGATGAACTATCTAAAATCTCTTCGTTCCTGAATCCTACTATTTTTAGATTTCGAAGATTTATTGGTAAGTTTGGCAAAAAATTCAAGCCACATAAGATTAACTAAATATGATTATGAATATAAGGCTGATGGTGGTAGAATTGGGATAAAAGTAAAAGTTGATATATATTTTTCTGAGATAAAATTTTTTTTTGATATAATTGGGACAGATGCTAAAGTTGAGGGTTTTTTTTTTTTTTGTATTAGACCGATAGAATTAGGACAAAAGCAAAAGTTGGGGTTTTTTATGAGACAAAAAAAGTTTTGAATATAATTGTCACAAATGCTAAAATTGAAGGTGTTTTTGGGTATTAGGGAAAAAAAATCCGCATGTAAGTATTTTGGAAATGGAAGCAGTAGGGAAAGAGCCTTATTTGTGAGTTTTTGTAGCTTCAATTACTAGTTTGAATTTGAAAAAATCTGATCCCAAACATTGGAATCAGCATTGGAACAAAAGAGACTCTTTGACTTGCTTATCACTAAAGGCGCGC
This sequence comes from Rhodamnia rubescens, assembly GCA_021437795.1. Classification (NCBI taxonomy): domain Eukaryota; kingdom Viridiplantae; phylum Streptophyta; class Magnoliopsida; order Myrtales; family Myrtaceae; genus Rhodamnia; species Rhodamnia rubescens. Next base: position 328,500 of record JAILYA010000032.1, on the reverse strand, counting down.
ATGACAACACTTCTACTTTAAAAAATCTTCACGTTAGCGTCGGCTCTCCTAGGTAGCATCCCCGGCATCGATGTCAGCAATTTTCTATCAAAATTGATTGGATGGACTAAATTGGTACCAATGCAAAACGGTTTAGGACTAAATTGGTCTAATTGAAAATTTTAGGACTAAATTGGTACCAATGCAATAAATTTAGGATTTTTTTGGTACTTTTCCAAAAATTGACCATCATAGAATGCCCCTTATTGTCTCCCTCTTCTACCATTTTAGGATGTGGTAATCAAATGAGGACTTGTTTAAAAAAAAAAATTGATAATCGGGCAATATTTTATCGATATGATCGGGCAATATTTTATCCATCCCTTGTGAAATAACCTACGCTTGGTATTTATCCGGGGAAAATTGTTAAAAATTTTTTAAATCTTTTACACTTTTGTCATTTTAGTCCTAAGTCTTTTAAGTTTGCTAATACAATCCTCAACCTTTTCACCTTTTGCCAATTTAGTTCTATCGACCGAAAATCACCGACGTGAACGTCGATGCCTACATGGCACCGTCATTCTTGACGTAGACAATTTTTAATGATATTTTATTTTTTTTTTTTCCTTTCTTTTTTCCTCTCGGCATTATGTGAGGGAAGACCCCACCGGTGTTGGGCGAGGGCGATTCTTGGCGAGTGCTTGCCCATGCTCGCCTAGGCGAGGGCAACCCTCGTCGGGGGCTAGTGGGGGCTGCCTTCACTTGATGGAAGAGAAAAAAAAAGGAAGGGAAAATGGAAAAAGAAAAACAGAAAAAAGAAAATAATAATAAATAAATAAATCTTTAAATTTATTATAAAAAATTATCCTTATCAGACCTAGGTGGTGTCACTTAAGATGATCGATATCCACGATGATGATTTTCGGTCGGTAGAACCGAATCGGCAAAAGGTAGAAGGGTCTAAGAATGAATCGACAAACTTAAAAGGTCTATCATGACCGAATTGACAAAAGTGTAAAAGGTATAGGACTTTTTTGATGATTTTTCCTATTTATCTTCGAGGCAGTTGGCTTAGTGAACAAGGCTCAAGGACCATTCTCCCATTTCTTCTTTATTGTTTGTGAGTTTGAACTTACTTGCGACAGATATGTCAAAATGGGTTCAAGACCCACTTAATAACCCAAAAATAGCTAAATGGGTCATAACAAATTACTTAGGCCAACATAATGGGTCTAAAGAATAAATAGGCTAAAATAAGTGGATTATAAATGGGTTCATTGTGAACCCATATAATGAATTCATTTACAACTCACTTAATTCATTTACCGTCTTCACAAAAAAAAAAAAAAAAAACAGTGTCTCTCTCTATTTTGGCATTCAATCGGGGAAAGATGCAACGAAAGTAGCCTTAACATGTCCGTTGGCGATGGAAACAAACGAGTCCTCCTCATCGGAGCGGGGCAACTCAACAGATCCGTATAGCAAGGGCGAGAAGATTGGTGGAGGACGAGGACGGGGGAGTGGGAACGGAGGGAGCATCGCCGAGAGGAGAGATGCCAAGTGCGGCGGCAAGTACAATGATCAACATGGCGGTGGCCGAGGAGACCACAACGAGTGCTTTGGCTTCGCCTTGCCTTGGATACCTCCCAGAATCAGCCCCATCGTTATGCTCGATTTGCCTGTTATGCTCTGAGACACTCCCGAGCCCAAAACGAGAGAGAGGGGGTCATCTCTTTGGATTTTTGTTTCCTGTTGTAATTGTTTTTTGGTTTTCCGTTTTTTATTTGTGCAACCGATTGAGCAAGATTTCACATGTTGCTGCTGAATTTTTCCTGAATATTGTTAAAGTACATCCATGAAATTGCAGGTGGACTGTATTCTCAATCTCTTTCCTTCCAGGTCGCAGTAAAATTTAGCTCCCATTCAGATACCGAGAGACTTTGTTATTAAGAAATGGAAAGGTGAAAGCTTGTTCATTTAAGAATGCCGTGTGTGATTTGTCTACATGGATTGGATTGGATATAGGTTGGGTGAAATATGAGTCAGAAAATTTATATAGCAAATAAATGGGTTATATACGGGTTATTGGGTCGATTTGGATTGGACCATTTATGACCCAATCCACCCATTTGAGAGATCTAGCTTACGGTAATACTCTCTTGAACCCAATGTTGTAAAAAGGATTTCATTTCAATGGGACGGTAATAAACCCCTCATATCCTAAGGCGTAAACTACTCTCCGCAATATGTGGGAAATTTTTATGATATTTGTTATAATTTTTTTTTTATATGATAATACCTGGGAGGAATTACCAATAAAGGTTGTTCTTTTCCGCCTTGTTTTCTTTGGAAAATAGGCTTTATATGGTGCATTCTGTCAAAAGTGAGTTGATGTAGTTATCAAATACTTGGTTAATCCATGTAATAGGGCAATACACTCTTTCAGACACCTGGTTAATCCCTTATTAATCCCTAACGGACTGCGATCGCTTTGTACTCCGTTCACCATCTTGATAACAAAGTACCGAAATCCAAATTCCCATGGATGTATCCAATAAAATCTTTATGAGGCTTGCTTGGTATTTGATAGGTTTCCAGGTGGCTGCGTCTCGATGCTCGAGCACTATAATTATAAAAAATGAATAATCCAAAAATCAAATGACTGCCTAAGTTTTGAAATGAAAAGGCATTATAGTTTCACCTTTACCACATTCAGGCGAAAACACAACATTACTATGTAGGGGTGTCAAAATAAAACAAAAAAACCGAACTGAACAATTAATCGAACCGAACCAAACCGAAAATTTCATGTATTTCGGTTCGGTATGATTTTCGGTTTAGATAATGAAAATTTCTCGATGTTTGTCTTTTGAGTTGCTTGCTACACTAAAATAAAAGAGATGTGATACCGATAATATTGATGCCCCCTCTTCCCACCAAGAATAATCAGTTTTTCAATGTACATTCATTCTAAAATCAATAGCACACGAGAGAAACACAAACGAATGAACATCAGTTGGTTCTCCTTTAATTGTCAGTCTCTCTGCTATTTACTCTTGGAAGGGGAAAGAATGGGTCACTGCACTGGCCATCTGTCCCGAATAGCCCTTTCAAGGCTTTAAGCTGGGAGTACAATAGTCAGATGGCTTGGCATTGCACTTGCTCTTGTGCGATTGTTAGAATGAAATATTTAGTTCATCTTCCCCACTTACAAGGGTGTGTGAATCTGTTCTTGCAATTGAAATTTGTGCTCTTTTTCTCTTCTTTTCAGTTGTAGTTGTCGATACACACGAGTCCTGATGAGGAAGAATAATGACTGATCCTGCAAAATATAGAGTAATAGGGTTCATGCAGTTTATTTGAATTATAGATGTATGACTAAGCATGGTAACATGAGTTTTGTAATAATGCAAGTCATCAAATGGTTATATCTATTGCTTATTAATCAAAAGGAGTTATGTAATTTATCGGTGTTTATGCTCTCTTGCACGATGGAGATTGTTTGCTTAGCTTATGATTAATGGAGGATTCAACATTTGTTGTTGACATATCATATTGTTTTCTGTAACTTCTGCAGTTCAGATTGGTTTTACTATTTTTGGTTGATTAGTTAAGTACTTGTGTTTGATTTTCTCATAGCAAACTCCAGCTAGGAGAAGGTACATCATCTGATATGGAAGTGGTCTTGAATGATTTCTACATCCTCGTACTGATTCTTCTCTACTTTTCTTGTACAGAAATAGAACTCTCTAGCATCATCTCAAAGCAGCAAGATCAAGTATAGACCACTTCTTCTTCAACTATCTGATGTATCGAAGACATTGAATTGGTTATCTAGGTCGCAAGTGGAAAAACTACATCCATATCTATCTATCTTCATCTTGAACATAATCTTGGTCTTTATATCCCCTGTTTGAAGCTGTGAGCAGATGGCTTTGTTTACTTGTCAAATTCAACATCCGATGCAGCAAGAGCCTTTTTAAGTACTGAGAATATTGTCAAATACAAATTCTGCGCTTAATGTAGTTTAGAGGACGATATGTTGTCAATACATGGTAGTCATATCCGTGATCCGACTGAAATCAACGGAGGGTTTTGCTCCTGAAATGCAGGGGTTCGTCATGCTAATACAATTCAATTATTTGATGTTGCGAGAAGCTAATCAATTTAGGAATTTTGATGTTGATAGGTGAGGCTTCAAGAGTTCGTTCAATGGAGAAGGGTGTGAAGCAAAGCTACAGTTCAATGAAGACGTGAAGCCTTACGTGACAGATAACTCAAATTACATTGTAGACTTGTATTTCAAGACTCCAATTAAGGACTGTCCCGCCATAGGAAAGCAAATGTCTTCGCTGGAGGCAGTGGGGGAGCACGGGTTGTTCTTGGACATGGCTACTGCTGTGATTATTGCCCGAAAAACCAGTGTAGAGGTGAAGGCGAAGTAACAGTTTTGCCCAGCAGTCACCTTGGAGAGAATTGTAATCTTCATCGGATTCAAATAGGCTGTATCTTGCATCCCTTCAATGGGTTATGATGTAAACTCAAATTGTAAAATCAAGAGTATTGGCGGAGGAAACTTCACGGACTCTGCCATTTATAATGTCAAATTGTAAAATCAAGAATGCTCTGACTGCTACTGTAATTCCATTTCCTCATTGTATCGGAGAGCAACTTGTATATGTGGATGTCGTGGCTTTACCTTTATTTTATTTTTTTGGTTCGGTGGCTCGGTTTTTATAATTTGCTTTTGGTTCTATGTTTCATGTTTCATTATTCACGCTCATGGATATGCGGAATAGTAGCAAGATTTTCCTTTGTCATGCTTGTTAGAAAGGTTGCAAAGTCAATCGTTTTTGTAGCTAAGATATAAACCACTGAATTATAGAGCATGACGATGGTCATTTTCTTTGTACTAGGTCCACCAAATTGTAGAGCATGGGATTCTGACAGGGCAAGTGACTTTGTAGTTATACATATACAAATGACTTGTAACAGCCCATTGTTTTCTCTTTGGGGCTCTTGCCTCTTTATTATTATATTTTTTTGGGAAATATTAGTACGGAGATGGAGATTCAGAATTGCAATTAGCAGTTTGGATCCTTAATTGATTTCCAGGTAAAGTTAGAATTGATTCTATTTTGTTTATCATCGTTTTTGGGAGAAGAATAAGGTCCATCGATGCAACAATTACATGAAACATAGTTGTTTTCTTGTTTTAAAGGGTAAATTCTTTTTTAAAAAGGGGGAAAAAAAAAATCAAGAAAACCAAAAAACCGAACCATACCAAACCGAAAATACGGTTTGGTTTAGCACGTATTAGGTTCGGTGGCGATTCGGTTCGTTTCATCCATTTACCATAATGGTTCGGTTCGGTTCGGTTATTAAAAAAATTGAACCGAACCGTACCGTTGACACCCCTATTACTATGGTATCTATGTGAGCTTGTGTATTTTAAAGAGGTATGCATGGAATGAACTGCATGTCAGGTCAGGCTCAACCATTCCAGCTTCAATACTGCATTTTGACTATAAAAAAAAAACTTGTCCAGTTTGCCTATTGATAGAACAAAATTTCTGTGCGAGACATTCACGAATTGCAACGCACAAACCTCTCGTCGATCCACATTCCAAGTTAAAAAAACTCTTACACTTTTCACATTGCACAATCCACCAGACAACACAGTACATATGGCCAATTTGAAGGTCAATGTACTTGAGTTGGGTATCGACTGAGAGGAAGAGGCACTGGCATGTGGTAATTATATGCTATCCTGATTATCCTAAATTATTACTATACTTCCATTTATTGCTATTTTCATTGAATGTCACACTTCGTAAATTCAAATCCTTTTTTCATTATTTTGTTGAAAGAAGAATAATGATTTGAATTCAATGCGGGCCAATCGAAATCGATCCCAATCTAACCTAAATAGACAAAGCAAACTGGTCTCTCGAAAAGTTTTCAACGTCTCAGGATTCTTAGGCCCATCAAAATATTTTTGGACATTCGTCTTAGGCTTACTCTTGACTCTTGAGTTGAGGATGTCCCTATAGTCCATAGACCGCCCGCGTTGGGCTACTTTCACAATTTTCTGGGCTACTTTTGACATCTCTTTGGGCTGAAAATGCAACTTTTTCCTGAATGGGCTCACAAATTGATTTGTTTTGTTGTGCATTCATAAGAGTTCCTTCTTTTTTTTTTTTTTTTCATTTTTATTTTTATTTTCATTTTCATTTTAGGTGATACTAGAAAAGAATAATGTGTGTTCTCCGGAACCGATCTTGTAATAGTTCGTGGAGAAAATTGTTCGATTGATTTCGTTTAGAGCTTGAGTTTGGTGAATCCATATGCCCGTCTCTTTATGGTATAGTTTTGGGGGCAAATTTCGAAAACTACATTTGAATTCCTACACAATCATATACACTTGTAAGTTTTAATTGCGTCCGTGCCTACCAAACACTTCCACCACTAGCGTATCTTATCACTCCAGTTACCTAGGCTCTAATATCAAAATGAGCTGTGACGTCCCAAGTGCCACCTTCTTACTATTGTGCTCTGTTATAATATCTTATTATTCATATATACAGTATACTCGGCACAAGCGGACGACAATCTATAACTAACAGGCCATCATACAAGTGCAATCAACAAGTAGACACGTCCCCTAAAGGGGTATGGCCTCATAAGGTTCTACTACCTATATCAAGTGCACAATAAGATCATCCACAACGATAAACATATGGTTTTATTATATATATAAAGCTTTAGCTAGTTTTTATACAATTTTCATTTCACAACATGATTGGAAGACTACATGAAAATATCTGCTCTCGATCCATCTACATCATTTCTGTCCATTGGCTATCACTACCCATGATTGCTTCACCCCTCTAGCTAGCTCATTTGAAAAAGGGTTAAATGAAAGAGGGTGAGCTAAAAGTTTCGCAAGTAAAAGTCTAACACGTCGACAAATGGCCTGGTTAAAAGGCCTGTTAACCATCTAGCAAACAAGCAACACATAATAACCATAACAGGGCAAGAAAAACCAATGAATCGATATAAGCAAGCCATTCAAGCTATCTATGCGCTCATCTAACACCATTGTCGACTTTCACATATGAATCCATCGACGATTCATCAGTCATCTCGCCTAATTAACCCCTAATTCCATCTGCCCAATGCCAAAGGTACTCCATTCAACTCAAATTCGAGACGTGCAAGCCAAACTTGTAATCTTTGGTGTCCGTAAATACCCAAATCTGAACCTTCCGTGCATGATCCACCATGATCCACCGCCCCTCACGATGATTAACCGAGTCTCTCATATTCGACACCAGAATAGGTCTTTCCATTAGTTAAACCCAACATGCAAGCAAGTTCAAAACTCGTCGCACGCCTACCAACCCATACTGAACCTGTTTTGCCCATGCCAACCTCGATTCGCCGCTCAATTTGACGATCGATCCATCAACTCTAATAAACTGACATATACTAAACTGACACTGAAGGATGTCCATTGTATGAATAGAAGCAACAAACAAGGAAGATCGACAATTCAAGAATGAGTTAGAAATTTACTCACCTCGTAACCAACATGAAAATGATCCTGAACCGCCTTGCCACAAGCTCGAAAACACCCTTCTTCCTCCTCTAGGTGCAGGCGAGACTACAATAGAGAGAGTTTGAGATCGGCGAGCTAGAGTGTACGGGCGGAAAGAAAGAGCGGAGCCGAAAGAGAGAGAGGTGTCCACGGAAGGGAAGAGTGGAAAATGGAGAGAGAGAGAGAGGTGGGGGTATAAATAGAGGTGGGGATCTCAAGCATGGGTGCCACTTGGCACACATGTGTCTTTACACGTGTGCATGGCCAACAACTTGTCTCATGCGCGCCGTCACGTAACTTCAGTCCACCAAGAAGAAAAATAACACTAGTTGTACCAATTTTCTCATAATCAATTTGCAAAGATTGGAGCTACCAACATTCGTTCTTTTAACCTCGTAGGTCGTTTCTGCTAAGTTTTGGATACAATGAATGAACCATTTTAGAACCATTTTTGGAGTATGGGTTTTTCGTTTCATATATATCTCTCTCTTCCCGGTCTTTTTAGTAATTATTGATATTAAGCTTAATCATGTTTTCCCTTTGACGAAATATTTAGGTGTCAACTCACAATCTTCTCAAATGCAATCTTGTGCACGGACATTCTACGCTTTTAAAGTGTGCTTTTTCACTTAATAGGTTATCATAGTATTTTACAAATATTTGGGACACTAAAGGCTTGTCTAATATGTTAAACTCATAGGTGGATTGGCAGCTTGAAGCGTACAATTGATCTAATGCCCATGTCGACTGGCTACTGCTATCCAATGGGAATTCTTTGCGAGATATTGAAAGTGAACTAAGCCTATCCATGTAAGGATAGACCCGGCTATAAATTTACATCTTAAATTGCCCCTAAAATATTGATAGATTAGCAATTTATAAAAGAGGTAAATTTAGCCCCATAATTTCATTTTATCCAACTTTACCAAAAAATTCCCATATGCTAGCACGTGATTGTCTTGACTAGCCACTATCGTCATTGACTCAACCACTATTGCTCGGCCACCTCGGCCCTTTACGATCGTGAAGGCCCTCACCACCGTGATCGTGAAGGCCCATGCCGGATCCGGGGCGAGGGGGCATTCCCAGCGGCCGGCGGGTCCCCGAAGGTCCCGGGCGAGGGGGCAAGAAGGCTCTCATCCAAATTTGGCGAGTGCTTGTTGGGCCTCATTGGCCAAAATGAAAAGAAAAAAATTTTAAAAAGAAAAGAAAAGAACAAAGTGATTAAAAGAAATTCAAAAAATATTACAATACTACTAAAAATATTTTGACATTGGTGGTACTTGTTCTATTTAAGATGGACGAGTGTCCAAGTTAGCGATTTCTAGTCAAATTGTTTGGATTGCCCGAATTGATATCAATGTTAAATATTTCGGACTGAATTTATTTAATTGAAAGGTTTATGATCGAATTAGTACCAATACAATGAGGCGGTGGATAGCGGATCGACCATGCGCTCATAGTGAGGAATATTAAGAAAGAGAAAAATATGAAATAAAAGAAAAAGAAAAAAAGATAATGGATCTCAAGTCCTAATTGACACAATCAATTATGTTTTCCCTGTGTCCTCTTTTCAAGAAAGTAAATATAATATGCAAATTTATACTAATATATTTAGAGATTTCCCATTCAAAAATCAATTCATAGATTGGCTTTCAAGTGTCAATATCACACAAGGACAATGTCACAAATGATTTAAAAACTTTGATTCAATATGTAATGTGATCCCTGAACTATGAACTTATTCAATGTGGTCCTTGAACTTTAACCTAATATGCAACGTCATCCGCAAACTGTTAACTAGTTCAATATAATCCATCGACTTTTGATACATATTCAGTTTAATCTTAGACTCTATGAAAATGTTCAATATTCTCTTTTCATTAATATAAGTTTATGGACAACATTGAACAAATTAAATATAATTTAGGGATTAAGTTGAATATATCTCAAAAGTCCATAAACCATATTGAATAAATTAAAAGTTTAGGAATGGCATTGCATATTAGGTTAAAGTTCAAGACAAAATTGAACAGGGGTTATTAGTTCCAAGATGGATGGTTCCCACCCTAAAATCAAGAACCATCTGCTAAAGGGACCGATTCGTTGGGCCGGTTGGATAGTTCGCACTTGAAACCATAAACCAAACCGGTACAAGCCGATTTTAGAAAATTGGAACCGAGAACCAAACCGTACCTCTTGGTTATCATCCAAAATCGGTGATTAGGTACGGTCCTGGTCCGGTTTGGTTGGATCATGATTTTTTGCTCACCCTAATATTGAACAAACTTAAAGTTTGATGATTACATTGCATATTGAGTTAAAGTTCATGGATTATTTGTATAATTTTTCCTATTATATAAGGAACAATCTAAATTCGAGGGGCTTACTTCCCTTGTAGTTGTTTGCTTCCACCGAACAGAAGATTGCATTTGCAAGTTCCTCCGTTCTCTTTTTCATTTTATTTCTTGCTATAAAAATTTTTTTTTTGCAATAAGTATTTTACTAAGTATTTACTAAATACTATTTTATTTTCATGAAAATCCTTTAAGTCAATATCCTTTGCTTTAAATACAAAGTCTTAAAGTGTTGTCAAAGTCACCTTAAATCATGGCCCATAAGCCTTCCATGCCATGGCCCACTACCATTTCAATCTCCTTCTTCTTTGCCCCATTGCCCGACGAGAAGATTAGATCTATGAAATTTCCAATCTCTCTTGCTTTTAACCTTGTGTTTGGTCATCCAGGATTTCTAGTCGAATAGGACTAGATAAAATAGGATAAGAAATTCAAGGATTCGAATACTACAAAAAGAAGAAGATCTATTCAATTCTTCTATTGTGTATGAAATTTATGGTTTCTAATGAGAAGAAATTCCTCATTGGTAACAAATAGTCCATTAAGCGGGAAACCCTATTTTCAAAGTCGAAATTTTATGCCTATGCTTTTACAAAAACATGCTATCCACTTTTTGAGGAACTGTAGATTGAAAGTCGGATATTCTCATATTCTATCTTATCCTATCCATTGTTTGGCAAAAACTGTATATAAATATGAACAACATATATGTCCCCACTTAGTGCCCATAAAATAATATCAATCTTATTATCATACCATTATCATTCTCATGTACAATGAATTAGACTTATAAACCCCGTTGCAAAGACATAAAAAATAAAATTGGGCTCACAAACCACTATATTTAAATTATTCTTTACGTCATTGAACACACGCTTCTAGTTGATCGAAGCTTGTAAAATAGCAAGCTGATATAATCAATTCGTTTGAAAGCAAGATAATGGTACGAGATTGAGCCTCAGGGGAGGTAAGTAGCCTGTGGTTTAACCATAGTTCAAGTATTACATAAGGAACGCATAATAATAATGACAAACCAGCACCATATATACATGTCTAATAGCAATGGACAAAAAAAAAAAACAACAACAACTTACAACTCAAGTCTTACGATAAATGTTTCTTCTAAATGACGTCAAATCATACAACTCCTTAATGTCATTGACTTGCATTTCACTCATTAAACATTTCTACTACCAAATTTTGTCTCCATGCCGTCCATTGATGTGACAAAAAGAAGGTAAAAACCTTAAATTAGTACATCCGTTAACTATCACGTGTTATCTAACTTAGTGATTTGACGATAGAATTTAATGAAAACTGACGGAGGGTAAATTTGTCACATGTGTACCAATTTGGAGTTTTTGGTAATTAAAAAGTTAGTTTTTGATAAATTTGTCACATGTGCACCTATATGGAAAATGTTTATCAATTGGTGTCATTTGGTAGGTTGTCTAGCTAGTGGAACTCATCTCTTTCTAGTTTATTAGTCTTTGCCTAGTTTGTTGACAAGTGATCAGGAGATAATTGATTCGTGGTTCTTGCTTTTTCTTGGTGTGCCCTTGCATGTGAACTTTTGGATACTATTAACGGCACTCCTTATGAATGGTAGTGCTGGCTAGGGTGGTAGTGATGTTGTGAGTAATGGAACTCACAATCATGGACAAATTCAAGTTTGAAGTGAAAAAACCAATGGACTTTTGGTGGCGATGATCCGGTTGCAACTTTGTGTTTGTAGCGGTGGCTATGAGAGCGTGATTATGGGATGGTGCATTAGTGTAGTAAATTGTGTTCATTTGGTATTCTGTTAGCAGTAGGTGTTGATGGAAGACAATATCTTTTAAACTTCCTACCCTTCAGAATTGATCAAATTCGACCAGCTTTTACCGAAGTAGTTGCACTCGTTGCATGGAATCTGTATGGTCTCCAGTATGCCCTGCAGATTACTATGTGGCGCCCCAAGTTTGCAACATTAAGTTTGTCGACAATCGTACAAGCGCATAATTTGTTGTAAAGAAATTTCTGCATAGCTGAAGTGACAACACTTGTTGATTGGTTTTGTGAAAGATGATGACGACTGCGACCTAAATTAGGTTTCGACTGTAAAAACTGATTAAAAGTTGAATGGCTTTTTTTTTCCCCCGGCTGGTGAGTTATATGATAGCATAACCTTCTTGATATTTGTAGATTAGACATTTCAAAAGGCAGCCTGGTGTTGCGACCTCAAGTTGAGGAAGCTAAACTCCTCAGCGCATCTAATGAATTACTCATCAAATAACTAAGTTTAGTATATCATACCATTCAGGTTTCATATTGCTTAGTGCATGAACTCTTCCTTTATACCTTGTATGCTTGAATGTCTGGGGCCTTCGGACCTTTTAAATGCTTTTTATTTGTTAGGTAATATTTGTTTTTAATGCCTTGGATAGAGATAAGGTGTAAACGTTGACTGTCAGCGAGGAGTCAAATGCCGAAGGAGATTCCATTGCCCTCCCAATGGCTCAAGCTGTTGCTGCGATTGTTCTAGGGAATATGTGCCATGTGTTTATGCGTATGGCCTAAATCGTGTTCAGGTGGGACCAGTTTGCTTGGCTGGGAACTGTCTATCCTTTCTGAAGTCTCAGGCATGAAATCGCTCAAATATTTTTGTTATGGCAGGTATATGTTGTAGATAAGCTACGTGATGCGCTGCTTCACAAACCTAAGAATAAGTCCCTTCTCACGCAATAGACCAGCCTCCCTGCAAAATGGGCATCTAAGCTCTTCCTTTTATGACCCTATTAGCATTTTGGGAGAGATGACTAACCAAGGATCTCGTCATGTAGTTTAGCAATTGTTGGATACTAAATCCATTCTAAATCCGATCTAATTGAGACTTAAAAGCGGAAACATGCCCAATAGATCACTAGATTCACCGATCGACGAAGATACATCACGAGAATATACCTTATTGATCACCGGTTAAAAGCCCTTTGGGATCTCGGAGTTTTCCTCTGTCAACGACAATCGACGATTGGGAGGAGTATTCTTCGTTCTCTTGTTTGTGGGTGTGACAAAGAACAACCGTAGAGAGAACGTGGGAAGAACATCGATTATTGACGTGAGAGAACCAACGTGATATTTCACGTTTGTGTTGATAACCGCTCAAGGGGGTGTGGTTGCCCGCATGGGCGCACACCGTAACCCCTGTGGACCCCACTTTAATTTTAATCTAATATCTCCCACTCGCCCATGTAGGGCAAACAACTCCTATTTGTCCACGGAGGACTAACACTAAACCTTTTTATCTTCGCAAAGTTCATATTGGCAAATAACCCGTGCGACCAAAGATACATTGAAAGCTCGTTGTCACATATACGTTAGGAGTATATGACAGCTCAAAAAATGGGCATGACCATTGATAGGTTTCAGGTATGCTATACCCTAGATCGAACAATCACATATATATTTCTCTCTAGATCTCATTTTAAAGTATAACACGTTATATTCACGTTATGATCATACTAAATAATCATAAGCGACCGGTCTGTGAATATAATCCATGATGTGACACAAATCTCTAAATCGATCTTCCTCATCCATTAGACCTCTTAATCTCGTTTCAGCTCGCTTTTCTAGAAATGTCCCTTTAGATCGAATCAATTTCTTGACCATAGGTAACACTCTAAGATAGCAAACACTAAATAAAGATCTCGAGAATAACGAAAAGTCATGAGGGCACAAAAATGAGGAATTTTATCCTCAAGAGTCTCACACGACATATAAAAAGTTGAGATCTAAACTTTTTGCCAACTCTCATTGGTCGACTATGCATACGTAATATGAAATACGTATTACGGTATTTTTCTCCTTCCCCATGGAGCGTATGCTTTTTTTATTTTAATACCGTACGAGATGATTATTTCGACACACTAAGTGCCTTACTTGAGTTCACGTAACAACTTTAGCCAAAAGTTTTTCATCGAACTCTTATCGGCATTTAAGACAGGATAAAGCGAAATATGTGGGTTATTTCACTTCCGGACATTGTAATTAATAAGTCCTCATCTTAACATCATGTTAAGGCGGTATTAGTATTTTAAGCTTGAGCTCTCAATTATCACCTAGATAATAAGCTTAAAATTGCCTCATCTCTATTCACTACATAATAAATAGAGGCGGTTACCCGTGTGAGTGGGCTAACCTCTCATCCGTCCGACATACCTTTTCAACATATAGTGCACCAAGCATTAATATGCATGAATATCAAATAAACTTATAGACTTCAATATTGATAAACAACATCATCAATTATTGACGTTCGGGAACAAAATACAAATATTCAATACATTAACCTCTACGCAGTCCTAGAGTCTTTATATGACCAAGGAACGCATCTCTAGGAATTGGCTTTGTCATGGGATCTGCTAGCATTCTATGCGTAGATATATACCGTAGGTTCACTTCCTTTCGTGCTTCCATGTCCTTGACATAGTTATACTTAATGTCTATGTGTTTGGTCTTATTGTGAAACTTAGGATCCTTAGTATAAGATATTCTTTGCTTGACTATCACAATGAACCTTCACGGGTTTTGCAGCATCTCTTGTAACACCCAAATGATCCATAAATCTTCTAAGCCAAACACCTTCTTGTGTTGCCGGATAATGCCACGAATTCGGCTTCCATGGTGGATAAGGCTATACACTTGTTGTTTTTTCTTGCTCCACGATATGGCGCCATTATTCGGTAAGAATACATTTCCAGAAGTGGATTTTCTCTCATCCAAATCTCCTCCCCGGTCGGCATCGGTGTAGCCCTCAAGGTGCGAGTCACTTCCTTGATAAGTTAGCGAGTAATCGACGGTTCCTTTCGAGATACCTCAAGATTCTCTTAACGGCAATCCAATGTGCTTGACCTGGATTGGATTGGTATCTACTAACCAATCCAACTGCATAACAAATATCAGGTCTTGTACACATCATAGCGTACATGAGACTTCCAATAGCATGGCATATGGAACGTTTTTCATACGTTCTTGCTCTTGTGGAGTCTTAGGACACATTCTTTGACTCAGCCCAACACCTTTTGCAATAGGAGTATCAATGGGTTTGCAATCTTGCATACAAAATCGTTCGAGAATTTTATTGACGTACGTCTCTTGTGAAAGAGATAATGACTTTTTCGAACGATCTCTCGAAATCTTAACTCCAAGAATGTATGTAGCTTCACCCATATCTTTCATTTCAAAATTAGAAGATAGCCAACTTTTGATTGTCTTCACAAACTCCATATTATTTCCAAGAATCAATATATCATCAACATATAATGATAAAATTACAAAGTAACCTTTGGATCTTTTGATATAGACGCAGATTATCTTCATTAATAATATCAAAATCATATGCCACTATGGCATTATTGAAGCGTATATACCATTGTCTTGAAGATTGCTTAAGGCCATATATCGATCTCAAAAGTCGACATACCTTTTGTTCTTGGCCCTTTTTAACAAACCCAACGGGTTGTTCCATATAAATTTCTTCATCTAATTCTCCATTGAGAAAAGCGGTCTTTACATCCATCCGATGTAATTCAAGATCCAAACTAGCCACTATTGCTAGAATGAGGCGAATCGAGGTAAATCTTACCACGGGAGAAAAAGTATCTTCATAATCGATTCCTTCCCGTTGGTTATATCCTTTCGCCACAAGGCGTGCCTTATGTTTCTCAATTGAGCCATCAGCCTTGCGCTTTATTTTGAGAACCCATTTGTTCCCAATGGCTTTGCGTCCTTTCGGAAGATCAACCAGTTCCCAAACTTGGTTTGATTTCATTGACTCTATCTCTTCTTTCATTGCTTTCATCCATTTTTTCTTTATCGGGGCAAGATAGAGCCTCATTTACATTTCTTGGCTCATCTTCATCGAATGGAGCAATCATGAAAGCTTCCCCTTCAATTTCAAAGCGTCGTCGAGGAATGCTTTTGCGACCGGTTCGTCGTGGAGAAGATTGTACCAAGGGTACTTCATCCTCCAATACGCTCCCACTCGGACAAGATAATGGCATTGATTCATCAAGTGGTTGCAATGGAGATCGGTTTGTATTCAACTCCCCACCTCTCACATTGCTTCCACTTGGATCATTATGTCCAACGATCTCATTATCTTGATCCAATGTTTCAAATAGGGAACAATCTTCACCTATTTCGCCCCTTTTTGGAAATTCATTCTCTAAGAATGTGACATCTCGTGATTCGAATTCAGTCACATTTCCACTTTCTTGCTCACCTATGAACACATATCCTTTTGAGTGTTCCGAGTATCTTATAAAGATACTCTTTTTGCCTCTTGGTCCTAATTTTCCATATTTATATGAGGACACATGAGTATAGGCAAGACAACCCAAGGTTTGAGAAAGCTTAAATCGGGTTTTCGACTCTCCACAATTCATATGGGGTAGAAGTGACCGATTTGGAAGGCACTCGGTTAAGTACATAGGCAAAGATTAATAAAGCATCGCCCCAAAAGGCAATCGGTAAATTAGCTTGTGCCATCATAGACCTAACCATTTCAAGTAGGGTTCTGTTTCGTCTTTCGGCAACACCATTTTGTTGCGGAGTGTATGGAATAGATAACCTGTCTATCTATTCCCTTTTGATCACATAGATTTCGAACTCATCGGATAAATATTCTCGACCTCGATCGGATCTCAAAGCTTTTATTTTATTACCTAACCGATTTTCCACTAAGGTCATAAATTTCTTGAAGCAACTTAATGCTTCGATTTATGAGATATCGGATAGACATATCCATATCGAGTATAATCATCAATAAATGTGATGAAATAAACAAGACCATGCCTTGCCCTAACATTCATTGGGCCACGAGATGTCGAGTATGAATTAATTGCAATGGGAATTCAGCTCTTGTCCCTTTTCCAAATGGCTTTCGTGTTGTTTTTTCCATTAGGCAATGCTCACAGGTAGGCAATTCAATTTTCTCAATATTGCCTAATAAGCCATCTTTGGCTAATCTATTCATTCTTTGTTGGCCAATATGACCAAGTCTAGCATGCCATATATTCACATCATTCTCATTAGAACTAGAAGATGCAAACAGGGAATAACATACATTCACACTAGTATGTTCAATATCTAATACAATAAAGCCATTTGTGAAATATCCAGAACCATAAAAAGTTGTTCCTAACAACAAATCCACACCATTATTGTGAAAATTCATACTAAAACCAAGTTTGACTAATACTAATACAGAGACAAGATTTCGACGAATCTCCGGAGCGTACGAACATCATGTAGAAATAAACTGCGTCTACCACGCATGATAAGTTGGCAAGTGCCAATTCTTTTCACTTCTACTCTGGAATTATTTCCCACATAAATCCATCTTGCTCCACTTGGAATTCGTCGAAATTCCACGAACGTATTTCTATCTCTGGCTACATGGTCCGTGGCTCCCGAGTCTACAATCCACAAAGGATGAGATTCGATTAAAAATACTGAACTTGACACATAACAAACACTTTTAAGTGTGTTAAGGGTTTCTACCTTCTTCGGCTCGCCATAGTCGCGAGCGAAGTGACCCTTCTTGCCACGTTATAACATTTCATCCTAGAAATGTTTTTCTTCATGGGACGTTTCCCTTTTCCATGCTTCTCAAACTTTGGTTTCTTGCCGGATGGTTCAACTCTTTTGCCTGTCCACTTCATGAACTTTCCAGGACGCTTGCGCTTGAAACCCGAAGCTCCATGTGAGCTAGATCCAAGAACATATACATCGGGATTGTGTCTTAGCCGCCGGAAGGCGGTCCTCCTCTAGCTCGAAATGGCGCACAACATCCTCAAAAGTTGTGACGCTCATATTGTGTGGGTCGGGTTCACCTTCATGTGTTCCCAATTGTGAGGCAAAGAGCGAGTCACGGCTGCACTTGTTGTTCATCGGACAATGCATGACCAGCATCCTTTAGCTCACTAATCATGTTCGACATCTTCCTCAAATGTTGCTTTATATTTTGCCCATGTGGCATCTTATAAGTGTCGAACCTGATTGTAAATTTCGACTTAGTGACGAAGTTTGTCCAAATCTAGCCTTCAATGCATCCCACATGTCTTTAGCATTTTCATGCTTTGCTCGAACTCTCGCATAATGTCATTATCCATACTACTCAACAATGTAATGCGAGCGGTTGAGTTCTTTTTCTTCCAGGGCGACGAAGGCTTCTTTGTCTCTTATGTGCTTGTGCGGTATTACCATCCTCCTGGCTCGGTCATGGTCAAGTTAAGAGCTTCCAAAGCCTCTAGTTCTTCAAGCACATACTTGGATTTTCATACTCCGATTTCATAATTTTCTCCATTCAATTTCTCACCCTTGTTGAGCTCAAAGCAACAATATTCTTAGATGCCGTTGCCATAGTATCTCGAGTATAATATTTAGCACATATTTAAAGTCTATTTGTATGCAACAAATGCAATCATATTAATGCATCTTGATTATACTTTGGTATATAGTTTCAAAAAGAATTCTAAAATCAACAGTTCACTAAGTTCCCCATCATCATCCAGATTTTCTTATCTAAAACCAATACCAATACAATCATCACTTTGTGTTCATCATACGATTCTGAAAACTTGTGAACACTCCCACTCAAAATATATACACATAATTGCATTAAACATATGATATGTTCTTAATAGAAAAGAAAAATAATATTCACAATGAACATTGAATCAATAACAACAAGTTCCAAACAAAAAATCCTAACATAACATAGAAATAAAATCTAAAGGTAATCGCACGTCGTGACCCTTATAAAGGTTTGACGATTGACCCAGGTAACTTCCCTTATCCAAGGAAGGGAATCTACAAGTTCTTTTGGAGGATTTTCAACTATATTAGGAGCCCATATCGGCGGCATAGGAAATCCTCTTTGAGAACCTTTGGTCTTACGCCGGGCGCATTTTGCTTGCGCCAAGACCCATTCATCCCAAGTGATGATGTCTTCGTTGCTCCGACCTTTATGAACTCTTGTAAGAAATACAGCACGAACAACTTATAAGTAGTAATGGAATCCATCCAATACACTTGAGTCATCGATCCATGCCATTCCTCGGGTATGGAATCCCATAGAGCATAAAAGGCATCTATATAGGTTATAACCCGTCCATTCCAAATAATTTCTTGGATCTTGTTGTTGACCGTTATCGGATGGGATATAATGTCACATACATTATCCCATCTATAATGAATCAATTGTTGAATCTTCTCATTAAGGGCTTGTATTTGCTCGGGTTCCCTTGGCATTCTTGGCGTTTTTGAACTACGCCTTACCCAAAATTCCTTAGGTCCAGGTCTTGATGACATTGTTCCCGCAACGAATGCGAACAAAGTGGATTACAAAAAATCCATCAATCAAGTAATAATTACGAACATATCGTAAATAATAATACCAAAATTATGCATTATACAAGACCTAATAGATTGACCGAAGTTTTTTTTTTTGTCAACGGTCAAAGTCAACGGGTCAAGGGTCAAAGTCAACGGTCAAAGGTCAAGGTCGAGTCAACGGTCAACGGTCGAGTCAACGGTCAACGGTCAAGGTCGAGTGGGTCGGGTGCCCGCGAACGGGGCTCGGGTCGGGGCCGGATCCGGCGGAAACGAAGTGGGCCGGCCCAAATCCCTTTGTTTTTTTTTTTTGAAAGAGGCCGTGTGCGTTTGGGCGGAGATTGGCCCAACAGGCCGCGGGCCGCAGCCACGTGCGCGGCACGCGGCCCGGGTCCCCCACGTGCACCGCACTTGCGGCGCGTGGCCGGCCGCACGTAGCGGCTCCGCCGCGGCGTGCCGGCCGTGGCCGGCCGTCCGGCCTCCTCCGGCGACCAAATTTTCGTCAAAAAGTTCGTCTCTTCAATACGAACACAATGGTATAGTTATTCTTCAAATTTGATGAACAAACAAGGATAAAAAAAGGACGAAACGCCACGGCGCCACGGGACTCCGCTCCGTCGCGGCGCGTGGCGCACGTGCGGCGGTTTCCGGCGGAACCTCGGGGCCGGCGACCACTCAAAATGATCGTCTCGACGAGCCCGTTCTAATGGTATGTTCAAAAAATTATTTCGATGAACGAATCATAATCAAAACGCTATGAACAAGTAACTACGCGATTAGGGTTAATCGATATTAAAACATACCAAATCAACACAAAACGATCGGGAATCAAGTAACACATGCTCTGATACCAATGTTGGATACTAAATCAATTCTAAATCCGATCTAATTGAGACTTAAAAGCGGAAACATGCCCAATAGATCACTAGATTCACCGATCGACGAAGATACATCACGAGGACATACCTTATTGATCACCGGTTAAAAGCCCTTTGCGACTCGGAGTTTTCCTCTGTCAACAACAATCGACGATCGGGAGGAGTGTTCTTCGTTCTCTTGTTTGTGGGTGTGACGAAAGAACAACCGTAGAGAGAACGTGGGAAGAACGTCGATTATTGACGTGAGAGAGAACCAACGTGATCTTTCACGTTTGTGTTGATAACCGCTCAAGGGGGTGTGGTTGCCCGCATGGGCGCACACCGTAACCCCCTTGTGGACCCCACTTTAATTTTAATCTAGTAGCAATCATGTCGCTTCTATGGATGATCCATTTGTTATCGCCCCACTTCTCCCTCCAAGTGCTCTATGAGTCTATTGGATGCTCAGAACCTGAGATGGACACTTCGTGCAACCAACCGATCGATGTTTCAGCAATCCCGTGACTTGTGCTTTCTTTCGATCCATAAAAGTTCTGCCAGTTTCCCGCGGTGAGGGGATTTATCAAAAGGTAATTCCATACAACTAGCTGGGGGTTCTCGGTAGAGTATGTAGAATGGCTTGTTTCTCGCTTTTGTTGGACAATGTGTATTTTTTTGGAAAGGAATCTGTCTCATCGTATCTCTTTCTGGGTTTTGTCATCTTTGGGCTGTGCCTTCAAGTTCCTTTTTACATTGCTGTGTTTCATCTGTGATAATGACTCCATTTTTTTTTTTTCAAGAAAGCCCATGTTGATTGAAAAAATCCGACTCTTTCCAGTGTGCAATTTCATTCTTCGAAATGAATTTCTTCACTCAGGGGCTCTCTTTCGATCACTCAATATTTAGTTGTGGTGCACGTTAATGACCAGCTAAGGATTTTCTGTAAATCTCAATGTTACCTTCGATGTTGATTCCCCTTGTCTATTTTCAGTAAAATAGACAAGGGGAACCAACATCGAAAGGTAACTGCTCCCACCAGAGGCTGCTATCAACATTAGCGTATTCCATCGTCCATAGCTACCACCACACGGCCTTAATCAAAAAGTAGTTACCGTGTTGACAACTCCCAAAAGCCTACCTGGACAACCACCTCTACCCTCACGCTCCACTACTCCTCGCTCTTGTTGCTGTTGCTCCCTCCACTGCTACCTCCCCCATCGCTACGCTCGCCTGCGAGAGGAGAGGGCTGGGAACCATTTCGCACACCCAAACCTGGGATGTAGATAACGGTGAACAGTGCTCGATACAGCCATCCGGAGGATCCACGTCCACTACCACTGTCATACGCAGCCTGTGACGTTCCCGACTCGACCCTCGTACCCACTATAGGAGATACAAACTCCTTTGGAATTCTCTGTCTCTTGAATCCCTCCAAGAGCACTACGACTTAACGCCATTTATAAACAGAGACAGTATGAGGATTGCAAGATTGTGACGTTGCGGGGAGGACATAAGGTATCCTAGGTAC
This sequence comes from Rhodamnia rubescens, assembly GCA_021437795.1. Taxonomy (NCBI): domain Eukaryota; kingdom Viridiplantae; phylum Streptophyta; class Magnoliopsida; order Myrtales; family Myrtaceae; genus Rhodamnia; species Rhodamnia rubescens. The sequence continues at coordinate 306,801 of JAILYA010000032.1, read as the reverse complement.
AGTATCCTCATATTCGACCCTTACTCATTTTTGTTCTTGTTAACGATTCGCATGCGGAAGCGATTTCGTTTTACACTTTTTGATCATCTAGGAACTTTAAAGAACACTTAATAGTAATCATATACTTCTTCTATTCAATTCATTTACATTACTTTTGTTGATTCACAACGTACTTATATGCATTATAAACTATTGTATGCATGGCTCTACTAAGTTGCTCGTCATATAATATAGTCCCAAAAACGTTGCTCGTGGGCTCCCAAAAATTTCCTCCACCAACCTCGGACGCCTAGGGGATCACATGCCATCTATCTTTGTGTTGTTTTCTTTTCCAAAAAGTCGCTACATCTTCATGTCATCATTTAGTCCACTTGCGGCCATCCGCCGCCCGGATTTCCCAGAGGACTTCCGGATCCGGGAAAAGGTCTGGTGAGGATACCTTGGTAGATAAGATACCATGCTATATAGTTGTGAGGTACGAAACTTTCCACTCCCTCGTTCACCCATACGGTTGTAGTATACTGCCTATACATTATCTTGGTTTCTACATCCACTACATCTACCCAAGATACTTCGACGGACATAACCTTACCAAAAGAGGACTTGGAGGGTTAGCCATTACCTACAATCTGAAAAATAAGGAATGGGATTTATAATCCCAGTAAGCAATATCTAAACCAAACGTAGGGAAATAAGCTAAACACAATTCATTATGCAAGCAAACATATCATATATGAATCGTTTTCGATTCCATTTCATATTCGTATACCGGCTCCACTTTTCTTTTCATGTTGTGCACACTTTAAGGCCCTCTCACCATTTAAGTGAGGCGTATACCATTTCATTTCATATCGTATAACCTTACCATCGAAGATAGCAAGATCAAGGAGCGTATGCATTCCATACAACTTTCAAGCAAGCATTAAAATTATAAAGCTTTATACCCTAAGTAAGGGTCGGATATCACTTACTCCCGTCAACAAACGTAAAATAAAAAGCTTGTCGATTGCTTGTGCGAGTGTGCGTCGGTCTTGTTGGAATTTAGTGATGGCGACTCGTGGAGTACTTGGTGGCTGAATAAAATGAGGAAGGGAGAGAGAGAGAGAGGTAGGCGTGAGATAAAGAGGGAGATGAGAGGGCTATGGCTGAAAATTTGGGGGGCATGCCCCTATATATAGTGCCATATTTGTATATATTTTATTTATTTAATTGCTACTTATTTCCCAAGACATGCTTAGGTGTCACTTGTTTGTCATTTTCCCCCAATTATGAGCCTCTCACACAAAGTCAAGGGCTAAGGATTAATTGACACATTAGCATTCTAGGGTTTTCTATTAATACACATGTCTATTTTCTATTTTAATTTAATTGGCTTATATGTCTTCTTTTCCAAGTTTCCACCTAGCACTCTATAAGCCTATATTTTATACTTGATATGTGGCACTTCACTATGTTACACGCCCAAGGGATATTTTTTCCCCATTTAATTTATTTTTGCCACATGTCTTCATATATTAATTATCCTAAACCAAATTATAATTTTATACTGCATGATTCTAGAGAATTCTTGGCTTGCTCCCCAAGTCTACATATGTGTCATCTTTTTATTAAGCCACTTAAGATCATTTTGAGCTCTAGAAGCTCCTCCTAGCTCACGCCTACTATAGGGGATTTTATATCATTTTTATTTTTATTTTTCTTATTTAAATCTATTAATTATAAAAATTATTAACTTTTTTTTGTCTTTTCTAAATTATTGCCTAGAATACTCTAGATGTTGCCACATGACTAATCTAGAGTATTCTAATATCTTAGGTCACTTTTTCTAATCTTATTTTGTCTTTTTATGCTTGGCTTGTTCCCCAAGCCAAAATTATATTTATTTCTTATTTTATTTTTGACTTGTTCCTCAAGTTGATTTTGTCTTTTGCACTTTCCACATGTCGCTTTCCTATTTCAACTTTATCCCTAAGTCGATTTCGTCTTTATTTACTAACTTATTCTCCAAGCCAACCATTTTTCTAATCCTATTTTGTCCTTATATGCTAACTTACTCTCCAAGCCTATATTTTACATTTAATTATTTTTAATAATTAAGAATATTCTAGATGCCACGTGTCTTGTTCTTAAATCTTCCATTTGGCTATTCTATAACCCTTTAATTTTTTTATGACATATTTTTTTATAATTGAATATTTTATTTCTTTTCTTTTCTATGGCTCACATTCCAACCATGTATATAAACTATTTTTTTTATTTCATTTAAAAATAGAGATTTAACATATAAATTTTGATATTCCTTGGTGTCGCCTAATCGGAAGATCTCTAGGCTTCCATTCTATTCTATAGATGCCATCCACGATAAGCGCTAATGGCAATTTGGACATTCTATTTAATTAGGTACGATCGTCTAGCGATCGATCTCTTATTCCTTTCTCTCGAGAGTCCAATAGTGCTATCTATCAAACTATCGGAATATCTAAATGATTCCTCTTTTTAAGGCGCCTAATTATACTAAAGGTTGGACCATCTCTCTATTGTAAAACCATTCGACTCATAGCCGAGCACATCAAGAGGCGTAGCCATGTTTGGCCCGCTCAAGATCATGTCTTGTTGCCTATTGGATCAAGAGCCACTTCTTTTATCTCGGTTCGGGGTTGGAATCACCCGTTTCTAAACCAAGGGCATATTGTACACTATCGAGTTCACCTCCCATGACCAATTCAAATTGATGTAGGATTGGTTCATCTAGATCCGTAGTGCTCCGAGTGGCACGACACATAGCCTCGGGTGATCGGTCTTCGACTAGAATGTGACTGGTACGGAGCTCTACAAATCGACCTACGTCAAATTCACGGCTAGTTTGGTTGTCGACCTTTTTTAGCTTACGGATTGTTCCATGGTTCACTCCTTGGTCGACTTCGGGGTAATCCCGTGGTCGTTCCGTAGCTTGGCGAGGTCAATTATAATCGATCCGTGCTCGATTTAAGGTCCCCACACGATCGACCCTCAATTGGTAGCATAGCCGATGGATATACTAAGCCATGACTCATATCGAAGGCGATCTTTTTTCTTTGGTGGCTCATCTCGATCCTTTGGCTACTATCTCGTATTTAGTCCAAACCCTAAGCTTAATGTGGTCCTAAATTTTGGGGTGTCACACAGCCTCCCATAACGTGTATATAGTGGGTAGGGCTTGGTGCACTCCTTCCAAGTGCGTGTGATGCGTGCTGGAGCACCGAAATGAGGAATGACTCGGTAGGTGGAGGGGACGACAACATGTCTAAACAGCTGAAAAGAAAATGTCAACTAACAAGTGTGAGCTACTTAGCAAGAAAGCATCTAAGCAAACGACTTAGTTATTGCATGAATTTTTTGCTTTGCCAAAGACAACAGATGAATTTAGGCAGCACTGCTGGCAATTTATCGAGTTAACCCCCGACCAACCAATCATGTAGTGACCATGAGCTAGGCCAACCAACTATACTCATACACCTCGGCCCAAGTACACCAATAGAGGTCACTAGACTTGTCGCGACCTAAAAATTGAGAAATTTCAATTTAAGGTTAATGAATTATCAAATTAATTAATTAGATTAATTAACTTAGCTCGAACTCTCCCAAGTTCTAGTAAATTGTGACTTATTGTTCAAGTGATTATCCCGTAAAAGATTTTTAATTTTTTGGAGCCACTATTAATCATTTTTTGATAGGTCGATTAGAAACCTAAGCAAATTAGTGGGAGAACTAAATTACTTTCTATGAACTAGAGATATCAAGTTCGGGGCTTTGTTACATCAATTTTTAAAATTAATGCCATTTTGGTACCAATTTCATGAAAATGTTCGATTTGGCAATTTTAATGAATTTTGACCGAGACTTCAAAGGTGATTTTTTGTAGTTTTCTCTGTATGATTTTTTTTTGTATTTTTGAGTAATTTTTTAAATTAAAAATTAATGAAAAATGAAGGTGAATTGGTCCAAGATTATCTTAAAGTTTTTAGATTTAATTTACATTAATTACCAAAATTTTTAAGAAATTTTTTTAACACTTTTAAAAAAGGATTCAAAAGAATTTTATTCATTAAATGCGATCCATTAGATAGGATTTCTAAAAAATCATATCTTCCTAAAAAAATTGATATGACATGGTTTTTAGGAAACCATATCTTCTACATTCTTTTTTGGAATTTTCTTTGATTTGTGAAATGAATTAAAAGATGAACGGGGGATTTTTTTTATATGTTTTTTGGTTTTTGTAATGTGCTTTTAAATTGAAATTGCAAAGCTTTTAATTGAGGATAATTACCGCTATTTCTTTCCAATAAAGTTTCGATCTAAAGCCGATAGATGACCCTAAAAATTTGAAATACCCGCTGTGAAAATAATTCTATCTAAATGTCGATAGACATGCTTATTTCTTAGGAAATTTTCCGAATCGATCACATCATGAAATATTTTTTGATATCTTGGGTATCCTAAAAAACTTTTCAAGTTATCACAAAATTATCACAAAATATCCAAAATATTCACATTGAATCACATTCTTTCCAATTTAAGTGCAAGCTTTTCGAAAATATCCAATGTCCAAATTTAAGATGCAATTTTACAATTTAGGCAATTGAATATTTTAAACTTGCAAGGCAATTTTCTAGATATGCAAATTCAATTAATCAAATTACACAAAAATAGCAAGTGAATATCCAAATTAGGATAGGAAATTACTCACAATGTACTTGAGATATGCAAAATATTCGAAATAGGTAACAAGATATTTAGAATATCCTTGAGATAAGCTTGTTACCTAAATTGCAAATTAGGCTTCCAAGTTTGCACCGGCTTCGGATTGGGTGCATCACAGATCATGACTCGGTAGAGAACTCTCCCGCCGCTAATCGAAGGTTGTTATAAACTCGCAGTTGACGTTCTCAGAGTCCCTAGACTTTCGGCCAAAACTTCAATCAGAGAATGATGGTTTGACCATGAATTGACCTCTTGCTAATTTGTGGATCAACCATCAGTGGACTGAAGTGTTTGGGTGAAGTCTTCAACAAATCTGTGCACGCCTCCCTCCACTTTGTTGACCGAACATTCAACTCAGAATTCTCAATAGGTTCCTGCACGAAATACGGTGCGAGAGGCCAGTGGAAATTCATTTTGATTTGGACTTCCTCCATCACTCCACAAGAATGCGAGAGACTCGCCCAACCACTGTGGGAGTACACGCCAAGGGAATTCCAAGACTACAGTTGCTCGCCTAGGAGCTCAAGGAAGACCAGACTTGCTGATGTGCGCTTTGGAATTTGAAAAAATTTATTCCTTTACCTGCATAAAGAAAAATCGCAAAAACCCAAGTATTATTGTGAAACTCGAACAAAAATCTAAAGCAAATCCACCACTGGAATTTGTTGTCCTCTGCTCTTTTATCAACTCTCAATGGAATTGGGCTGAGGCAAGTGAGATGCGGTGATGAAGCACCACGTTGGGGTGAGGAACAGCACCGCTCGGCATCGGTCACCGATTAGACTGGTTCTCGATGGACCGCCTCTTGTTCGCCAAGGATCGGTAGTCAGTGGAAGACCTCTAGAAACCTGAGCCCGATGAAGACGTCACGGAGGGCCCTTGATCGAGATTCGTTGTTGCAGAACCGCTGACTGGATCTGGTGTGTTCGCGGATCGTAGCGGCTCTCGGGGGGGGAGGGGTTGTAGTTGCGCGACTAGGACTGTGGCGACACTGGGACAACCAATCAACGTCTTGTGCAAGGTTCGCCTATGGAAAAGACAACTTACGCCAGTGCTGAAATTTGGGGCAGCTCGTCAAGCGGTGGCTAGCTTCGACAGACTCGTAGTAGCCACGAGAATTCACGAAGGGCTGCAGCTCCTTTTCTCTCTGTTGGCCTTTTGTGTTATGTGAAGGATTTGGATGAAGAGGGAGGTGTTGACTGGTGCCAATTTGCAACGTTGCAGGGGAATTTCTCTTGAAGACCTCTTGAACCCTCTCTCTCTCACCTTCTAGCGTCAGATTCTGAGTATGGTTCTCTCAGAGATTTTTTTTTTCTTAGCCGTGTGATGTGAATGAGTCCACCCTCACTGTGGTCGTCTGAATATCTATTTATAATACCCCATTAGGTATTCTTTCGGCTGAGGTTTTGATAACAAAGGGCCAAGTTCTGGTGGACTTCCTCCATTTAAGCTTAAGGCCTACTTACTAGTTGGAGTTCCTATGGGCTAAGTCTGGTTAGAGCTCGAGAAAAGCGCCTTCTCCTTGTAGCGTTCGGCCATGATATGCCGTATGTGTTTGGCCAAATTTACCTTTTCTTATCTGACTCAATTAAGCTTGAGACCACTAATTAGGTGGGGCTTAACTCGTTTTCAATTAAAGCTCAGAATTCTTTCAATGAAAATTTCAGCCATTGATCCCACTAGTCCGACCAAACTTTGCTTCAATGTTGGCTCGGTCCGCCCATCTGTTCAGTCCGTTTCTGCCGCCGATCCGATTAAATGCAAATATATGAATGCAGAAAGTTGAAACTATCCTATATGCAAAATTTTTGAAAATGATTTAACATTTTTGGTAGGGATTAAGGTTACTCCCTAATTTTAAAATGCACTTAATGAATGACTAAAAAGAGGATAGTCAAAATTTAAGTGTTAACAAGACTTAATTTTTAACAACAACACGTCTCTCACGTCCCTCATTGCCGAACATTACCGGGACCCCATTTCACACTTTGAGCCGCCCAACCACCAATCAGGCAATCCTTCCTCAATTTCAGTGCGCCCGAACTTAAGTAACGATGATGTTACCAAGCAATTCACCTGACCCTCCACAGACCCCATACCCAATCACTCAAGTACACCTCCACAGACCCCATACCCGATCACTCAAGTACACGGCCGAGACGACCCTCATTCGGTGCAACTCAATTCAAACCAAACCAACACTGAACTCAACAAGCTAACTGGAATCCCCAACTACCCAAGGCTTAGAGAGGCCAACACAAGTGACGGATCAACGTTCAAAGGCAGTTTCCTTCCCGTGCAGGCCAAGACCTACTTCAGCTTACCCCACCCTTCAAGATAGTCAATCTGCACAAAGCAAGTGACAATCAAATGATCTAGCATTATTATTTAGATCTTTACTTGCCTAGAATTGTCACTGTTAAAACGATAAAGATTGAAGATCTTCCTAATTCAAATATAGTAGGAAATATGGCTGAGTTATGCGATATTCATAGTTACCAAATTCATGATTGTAACGCATCGCATTGTTCTCTATTAAAGGATAATAAATCCTCCCCAAAGAAAATAAGATGAATTGGGAATTTACCGCAGTGAATGTAAGCTGCCAAGAGACTCTTTTTCTCTTGGTTGTCTGAACCACATTAACTATTGGGTGTTCCTCTTCTCTTCTTTTATCTCTTTTTATTATAATTCAAACATGGTATCGGAGCCGGGTTCGATCCTAAAGTCGGCTCCTTTGTCAATGCTTCTACTTGTCTGTTGGTAACGGAGAATTCGAACTTTTTGTGGTGGTTTTTGGGTTGTGCGGAGGGCGATCATCTTCAACACACCTTCATTGGATTCGATTGTTCCTAGCTAAGTTTGATGAATCTTGTGCTATCTTTCTATTCAGCACGATGGTTGATAATAGTAAATCTGTTTCCGAGATGTCAAATAAACTTACGACTATTATGTTAAATGGGAATTATATGCCTTGGTCTAGAGCTGTCTCTATAGCTCTTGAGGGCAGATTAAAGTTGGGTTTTGTGAATGGTCTTATCGGACCACCTGTAGCTACGGATGCGAAATTTGCTGAATGGTGGGCAAATGAAAATATAGTAATGTCTTGGTTGTTTAATTCAATGGAATCTCAAATTTATAAGATATTTTCTTATTCAAAGACTACTACGTCCCTATGGGATTCTTTGAAGGATATGTATGGAAATGTTGATAATGCATCCCGTGTCTTTGAGTTGCGACATGAACTTGCTCATATTGAGCAAACATCTAATCAAACATTCATTGAACATCTTGGTAATATGAAAAAGAAGTGGGATGAATTGCGACAATATCGACCACACCGCCCGGATCGTTGAGGTTTATGCCCGGCGTGAAGAGCGGGACAGGATTTTTCAACTTTTGGCTAGTCTTAGGCCCGAATATGAAGATCTTAAGAGGCAAATCCTAATGAGTTCTAATCTTCCCAATTTTGCTACCATTTGTGCTATTGTTCAAAGGGAGGAAACTCGTCGTCGTATAATGACTCCCGAATCTAAGAAAGGGGGAGATTTGGTTGAGAATTCTGCCTATCTTTGCTAAAAGTAATCCCTCCGGTTTTGATGAGAGTCGCTTTGGTTTTGGTACTAAAATTAATCGCACTAGTTTTGATAACAATCGTTCTGGTTTTGGCAAAGGCAAAAGCAAAGGTCGCAATAATAAATTTCATTATGATCATTGTGATAAGAACGGTCACTCTAAGGATCGTTGTTGGGAGCTTTATCCTCATCTTTGGCTTAATAAGGATAAATGGGTGGATGCCAAGGTTGCAACTCATACTTAAGGCTCGACATCTGATTTTCAAGCCTCTCTCGAATAAAATCGCTCTTCAACCGCAGCATCTTATCCAAGCTGGTGGCACAACATCATCTGTCTATGACTCTAGCAATCGGCTCAATCCAAGAATTCCCTAGCTCTTATGACTTTATCTCCAAAGAATTATTTTATTGTTGATTCGGGTACTACTAACCATATGTGCAGCACTTCTTATGGATTATCTAATTTTTGTGTCGTTGATGAGAGTTCTCGTGGTCCGATTATCGTGGCTAATGGAACTCAAGTTCCGGTTAAAGGACAGGGCACCGTCAATTTATTTTCTGCTGCTTGTGATGTGTTATTTGTGTTAGTTTTATCTTCAAACTTATTATCCGTCGGTAAACTTACTTGAAGAATTGGACCGCAATGTTATTTTTTCCCATCAAAAGATAGTGTTCTAGGACAGGCTCATAGGGAAGACGATTGGTGAAGGCGATTTGTCAACAAGGGCTCTATGTGGTTGATTTTCCGAGCAAGGCTTTAGTTGCAAGGAAGAATAAGGAGACTCTTTCACAACTTTGGCATTTACGCATGGGCCACCCTTCAAATAATGTGTTGCATAATTTGAATTCTGAATTTTCTCTTAATTCAAGTCATTGTGAAACTTGTCGTTATTCTAAGTAGCATAAACTACCTTTTACTTCTAGTTCACATGTTTCACAAGAAGTGTTCGAATTAGTACACTCTAATGTTTGGGGTAATATTCCCGTGGATTCGCGTGATGCCTTCAAATATTTTATTACTTTTATTGATGATAAGTCTCGTACCACTTGGCTTTATTTATTGACCTCTAAGAGTGAAGTGCTGAAAGTATTTCAAGAATTTTGCAGTATGGTTCACACTCAATATGGTTGCCACATCAAGATTCTTCAAATTGATAATGGGACAGAATTACAAATCATGCTTTTGAATCATTTCAAGTCCTTGGGAATTATTCATCAAACCTCTTGTGTCGGCACCCCTCAACAAAATGGCATAGCCGAACGGAAAAATCGTCACCTACTTGAAGTGACAAGAGCTCTATTATTTCACGGTAATTTTCCCAAGACATATTGGTCAAATGCGGTGCTCACTAGTTGTTACTTGATTAATCGTCTCCCTAGTAAGATCTTACGCTACAAATCTCCAATGGAGGTGCTTATTGGCTGAACTGTGAATATTTCACTTCTTCGAATATTTGGGAGTATTTATTTTGTTCACTCTTCGGGAGGAAAACTTGATCCTCGTGCTCGTAAGTGTGTTTTTGTTGATTTCTCCTCTGTCAAGAAGGGGCATAAATGTTTTGATCTATCTACTAATAAGGTTTTTATCTCACGTAATGTTGTCTTCGATGAGAATCACATGTTTTTTCCAGCAAGGATCGGTTTCGAGGGGAGAATAGTGGTACTGAATTAAACTATAATGAGTTCATTGTTGAAGTTGCTCCCTTTCCAATTGTGAGTGGTCACATTAGTAATAATATTAGTGGTTCTAATCTTGCTTGAGCAAGTGGATGAAACCGTTGACATTGAAGAGCCTGCACTGTTCCCGCCGCACCTTGCTCCTATTCATAAGACCACTCGAGTTTCACAACCATCTACCGGACTTCGTGATTTCATCACTTATCATTCTCTGGATTTCCTATACGGGATTATATTTGCTATGGTAAAGTTTCTCCCGCCTTCCATGCTTTCTTGTCAACTGTTGATGCTCGGAAAGAACTTGCTACTTTTCTTGAAGCTAGAAGTTCTCAAGTATGGTGAGATGCTATGAAAGAAGAGCTAGAAGCACTTGATAAAAATCACACTTGGGATATTATCACCTTACTTGAAGGAAAGCATTCCGTTGGCTGCCGATGGGTATATAAAATTAAATACAAGAACGATGGTTCCATAGAGCGTTACAAAGGAAGACTTGTTGCCAAGGGTTACACGCAAACTTATGGTGAAGATTACAAAGAAACGTTTGCTCCTATAGCAAAAATGAATACCGTGAGAATACTGATGTCCATAGCAATAAATTGTGATTGGCCACTCTTTCAAATGGATGTTAAAAAAGCGTTCTTACAAGGTGAACTGGAAGAAGTTTATATGAAGATTCCTCCTGGACATCCTTTAGAAAACCAACCCAATGCAATGTGCAAGCTTAATAAAGCTATCTATGGTCTCAAACAATCGCCACGTGCTTGGTATGGGAAATTAAGTTCAACTCTTGAAAGTGTGGGTTTCAAAAAGTGTGATTTGGATTCCTCCTTATTTGTGAAGTGGAATGTCAAAGGAACAGTGGTTGTTCTTGTCTACGTGGATGATATAGTTATTACTGGTGATAATATTCATGAAATTGAGGCTCTCAAGCGGCACTTGAATGTACAGTTTGACATCATGGATTTGGGACACTTGCGTTATTTTCTTAGTATAGAAGTGGCCTACTCTAGTAAATGATTATTCATCTCTCAAAGAAAATATGCTCTTGACTTATTAAAAGAGACTGGGAAACTTGGAGCTGCTCTCGCTGAATCTCCCATGGATTATAACAGTAAGTTTGTTGACAACATCGCCCCTTTACCCGACATTGGTCGATTTCAAAGGTTGGTTGGACGGTTGATCTACTTAACCATTACTCGGCCAAATATTGCTTACGCCGTCGGTTATGTAAGCCAATTCATGCATCCTCCTACTTGAAGGACATATGGCGCTTGTGGATCGCATACTTCGATACCTAAAATCTAGTCTAGGTATTTTGATGAAAAAATATGGTCATACTTGGTTTTGTAGGGTATACTTGATGCGGATTGGGTGGGAGCCCTATGGACGAGAAAATCAACTACAGGTTTCTGCACTTTTGTAGGCGGCAACTTAGTCACTTGGAAAAGTAAAAAGCAAACTGTTATGGCAAGGTCCAAGTGCAAAGGCTAAATACAGAGCCATGACCTCAACTACAAGTGAAATGGTTTGGCTCCCTTTGCTTGTGCAAGAATTGGGATTTGAAACCCCTAGGTCTCCTATGAAGTTATTCTATGATAATCAAATCGCAATCCATATCGCTTCAAATCCAGTTTTCATGAACGGACAAAACATATAGAAGTCGATTGTCACTTTGTTCGTGAGAAAATTCAAGACAAGACAATTGAAACTCCTTATATCCGTAGTGATGAGCAACTTGCAGATATATTCACTAAGGCTCTTGCTAAAAGTGTTTTCCAGAATATGGTATCCAAGCTGACCTCCGAGGACTTTTTCACTCCAGCTTGGAGGGGGAGTGTTAAAACGATAAAGATTGAAGATCTTCCTAATTCAAATATAGTAGGAAATATGGCTGAGTTGTGCGATATTTATAGTTACCAAATTCATGATTGTAACACATCACATTGTCTCTATTAAAGGATAATAAATCCTCCCCAAAGAAAATAAGATGAATTGGGGATTTACCGCCGTGGATGTAAGCTTCCAAGAGACTCTTTTTCTCTTGGTTGTCCGAACGACGTTAACTATTGGGTGTTCCTCTTCTCTTCTTTTATCTCTTTTTATTATCATTCAAACAATCACTCGGAGAAAATGGGGATGAAAATGATGGCAGGACGAGTTCGGGGCTCGTTGCTTCTTTCTCGCGGTGTCGCGAGGCTAAGGAGTTGCGCAGGAGCTATGGTGGATGGCTGGTTCTTGGGATGGGATGATGGCGGAGCTGAGGTGGAACGTGAGCTCGCAGGCACCGAGCTGCGACGCCTGCCAAGCTTGCTGGTCCTCGCTCAAGCTTGAGAGAAGGAGCTCACGAGGGACAATTGAGGAAGACAGAGGGAGTTGGCGCTCGGGTGAGGGAGTGAGAGTGGGGCGAAGGGAACGAGGCTTAGGGGGGGACGCTAATTCACGAGGGAAGAGAGGGAAGGAGAGAGAGTTAGTGGAGGCAAGGGGTGGGGAGTTTCTAATAGTGGAGGTGCTCATAGGCGTGGCCGGTTCAATAAGAAGGTTTCGCGCGCCAATTCAATCAAAGTTTTGCACGAACTGGTTCAAACATGATCCATACCATTCCGAATTCCATTATGCCCGTCACTAGCCTAAGTCTAGAAATCCCCATGTTGCAATTCATGAATTTTGCAATTCACTCGCGCCTCTAGGGTTCCGAGCTTGTTAAATACCATTTTGTATAGTAAATCAGTCACCGTAAAGATTCAGTCGGCACACAAATTCCTTCGAAATTTGTTTACATTGGTTCGTTGTAATGGACATACTCTCTAAACCCCCGCATCAAGTCATACTCGATTCGGTTTTGCATGTGCATAGTTCCGTTTGTAAACAAAAGTGTTGATTTTCTTATTTATCTAAATTATTCCCGTGCCTGGAATTGCCACGGAACCTTTAACATATTTAAAGGCCGAAGAACTACTTTCGATGAAAGATATTTTGCAGCGATAACGGTTCCGGCGAAACAGAACGGCATACGTTGTTCGATTAAATCATCGACATTTTACCGAAATATACTTTTCTTTGAATGTTTAGGACTTAATTGAAACAATTAAAAGATCTAGAACTCAATTACATTTTATGCATAATGTTTGGGACTTATCTTGAAAATTTTCCCCCTTCTTTATTGTAATGTACATAAACTTGGTCTATGTAAAAAGCCATCATAGCCGTTAACACGTTTAATGGCTATAGAGTGATGCATGGTTACATAAATTGAGTTTATGTAATTTGCTTCCCATCAACTGGAAGGACGGAGGTCGCCACCGTTTCAAATGTTTATTATACAAGAAAATGGCCACCTTTTTGTACTTAACCAAACCCAAGCAAGTAAACAATCAAAAGGTAAGACAAATCCAATTAAGTGAAGAAGAGGAGCACTTTACGGTGTTTGTAATGACAATTTACTTATTGAATGATTATGTTTTAAGCATATGCAGTCGATCTGTTAACGTTTCATACAGAAAGTTTATGTAAAAATAGAAACTTGTTGCTAGCTGAATACTGAAGTGCACTAAAACGAAAGATTTTGCTTCGCAATTACCTCAGTGGATTCGGATATGCTGTGGGAAGGTGCTCTCCATTATTGCATATTGAATTATACTCGTATGATGGAACCTTATGTCAGTCGTTTTTAGGCAGACGATCCTCTAACTTTAAGGTTGTCGTGTTAATAGTCGGCCAAATCAATGTGGGGACCGCTATGGAGTGATCCAATGTCCTGATCTCATTTGGCATTTTGACATACACGCCAGAGTATCATATTTGAAAAAAAAAAAAAATCGTGGCGAGAGTGGAGTTTGAACTAACGTCGTTTTAATATTCTTGCACAAGAACCAATCAAAACAATAATAATAGTAGTAGTAAAAGCAAACGCACTTGAAACGCCAAAGCAAGATCGAAATGACAGAAGATCTTTAATAAAGGCAAACGCTGACAAAAAAAATTTATACACAATAATGGCCCTGGCTTTATCAAAACAGCCTTTTTCCAAGAATTACCCTCAAACCGCCAACACCAATTTGTTTGAGAGAGAGAGAGAGAGAGAGGGAGAGAGAGAGAGTCTCTAGGCCAATTTGAAGATTCCAGGTAGTTATTCCTCGTGATTTATGTAGTTATGCGATTAACGATGAAGTTTGTTCGCGCGTCTCAATTATAGGATTGCTGCTGCATGGCCATGCAGGAGTGTTTTGCTGCTGCTGGAGTTGCTGTAACAACAGAACTTGTTGCATGTTTGATAGTTTACGCCGGAGCATCGACTGCTCGGACCGGAGTTGGTCGTTACTCCTCCGCAACTGGTAGCAGTGGTACAGGACGAGGCGTAGCCGGTTCGAGAGCTCCCGGTTCTCGAGTTTCAGCCGATTCGCTTGGTTTCTCAGGTTCTCGAGATGCTTCTGCTTGCGCATGCGAGACCGCCTGGCCGATTCCCTATTCGAAATCATCCGCCGACGCTTTCTCTCGTCCATGGCCGCATCGTCCTTCCGTTTCTCTCCGCATGAGTTACTCGAGTTCGAAGGGCTGTTCACTTGGTCAAGGTTCGAGTCATCCGATGCATAAGTCGAAATGACGGGTTTCGGGAACTGGATTATATCGGAGAAGGGATTGTCGATGCAATCCCAAGGCGCAAAGTCAGCATCGAAGGAGTGGAAAGGATTGTCGGGCATCGTACCGGATGGGAAACTGGTCGGCATCGCGGCCAACATGATCGGAGAAGCCGAATTGTAGGGAGGGAGAGAGGGAGGAGGAGGAAAAGGGAAGAATTGCAGCGTAGAGGGGTGGTATTTATGGAGGGAGGAAAGGCGTGGAGGTGGGCCCCATCGCCGGGGCATGGCGAATGAGGGGTAAGGGCATTTTCGTCAGAGCAATGTTTGGCCCTAGCTGGAACGTATGTGTACAGGGATGGCTCGTGAGTCATCGGGCACTAGTGGTGGGGCACGATTGTTGAAATCACTTTTTCCGAAAGGACATGGGGTTTGACATAAGGCAATATGGTCCACCGGGACAAAGGCCCTTTTGACCTTTAAATCCTTCGATGTGAAGAAACGGGCGCGTCTGGACACGTGTCCCAGTGTTACTGGCTGGGGAAGCCAGTGGTGTGCAAACTGACCACCTTGGTGCCACGTGTATGGCTCGGCTAAAATTACCCGAGCCGAGGTGAGAATCCTATGAAGTTGCAATGCTTGTTTTGATGACTTAACACGAGGGAAACAACTACCGACGTTAGCCATCTCCTTTGCCTGTTATCGGGAAATTTGTGCACCTCTCACGAAATATACGGATTGAGCCATAAATATTATACACCACCCACAGTTCGAAAGTCTAAAATTAATAAACCAATCATTATTGCTCCCCGTCAAGATCTAATGATTGAGAAATCTCTCCACATAAAGTACATGATAGCTAAGCATTGTAGCACATTTCAGTCATTCACAACATGAGCCGAATTCGTGATCTCCTAGAATGACAAGCGGCTCCCTTAGTGACTATTAGGGCAATTATTTAGGTGATATTTCCAAATGTATGTTATAAGAGATTATATTTGTCATCATAGTCAACTTCGGCATGCATAGGACAAACCACGTAAAATCGAGATGCTAATCATGCGCAAGCTAATAATCTAAATAGTTTTATATTCGATACTAGTATGAAGTGAATTGATTACAATTGATGATATCTCACAGTTAGAAGTAAACAAATTTGGATTACATGATCAATTTGACAGGGACAACTTGTCAAGTGAATAATTAATCATGCATGCGCGGTATAATTTGTTCTCTACGTGGTTTATGCCGATTAGGCGGGACAGATGCCACCGGCTGTGATGGCAAATGTTAGAGGAAGGTCACATCGAGGTCCGACCTTCAAGTTTCGTCTTGGAGGTGGGACATTGTTTTCAGGAGTGCCACCAGCACCGACAATTGGAAAAAATTAATAATAATGATGATGATGACTCCAAGACGACTCTCAGAGGAAATCATCAGTCTCCATTTTGGGCACGTCTCTCCCGGAGCATTGCTTGATTGCGTCATATCTTGTCTGCTTACTAAAGAAGATCTGATCTGACCTATTACCCTTTTTTTAAAGGTGCTCGAGCATTCGATTGATCTTGTGAGATTTTGTTGAACCCCAGCTAATATACCTCTCACGTGTAACTTGAACTTTGGCCTGCGCCTAAAGAGTGAAAATATGTGATTAAAAGACAATAATGAGAAGTTTTAAGGGGCATGTAAAGATTTGAACTTAGGAAGCCCCGCTATGATACTATATGAAATTTTATGAAAGCACTGCTAACTATATAAAAAGTTTAAGTTGTTAAATAAAAATGCAGTTCAATATTTAAATATTTTTTTACAGATCTTTGTGCAACAAATTACTAAAACACAAATTTATGCTTCAAATATCATTCCAAGAGAATTCATAACAATGATAAGAATATAAACTATTTGAATGGGAAGACGGAGGTGTCTACCATTTAAAGAACTCTTAAAATGAAATGATTTCCCTTAAGTTTGCAAAAAGGGGAATAACGATTGAACAAAAAAGAAAAGAAAAGAAAAGGAAAGAAAAGAAAAAAAAAACAGATTGGCGTTGGGCAAAGAAATGACACCTAACATTTATCATTGGCATACCCTAACTATTATTTCATAATTGACAGACGTTATGTAATTTATCTACTTTTACCAGCGTACCCACTCTGAATTAGTAAAAGCGCACGTGTGTTCCTTAACAATGTGTAAAAGTGTACAGAAAACGAAATGTTCCGATCATATAAGAACACTTTTCTTCTCCAACTCAAAGTTTGAAAGCAAATCCCTTAGCCTTCACCATGAAAAAGAAATGCCATGTCTTTTGCCTCTGTTGAAGTAGAGGAAATATCATCTCGTAAGAATGCCTTCCAACTCACTACACTACCTCATATAATAAACACGTACCTTGCCAAAAATCTACGCTCATCCAAGCTATGGCGTGATCCAAATCCAAATAACCTATGGCTTCACTACCATTGCCATCCTTCTAGTACAAAGTACCAGCATTTGTTGTGCCCCATGAATATGTAAGGATCCACTTCATAGCCTCCAAGTGAGTCTTACTGAGAGGCTTCATGTAACGGCTAACAATGCTCACATCTTGTGAAGTCAGGCCTTTTGCAAGCCACGATGTATGTAATACTACCCAGAAAACTAGAATAAGTAACATTGGATATATGCTTCTTCTCCTCCTCAGTCTTGCAATGATAGTTTATCTAAAAGTTTAAAGTGCAAGGCTAAAGGTCCACGCACAAACTTCGATGTCTTCATGTTAAAACGCCCATAGTCTTCTCGATATATATATTGGGGTAGACTTAAAACACATGCAACTCTATTATGCGAAATCTCAATACCTAATATCATTTTTGCAATATGGAAATCTTTCATCTCGAAACACTCAATTGCCACTTGAGCACATCAATATCGAACATGTGCCAAGTTGACGGGCAGCTGAACTCGGACATTCTTCTCTCATATATTACGCGATCGTGGGTTTTGTTCCAAACTGATTCAGCAAGAAATTAAGCCACAAAATACTCAATAGACATAGTGACATCACATCACTTGGTCGAGTCCTTTATTGATTCAGTGGCAGAACTATCCAAAGAATAGTGTTTCCTCCAATTTTCACATCAATTCTAGGGTTTTGATGTGTGAGTAAACATTGGAGATAAAAAGAAAAAAAAACTTTCATATGTTCAAATTGAAGTGAAGTGAAGGATACACAACAGGAGAGTTTCATAGATAAATTTAGTCCATTTTGTGGGAACTTATCTGCCGATCGTTCTCTACTATATGAGATCGTCTTGGGTCTAAACTCTAGATTTGGGAAATATCAATTGAGTTCGTGCAAGGAGAGCTTCTGATTGATCCACTATTCTAGTGGTAATCTTCGATTCATTTAATTGGCATGGTTAGCCTCATCTTTCTATTGGAATATTCAGCATAGATTGAACACATAATTTCTTGCACTCTTTGTTTAAATGTTTTGTGGGTTTATCAAATCTGTTGGTTGCTATGGTATACTGCTGCTTCTGTTGTGCTACTTATTAATAACAGTTACATTCATCCTAGTAGCAAGAGGACATAGAAATAGTTGGGCAATAGCAGCACCAATGCTTGTTTAGGCAGGACATGTTAGGGAAGAAATGAATTTTACCATCTATCTACATCACATGATTGAGTTAGGGCTCCAAATTTTTGGAGTGGCGCATTAACTTAAGAGGAATGCTAGGTTGTCACTAAAATTCGTCAGCAAAATCCGTATACAAATTGATGTGGCAAAATGTCGTTCACTGTTTAAAATGGCCACTTGTTTGATGGATCATTTATAGATTGCCACGTTGTATAATACACGAATTTTGCAAATTAGTCTTAGTATATCTAGCATTACTCTTATAGTCTTATTCTAAAGCAACTCGGGTAGAATCATCATTTGCAACTGAAATTAGTTGAAAGAAAAAGGCCAGAGAGGTAAAGGGGAGCTTAAAGGTCAACAAATCAATGGGTTGCATGAGGCCGACATGCTAAAGAAATTCCTTATGCACAAAAGTCGGGGACGAGTTTTCACGCAGTAGAAGCGTCGATGCCGGAGCATTCTTGAAGGCGTTGAAGGGCATTAATAATTTTTATCTTTTCAAGAGTAGTTGAGTAATCTTTAGATTTCCAAGTCTTATTAAATTGTATCGAGTCTTTCCTAAGAGTCAAGTTCTAGTTCCTAGACTTTAATTGTGTTTTCTATTTTCCTAAGAGCCTCATTTACTCAAGCTTGGAGGGTTGTTCCATCCTCGCCTATATAAGGGCATTTCGATGAATGAGAACGGCAGACTTGTTGAATAATAAATTTATTTGAGCCTTAGGCTTGTTAACAAGAAGGAGTTCTTGTTTCTACTCTTATCCTTTGGGTGGATTTCCACTGGTGGCGAGTATTCTATCCCTTAATTCCTCACTTGTGTTACCTTCTACTTCTCTACGCTTTCTCCCGGCATCGTTTGCCACGTTGTATAATACACGAATTTTGCAAATTAGTCTTAGTATATCTAGCATTGCTCTTATAGTCTTATTTTAAAGCAACTCGGGTAGAATCATCATTTGCAACTGAAATTAGTTGAAAGAAAAAGGCCAGAGCGGTGAAGGGGAGCTTAAAGGTCAACAAATCAATGGGTTGCATGAGGCCGACATGCTAAAGAAATTCCTTATGCACAAAAAATGCAGCAAAGGTTAAAGGGGTCGCCCTCCTGTTTTCTTCTTTGTCTTTGATTAGACAATGCAGCTCCTTTTGTCTACGTTCACATAGTTTATTCTATGCCGTGAAGCTCGTGGACCGACTTAAGAGTAGATTTAAGACACGTAAAGAGCGTACCAAGCAAGAACTGCACAAAAAGGACACGTGAAGACACTGTTGTGAGATTCCATATATGTGAACCGCATGCAGCATGTTCGATTCCATTCTTTCATGAGGCGGCATTTGTGTAAAAGAGTATATTCTATCCTCCCATCGATTTTGTTCTTGGTAATTGTGAGATTTTCTGGATTATTGTAAACTGTTTTAAAAACTTAAACTATTAAATAAAAACATAATTTGATATTCAATTATTCTATTACTCCTCTTCACACTTAGTCTTGTCTTTTTGCCTAGTACTAAACGTGAAAATTCTTAATTGGGGAGGCAAATAGAAGCCTGAAAAAATTCGAACTCGGGACCTCTAGCTTTGATACCATGGAAGATTTTGTGGGATCACTGTCATTCTAAAGCAGAACTTAAGCTATTAGATGAATGCAAAGTTCAATATTTAATTATTCTGTCATTAATCAACAATTACAGGACATACACATTAACTGTAAGTTCCTATATTCATGTCCGGTCCTTTTCCACTCCAAATGACTAACTACTAAGTTGGCTTCATGTGGCAGACAAATAACTTCTGGAGAACTAACGACCATAATCTAATTAGGTTGGTGCATATTAAACTCTGAAAGTACCCGAAAGCACGCACAAGCCACCACTCCATATTTACGTACATGAGAAACATACATATCTGAAATGTTGCTTAGCATCTGAAATGGGGAGGTGGTCAATGTCTGATTCTTTATCTACGTCTGTCGCATGATTCCATTTTTCAAGCTCACAAAACGAGAAATGGATTGGTGTGGCTCGCGGGAGCTGGCTAGCTGTTTCTGGCCCACAAATTTGATGTGGCTTTTTGAATAATAGCTTGGAAAGATTTCGGAGGTTAAGTTAATATTAAGTTAAGTGACTCAATAGGCGTGCCCAGTAAGAAGACAGAACAAAAGGAAAGGCTATCATGGGAGTGTTTATATTGTAGATATTGGAAAAATATTAGATAATATACAAAATAACAATTGTAGGAAATACGTTGGAAAAGACGAGAAAAGTAAGATCAATTGTCTCAAGCGTGCAAGCATTGTCCTTAAGGATAATTCCGCTCCTCGGAATACGAAACTTGGTGCTTAAGAATTCGAGCGGTTATCCTCCCAAGATATAACAGACCTTCTTCTATAATCCAAAGTAAATATTAGAAGGAGCAAAAACAATTACGTGTATAACCCAATGAAGAAACGAAAAGATATATAAAGAGAAGCAAAGGAAAGTTCTCTTTCTCAAAACGAAAAGATATGTAAAGAGAAGTAAAGGAAAATTCTCTTTCTCAATGAGAGAGAGAGAGAGGCAGCTTTTTGAAATTGTGATTTGTAATTTTATATCCAAAGAAAGAGCCGTTAAGAATCAATTGATAATTAACCGACGACCGTTATATTGCCGTTACAAAATAATATAACATTTGTGAAGTCATAAATCAAACGTTACAAAACTGTTATATGACCGTTGTAAAGCAGTTAGAAAACCGTTAGAAAGCCGTTATACGGCCGTTGCAAAACCATTACAGTACCGTTATATATTAATGACGGACAAAAAAACGTTACGATTAGATGATAGTAAAAAACCGTTACAATAATAATCGTTTTCAATATTTCAAAACTTATTGAAATATCCAACAAGAGAATAATTTAATAAATATTTTCCTAAAAATGGTAGTTTGATTTAATAAAAAAATGAATAAACAAAAAAATATTTTGTGGTTAACGAAATCGCTTAGACATAAATTGTTGTCCTAAATGAAAATATCACTCATTGGCTAATTATTTCAAGCAATACAAACAATCATTTTTTGAAAAATATTTTTCATATCATTCTTTTTCACAAAACAAATGGAGCTGAATTTATGTTTTGTTAATATTATTGTGATACAATTGTGATTGAGTTAAGAGTAATGCTAACTATGAATAATCTACAAAATTGGTTTTGCTAATATAAGATGTTGTCAAACGGTTATTGATTGTTGAATATAGTCTCATCACTTGCTTGAAGTTCCACTTACAAGTCTAAGAAATTACTCAAGACATCCACTAAGTAAACCTAACCTTCTTCATTAAGACAATGGTTTATAATGTGCCTAGACATAACTTCTTAGGAGAGGAGATGTCTATGTAATGTACTTTGGACAAAATACTTTAGATTACCTTTTTCCGTCGTTTCCCTCCTCCAGTCTTCTTTCCTAATCATAATTGGATTGCCAATAGGATGGTGGGCTTCAGTAAGCTACGGGCACCAGTTTTTTCGGCTTGGACTAGGTCTCTAAAT
The DNA here is from genome assembly GCA_021437795.1 of Rhodamnia rubescens. Taxonomy (NCBI): domain Eukaryota; kingdom Viridiplantae; phylum Streptophyta; class Magnoliopsida; order Myrtales; family Myrtaceae; genus Rhodamnia; species Rhodamnia rubescens. Next base: position 285,082 of record JAILYA010000032.1, on the reverse strand, counting down.
AGGTCCATACATGGGGGAAAAAGCAGTTTACAAAAAGATGATTACTTGGGTGAACAATACAAAGGCATGTTTCAGTAGTTTTCATTCATTTCCACCTTCTCATTGGCATAGCGTGGCTAGGATAGAATCATATGGATTGTCCCTTGGGAAATGGCCTGTAGAAATACACCTAAATGAATGATTGTACTAAAGCCTGGCTCATCAATTGACTCTAGAATTTTGCTATAAATTTTGTTTTTTTTTACTCTAGAAGACCCCAATTTATTCAAAAGTTAATGAATTTGAAACTCCTTTGATCTTTACAATGACTTGTCATGTAAGGACGCATAAAATAATTGACAAAAGGAATACCGATTTGGGAAATTCAGGTTGTCAATTTATTTTGGCCGTTGTGCAGCTAGTTGAATTATTTCAATTTTGGGTAATAGTCGAGTTGAAGGTCCATCTAACCTTTGACTGGTCCCATGTATACCCTGTCCATCTCGAGCAATTGATCACATGGATCCCTTGTGAGACCCACACCTTTTAACGGTCTTAATGTAATGGGCTCACATGTATTAAACCGCATGCAACACTTGCTTGGCCACTACTTAAGACGATCCTTCATTAAATACTCTTTTAAAAAATTTGCATCCTCGTCAAGATTTATAAAGATATTATTTTCAAAAAATTTATGAAAGAAATTATATGCAAATGTACGAATCATCGTTTGATTGTTTTGAAAGTTTCAAGAATTTCAGATTTTTTTAAAAAAAATCAAAATACAACTACAAGATTCATACCAAGAAAAAAACATTAAGTAAAAATCAGTTCGGACATACCCTAAGTTATCAGGTGGAGAGAGAATAAATATGTGTAAGACCTACTGAAAATAAGTATATAAGCTCTAAGAGATTATATTTAAGCATCTCCTCTCACATGCAAAACGGATGAAAAATAATGGCGGGTACATTGTCTTATATACGAAGCGCAAACGAAAACTATATAGAAATTGAGAGACAATTGTCTTCACGTGGAGTAGAAAAACGAAGGATGCGAAATCTCATATCAGACTAATTTCATTGTGACTATATATAAAGAATGTGAACCTGACTTTGATACTAAATGAAGGATCTATTTTATGAATATTATTATATTCTCGTGATAATTGAGGCAGATTAAAGAATAAAGGAAGAAGATGAATCATCTGGAATTTCCTTATACATTTCTTGGTAATTTATAGGGACTACCAAGGCCTCCTTTTGTACGACGAACAAGGAATCAAATCAATTCTCATCCAAAGCAACATCGTTCATTGGAATAAGATTCTTTTGTACTATTCGGGTGACCAATAATTTTGGCCTTCTGGGAGAACATTTTCACCGACAAAGGAGACTGGTGATCGGCCATCCTCACATCGACCTGCGAACTGTGACGGTGACCGCTGGCGACAGCCATCGGCAGTGAGGTTAAGATTTTGACGGTTATGCTAATAGTAATTATAATTTAGTAATCTAATTCTTCTTTTTCTTTTAGGAATTCTATCTCATGTGAGTCCAAATTATGGATTCCAATTCTGCATTAAACCAAAGAGGCTTTAGAGTCGTAATAAAATATGTCTCTTAATCATCTAGGGCATATGTAAGTTGTGTTGGAAAAATATTGCGCACACGTCAATATATTGGGGGAAATATGTAACACGGTTTGTTTTAATCAGAAAAAAAAAAATAAGATGAAAATAGCAATAATAACTTCATTAATAATAACCAAGCCAATAATTTTGTATTAATCTAAGCCAATAATTTTATATTAATCTTTACACATAAAGATTACAAAGCAAATAAAATTACTGAATACTATAAACCCAAAATAAGAATTGGACAAGACGTGAGGTACGACTAAGTAAATCTCCTTAAGATAATTAGTGCCCGCCAACGGTACTAAGAAGATTCATGAACCATGCCTCCTAAGATACAACACCTTGAATTGTTTGTATTAGCGGTATACGAACGTAACTCCGTCGAACACTTCTCAAAATCAACACTCTTAGAAGATGACTATGAGAGGACTAGAGGAATGTGTTTCAAGTTGTGAGTTGTGATTCGAATTGCGGAAATACGTCTATTTATAAACCAGGAAAATGTCGATTACGTCGATATTAAACCACTTCGATTACGCCGACATTAATCTACATTGGTTACGATGTCATTAAACCATGTCGGTTACACTGGTATAATAAGTGCACGTCGGTTACGCTGACATAAGTGTACGTTAGTTACGTTGACATAAATTGAGTCATTAACACATATAATTACAACAATCCCCCACATAATTGCTGAATAGAATCAAGACTCTAGGAAAACCAAGTGTACCTGTGGAAATACATTGCATCAAGATAAATAGCTTTTGCTTTGAACCTTCTTTAGTAAAAGCCTATCAGAAAAACTTAACTAGTTGGTGAACTTAGTCTTGAATCGCCGATTGTTGGTGTAAGCCCAGCATAATAGACCTCATGCGAGTATCTCCGAATCAAGATTGGCTCTCTTTTGCATTCATTTTTTCAATCATGAGCCTCTCGGGATTCATGCATGCTTTGAAAAATCCATCCTTTAAATATTTTCATAGAATCAGCTAGTCCCACGCATATAGGTGTATTCCTATTAAAGGTATCCTACTATACCTTACTAAAATGTTAAAATCCAAGCTATATGAATCATTAAATGCATAGCGAGCCCTTAAAGCACTATAAGAAGCATTGTTGCATCATAGGAATGTGAGACAATGCTCACTCTAGAGTTTTTGAAATTACCTTGTCATGTTGAACCTATTTTATGGGATGTCCAATCGCATAGGTTAGGTTTCCACATTGGAAGCTCTTTATTGGGTTAAGGCATTTAACATCATTCCCCTCGATGCGCAGTTTACTTACTCTCTCGATAAACCTTTTGTTAGCGGATCCGCAATATTTTCCTTTAACTTCACAAAGTACATAGAAATTATTCAATGCGAGAGCAACTCGCCTTACGGTGTCATATCTACGATGAATGTGCCTAGAGTTACCATTACATCACATTATGTGCCCTTGCAATAGCTACTTGATTGTCACGGTGAATGCATATTGCGGGTATAGGTTTTAGCCACAACGATACATCCTTTAAAAACTGTTGAAGTCACTCCACTTCTTCGGCAACTTTTGTGACGGTCCATATTTTTATCGATGGACTAACAAATGAAAAGGTTAATATCAAGGATAAAACATTGGTGATTATGAATTAGGGTTTAATAAATTGTGGTGCAATGGATTATTTAAGGTAGCGAAGTAATTGGATATGACGAGGTTAGACAGACTGTTTATGTTTGATTGGTAGTTTTAACTCTAGGAAACGGTCCGGTGTGAGATTGGTTCGGGATTGTACCGCGACCCCCAAGAATCGACCGACCTTGACACGTACCCCTATAAATAGCCTCACTCTCTCTCTCTCTCTCTCTCTCTCTCCATCCCCTCTCTTTCTTTTCCTCTCATGGAAAACCCCCTCGGCCTAACAAAGCTCCCTTGCTCTCTCCACCCGTGAGCTCTCTCTCTCTCCCGTTTGCACCTACAACTTAGTAGCTCGATGGCGGTGGTCCTCGAGCATCCCTTGGCCTTTGCTCCTCCATATCTCATCGTCGATCTCGCTCTTCTTCTTCCCGTCTTGCAGCGCAAAGCCAAGGAAAAATGAAGGCGGCCCGAACTTGTTTCGTTGGCGATTCAAGCTCCGTTTTCTCTAAGAATCCATCTCAAACAAGTAACTCTTCTATCCTAACTACTATCTAGCCCCATGACTGTTTGTTTTAGCGATTTGAGTAATTTCGAAAATGGGTATGCCGTGGGGATGTATCGCGTGCATGGAAGGGAAAACGAGTTGGTACAAACGATCCGTTGTTTGAGGCAGTTTCTTTGGGTCATGGGTAACTCAAGCGTACGAGCTGATCATCTTGTTTGTCGAAGAATCGAAGTGAATTGGACTGGGAATCCTTGAGTGGGTATTTCGGTCATGTGCTTGGATGGGGAATTAGTTACCCAAGTTGGTTTATCTCTCGATTCAACTTGCACAGGGGCGTTTCTATAGCTCTGAACTAACTGAAATATGGGTTAAGCTGCTTGAGACATCGTTGAACGGACATAAATGAAGGATTAAACCCAAATGAGGGATTTCGACCACAAGCATGGAGGGGCAGTCCATGAATTTTTCTAGTGCGATCCGTAGTCTTTATGTGCTCACTTCTTGGTGGCTTAGTTGTTTATTCAGGTGGCATTCTTGTTGTTTTCTGCCTAAATTAATTACGAATCGATTAGTTTAGTAGTTCGGTTAGAAGTTTTACATGTTGGGCTTCGGCACACTTTCATTGATTTAACCCTTTTTATGATAGGGTTCACATTTGAGAAGTAGTGGACTTGGATGGAGACGTTGGAGCTCACGGATCATGGGGATCATGGAAACGATAGATAGTTTTCTAGAATAGTGCTTCCTTTGTAATCCTCCCAATATATCTTTGTGCTCGTTTGAATAAGAAAGATGTAAATAACAGGTTATCTATCATAATATCAGATAATTTTGCTTGTGTGATTTGTGGGTGCTATTTAATACATGATACGCAGGTAGTGAACCATATTAAGGCCATACCCTTTAAGCGTGCCTGCCATTTCTTTTTATGCATGCATTTGTTCTGCATGACCGCTTGATTATCTTTTCTTATTTGGCTTCCGCATGTGCCTTCTAACTATCTATAATATCATATTAAATCGGAGCTCGTAATTAATGTCCGACGACGCCATGGGACGCCGGAGCTCGGTCAAGGATTTAGGAAAAGCCGCTTATAGCTTTATCCAAAACAATAAATTCTGATTCCATCATGGAGCGTGCTATTAGAGTCCGCTTTGAGGATTTTCATGACACTCGCAATGCCTCCTAGCGTAAATACATACCCGCTAGTCGATTTCGATTCATCGAATCGATATCCAGTTGCATCACTATATCCTTCCAATACAGTTGGACATTGACCATATAGTAGAATATAGTCTTTGGCATTTTTTAGATACCCTAATACTTTCAATAAAGCATTCCAATGCTCATGACCAAGATTACTTGTATATCTCGCTCGGTTTTTCTATTGAATATGTAATATCTAGTCTAGTGCAATTCATGATGTACATGAGACTGTCGATTACTTGAGAGTATTCCAACCGTCCGATACTGCTTTCAGTATTCTTTCTCAAAGTTAGATGCTATAGAGAAGGATTATGCGCATCTTTAATGCCGAATCCTTTAAGCGTCGTAATTACCTTTTCAATGTTATGACATTGTGTCAAACCTAGGCCATCCGAATTCCTTAGAATTTTGATGCCAAGATAACATCCGTAACTCATCAACCTTTCATCTCAAAGTTCTTCTTGAGAACATTCTTGATGATTTTGATAACCTTAGCATTATCTCCAAGATAAGCAAGTTATCGACATATAGATAAATAAGTACACATCCAATGGACATAGATTTGATATATACATATTTGTCACTTTCATTGATTCTATATCCATTTTGGATGATCACATGGTCAAACTTTCATGCCATTGTTTAGGAGCTTATTTAAATCCATACAACGATTTGACAAGTCTCTACACATTGTGTTCTTATTGTTTGACCTTGAATCCTTCAGGTTGTTCTATATAAATCTCCTCATCGAGATCACCATTCAAGAATGCATTTTCACACCAATCTGATGTACCTGCAAATTGTATAACCAAGCCATAACAATCAATATCCTAATCGATGTTATTCTTGTTACAAGTGAATAAGTATCAAAATAGTCTAGACCCTCTTTTTGTCAAAAAACTAGTTGAATACTGAAAACTCACAATAAGAATTGGAAAAGAGGTGAGGTACGGCTAACCGAATCTCCTTAGGATGATTAGTTCCCGCCAACGGTGCTAAGCAGCTTCATAAACTATGTCTCCCAAGGTACAACACCTCGAACCTATTTGTATCAGCACTATATGAACAAGACTCATCAAACACTTCTTAAAACCGACACACTTAGAGAATGACCATGAGAGAACTAGAAGAATGTGTTTTGAGTTGTGAGTTGTGAGTTGTGACTACGAACGACGAAAACACGTCTATTTATAGACTAGAAAAATGTTGATTATGTCGATATAAACCATGTCGGTTACGCTAGCATAAGTGCACGTCGGTTACAATGGCATAAGTGCACGTTGGTTACGCCGACATAAATTGAGCTATTAACACGTATAATTACAATTAGTTGAACTTCTCACCATGCATCAATGATTGCAAGCATAGTCGGCTAACGCAGCACGTGGCATGGTTTAAGTGAGCTTCACTATGCTCAACGGTTCAATTACTGAAAATGAAAAAGTGTTACCTGGTTTTTTTAACTCTATTTTATATCATTGTAGTGTTTCATCAAGTCTGAGCTCTAGTTCAGCCACAGATCAAAGTTGGAAAAAACATCAAAAGTGCCATAAATTTCGTATAACGCTTTTTGAGTGCCAAAACTTTTGGAGTAATCATATGAGTGCCACTTTGATAAACAAATGGATCACTTTAATATTGCTGGCGATTTATGTGGCAAGAAAACCTAACGTGGCTCATCAACAAAATTAGTGTGAAACGGCATCATTTTGTCCAATTGTTTGCCTTAAATTAACGAAATGGAGCTAAACCCAAAATGTTATTCAAACCGTACCCCTAAACACAGGATTTGGGAAAAATTAAAGTCATTTTTATGGTTTGAATGGCTAAATCCAAAATGTTATTCAAACCCTCCCCACTCTCGAGAGTTGTTTTGGCAGAGATTTGGAAGTTGACAAAGAACCAAACAATACCAAGGGGACTCACAGAATCATTGTCCACTTTGGACTTGATTTTTGGAAAAAAAAAAAACAGATCGGACTGAACAATTCATTAAAAAAGCCACTGAGGATTCTTCGCTGGAATATGTTGAGTGAGGCACTTCAGTGATTGATTTCCTTTCAGCGATGTGGCACTAAAATGATTGCTCGAAAAATTTAAGTGAGCTTATACAAAAAGTATAGTACTTATAGTGTCATTTTTCCCACAAAAATTTATGAAACAAGCGAGTATGCCGAATGAAAAGAGGGGAAATTGAAGAAGCACTTCTATATACTCCGCGAATAAATATTATCCAAAGAAGTGTTTGATTTATAGAATCAAATTAAAAATAAACACTATTCATCTATTTACAATCTCCTCCCTTCTCAGTGACTGCGAGATCCCCATCGAGAATGCCAACGAGGATGCCCTCTCCTTCTGTGGCATCCCTTTCGCAGCCTTTGACCAACCCATTCGCCCTCTCTTTCATTTTTTCTGAATTTGCTCGTGGAGGAAGAAGGGGATCAAGGCTCACAACAGATTCATCTTAAGATATCATCAACAGTCCTCTTTCTCTGGGGGTTCTTCTCTCTCATTCTAAACAAAATCAATGTCATCTCTGCACACGTCATACATAGGCATTCTAGAGGATTCTTCATCGTTTCTCTTTCTCCGTCGTCCTATAGACACTATTAGCTACCACCATACTCACCCTGCTATTGCCGATGTCACTGCAGCAAGGCCTCCTCTCGTTCTTCTATGTTTTCTGATCATGACAGTTGAAAGCATGCGAACCTTGGTCATTCCCCTTTTGCCAACACCCGATCAATGATGCCCATGTCTCTAGGATCTATCTCCGATCTGATTACGGGTCAAAACCTCAACTCTCACCAAGGAAAATTGCACACATTCTTGTTTATGTGTCCTTTGAACGAAACAATCGCCGGTTTTCCTAGCAGCCGAAGGCGAGAAGCAGGTTGTCGCTCATGGGAGGAGCGGTGGCCATTATAGTAAGGCCATTGAGGTGTAGATCCCACCTCCGGAACGTGTTGGGGAAGGCTTCTCTGGGTATCTCCGTGGTGCTCATGATTTGGTTTTGTGGTGGACATTTTAGTGACAGAAATCGAAACTAGAGAGAGAAGATGGTGATGCTGGGAAAATAGCAATTAGCGAGCACATAAGGCGGGGATTCTTTATTTTCAAATTTTCAAATCTCACATATTCTATCCGGATCTATCACACTGTTTAGGTGATATTTTTTTTTATTCAGGTTATATTCAGTCATATCCAAATTTAGTTATCTTATTAGGGTTTTATCCAACCCACCAAACTCTAAGGGTGTCAAAACTGAACCGAAAAAAGAAACTAAACCACTAACTGAACTAAACCGAATAAAAATTTTATGCATTTTAGTCCAGTTCTAATTTTGGTTTGGTTAATAGAAAAATAACTATTCTTTCTTTTTGGTTCATTTCACTTCGGTTTAGTTTGATTAATCGAACCGAACTGAAAATCTCTATTTTATTTTTTTGTTACTTTTTCCTCTCCTCTCTGCAATAATCTGACCGAACGCAGCACGCTTTCAAATTCCTCCCTCTCTCTGCATTTGCTTCCTCCATGGCTGGCAGCCTGGCACCAACAACTTCGTCACCACACCCACACCCACCAAAACTCCCCCATCTCAGTCAACTCACCCCAAGCCATCCCTCCATAACCCCAACCCCCTCGACCCGTCCTCCGCTCGCTCCTCCACCTTTCGCTTCGAGGCCTACAATAACCTGCAGGCGGCCCCCGTCGACCGCGGCGAGAAGCTCCCTTTCCGGAGATAGTCGCCCTGAGCAGCCAATCTGACGGCTAGAACTCGCTCAGCGAGGCTCTCTGCTCCCTGTTCCGTTTCAATGTCCGCGAGGTCGAAATGGGAACCCGCAGACCCCTGATTCTGCGAATGGTGCTCAGCGCTCGAGCCGCTTTGCTGATATCAAACCTTCAAGAGGCCAGATCTAGCGTGGGAAGGGCTCGAGGCCCTCACCAGCCACCACGGGGACGAGCAAGGGCCGCGACCCCTTGCCTGCAGCTCGCCGGCCCTCAGCTCCGCCGGCCTTGAACCAGTAAAAAAGGACCAAAAAAACAAAAAAAGAAAGGAAAAAAAAAAAGTAAAAATATAAATATAAATATAAAATCGAACTGAACCGAACCAAAATAGATTTTTGGTTCGATTCGTATTCAGTTCAAAGTGAGATTTGGTTCGGTTCATGCTTAAATCATAACGATTCAGTTCGGTTCGAATCAAACCGAACTGAATTATTGACATCCCTATCAAATGCAACCTAAAGCAATACTTAAAATATAACATTTAAAATATGAGCTACATATTCATCCAACAATTCATTTCATCCACTAGGAGATTCTCAATTCAAATCAATCTTTTCAGCGTCCCCATTTGTCTCACTAATCACTAATTTCCATTATTTAGGTCAAATCCTTGGCTACGCATGAATGGAGTGTAATAGTATTTAAACATTGAGTATGAACCTAAATATTAGATAACACATTTCCTTAATAACCAAACTTTTAGAATGGTTGACCGACCGGGATTTATGTGCTCGACCATTTACACCAAAATCTTAAAGCTGTTAATTCGGTGCATATTATTTTTATGTCTTAACATACAACAATCCCATGTAATTTTACAAATTTAGGATAAGTGCATGACTTGTGTTTGTAAGTTATAATTGATGTTCGTATCATTCACTAAAATATGCAATCTTGATTGATATTGTTAGAAAAGGAGAAAATTTTAAATAAAAGCCCAAGTCTGCTCTCATTTCTCAAATAAGAATCCGAAATGGACCATGTTTCAAATAAGGATCTCAAGTGCTTAAATCGTTTCAAAAAAAGGCTTAGCGGAAAGGCATTTTCATTCTTACATTTTTTAAATTTTATAATTTTTTTTCTTTTTCTACATCTATTTTTTTTTTTTCTTTTCTTTTTCTTTCTTCCCTCCTCCCTTCCCTTGCCATTGCCGTCGCCCGCAACCAGCTGCGATGGAGTCCTTCTCAATTCGAAGCTCATTTTCCTCGCTTCCCGTGCGAAACCTCCACAAACATCCCTTCCAAAGATCCACCCAGAATGCCACCCCTCCTCTGTTCATGATCATGAGTTGGTTCATATGTCATGAAAAAGGCTCGGTTCACGGAGAAGGCCGTGAAGTCCGGGGTCATCCCCGGCCTCATGGAGCTCGTGAGAGGGAAGTTGGGTTGAGCATAGAGTGGCCGTCTGGGTGCTTGGCCACTTAGGGCGCGCGTGATAATACTTCAAGCCGAGAATTTCCGATTCAAAAACTTCTAGAGCGAAATCATTTAGTAATGTAACTTCGAAACAAAATCCGTTTAGTTCACAACTTTAAATTTCTACTTCAAAACAACTTTTTACTTCGAAGTAATTTTTGTAAGCACTTTTGAGAAGTAAAAAAATTTACTTCTCACCATCGAAGCTATTTTTTTCCTTTTTACTCTTTCCTCTTAATATTGTCTTCTGTTTATAGGGACGCTCTCTCTCTCTCTCCACTCACCGTGTACTCACACTCGAGAGGTGCGGGCCGGGTAGACCCGGTCCAAAAAAAATATTAATAATAAAAATTATTTAAAAAAAAATTAAATAAAAATAAAAAAAAAAAATTAAAAAAAAAAAATTAAAAAGTATAACAATTTCATAAAAAAATTCCAAAAGTAATAAAAAAATTCAGAAAAAATTCGTGAGCTCTTAAAAAATCATAATAAAATAAAACAAATTCATATAAATTATTAAAAATTATTAAAAAAATCTGAAAATTTTGAAAATTCCAAAAAAAAATTCTTAAAAAATAGGAAATGGCCACAATCAACTAGCCAAGACCTATTTTGGATTTTTTGACCCTCGATATTTTCAAATTGACGATTTTTTCCTTCTTGGCAAATTGTCTCTAATTTTTCCCAAATCACCCATGAACTCTAATCACACATTCTCTAAGCTCTTAGAGCTATATTAGGGAAGCCTTAATTGTATTGATGTGCTTAATCTGTGCACTTAATTGCGCATTTATTTTATTGAATGTGATTGGTAGGATTAGTCTTCCGACTTGAATGAAAACCCGTCAATATTTGCATTTAACTTTTCTTGAATAAAATGCATTTTAGGTTATGATCAATAATTTTTCGTAGAAATTTTGTTATGTTATCAAACACTTTTCTTTGATCGAAATCGGCTTCTAAAGTAGAAGTAGAAAAATCAACTTCGCTTCTAAAGTTATTTCTAAAGCAAAAGTGTTGTCATGCGCGCCCTTAGCCAGCCACGACGAGGCGTTCGAAGCCATGCTTGAGCTAGAGCGAGAAATCGTGGGACTCCCCATGGAGATCACCTCCAATTGCCTAGAGGTGGTCTACGATGAGTTCATCGGTGTCGAGGGCGGGGAGAGAGAAAGACCCCATCGACCTAGTGATGAAGGGGAACGGAGGGAAGGAAACTACGACGCAATGGCCGAGGAGTGGGCAAGCCAACTCCGGTATTGGTCTCTCGTTTTACTCAATTGTACCGCAAGCAAAAACAGGGACCTTGACTTGATGTGCAAGAGAGATTTTCTAAGAGAATTGTGTGGAATGTGGGGCGGATTGGCCAATTGACCCTCGTCGTCACCTGGCGCGATCCGACTCATCGTGACTCTATGTCAATCCAACATCGGAAGGTCGAACATCGTGAGTTCGAGAGAAGTCATCTAATGCCTCTACAATCTCTCCAGGTCATTAGACGATTGCCGCACATGGCCATCGACGGTCTCTTGTTGCTTCTCGTAGACCCAGATATGAGGTACCCTATCCTGGACATGGCGGCGGTGGTTCTTGCCGATCTAGTCAAGTTTGACAGCGTTGCTGGGAGTAATGATGTGGATAAGGGAGGGACAATACGTTGAGAGAGAAGGGAAGGGGGAAAAAAAAAAAAAAGAAAAGGATGAAAACAGAAACAGAAAAATAAAAATAAAAATTCAGAAAGGTAAGGACGAAAATATTTTTTGGTCGGGTCCTTTTGTGGGACAATTTGAGCACTTCACATCCATATTTAAAATAAGATTCACTTCAAATCGTTATTTGGGAAAATGAAAATATTTCATGCCTTTATGTAGAGTTTTCTCGGCCCAATACCCAAAAAAACCTATAACTTTAGCATTTGTGACAATTCCACCCAAAAAAATTTTTTTTCTCATAAAAAACCTTTAACTTTTACATTTGTCCCAATTCTACCCTAAACTTTTGCTTTTGTCCTAATTCTACCTACCTAGTACCAAAAAAACCCTCATTTTTAGCATATGTCCCAATTATATCCAAAACTCTATTTTTTTTCATAAAAAACCTCCAATTGTTACTTTTATCCCAATTCTACTATCGTTAGCCCTCCATCCATAATCACCATTAGTTAATCTTATGTGGCATTTCCACATTATTAATGAATTACATCTCAATAAAGTCAATATGAAAAAACTCATGAACTTCTCTTCGTAGTTTGCTACCCCTATATATTGCCGAGAGATATATAATCACTCAAGATGGCATGTTTCGTATTCTCTTCAAAGACTCAACAGCCCAAAAAACGGCTAAACATGGAGATATTTGGACTAACGATATAAAATCTCGTCTTCTCTAAAACCCATTGTTTCTAAATTTCCAAAATTTATTGATAAGTTCTCAGAGAAAACTCGAGCCATGTAGGATTAACTAACGATGATTATGAACGGAAGACGGACAGTGGTAGAATTGGGATAAAATTAAAAGTTGTGGATTTTTTATGAGACAAAAAAAAAGTTTTAGATGTAATTGGGACAAGTGCTAAAGTTGAGGATTTTTTTGGGTATTAGACCTGTAGAATTGGGACAAAAGTAAAAGTTGAGGGTTTTTTATGAGACAAAAAAAAATTTTGGATATAATTGTCACAAATGCTAAAATTTGAGGTTTTTTTAGGTATTATGCCGAGTTTTCCCTTAGAAAAGGCGAACATTTTGTGTATGACCAGTTGAGGTATCCCAGCACATGCATCAAACGTATAATTCGTCATCAACTAATTGGCAAAGACTAATTTGTCAATTAACTTTCAATGTCTAATAATGGGCAAAACTATGCAAGTATCTCACTAGAATCATAAGCTGCTGGATGTCATTCTCATTAAAGGACAACATACCATGTGCTTGGATACAATAGATATTAAAGTTAGTGATAAAGCAAAAGATGTAGCACCAGTGAGTTGCGAAACAAATGGATGACATGGAGCCGGCAAGTCAGAAAGCAACTATTCTAAGCACAGAACAAGGTTTGAAAGTTGCCACATATTAAAGTTGATTGATCGTCAATCGATGACGCGTGACCTTAAGTCGAGATAAGCATAAGAGATAATCATGAGGTGCATGTATTACTATATTGATAATAAATTAATAATGAACAGATAAAGCTAACAGTAAGGAGAGAGAATATAGCACATTGAGAATTATAATGGTTCAACTTTATCCCCAAAGTATGTCCCCTCTCCACATTAACAGCCACAACAAGGTTGAAATCCACTAGTAATCCTCATGACAAATTATAATCAACACCTACTGCTCCTATCAAATGAAACATCACACTACAAGGAACTGCTATGACTATTGTCGACTTTCTCTTATCACGATTATAATCAGTAGCACCTCGCAAAGATAGTATCACGAGCAGACAACTATTGCCAACAATTGAGCAAGGAGAACACTCAAAGCAATTGACTAGTTTTGTTCTTTTCCACCTAACCCCAGTGCTTCACTTAGATTGAATTTATGTCCATCCATCCTTAGATGACCATTTCCAACTTAAACCCCTCAAGTAGCCATTGGTTCTACTATTGCCAACAGCAGAATGTCTCTCTATCGCCCGGTAGTGTCAAATAGGGCTGTCAAAAAGGCTTGCGCTGACCCAACCCGACCCAGCCCGAAAATCTAGGGTTGTCCAAAAGGCCCGCACCGGCCCGGCCTGGCCCGGCACTTATCCCCTCCATTCATGCACTGAAATCCTTTTTTTCTTTTTACTTTTTTAATTTTTGTTATGGTTGCCGGCTTGCAAGCATGCAAATTTGAGAAGCATCGAATGGCTAATAGCTCCAATTCGTGACCTTGAACTTTTTTATTTTTAATACAATTTATTTTTCATTTTTTCTTTTTTTTTTTTTCGAAATTTCTTTTATGTTGGATCTAGCATAACTATATATGTATAGGGTGGTCCGTCTTTCCACGCACCATTTTCTAGCTGATGACAAAGCATCCCCATTGTTAGTGGATTTTTGTGAAAGAGTTGACCGGAATTCAATATTTTTGTTTTTTTTTTTTTTCATTTCAAATATTAGTTTCGTGATTATTTTCTACTTGTATAGGATTTCAAGATAATGGGTTCATTCTTTTTCATTGTTATAATACATTTTTTTTATCTCAATTCATGAGAACATGGAAGGCCAAACAAGCTTTCTAGCAAATAGTGTCACGATTAGATCGATCATGTAATTCCACTAAAATCAAAAGTGATTGTAAGTAGGTTGGTGCATAAATTTCTTCCACTTGACTTGCCTATTTGATTCACATTAAATCAAGTGAACCTTACAGTAGACTCGACACTCGGAAGGGTGTAGGTGTTTCAAGCACTCTCGCATATGATAGGTTTTATATCAAGGTCTTTCGCATACAATGAGTGTTCATTTTGATAGTGCTTAAGAAAACGAAATGATTCCGAATGGATGGCAATGCGAGTTGATGATCTTTCAAAAATCACGTTTGATCGTTGGGAGATCTATAATTGATGTCAAAAGTAACCAAGAAACAGAGAGCAAATGCACAAATCTCAAAAAACCAACACCCAAAATTAGCTTAAGACCAAGTGAATAATTGATAATCCAATGCCTTTGCTGTCACAATTCAGATTTAAAGAAGAGCCATCACTTGAAATTCGGCTGTATTATTGTTCTAAAATATCAGAATGAATGTGAAAGAAGGGCCTAATAGGCGCACTACATGCAGCAAACTCATGAGTTTGATTGCGTTTAACTACAGGTGATCCCGAATTATATGATGGAAATAATAGAAATATTGAATTTTTTAAATCAGTGGGATTTAGGATCTTGATTTAAAAAAAAAAAAAAAAACTACCGATCCGAAAGAATGAGGCGTATGTTATCCGGGGTCGGGCCAAGCTAAGCTACGTCTTGTTCAATTTTGGGCCGAGTTGGGCCGGGCCGAGACCCGGCCCGATGACACCCTTACTACAAACATCGCAGGCAAGGGCAGCACATGCTAGAAGCATAATCAGTTAATCCTATTCGGGTGAGGAGTGAAATGCAAGAAATAGAGTATCACAAATAGTCATTACACCTAAAAGAAACTTATGTTAAAACTTGTAGAACACAATTACCTCTTGGAGGTAATTTGAGCTTACGGTCTCTCACCTCATCACATAGCCCATTAGACCTATCAAATGGGTAAGTCGGGCATACATGGTCCAACCCAAATTGATCCATTGACCCGTTTGTAATCCATTTATTTATAATGCAAATTGCTTGACTCGGACCCCATCCGACACATAGCCAACCCACACCCAACCCTACCCGTATTGCTAATACACTTTCATATTTTTCCCAACCAAGGAAAACTTGTTTCTTATTATTTTTAAAAATAATTATATTACTAAAACACTTGTATGCCATATAAATTTAGTGGATAGCTTTTCTATTTATCAAATTGATTTTTTTATTAATAAAATTTTTATCTTTTAAAATTTTTAATTTCCTACTTTTACATTTTTTAAAATTTTATTTTACTTTTTCTTTTTTTTTTTTCCTTTACTTTCTTTTTTCTTGCGAAGTATGGTGAGAATCGCTAGTCAACCCTCACTGACCGAGGCAAGGGTTGACCGATCCTCCCCGATCAAAGGCAAGGGCCGATAGCCCTCACTGGCCATGGCCTAGGATTAGACCCTCACTCGAGATGGCCTTACCTACAACAAGGGTTTCGAGTGTCGGTGAGTATCGTTGAAGCCCTCACTCTTCAAAGACAAGGGCCGGCATATCCTCACCGACCACGTACAAAGGCCGACGACCCTCACCGGTCATGGGTGAGGATCATTCGTAGGCGAGGATTGGGCCCTTGCCCAAATGGCCTCGCCTACTACCGATGAGGGCTTTGGTGGCCCACGCCTAGTGGCAACGAGGGTCAACCGGCCCTACTTTGTGACTGACCAGGGGTCATTGGCCGACCCTTGCTGGACTTGGTATAAAAAAAAAAAGGAAAGAAAGAAAGATAAAATAAAAAATTATGTAGAAATTTCTAAATTTGAAAAAAATAAAAAATTAGAAAACACTGTTAATTATTGGGTCTCTTAAATGGGTTAAGAGTGAAAGGGAATGGGCCTCTTAATGGGGTCTTAAGTGGGTTGTAAATGCCTCACGAGTAGACCCATTTATAACCCATTTATTTTGGCCTCTTTATTTTGTAAACTTATTATGCTGGCCTACTAAGTTTGTTATGACCCATTTAAATGCTTATCGATTATTAAATGGATTTTGGACCCATTTTGATAAGTCTGCATAGCACACCCACAACGAGGTGGGTGAACATTGAGGACTATACACCAGCAACACTAGGACGAGAACACTGTCTAAACACATATATCCTCTCTCTCTTTCAGTATTTCCATATGCTAATTAGTGGTCTTAAAGAGTCATCATCAGGATGCACTTGTATTTATGTATGGTGATTAGTGGTCTTAAAGAGTCATTATCAGGATGCACTTCCAATTAGGATTCCCCAGGTGCACTCTCCAAAAGGCTGTTCCACTACCAATAGTTTTTCATGTAGCATTTCCTCTGGTACCTTCAACCACTAGTAACCACTAATCACTACAAAAATCCGTCACTTACCAAAAATTAAAATTTCTTAAAAAATCCACGTCTATTCACGAAAAAAATGAGGCAAGACTTTTCCGAGTCATAACACAATTGTGATGTGAGGGCTTGAAGGAGATAAGCTCCGCCATCTCAGGGTTGCATAGAGCAAGCACTTCAATATTGGTTAGTGAACGTCGATTTGTTAAACCTTGCAAGGGGTATATGCCCATGCCCCGTATAGATAAAGAGGAAGAGGCCAGTCCAAGGCTACAGAGTGCTAACGTTGGACCACGTCGAGGAGAAAGTGAAGGGTACCAACCATATTATGAAAGCCTAAGTTAGAATACTACAAATCTATGAATGTTGTTCTCTTGATGTTCGAAAGATGTCCTCTAGAGGGTCTATGCTTGACTACTAATAGCATGAATCCAAAAACGCCGGAATGAGATTGCGAACTCTCTTTCAGGACGCTAATGGCCAATAGGAGCAAGTGGCCACTTTCTTTCTGCTTGGTTTGAATAATTCTTTCTGTGTTTCGTGCCACTTTTTTCTTTTTTTTTGTCTTTTGTGCCTCTTTTACCAAAGAAGGCAAGCACGCACAAGGATCCACTAACGAGGGCTTTTTAATGTAGAACTCTGCGTGACTAGTGCTAGAAATTGAGATACCTGAGTTATTTTTTATGTCTATTGACGTTAAATACAATAATTTACACTCGATTATTTGGGCCAGCAAATAGTTTATACAATCATATGTCTTTTTTTTTCTCGAACGAGAAGACCCACATAACTTGAAAAGTCATCGTGTGGTTTCACTCAACAGTGCATAGAGCTGGCTTACTGTACCCATATTTAGGCATGTGGAGTCATCCCTGTTTTTCAAGATTTGCTACGCATCGGTTAAAATTGCATTGCCTCAATATGTGAGCCCAATTGATGTGTTCTGTCATTGTATTTGAACCTTACGAGATTCATAAAATGTGATGGTTCCCATGTTTTCAGGTCACGCTAGTCCGGTATACGTAATAATTTGTCTGAACGATCTGATTGGTCCACTCTTAAGATATATAGGCAACAATAATGCCCTAGGCTTGACTCTTGGGGGCATTGTCGAAACTAGAAAGGAACTGATCGTAAGGGGCAAGTCTTTATCTTTGGGGTTCGGTCCCACTCTATAGTTGTTAGTATAGAAAGGAAGCAACGGAAATGAGAAAAAAAAATTCAAAGGAAGTTGTAGGTAAGTAATGGGGAGAAAACACTTGTGAAGAAAGCAAATCCCGAGTATCTAGCGAAGGACGCTTTTATTTTTGTCAAAGCCCTTTAGTTGTCTTTATTCTGCTTTCGGCCGCTCAGTTCTATCTATCTTTACTCATCTTACCACTGTCAAAAAATTAATCGCAAATACACATATGCATACGTGAGATATGTCATGTCATGTCAAAAAGTATGGTGGCTCTGGACTTTGTGTGAGATTTAGTGGTCTTTAAAAAAACCTACAAGTAAACTTTATTGCATCTAAGTGGGAACTAGTTAAATTGAGATATGATCATGTAAGTTTGGTTTTCTGCACAATTCACTCATTTCTTTTGCGTACAATCAAGTCCTTTTACTTTCTTATGAGTGCCAAACAAGACTCTCCCTAAAAGATATAGATTTCTCATGGTATTAGTGATGATAAGTGATTAGAAACCAGTCAGATTGCATGAATAGAAAGAATCATAAGACTTGATTGAAAAAGTTAAAGAGCTAACTAAAGATCAATACAAACTTTATATTATTAATGTCTCGGTTTTCTTTAACACCAATCGTAATGGTACTTCGTCTTAGCACTCGTGCCCCTAAGTTAAACAAGATGTTATTCGATATTTATGGCATGGACACTTTCCGAGGATGCTATTTTCTTACACCTAAAGACTAGGTTTTTTTCTCATCTTATCCTCGTCCCTTCATTTTCTTGGATTTTACTCCATTTGTTATTGCTGAAATTGTTGTCCCACATAATCCGACAACGAATCTTGTATATTCTTTATATTCATGTGATCTCCTCCACCTGTTAGCTTAAGTTTTTGGGTTTGACTTTCTAACATGGTAGTAGAGTCAGTGTTGTTCGTGAACGTGCGTCCACCATCCATTAGTCAAATTAAGACTCTTTCTAAGAGTCCTCTTTCTCTACATTTATGTCGCAGGCACCCGCCATCTTACCACGGAACAAGGCCAGCAATCACGTTCACACACAACACAACCGTCAACCGTCTTTCTCTGCGACTTCATTATCTCTTTCCAACCAGAACCAATCTAAGTGGTTGCTTACATTCAATTCCGAACGTATGGAAACAGATGAAACAGCATGAAACCCACAAAAAAGACTGAAATCCATCGACCCCCTTTTGGTTCTGTTCTGTCCGTAGACTTTATTCGGAGGTCAATAACTATTGAGCAGAGGATGAGTTGGTTGGCGAGATGAAGCAGCATGTTCCATAACCGCGCTTTTGGTGCGGGCTTATACACGTCTCTTTGAAGACCAGTAAATTTCAGTCACATGCTGGCTATGAGGCATTAGCCAGTTTTAGCTATATTGAATTTAATTTTTCTTGCGAAATTTCGAGAACAATTAATTAACCACCAACCCAAAAGCTTAAACTTCGGAATAGATGATCAGTGACGTGCAAAAATCTTGGCATCGTCTCTTCGCGTGTAAATTGAGTTGCAGAATGAGGAATAAGCCATACAGGAAACAATAGAATTTCAGAAATTTCAGTCCAGAAGCTTATCGAACAAGCGAGTCTCGGTAGCTTCAGCCAGAGAGGGCCCGAAGAAAAAAAAGAGCAGAAATCGAACGTTAAATTTGTAGAATTGATCCCTTCATTGCCACCGAACACAAGGAAACCCGAGAAGATCGCTGAAGAAGAAGAACACAAAGATCCAGCTAAACAGGGGGCAATTACTTGATGAAGACGCTGCTTTACTTAATATATACCGTTGTATTACATTATATTGCACAAGAATCCAACTTTTGTTTTCAGGGTTTCTGCTTTTGAGTGTAAATATAATCGAGGTGAGCAGCGAGAGTCCTCCTCGTCAAGCATTCCTCCTCGCCAACTCCTTCGCAGCTCTCTTCAAACCCCTCAACGTGCTCTGCCTCAACCCTCTGAAAAGAACAAAAGAGAGAACAGGGAAACCAAATATGAGCATCACTCGGTTCGTATCTTCCTTTCAATTCTTATATGAAAGCTTCTGAGCAAAATCAACTAACCTCATGGCGAGATGTCATGGGGTTTTCTTGAGGAAAGGCTGGTTCGGGTCGCCCGCCGAAGGCCGAATTCGAGCAGAGGAGCAGAGAGATCATCAAGAACAGAGCAACCATCTTCGCCATATTTAATTTCTGGGAGTTGGATGTTTTCGAATTTAAGGCAAGAGTTGAGAGAATCACAGAAGTGAACTATGCACGTCGGGGTATTTATAGGCCAA
This sequence comes from Rhodamnia rubescens, assembly GCA_021437795.1. NCBI lineage: Eukaryota > Viridiplantae > Streptophyta > Magnoliopsida > Myrtales > Myrtaceae > Rhodamnia > Rhodamnia rubescens. The sequence continues at coordinate 264,833 of JAILYA010000032.1, read as the reverse complement.
CGAAGAAGAGGCAAAGACAAATGGTTTACGGGTGTGAATTCAAGACAGCCAGGGAAGATACCTGTTGGCTCGAAAAGGAAAATAATGGCTGATTAAGGACGACCACAGGAATTCAATCAAGAAGAACCAAACCCGGAAAGGGCTCTTCCATCAGATGCCCATTTAACACGGCACGAGAGTTTGTTCTGCTCGTCACTTTAGAGAGAGAGAGAGAGAGAGAGAGAGAGAGAGAGAGAGAGAGAATTATTCTAGGACAGAGACTTGGTGCTTGACGTTTTGTTAGGATAGTGCATTTTCCACCAAAATGTATGTTGAGAGAGACACGCAATAAGAGAAGACAGACATCTTGCGAATTGGTCTTCCAGTCTGGGGGTTCTGGTGGCTTTGTGGTTATCAGCTTTGAATCATAGAGAAAGCACATGAATATGGGGGAGGAAAGTAATGTTGGACAGAGTTTTGACCACATGTTCAAAGGTTAATCAATTGCTAGAACGACTAAAGTAAATTAAGGACACAGCTATGCTTCAAATCCCAACTTTTCCGTTGGGTCATTGAGAATCTCTCTAACTCTAAGGCAAAGGCATTCTAATAACTTGACCTTCGGTCATTAAACTCGAGATCACTAGCTGACAGTTGCGACCCGGAAAATACTCTCATAGTTGGATAGAGCGCACCGCACACGTTTTCAAAAAAAGTTAAGAGGTAGAACTTTACTCTATAAAAATATTAGACCTCTTCCTATTTCCATCTTACGGCATTATTAGTTTTATTTGTAATGTTGGGGATGCCCCTAAACTTTTGTTCTTCATCTGATGAGAAATGTTTACATTTTACATCTAAAAAATATACTCATATAGTTAGCACTTCGTAATATCACGTGCTAGGGCACAAAATTTATAACTTCTACGTGCCAAAGCATAGTTTCAGAGACCAGTACATGCCATGCCAAAAGAATATGATGGCAACATATTAGGTTTATAGAGGGCAACTAGATGCATCGCAATATGGTTGGGCGTGGAAAAGTATTAACTCGGGTAGTGAAACCACCCGTTCAAAACCCACAAAATGAGTGCGAACTACTATGGATCATGCCACTTGCACAAACCAAAGTCCTCGAAAGTAATTTTTCTAATCATTCAATTAAGTCCTCCGGCCAATCGAGTCTTTGTGTTTGTATCCCTACTTATGTAAAAAGAACTCGATGGATATGCGAATGCGGGTGGAAAGTGCATAGGAAAAACGACAAGCTAGCTTGTAAGTTGATATTCCGAGTTGACCTGAGGAGACTTGCCACCTTCTAGTGCTGAGTGACCGTGATGATGGCAGAATGGTGAAACTTTCGTTATCAAGTTCAAATTCTCTGCTGGAAGAAGACTTGTGTACCAAGACAATTACGTCGACTTGGAGAGTCAACTTCGCGTTTTCTTCTTTCTTGTAAGCATCCGGAATAACTTAGTGGCGCAGTGTGTGCATTTTCTGCTTTAGTGCCTTTTCCTTTCACACTAGTGCGTCGTCAACTCACTTTACATCCATCCAGAAATCCGCAAGACATAAAGAAAACATCAATTAAATTATCATACATTCTATGAGGTCCAACACCAAACGTAAAAAGGAAAGTGACATAATTGATCCGTAAACTTCGGTCCACTTTGCAATATGGTCCCTACACTTTTTATTTATTTAATTCGGTCCCTAAATCATTGAAAAACGTTCAATATAATCCTCTTGTTTGCTCAAACAATGAATCAGAAGTTATTTGATGGTGTAAATTGTCATTTTCTAAGTTGGATTTTTAGAAAAGATGAATTAACATGTCCATCTTTTTATGATGATGTGGATTATTGTATTTTGCATTGAGATGAATATCTTAAGTGGATAATCCGCATGTAAAAAAATTTTGTCCGCCATTCAAACTTGACGAATTAAAAGTCATATTATTAGATTCCATTTGACTTGAAGGAGAGGAAGGACGACATTGAACATTTAGTTTATTGGATTGAACCAATACTCCATGGACTACATTGAAAAAATTAAAGAGTCTAGGGACTTGCACTTTGGACCGAAATTCAAAGATCATTTGTGTTGTCTTCCCAATCTAAAAATAATAATAATAATGTGCATGCCAAGTTAGGTTTTATGTTAGGTGACATGTTGATATTTTAGATTTACTGAGTGAAATTTTGTGATTCCGAAAGACAAAGGCTAACTATCATATACGAAAGGAACTGGAAGTGGACTCTATTTTATTTATAGAAAGATTATAACGATATGTTAAATACAAAAAGAAAAATGGATGGCCATGCTATTTGTTGCTCTTTTTGTTTAAATAAAGATTATAATGACATTTTTTGTAATTTTCACTGTAGCCTCTTTCTTAAATGTTGATAGGTCCACTGTCCAGTCAAGTGCAATCTACTTGCTTATATTCTATTATGAACAATAGCTAAGGTAAGACCTAGACACATAACTATTGTCCGTGCCAAAGATGTCCAAGTGGTCAATCGACAGCTCGATCGGCAGAAGCCAGTTAAGAGGGCGATAGAGGCAGACAATCGCTGTGTGTACGAGCAGCTAGTCGGCAAATACGGTTGGTCAACAAGAAGACTCAGCATTAGTCGACGATGGGATAAGAGGATGGTTCAAGTGCTGGAATGAAGAGCCGACAGAGGGAAACCGAGTTTTGATCAATTGAGGAGGAGCACGGGATGCAACCGTCAAAGAAGTGGAGGAGATGTAACCCTCAGTATGTAGAGTCGACGTTCTCTGCTTTTACAACCGTTTATAGGTAAGCGTTGCTAGACAATGCAATAAACGTCACTTAGAGCATGTTTAATTTCTTATGTAACTGCCCATTTTAGTTGCAAAGTGCCTGAATTGTAATCTTGCAGATGATCAATTAAAGAACACACATTGTTCACCTTTACTCTCTGCTTATTTTTACATTTTCGATACAATTACATTGCTGGCAACAATTGTTCCAACTATTCGTACCTTTAGATTTCTCGTTGTTATCTCCCCCATTTAAGAATCAATAGATGACAATGTGGTTGCTAGTAGAATCACCTAGAGGGGTGTGAATACGTGAATTGTCAAAGAACTTGATAAATTATTGCAGAACTTAAACTACCAAGTTTGAATTAGTGCACAAATGGTAATATATTCAGATCCACGTAAGTGCAAAAATTGTCATATGCAATATGTAAGAGTTTAGAGATAGAGAAACTTGCACACGATATTTATAATGTTCCGATTTTAGATTAAGCCTATGTCCACTCTCAACACCGACAGCTTCTTGGTTGGATTCCACTATTCAATTGTTTAGAGGTTGCAATGAGTTCTGGTATTCTGGTTGAAAAATCACACTATCTCACACAATTACTCTAACAAGAACCTCTCAAGAATTACTGTTTGAAGACAAATATATGATTGAAACTCTCTTCAAACTTTGGTCTACCCGTTGAACAATCTTCAGAGGATCAATCTCCAATCAACCCTTTGGAAAGAATTAAATAGCCGTTGAAAATTGAGAGTAGAATTTCACCTTGATTCAATAGCACATACAACCTGAATTTGGGTTTCCATAAGTGGAGTTCTTCCTTTAGAAAATAATCTCGTCTTTGTCAATCAATTAAGATGTCTTGTTGTAATATTTAATTAGCAAGACCATCTATAAAATTGATACTTTCAAATAAGTGAAATTCAAGCTAGATCACTAGCCGTTATAAGAATGATTTGCATAGGAATCTGATCAAAAGTTAACTCCTCGAGACAAATGCCTTAAGAATATATGTATCTTAGCTTCTAAGCATATCCAGGGAGATTCATAAAATCATCCTTGTAATATAGGATAATCATCTTGAAGATACCGGTATAGCCTATAGTTGTGTAATTCAACTTATAAAGTCCGAAGCCACAGAGGGTATTGATATGTTCCTTTCTTTTGAAGTTAGCATCTGCATACAAATAATTAGATGCATTTATCTAACTCAGATGATAAGGATTGTTTTGTCATTAGCAAAATCTATGAGGAGGTTTTCTTCAACAGGACACTTCATAAGAGTTGAGCATTCATGATAGAAAAATGTAGTGTTATGTACATAAACAATTTTCAACTTGGCATCGGGGCCAGTGTCATCTCCTTCGCGAATTTATGTCCACCCTTCATTAGTCAAATTTCGCCTACCACTTGTAATCCGTTTTAGACATGAGCGGGAGCGTTGAAATATTGTCCAACATCGCTTAACAACGGATCCTAAATGCACTTTACATTCAATGTGGAATCCCTTCATCTACTAGCTTAAACTTTTCGGTTGAATTTACTAACAACAACCTTTGGTAGTTTGTAACCGATCAATCCATGCTTTGGAAGGTATTTTGCTCTTTCCCATGAAACAATTTATATTGAAATGACAACGGGAGTTTATTTGATTAGCTAGATCGGGCTTCAAGCTCAAAATTGAGAGAGGCCATTGGGCTGCCCGGACCAAGGCCGACGCTAGCTACTTTCTGTCAACCTAAGCGTCGGTCTTGGGGCATATCTACAAGCAAGCCTGAGTTAATCGCTCTGCCAAAATGAGATCACCTCGGTCTTGAGTCAATCGCAACTGCAACAATGCTGCAGGTCTCATAAAAAGGATCGCAGCCCCGAAGTCTCCGCCGACACCATCCTCTAATTGTTGTACCTCAAATTTCGCTCCCATTTTCAAAAAATCATTTGAGTTTGACCTAAGAGTGGATTAATTGTTGGCTAAAGGTAAGGCCCAAAACAAATTTAAGTCCTCAAAGATAGGTTCTTCTAGCAAAGACCAGTCTTTTGACGCCTATGTTACCACCTCAATTTGTCTATCAATTTTTCATCAAAGCATTCCCACGCAACAAAAACCAGGTTAAACGGATATCGGATAAGAAAGTAATTGCCGGTCAAATTTCAGTCAAATCTTTTGATACTCAAAGAAAGGTCCTAAAACTCACAATCATTTTCAGAGGTCTTAGAATCGGGCGGAACTCTTTAGTTCCCTAAGTCATGGAAAATAATGATTTTTGAAAATGATAAGTCACCGAAAGAGTGGTTGATTCATAGACCCAAGCCTTACGCTCCGATATTGATTGAAATTTCGAGTCCATGATTTCGTTATTTCACCTAGAAGTATTAGACTCATGCGAAATCTATCAACCAAAGCATTTCCATGACGCAAAAATCACGTCATTCAAACGTCAAATGGAATATACAAAGGCCCGAAAAGAGCGAGCCTCGACTCGAGCCCTGCATGCCTCGAGCTAAGGCACGCACGCCTCGAGATGAGGCAAGCACGCCTGATCTGGAGGCAGTCCGATTTGCGTATGTAAAACTCCCCCTTTCCCCTCCATTTCTAGGGACTTTAAGTCTGTCCCCAATCTTTTCACTCTTAAAATTCTCTCAAATTGTGCTTAGTTCTCACATTTCTCTTGCTCTCATATGTTTTTATGTTTTGTGTAAGTACCGAAACTCTTGCATTTTGAAGGTAAGTCTCGACTCGCTTGTTTTCAATTCCAAATAGAAATCCATGTTAGGATGTCATAATCTATTTGGAATCATAGAATCTACAATATACCGTTATTCTAACTATTTGAGTAGTTGAAAAACATAGAGGTGAGCAAATCGGACTAACCGGATTGGGAACCGCCCATGCCGGACAGGACCGGTCGTCCGATTCCCGATTCTAGAGGGGTTCAATCCTCCCGATACTTAAAATTGGAACCGATGGTCGGACGGTCCGGTTCCCGGTTCCAGGGACATTGGACTCGACCGAACCGCCCGAACCGGACCGGACCGGACCGCCCGGATGGGACCGATTGATTTTTTTAATCTTTTAAAAATAATCCTAATGTTTTCTTGTTTGGAACTAATATCATAACTTGCAATCAGAACAAAGCTCATCTAATTAGTCATTATAAGGTAACTTTTCCTTCCTAAAGGAGCTGTCGTCAGTGAAGAACTTTCTTGTCATATTTCTATGAAATCAACTCAAACGAGTGAAACTAATATACTCTAGTCGATCTTCAATAGTTCGGATAACCAATTAGTCCTATAAGTATGCTAGGAATGGTGCATGTTTTTTTTTTTTTTTGACATGTTACTAGTACAATGAAACCGCCCAGGAATCGAACCAAACCGGTTGGTCCTATCCGGTTCTCGGTTTCGACAAATTGGGAACCGAGACCACCGGTCCGGTTCCTAATTCTTGAGAGGAACCGGACCGGACAGGGAACCGATCACTCCTAGACAATCACATATTCTTAGGTTGCTGTAATACCGAAATGAATTCTTGAAAGCTTAGAACATGCCGTCATGCTGCCCTTTTAAATAGTTGAAAAATACATCTTCTTAGGCCGTCATAATAGCAAAATTAGATCATGAGTTTTATGATATGTCGTTAGGCTGCCGAAATGTCTCTAGAATGTATGCAAGTTGGTGGGCCGTTATAATGATTATTTAGATCTTGAATTACGCTATTACCATGCTGGCTCTGATGGAATACGATAGAATGAATGTTACTATTGTTTTTTATTTATAAACTGTATAATTCGAAGGGTATATAAGATTGTACATATCCCATAGAGTAAGAGTTCACCTCTTACTCGGAGAAAGACGATAAAAAAATTCCCAATCATGGTTCTTGCAAATTGGATCATTCATATAATATACAAAAAGAAACTCTAAATATTTGATGTCTTTTTCTTTGAATGAGATCTCAATTCCAACAAAGATTTCATTAGATCTCAATATTTGATATATTGAAGTGTCGCATTAGAGTGCTCGTTTATATTAAAGCCAATCCATGAGCCATATACTAAAGAGATTGGTTCGAGTGTAGGATAGGCTATGATAGTCAAAAGTTAATTGTCATCGCCATTCAAACCTGTGAACTAGGCCCGTGCATGCGATTATTCTAGTGATTTTGTTTTGCCTCGCCAAAAGGAACGGGTACATTGTTGCATTAACTTCACCATGTCCGAGGTAAGCCGTATGCCGAGTGAATGACACCTGTGGTCTTCACATCACATCTCATTGCATATCTCGCATCTAATTGACATCTCATTGTCATATCTTTTATCCAATTTGCCATGGCATGCTGCATGTGATTAAATTGTGTTGCAACGAAAGCGAAAAACAAACACAGAACACAAGGATTTACGTGGTTCAATCAAGGTGATCTACGTCCACGAACGAGGCAAAACGAAAAATTCCACTATGATCAAAGAGAGTAGTACAGATGATAGAATAGCACACAGCTCACAAGTCTCTCAAAAGAAAAAAAACATCAAAAAATCCTAGCCACGGTGTAAATGGGCCCCAAAAAAATTTCCTCGGGGGCGTTGCCCCCGAACCCTCATAAATCTGTTCGCACCGCTATAGAGATTTATTCACTTGCTCCGTGTTGGGCCTATCGACCCAACTCTCCGCGTTGCAAACTAAATCTCCATTTTTCCTCCACTTTTGGGTCGCACAAAAATATATCGGGTCGGACAATGAATCGGACCGAGTACATAAAATTCAAGACATATTTAACAAATTGTAATGACATGACATCTCGTCGTTATGTGCCGCATCTAACTTATCATATCACATTCCATGCAATATTTACTACGCCATGTCATCTAATTATCATGTCATGCACATGATTTGACTATGTAATACTGCATGTAATTATCACAATGTCATGTCATCTCATTGTTATGTATCGCATTTGATTTGTCATGTTATGTTCTATTTGATTATTACTATATCATGTCATCTCATTGCCATGTCTTTGGCCTGATTTGCAACGCTATATTTTTTGTGATTACTATCATGTCATGTCAGACATGATATATGTGATTTTTGCCATGTTTTGTCACTTCATCGTCATGTCTTTCATATGATTTGTCAAGTCATTTTATATACCATTATTGCAATATTTTGTTATTTCACCACAATGTCTTGCATCTGATTTTTCATCTCTCATTTTTTGTGATTATTGTCATGTCATGTCATGTCATTCTTGCATGCCGAATTGAACTTTGCATCTTGGTTGACATCTACATGCACACTTTCAACACACAAATGGAGTCACGCCATCACACACGAGAAAACGTTCTCATAATCATTTGTCAAATAAGCGTGTGGGCGACATTTCAAGACTCTAAAACAAGAAATTGATTGACATGATGATTGACATCTACATATCACTAGCCGGGCCATTTAGGTGTCCAGTCTAATATGCTATTTAAGTTTCCGATCATATGTTGATCCAGCAGATTACCCGAATCTACGGAAAACCTAGGGACCGGGCGCTACTCTCTAGCAAACCCCGATCTGTAAGATTCTTTTTGTATTTTTGTCAGAATCTGTAAGATTCGAGGTGCCACATTTTTCCCCTTGAAAAAAAATTCAATGTTTCCACAGCACGAACTTTTTCATTCTCCAAAAGTAAATAGAAGATGCATCTCGATCAGTGGACGGCTTAACATTGCTCTATAAGACTCGATTACGCCCAGCCGGATTAACCAAATAGTTAGGCATTTTAGGATAGAGCATCCTTGGTCTAACTCAGGAGGATGGTGATGCGTGCGTGGGCGAGCGATTCTGTTGGTAGGAAGATTCTGCATGATACGAATTGCAATCGGCTAGGAAGGAGTGAAGTGTATGGGGGTCGTCGGGGGATAAGTGTATGGAAGAGTGTGTAAGAACGGTAAGTAACCAATAGAATACAATCTATACCGAGGCGTGAAGGACGAACCACCAACCGACGATATAGAGTGAGGCAATAAAGTAGGACACCGAGGCCCTAAAGGACACACCCCCAGCCGAGGATAACAATTGGGATTGGATAGAAGCTCACAACCACGGTACAAAGTCTACACCACCAACCGAGGGTAAAAGGCTTTTGGCTCACCAACAAGAAGTAATCCACTTTCCAAAGATAAAGATACCGAGGGATAAACAATTCAACTCACGAAGAGGAATTCTCATTCATTCAATCAAGTCTACGTTACAATGAAGAATTTTTCCTCGTTATATAGAGAGACTGGAACATAGGAAATAGACAAATAATAAGATAAAAGACATAGGGACTTCGAACAGTAAAGACTCACGGGAACTAGAAAGCATTGAAAGTCCTAGTAACTAGAAAAGGAATAAATGACAACTAGAAACTAGAAATGTAATAAAGACACTGAGACTTGTAGCTTTGACTCTTCCCAAATTCATGCTCCAGCCTTGATCATCAAATAACCACCTTGGGACATCTCCAAATAATGAAAAAAATGGTTCAGATTAGTCCACCATCGGTATGTTGTTGGTTCGCAACTATTCTCATGAAATAGAGCTTAATCGGCTAGGACAGGAATCGGTAACTTTTTAGTCGGGCAACTTGGTTGCTAGTCTTCATGTCATCATTTCCATTATCGATCCACTGTAGCAAGTTATAACCAAAGTCGGTTTTGGCTTGAATGAACAATGAGGTTGATGGTCTTGCTGGCAGAATTAGGTCAGAGCTTAAGGATGATTCCGATGTGTCGGATGCTCCCTCATTAGATGGAATGGATGCTTCGTGGAAAAGCACCATTCTGCACTATAAAATCATGAAGGATGGGCAGTGTGAATGACAAAGGCGTTGCAAACCACGCACGGATGCAAAGGACGCTGCCAAAATAGATGGTCTGTCGTTTTGGTTCCGTTCGACACATGGGACAAATGTCCTCCACCACGGAATCTTATGATGTTAGAGCGCGTCGCTGTAGAGCTGCGTAGGCATTTCTAAAGGAAGATTTTGATTTTCGAATCAGTTTGGCCTTTCAGAATCGCAACCAGTAGGATGCTGGGAGTGATTTGGACTAAGTGGAAGATGAGGCTTGTCGTGCAAACAAGGAGTGGCAAAGAAAGTTATACACAGAGTTAACTGTACACGCAGTCGAATCAAATTGCATAGGTCTTGATTTGAAACATCAACATTCCATGACCTCTAGATGGTATTATTTAGTCAGAAACATGCTTGATATTGTTTGGCACCATCGCAGTGCCATTAATGGTTTTCTCAGTTGCAACCACGGATCCAATCAGAAATCCATATATTTTGGCCATTACCAACTATCCATTGGCGAACTTGTTGAACGACGGTTTTTTTTTTTCGTATCAAGTCCTTCCATACTTGTGAAGCAGACGAGTAGTTGCAAAAAAGATGTCCGGTGAAGATACATTTTGCAGGTCATATCTGCCCATAGAGAGTTTTGATTCGCGGGCACACGCCAAAGACTGATCAAATTCATGCATCCGGTGGACACCTAAACCTCCCCTTAATTTTGCGTCTGTGATTGCGCTCCACCGAATGAAACGAAGCCAATCGCAACGATCCCTCGCCAGAAGCTTTTAGTAACCTATCCAAGCCATCTGACATCAGGCATGAGCATATGACTTTAGGAATTAACAAGGAATTGCTTGAACGACCGATTTAATCAGATCAACTTACTTGCAGGCGGCAAATAACGAGCCATCCAGGATTGAACCCGACAGCGAGTATGATCAAGAAGTTTTCTGCCCCATCTTGCGTGATAACCTTTCCAACATGGTAGCCCAAAACATCTGTCATATAGTCTCATATCACAGCAATTTCATCGCCCCATTTTCAACAAGTATTTGGTACTGGCAGATGAAAACTACTCAGCACAGCACCAATTTCCACGCCATTCGAGTAAGGGTTTGCATGATAATTATTCTCATTCGAAAAAGTGATTCTAATTAAAATGACTTTTTCCGATTCTGTTCCCTGAATGAGTTTTAGAGAATCGAACGCGTTTGGTAACTATCCAAAATATCTATACCTAAAATAGAAACGTATTTGGTAACTGCACAAAATTTTTCTTCTCGGGAACAATTGCTCTTCTCAATTTTTGTCATTTAAGTCAAATAATCACTAGTTACTTTGTGAAATTTCATCATATATTTCGAATTAATCGAAGATTAATTGACATTGATTCTCTTATATAACATATTACTTATTGAAACATAAAAATAAATATAAAGAATCATCACGAGTCATTTTCGCCATTTTTTGTGGGGTTTCATCGGGCTCTTTTGAGCTAGAGTATAACATACACGAGCGACACCCTCATTTATGCAAAGAAAATGCACTACACTACCCTACATTAGCATGCGTTTTTTGTTCTAGAAAATCAAATCTCAATCTTAATTTATCAAAAACTTAAGCACGAAAGCTTGCTAAGTACTCACGCTGGTTATTTTTTGTCTTTTTCCAAAATTTTCTAAAAGTAGACTAAGTCTAAAATAGATACACCTAGGCAAATCACAACCAATGAAATCAAATGCACAATGAAGGAATCATGGCATTGATAAATCGTATCATAAAATCTTAATGAAGCCCCAAAGACTTAGAGAAATGTGGTTCGAGTTTTATTGCAAAGGTGTTTATGATTTTTCTAATAAAGAACAAACTCTATGAAATCTAGGAATCTACCCCAAATTTATGAAAATGAGGTCAAACTAGCCTAATCTAAGCTTCTTCCATTTATAAAGGGTTCTTTGAAATTTTCTGTATTTTATAATTTTTCCAAATTTTGTGGAATTTTTTTATTTTATTATCTTATATATTTTTCTTTGAAAATGAGACCTCATCCCATTTTAGGCCTAGAGAAAATTGATGAGAGAACTAAAAAGAAAAAGTGAGAGATATATGACTTTATTATGTTTTGTGATTTTCAAAAATAATTCTTTTTTTCGAACCAACCCTTTTTTTTTTTTTTTGTTTTGCTTCAAAACTTTTTTTCGAAAACATAATCAGAATCGAATCGAATCATTTACGTTATCAAACAGGAACTCTCATCTTTTATTGGTCCAAAGAACAAAATCAAAGAATCGAAATGGTTGCCATGAATGCCTTAAAAGACCGCTTGATGTAACAGGTTGGGAAAACCATAGAACAATCATTAAAACCGATCCAAAGAAAAGCCAATTCTGTTTGTTTCATCTAGAAGGTTGTGTAGTTATTGAATTGTCAAGGCACGCCCACAACCCCGACGGTTCCAAGTGAGGCTTTCTCATGGTGACTAAGAGGACGTATAATAACTATTCTATTTATCTATTTATGTTAAATAAGTTTGGAATAGAAATTCATTTGGTAATGTAATTTTATTTTTCCATTTCTAGAACAAATTTTTTTTCTAGAAATAGATTTGAAAGAAAAATGAAAGCTAAAAATTGTAACTTTTCTGTTCCAAAACGAAAATGAGAAATGCCTACCAAAGCCCTTTGCTTTTTCTTAAGTCCCCATCGCACTTTCTCTTTCGCCCTTTCTTTGTCGGATGTTGCCCACCGCCGCCGACCTCCACCGACCGCCCCGCCCATCGTCGGCCATCGTTGACCCCCGTCGCTAGCCGCCAACCGCCACCGCAACCACCTCCGGTAGCCTTCACCGCACCGCTACCACCACCGTTGGTCACCACTACCACCGTGACTGGTCACCGCCGCCCACCACCGTGACCTCCGCCACGCCCTACGGCCAACCACACCAACCCCATCGCCGCCCATCGCCAACCTCTGCAGCCACCTCCGTGGCCCACCGCCACCGCCGCCCGCCACCGGCCGCCACCCCCACCATCGCCGCTACCGGGAGTAAAAGATAAATAATATATTTTTATTTTTAAATAATAAATAATATTTTAAAAAAAAAATTTTGAAGAAATTTTAAAAACTAAAATTGAAGTAGAAATTTTTTGTAGAAGATTTTATGTTAATAATATTTTAGAAGTAGAAATTTTCAACCGTTATCAAACGAACTTCCGCTCTATGAACAAAAATTTTATGTCGTTGTCAAACGCGTTTTTTTGCTCGAAAATTCTCCCGAAACTAGAAGTAGAAAAAATCTATTTCTGGCCATAAATTGATTCCAAAAATAAAATGGTTGTCACGCATGCCCCAAGGGATCGTTGTTGGGGCCGCTCCCTTGCCCAAGATTATTGAGCATGGATTGTGTGATTTTATGAGACCACTAAAAGCTTAAATTGTAAGATAAATAGGTGATTCAAAATGGGTTTCCACTTTTTTTCCTCTTTCTTCAGCTAAAACACTCCTCAACAAGATATTTTGACCATTTTGCCCTTCATGGGTCCCACGCATATGATATTTCTCCCTGCTATTCTTCTTTGTTTTCTTGTGGGTTCCATTTTTCTTCATCTTCTTCCTCCTCCCTTCCTCGTCTCTAGCAATTATCTTCCTCGGATGCTTTTTGGTAAAACCTGGTATCCATCGGCGAAGTTGAGGAGGATGTAGAGAGAGAGAGAGGGAGAGTCGTTGAGAATAAAAAATATTAAAAACTTTAAATACCACAAATACCACCTCAAAAACCATTTTTGAGCAACTCCGTCACCATCCTCTTCTTCCTCGTCAATCAACGATAAGGTTTCACTTTTGCCTTCTCTAAGTTTTTCATTGTCTCACGTTATTCATCAACCGTGTTATCGTAACCTAAGATTATTTTTTTACAATACTTGAAATAATTCTTCTATATTGGGAAAATTTCTCTGTTGATCCTAAGACTTATTTTTTTTTTATCAATACATGAAATAATTCTTCATCGATTGAAGCTCATTACCTCTTGCATGCGTACTTGAGAATGTTTTAACTCCTTGTCATGGCAGTATCAATTACTTAAGGGAAACAAAAATTAAATCAAGATGTAAAGAAACTGTTCGACCTTCGCCACGTCTGCACGGACCGAAACCCCAAATGCGACTTGACTCACCCCACTAGCGCCACCATTGATGGTAGATTCAGAGCGATGTGGAGGTCTTGAGCCTAGAGTGCGTGTGAGCCATGTAGAGCTCCAAGCCGTAGAGAACACGTCGCCAGAGACGCAGCTCTTCTGTGCCACGTCGCCATCCTCAGGGCAGTGCCATACCGAAGCCAAAGACCGTCCAACGGATCGCAGACTGACACGCCAGAGAGGTCGAAGCAAACGCTGCCTAGGAAGGCCTCTGTTGGTGAGTCCCGAGAGAAGATCTCAAGCATGGAACCTCACCAACTCAGGCTCTTTGTGGCCTCACAACCCTCAAGATACCACCTTCCACATCCTCCTTAACTCCAGCCTGAGGTCACCACATTTTACAAAAAGCATGGAAGAAATATAATTGCCTACAAGGGAGAAGAAGGAAGAAGAGAAAGGAGAGCGGGACTCACAAGAAAAGGAGGAGAAAAAAAAAAGAAACCTAGCTCTCGGGTGCTGAATGGTGGGACTCATGAGGGGCAAACTGGTCAGAACACAGTGTTGAGCAATGTCTTAGCCAAAAAAGGAGTGGAAAAAGCGCGGCCATTTCAAAATTTAATTATTCTATCGCTTCTCCTCACGCTTAGTCTGATTTTTTTTTCTCGTAATAAGCGTGAAAATATTTAATCGAAGAGGTAAATGAGAAATAAAAAGATTTGAACTCAAAACATTCTACTTTGATATCATGTGAGATTTTGATGCCGACTTTTTGCAGTAAGTGGAGCGAAACCTCGCAGCTTTGGTGCTGGCTTACAACTTGGTGCTTCCATCCCCCTACCTGCGTAGTTGGGTTTGTGGAGAACGGGAGTACAACTTGAGCAGAGCTGCGGATGAACCCGTAACCTCCAAGTTAGTACCTAAGGCTATGAGTACGCTCTACAAAAAAGTGTTTTGTTCTAAAGTGTTCGAGACAATTTTTAGAAATACAAACACTTTGGAGTAGAAACAAGAAATAAAAAAATTTAGGAACAATTTTTTTTTTTTTTTTTTTTTTGGTTTCAGACAGAAACTTTAGTACGTAGTTCTTTTTTTGTTCAACAGAATTTTTTATACCAACACGTTTCTATTTCAAAAATAGTTGCGAAATAGAAACAGAAAAAGTGTTTTTGTTAAAAGTTATTAAGAACAAACGTTACGATACCTAAGAGTAAAGGTGTGTTTGGGAGAGATTTGGGAAATGTAAAGCCATTTCCCCCAAAGATCTTTAGGTAAAGGCGTATTTGCTGAAAGCAAGTAGCGTTTGGATGATTGGCTTTTGGCATATATTTCGTAAAAAAGCAACTTTGAAGTTAATAAAAAAGAAAAAGAGAGGGAAAGCCACTGGGTGAGCATCGGCAAAGAGGACAGGGATACCGAGCAAGCTTCGGTGGGAACCTGAGGTAAGCATCGAGGACGACCAAATGCCACTGTCAGGCGACTAGATCTCGCACCGGTCAACCTTTACCACACCCGATCTCCGCCCGTCGACCCTCGTTGCATCAGATCTCGAGCTCGGATGGTTGACCCTCGACAACCGGATTTCGCATTGAACGAGCCTCATCGCACCACATCTCCACTGGTTGACCCTCAGTCGCACCAGATCTTGACCTTGGCTAGTCGACCATCGGGGGCTGGATCAGTGGCTAAATCGATGGCCCATTGGGCAGTCATAGGGACGTGGCCGACAAGACCTGAGGCCATTGATCTGAGCTCGCACGCAACTGCCTGAGTTTGCATTACCCAATGGGGCATTTGGTAGGGGTGTGCAACTGGACCGGGTAAACCCGAAAAACGGACCAGACCAGCCGGAAAAATCAATCCGGTTTTCGGTTCCCAGTTCCAAAAATTTAGAACCGGTTGAAACCGGTCCGGTTTCCAGTTCTTAGTAAAGACCCACCCGGAACCGAACCGGTTTTAGCTAAGTAAGAAAAAAAAAACCCTAATATATAATAATAGTCTCGGACTTGACGTTTGTTTAACTTTATTCTCCAATCTCATTGTCGCCTCTCTCTCTATACACTACGCAGCAAGCTAGCAACCCTTTCTCCTTGATCGTGTCGGTCACAGCTCTGCGCAAGTGCCAATTGTAAAGGTTGGTTGCTGAATTGGATGGTTTGATTTTTTGTTTCTTCGTGTAGTGTAATGGCTTTGGCGTTTTCTTCCCATCAATGAACATGTTCAGCAATTTGCTGTTGAAGAATCTTTGTTTTCACTTTTCATAATTAAATGGACCTAAAACTAAAAAGGGTGTGTGTGATACAATATTGAATATAAAGTCTAAAGTGAGCTTGCTATTCGGGTGGCTGCGATGGCACCACTGAGGTCATCCGTCAAGGCTTTCAATATAAAAGTCAGTTGGACTCAAGGTTGTAAAATATTTTGCTCCATGTGCAGTCCATTTCCTTGTTTGTTGATCTCTTGGTTTTAATTGATTTGTAAAGAAGACAAATTCGTTAATGAGAAAGAAGAGAACAAAATGAACCTATGCCTATATTACTGTTGCATTCTTG
Source organism: Rhodamnia rubescens (assembly GCA_021437795.1). NCBI lineage: Eukaryota > Viridiplantae > Streptophyta > Magnoliopsida > Myrtales > Myrtaceae > Rhodamnia > Rhodamnia rubescens. The sequence goes on along the minus strand of JAILYA010000032.1, from coordinate 248,548 downwards.
CAAGTCTAATTGTTAATCACAATTCTAAAAAATAGTATTTGTCACACTCACTATGCTAGGTAGTAAATGAGCTACTCTGGTATACAAACGCCCGAATTCCTTCTGCCTCCTGTCTTTGAACAAGTACCTATCACAATATACTGCTATTTGTGAACGTTATTAATAGGAAAACCTTGGAAGGTGAGTCAGCCATTTAGATAACCTTTTGTGGACTTCACATAGTGCGATTGAAAATATTAGGATCACACAAAATGCTCCTTGTTCCTACATTGTTGTGTAATTTATTTTCAATAGAAGCAATATTGTACTAATTATATTTTGTTTTTGTCCCGTTGATATGCAGTTGATGGATCAAGACATGTCAACGAAAGTGGATGGACATGATGAAATGAGTCCGCTCATGGAATTGCCATTCCATGGAGTTGAAGAAGTGGCATCCGCGACTGCCAATGCGATAGACAAGGTGAGGGTACCTAGTTCCCGTCCTCCACTTGGTAAAAAGCAAGTTAATCAATTAGAGGTGTGGGATAATTTTTCGAAAATCTTAGATGAGAATACAAAAAAAACAAGGGTAAAGTGCAATCACTGTGGGGATGACTATGCGTATACTATTGATAATGGTACATCTTCAATGTGGAAGCACTTGAGAAAGTGCAAGAAGTATCCCTGTGCGAGATAAGAGGCAAATACTATTTGTGCCACGTAATAAAGATGTGGCTGGCAAGACAGGGGGAGATATTGGTTGTGGTAGTATTTTGACGACATGGAAGTTTGATCAAGAACATTGTAGGCACATGCTTGCTCGGATGGTCATAATTGATGAACAACCTTTTTCCACGGTTGAGTGCGTCGGTTTTCATGATTTTGTCACTGAATTGCAGCCTCTCTTCCAACATTTGTCACGATTTACGGTTGCCAGAGATTGCATGAAGTTGTATCTTAGCGAAAGAACTTGTTTGAAAACATACTTTGGTAAGCTTAACTCCTAGGATTGCACTTACGATCGATATGTGGAGTTCCATTCAAAACTTGAACTATTTATGTTTCATTGCACATTTTATTGATGATAACTGGAAGCTGCATAAAAGGATCATCAATTTTGTGGTGATGCATAGTCACAAGGGTAGAGAAATTGGGAAAATGGTGGAGAAATGTATTTAAGAGTGGGGTATTGAAAAAAAAATTTCCACGATAACAATGGACAATGCTAGTTCCAATGATGTGGCAGTTGGTTATTTGAAGGACAAATTTTCAAGACAAAAGTTATTGATCTTGAATGGTGAGGTTTTGCATATGAGGTGCACTGCTCATATATTGAACTTAATTGTAAGGGATGGATTGTATGAGGCGCGTGATTCTATTGCACATATCCGAAACGTAGTTAGGTATGTGAGAAGTTCTCCCATGAGAGCCAAAATATTACAATCTTGTATTGGGAGTGAAAGGATCACATATAAGGGTTCGGTATGTCTTGATGTTGCCACTAGATGGAACTCCACTCACCTTATGTTAAAAACCGCCATAAAGTTCGGAAAAGCTTTTGAAAGGATGGAAGAAGATGATTCATCTTTCGCAAGGGAGGTTGACACTGGTTCTCCTAAAAATGAAGATTGGGAAAATGCTATCATTCTTTCTAAAATTCTGAAACGGTTTTATGATGCCACCAAATGGATGTCGGGGAGTTCATATGTTACTTCAAATGATTATTTTGAGGGGATAGCTCTTTCGTATAAATACCAGAACGATGCGGCTAATTCTTCGAATCCTAAGCTTCATGCTATGGGTACAAAAATGAAAGAGAAGTTTGACAAATACTATGGGAGTTTGGATAAAGTAAATATGATGGTGTTGGTTGTGGTTGCATTGGATCCTACAAAAAAATTGACTTCTATGAAGTTCTGTTATGGACAAATTTATGATGATGAAGCAAAAATTGATGAGATGCATGATAACGTGAAGCATGCCTTGGAGCATTTGTTTACATTTTATGAGCAATATTTCGTTGGTCCTTCTAGTAACCGAAATACTGGAAATGTTGGCGGTTCAAGTGTGAGTACTAATAGTGGTGGTTCCAATGCTGATGACAATGAAGGTAACAACGAATATGACATCCAAGCTTGGCGGAAAAGCGTCCTTCATGCGAAGAAAAAAGTGTTTGATGACAAAAAATCTGATCTTGATCGGTACCTTGAAGCTGAAAGTGAAGATGTCCTTAATCTTGACCTTTTGATATGGTAGAAGAGTACTTGGGTCAAAATATAAAATCTTATCTTTGATGGCTAGAGATGTTTTATCTATTACCGTGACTATCATTGCTTCGGAGTCGACTTTTAGTACATCGGGCAGTGTGCTTGACGGCTTTCGAAGTTCTTTGACTCCTAGAGTGGTGGAAGGTTTGATTTGCACTCAAGATTGGTTGAGAGCTATTCGCGTGCCGATTAATGTTGAAGAGTGCATTAAGAATGCGGAGAAGTTTGAGTCGGGTAAGGGCCGTGTATATTTCTTTCTATCTTATAATTCATTCACATATCTATCTATTGGATGAATATTTATTCAATGCATTTTTTGGTTTTTAGATTTGGATTGTCTTACCGAGGACATTATCATTACTAAATAGACTTCATTTGTGGAAACTCTGATTTTGTGGTGAGTAAATATATTTCCATTAATGATTCATTGTTTCTGTCTTATGGTAGGTTGGTTGGAATTTTTTGCCAAGTCTGCATTGTATTACTAACATGTATATGCCGATATCCAATCATATATTGATGATGCTGCATTCATTTAGCTAACTCATAGCTTGTTTATATGTTCATTGCAGCGAGTCCACCACTACTAGCACTCTTGTGGCTTAAGCTGGATATGGACCCTAGATCAGTTTTGATGTAGTTCTCGATTGTTGTTGGCCATCAATCCTATCTCTCTCCATGAGATTTTCCATCATCTTGGATCAAAGAACTTTTTAATTTATTTTACTTGGAGATGGGATAAACAGATGAGTTTAATTTACTATTATGAGTTTTCAGTTTTACCATGTACTTTTGGCGATAATGTCTTAATTGTGAAAGTAGCTTATCTCTAATTGCTTGACAATTCTGAACCCTCCTCGCGGTTCATTCAAAGCAAAATGTGGGAAGATATTTCTTTTTCTATTGAGGATGCTTGGGTTTAGTAATGATGAAACAATGACCTCAGTGTTGCCTTCATTGCTTAAAGTCGGCTTCGGGGAATTTATTGAAGCAACAACAAAATCATCAGTTGCTAGTGACTCATATCTATTATCATGGACATACTTGATAGTAGTTGTGATTTTTGGCGAATAGTTATTTTTATTATTCATCTTTTACTTTGAATTATTTTATTGCTATTATTATTTTGCTGAAAAAAAATAAAACCATAACAAGGAACAAAAGAAAAAAAGGTTCTCGGGTAGACCCCGAAACCGGACCGAAAAACATGATAGGTTCCAAAATTGGTCCCAAGACAAACAGGCGGGTTCCAGGTTCCAAAAAATGGGAACCGATTATAATAGGGTAGGTTTCGGGTTCTAGGTCTGGAACCTACCCACCCTAGAACCGATCACCCTTAGCATTTGGTGGTGAAAGCGGAATTATAGCAAGTTTCTAAGGGCAATAAAGGTAATTGAAAAAATTCATTAATTCTTAAAGAGGGTTTTCTGCTGCAAAGCGGAAGCAAGGAGACCCGCCTGGGCTTTAGGCTTTGCCGATACTAGCTTAGCTTTCATTCGAAGTAGTTTAAGAAAAATTGCCCAAACTTCAACTCAATGGACTTTAAAATAATTTAGAGGTCCAAAGTCCAAAGATGCGCCAAATGCAGAAGACTTCTTGCAGAGCGCGTGAGTTGGTTTAACGGTCTGTGATGTCCGAATCAGTTTTCAGTATAACTACTTTGAGTGTGCCCGAACACCTCCGATTCAAAATCACTTTTCCTCGCGTAGCACCACACCGCATCCGACTTTGTCATTAGAGACAGGAAACAAGCCCCCGGGAAAAGTAGGAAAAAAATCTCCACGGCCAGCTAAATCCGTTATTTTATCCTTCAAAGCACATTCAATTAGGACACGGGGGAGGAGGAGCCCTGAAAATCAATGTGGATGGCTCATTCGAAAAAGGATCAACGGAGCCATTGTGTGCATTGTCGCGACCTAAAAAAAAAATAAACAAGTCATCTTTTTCGGGCTAATGGATTATCAGGTTAATTAATTAACTAACCTAACTCGGACTCTCCCAAGTCCATACCAAATCGCAACTTAAGGTTCGAATGATTAACATGCAATGTGATTTGAATTTGGAGTCGCCACTAATCATTTTCGGTAGGTCGATTAGAAACCTAAATAAAATAGCGGGAGAAAACTATCTTATTTCACGAACCGGAGATTAAGAGTCCGGGGACTTGGTTACATTAATTACAACTAATGCCCTTTCGGTACCTTAAAATTCATGAAAACAAATAATGGATTTGACAAATTTGATGAATTCTACTTGAAGATCAAAGAATCAAATTTTTTTGTTTTTCTTCCCTTGACATTTGTTTGAAATAAAGAAATTACATGGAATTAGGATGAAATAGGTTCAAGATTACTCCCCAATTTGAACTCGTGCACCAAACTTGTGCTCCGGGCTTGTCTTGACCATTGGACCGATTTGGTGACTCGTTAGACCGAGAAATCTCTTGGTCCTATCTCTCATTCACGCTTCTTTCTCATCTCGCTGGAATTTCATGAGACTGAATATGGGCGTTGATATTTTCCCCTTTTTGCTCTCCTTCTATTCTTGTACCATTGATGTCTCATCGTTGATATGTAGCTGTTATTTAACATAAAAACATAGAGAAAATCGGTGTAGAGAATCTGGGCTAATTTGTATTCGAAATTAAAGGAAGTTAGGAAATCACTTAGCTTTCTTTTTCTTTGCGACGAGCTTGAACGATCGGGATGGACCAAGAGGCTTGTGTTGATCGGTGCAAAAATTGGCAATAGTAGTATCGGGCTTCAAAACTCTCATACCCTCTCAAAAACTCTTTTCAAATTTTTTTTCAAGAACTCTCTCAATTCTCTTCTCTTCCACCCCAAAAAACTCTCTCAATTCTCTCCTACTTCCCTCAAATCTCTTCAAGAACTCTTCTTCTTTTATAGGCAAAGTTCTTCATTCTTCATTCTTCATCTTCATTTCCTCACCTTCCATTTTCATCTTCTTTTCTTCATCTTCATCTTCTCTCTTCATCTTCATTTCCCACCTTCCATTTTCATCTTCTTTTCTTCATCTTCATCTTCTTCTTCACCTTCATTTCTCCATCTTCCATTTTCATCTTCTTTTCTTCACCTTCTCTTCATTATCTTCTCTTCATCATCTTCCTTTCTCCATCTTCTCTTCATCTTCTTCTCTTGGTATTTCGAATGCAGTCCCCGAAGTTTCAAGTATTTGCAATCTGATCCCCGAAGTTCAGTATTTGCAATACGAGTTCTCGGTCCCGAGAAAATATTTCTTTCAAGCCCGAATCTTCTCGGTGCATTTTTCCACCCCATGCCTAGTCTAGACGCCTGTTAAATTAAGCTTAAATATGCCAATGCTATGTGAGATGATTTTTGTTTAGAACTAAAATTAGTTCTAATTTTTATGCAAGAAAAAGGTTAGTCAAAATTTAGGCGTCAACAGTGCCCCTCTTTGAGTGGAGGCTCGCAGAGGTTCCGCTCAAAGATAAAATTGAATCCTGAATTTTGACGGTGCAAATTATGGGTGAACTTTTTTTTCGGGAGTTTTAATCCCATCTTTTGTAATGAAGTGATGCATGATATGCAAGATCAGAAATAACATGTGTCATAATTTCTCTTTTCCATGTTAGAGAAACCTGCACATGGATCGCATACGAGAATACCTGTTTTACCAAATACCTCATAAGCTGGTGATTCCCTTAATTTCCAAGTTTCTTGCAAACACGAGGACCTTAAGGTATTCGGCCTATCCGTTATCGAGACTTCTCCGTAATGCGAGACAACGTAAGATATGTGTATCCTTCTAGATCACAAGAGCTACGTCGTTGTGAGTCGAAAGAAGTAGAATCAAGTTCACAAGAGCTACGTCGTTGTGAGTTGATTAAATGTCGAAATCGCCAAGCATATGTCTTCACGATTCGACAAAGGGGAACCAAAATCTTAAGAGCTACGTCGTTATGATTTGGTTTGGATCAAAATCACGGGTGCTTATGTCTTCGTGATTTGATAAAGGAGCCGAAAATCATAAGAGCTATGTCATTATGAGCCAACTAAAGGTCAAGATCACCAGGCATATGTCTTCGTGATCGACAAAGGGGAACCAAAATCTTAAGAGCTATGTCGTTATGATTTGGTTTGGATCAAAATCATGGGTGCTTATGTCTTCGTGATTTGATAAAAGAGCCGAGAATCATAAGAGCTATGTCATTATGAGCCGATAAGGTCAAGATCACCAAGTGCATATGTCTTCGTGATTTGAGACCGAAATCATAAGAGCTACGTCGTCATGATTTGATAAGATGTCAAGATCGCCAGTGCATATGTCTACACGACCGGGAGAGGCATATTGCTCGAATTGAATCGTAACAACTAGCATCGAGGAGTTGTTAATTTGAAAATGGGTTGAAAAAACTTACCCGGGTTCTCCGAACGATTAATCAAAGAACGAAACAGACGCTCGTATCGTACATGGCAGGCATTGCCAGGAGAACTTGCTCATTCAATAATCCTTGGATGAATTTCGAGACCTTGGGAGAAATATCGAACATCGAGAATGTATTACCCATCATAGAATGTCGGAGGTAACATGCGCAAACATATTCAACAATGAGTTCATGCAAAACTTTCCTACCGAGCTTGCAATGATTAGAAATAACATGTGTATAATGCAATCACTCATACCATGGTTTATGCATAACCATTCTATCAAGTTTGCATTATCAATCCTATCCAGGGATATTCTCACATTATGAATACCTCGAATGTGAGTGAATGGGGGACTTCAGTCCGAAAGGGTTTTCTCTCACTCTCAAGAAAAGTTATTTATCCTGTCTGCAGGATTCAAGAGAAATCACTCAATCTTTCCATCATCGCATTCGATAAGGATCCGAGTAATCTCGCAATTGATACGACCGAGCCGATCCGGAGGTCTTGATTAGGACCGTAATGAGGGCTAGGTCAAAGGTTTACAAAGGAGACTCTAGTTGAGTCAAGGCTTGAAATGAATTTCTTCATTATCTCGTATGGGTTTACAAGTCAAGAACCCCGCAAAAATGAGAGAAAGTAATCTTGCTCGAACTTCTTCGAGTGATGCTTAAAATCATTGAACTCCACATTAATTCAAGTGCCTTAGTCGAAAAAGGCTTTTAAAGGGTTGTAATGGAGGTAATGATTCGAGGCGAGAAACGAAAGGGTTCGTTTTGGCTCGAAGATGTTTGAGAAGGGGCTTGATGTTGGTGATCATTACAATCTTGTCACCGATCGTGGCCTTCTAGGATACCATCATTGCTCGAGGATGGTATGAATCAAGATTGCATTTGCAATTTGACACTTCATGGATATTTTTCTCTCGACCCTTTTTAGGATATACGGAAAAATTGTGCATTCAAGTTCGAAATATTCTACAAATGAACAATGAATTGAAAGGGCATTGGCCTTGCTTTTGGTAGGCACTTTGCTTTTTAAATGCCTAGGAGTTTTTTGTGGAATCAGCTTTTCCTCTTTCTTCTCCTTTTTTTTTATTCCCAACTCTCTTTTACTATTGCATCTTGATGAGTTCATTGGGAGATTTTCCATTGATCCGACTTTTCAAGTCCTACTCAAAGATGTGCCGTTTTTGCTTTGGGACAACAATGGTCACCAATAGGGGCTTTTAGAAATGCATTTGCGAGGCTCAAATGGATTGTGCAAATGGATGTAGATGTGTGGGATAGAAAAAGAAATGCTCTTTGTTACCATAGGGCACTTGAATTAAAGCGCAAGTACAATGCAAAGAACCACCCGAAGATTGATGTTAGTCCAAGCAAGAAGATTTCTAACCATTTGTCTCGTGATGCTGATGGAATTATCTCTGTCCTTGCCCCAATGTGGGGTGGTTATTGACGAGGGTTGTGGAAATGAAATCTCCGCTCAAATGGGTTGATCAACGGATAACTTGCGGTGTTTAGGGTAGAGAAATGAATGCCTCCATCACTTCGGTTATCGTACCTTTCGCGAGAAAACTCTTTACCTCGGGAATGCGGAATTTTGCCACCGTTCATCTCGCCTGAAAAAATTGGACGTGTTTGGGAAAGGATTGCCTTTCATCATCTGTCATGCCCCCTTCCTACATTCGATGTATCTTATGTAGTTCATGTTCCTTATTCGAGTTGGTAAATTAAACATGAGGAACAATCATGTGCAAACCACGCAATGTATGAGTGTTTTCGAGCATATAAAATGCAGCAACTTTTTAGCTAGGCGGACAAAGTTCGCAAGTACATAAAAAATTTCTTAGGGGCGTGGATCGTGAGTTGCCCTGTTCATGCAAATGCGTTGCAAAACTTCATTGTCTCGCTTGAGACATGAGATTGTCAAAGGCTCCAAGAATTTCTCATTTCATTAATTTTTCGGGGAGAAGGGATACTTCTCTGTTTGGACGAGGTAGTGACCCCCTGTAAAAATCAAAAGGGAAAGCATCAATGTATGTCCTCATGTTCTAAAAAGAGTTGAAACGATACCACTTTACCCATGTACGTATTCCTCGCGAACTTTGAATTGAAAAGATCGATTCATCTTGATCGGATTGTATGTCCGGGATGTTATCTCTCCAGGTTCAAGAACCGTCCAGGTGAGTTTCGATCTGCGAAGCAAAAAGTTTTTATTAATCTTTGTACATTGATGCCAAATCCCGGGATCGACCCCGGGACGCCTCGGACCACTTGTCATTCCCCAACCACTATCTTTGCGGTGTTGTTGGCGTCCACGGGTGGTTCGCTTTTGTTATATTGTTCTCAAAGCGATTGGCAATCCCCATCGAGAATAAAATAAGCTTAACTTAGAGTTTGAAACGGCTGAGAATCAATTGGAACGATACGGAGTTACCCATCTTTGAGCCTGCTTGGTCTTTTCCTTGCATTCTCCCAAGTAAGGCTATTCGGAATCTCTCTTTATGGGCGTTCGGGGCGTCGTCCACAAATTGATTTGCTACAAGCCTAGCTTAATAAGGAACTTACGCATTTGATAAGAGAGGAGAAAATTCGCCCTTTAATTCTAGACAACTAGAAAGTAAAAGTATCCCACGCAGGGAACTATACATGGAATTAAAGGAGTATTCATGTGAGATTGGTTCCACCTCTTTTCTTTGGCCATTCTAATGATCGGCTGATTTTGTCTTGGATCATACACCAACGATCGTTGTTTGAGGATCCATAGTCACTTGCCGGATCACAACTCTGGAGGTCCTTTAGCTCCGACCGGGCGACCAAGGCGGTGAGCTCATCATCAAAGTAACCTTTTGATTTTTCGGGCAATTGATACTCGAATTGGGCATTGCTACTTGCTAACACCGCGACAGATTTTTCACTTTGTTTTTGCCGTGAGCGGTCGACTCCTTGAGCTTGAGCCTCCGCCGTCGCTCGGGAACTCGTAGGGATGATCAACCGGTCCGCTGCTAGAACCACCAGCGGAAGGTCGGTATGGCCGGTATTCTTGATTGGGAAGTGGTCGGGTACTTTTTTGCTCCGTAGGTTTTCACCCGGGATTAATCTTCCGATCAACTTTGCTCCGGTCGCCTTGGTTCCAAGCTACATCGTGCTTCTTCAGCTTATCTCTAAATCTGTGAAGGTGATTTGTGACACTTCGTAGAGTGAGCCCGTTTATATTCATCATTTTGAGTACGGCCATTGGTCGTCTTGAATTGATTCCTAGGCGTCGAACGCCTCGATGAATATAGAGTGAAGCTCGGCGGACCAAAGGGGCCTTTTCTTTCCGACAAAATCGTCGTAGTAAGTTTGGCCATAGTTCTTTTGTTCGAGTAATTGCTTCCTTTGACAACATGCTGCCAAATATTTTGGAGCACTCGAACATGCAGACCGGCTTCTTTAGGATGTCCCGAGCACCATGCAATATGGCCCTCGTTATGAGCTGGCGATCATCACTTGCTGATGTTATGATCACCGGTATATCCAACTCCGAATCGATGATCTTTAAGAGACGAGACCATCCATATCGATCCCTACCATGGCTGTGACGATGTCGAAATCATATTTGTACCGCCTCGGCTCCTCTAAGGCTTCCGTTGCTTTCACATAAGTGAAATCTTGTACATGCACTTTCTCGGCATGGCAACGAGGATAGAGAGGGAAACGGGGTTGCCATCAATGGCCATGACTCGTAGATCCTCGGGATAGGAAGCTTCCCATACTTAACGCTTGGAATGGACGCATACTTATTTTCCTTTCAAAACCTTCCATATGTAGACCGAAAAATGGGTGTTTCGACTAAAGACTGGGCTTTAGATGTTCTTTGGACTTGCAAAGATATATTGCCAGGAAAATCACAAAGCGATGATGGCCTTTCGTGACGAGTTACGGAGGTGCATGGAGACTTCAAGTTCTTTATAAACTTTTTCGATCCGTTAGTCTCGCAGCATGCTTTTCTCTCCTTTTCGGTCTTAGTGCCTTGAATCCATTTTGTAATAACTCTTACCTCCCGCTCAATCCGTCGTTCTTTTTTTACTTTTCCGATATGGAGGAGCCCTCAAATCTTTTCATTTTCTCTGAACGAGGCGATTATTTCCCTCTTCAAATATTTTCGCTTCCTCCTACGAACGAGGCGAGTTATTTCCTTCCTCAAATCTTTTCGCTTTCTCCACTAACGAGCGATTATTTCCCTCCTCAAATCTTTTCGCATTTACTTACGTGAAGGTTTTCAATGCTTAGTCAAATCGGCGAGGAATTCACGCATTTAAACATGATGATGTTCGTGGATAGTCTTGTTCTTTGCCCTGGATTAAAAGAAGAATGTCTCACATGGGGATTTTGTAACAAACAGTACATTCATTCGTACATGTCACTACTTCTCTTGAGGATTCGTAAGGGCTGGCTAGTAATGCTCAAAGAAGAGATATTTTGAGAGCCCATAATAAAAAAATTTAAAAGCTTCATGTAGGCTACACATTCGGAGTTCCATCGGCGTTGAATTGGCTGGTTGTGACATCAAGGAAACTCCAATTGTAGTGATGCATGTCTCTTCCCTCGAAGGGCATCGGTTACGCCTCTGCAAGACCGACTTTACGGGATGTATCTCCAACGAAATCGGATTGTACGAGAACTTGCTCGGGGATGAACGGTGAATGAGCATTTTCAATGCTCGGATGTGGCTCATCGAGGGACATGTCACCAAAGGAGATGGGGCCGCTACGGACATGGCAAACAGCGGTGTTGATAGCATCCCTATACCTCTTGTTCTCTCGTCGAAGCTTTTCACTTTCTTCCCTCGAAACGTAAGTTCATGACTTTCATTTTTAACCTTCAATCGGGTCCGCTTGTTTTGAAACCAAAACTTGACCTTCAAGGGCTCCATTCCTATCATCCGGCTCAATTCATTTTTGCGTCTCCTATTCACGTAAGAGCACTCCTTGAAAGGCGACTTCGAGCACTTTGATTTGATATTTTCTTTTAAGGGGTTATTGCGGTGCCGCTGCCATTGTTGTTCTTTGTCGAAATCTTGAATTTCACTGCCAAGAGAGTTGGGTTTTGCGGCTTCGGCGTTGGATCCGTCTCGAAATCCAGCAGTTCGCTTTCGGGGATGTCTAGGTTGGTTGCCTCCAGGGAAGTGCGATGGCCTCTAAACATGTTGGATTGAAATACCTCTTACCGCCTTTTGTTCACTCTATTCTCCGATGTATGCTTACTCTCTCCAAATTCTTTCGAGTAATCGGGTATGTTCCAAAGCCTCCCTTTAAACGCGGATGAAAATCACTAAGCCGACGTTTTTCCCAAGATTTCGTGTTTCCGCTTTGCCTTATTTTTTCAACGTGATGGGACCCCGAATCCACTTGCACCGATTTTCTTTTCTTGATAACCATGCTTGTCTCCCACTCGAGTTTTCAATCATGGTGGGACTTCAACTCTTTTGTAACTTTTCGGATTTGTGAGGCTCGAGATCACGGATTGACGATAGATCCAGGATCCAATGAACGAAACGCCCGTAGTTTTACCCGAGTAACTAACGTGGCTCCGCAAGAATTGCTGTTTCTTCTCTCGGAAAGTATGCTTGTCTCCCCCTCGAGTTTTCAATCATGGTGGGACTTCAACTCTTTTCGTAACTTTTCGGATTTGTGATGCTCGAGATCACGGATTGACGATAGATCCAGGATCCATGAACGAAACGCCCGTAGTTTTACCCGAGTAACTAACGTGGCTCCGCAAGAATTGCTGTTTCTTTTCCCGAAAAAGTATGCTTGTCTCCCACTCGGTTTTCAACATGGTGGGGTCCTCAACTCTTTTTGTAACTTTTCGGATTTGTGAGGCTCGAGATCACGGATTGACGATAGATCCAGGATCCAATGAACGAAACACACGTAGTTTTACCCGAGTAACTAACGTGGCTCCGCAAGAATTGCTGTTTTCTTTTCCGAAAAGTATGCTTGTCTCCCACTCGGTTTTCAACATGGTGGCGTCCTCAAATCTTTTCGTAACTTTTTCGGATTTATGAGGCTCGAGATGGTAGATCCGTGATTCACGGATGAAACGTCTGTAGTTTTACCCGGATAATTGACTCGACATCCACAATAATTATTGCTATAGCTTTTCTTGCCCTTTAAATTAGGATTTAACGCCGAGACAATTATCGCTTTCATATCTTCATCTCCAACCTTCTAAGCACTCTTTTGCATCCACTCTCTTTTTTAGCCGCTTCAACAACAATGGCTTCCCCTCCTGCGCAGCCTTCTCGGTGAAGTTTTGGCCAATGGGAGAAACTTTATAATCTCCTAGGCCATGGCTACTCTTATATAGCCAACCATCCGAGGCCGAAACCGAGATTCGTCTTATGTTTAGGGATATGGGCACCGCTTCCATTGAAGGTACCAAGTTAGAGGAGGAATACAGGATCTTCCCCACCATCTTTACTAACTTCCCGGAGGCTTACCATGTTGCTTATCAAGATGTTACTTTGGCCCACCTTGTGAAGGCACGCTATCGGGATCGGTCGGACAGCTTGGTGTTGGCCGGTCTTGTGGCCGACAATTATAAGAAGGCCCTCGACTACGGTAATGAACAAGTCTTCCTGCTGATTCGTGAGAGGGGAAACTTGGTGGGGTGTTTGGCCATGTCCCGGACCATCTTCGAGCGCGATCCGCTCAATATTGTTTTAAAATTTCAATGCACATGGCTGGAAGAAAGGTTGGACGATCGACCCTGGATATAGCCCGCGGGAGAATGCGATCCATGACCTGGAATTTACTGCCGAGCATCACGAGGACAAGGTAGCCAAGCTCAAAGAGAAATGTGAGCTCCTCCTCTTTTAAGTTGGCGGATCTCGATTCTCGGAGCGATCGGTGTAGGCGGAGCATCAACGTATGGAGAGTCGGTTAAACTCCTTTGTGATGCTCATTAGAGCTCGGTTTGGCTTTACGTTCCCACCCCGTTGATCTATTTGTAAAGCTTTCCGATGAATGAAATGAATGCAAGTTTTTACTCATTTCATCTTGGTCGTCATATTTTTTTGCAAGATAACCCCTTTTACTCTGCGAATAAGTAAATCTCACGCTCCCGATGGTCAATCCAATTGGGCCGAGAGGCTCCCCCATTCGAAACAATCTCTCAGCAAAGATTAGTAGCGAGAAAACAAACGAATGCTCAAATGTGAACAACTCGTGAATACGTATTAATATTATAACTCGATTATGAAAAATCAGAGTGAATCAAGCATAATATTTCTTTACTGAGTCGGAATTGACTGGATTGGTAAAGACACGACCATCCATCTCGGCAGAATCAAAGCACCACCGGGGAGCACCTTCTTTACTATATATGGACCACCATAGTTTGGAGCGAATTTCCCTTACGGGAGTGGGACTATTGGCAATAATTTTCTCAAGACCAGGTCATTGATCCGAAAATATCGAGGCTGAACTTTTTTGTTGAATGATTTAGCAACTCTCGCTGATAACACTTGGCCATGACATACAGCCTTAAGTCTTTTTTCGTCGATCGATTCAATTGGCTTGCTCTCTGCTTGGATCCATTCGACTTCCGTCGACTTAGCTTGAGACGGTATACGTAAGGAAGGAATTTCCACTTCAACGGTAGAACGACCTCCATTCCATATACAAGAGAATACGGGGTTGCCCCGGTAGATGTCCGAATTGAGGTCCGATATGCCATAAGTGCGAATGGCAACCTCTCATGCCAATCGCGATAATTTTCAGCCGTCTTCGCTAAAATTTTCTTAATATTCTTATTGGCGGCTCTATGCTCCATTCAATCCGAGGGCGATATGGGGAAGAGTTCGGATGCTTGATCTTGAATTCCTTAAACAATTCGCCCATTAGTTTGTTGTTTAAGTTCGAGCCATTGTCGGTGATTATGGCTTCAGGTGAACCGTATCGAGCAATGATATCTCGGCGAATAAATTTTGCGATATTTCGTGCCGTAACCGCTAAATAGGATGCGGCCTCGATCCATTTGGAGAAATAGTCAATCGCCACCAAGATGAATCGATGCCCATTAGATGCTTTAGGGTTGATAGGGCCGATAACATCAATGCCCCACATAGAAAACGGCCATGGTTCGGATAAGCGATGCAACTCATTTGGAGGGACATTAATCTTGTCACCATGAATTTGACATTTGTGACAGCTCCGGACATCTTGAATACAATCTCTTTCGAGCGTGAGCCAATAATAACCCAACCTCATAATCTTCTTAGCTAACAAGTGGCCGTTCATGTGTGGACCCACGATCCCTTCATGTACTTCCATTATTAGACGAAGCGGCTTGGTCGAGTCAACACATCTTAGTAGGACGAGAATCGAATGACCGCTTGTACAAATTCTCTCCATTCAAGAAGAACTTGAGGCCATTTTCCTTATGTACTTTTGGTCGAGATACGGTACTTTTTTGGGAACTCCTGCTTCGAATATAAGTCTTGATGTCATGGTACCATGGTTTACCATCGGGTTCATTGATCACGGCCATACAATATGCTGGTTTTTTTAATACCTCGATCTTCGATGGGTCAACCTCAAGTCCATTGGCGACTTGTAACATTGAAGACAAGGTAGCCAATGCATCGGCAAATCGATTATGAGTCCTGGCGAGATACTCAAATGAGATATCCTCAAATTCTTCTACCAATTCATCCAGATACTCATGGTAGGATAGCAATTTGGCATCTCTCGTCTTCCACTTTCCAACGATCGAAGGATAATCAAAGCGGAATCTCCGAACACCTTGAGTCGGGCTATCCCCATTTCAATTGCAGCCTGCAGGACCGAGGATGCATGCCTCATATTCTGCTATGTTATTTGTGCAAGGGAATACCAATTTCTTTGCTACGGGATAATCTTGACCACCGGAGATATAAGAACCGCGCCGTGCACGATCCCGATAAATTGACAGCTCAGTCAAAATACATAGTCCGAGATGTAATCCTCCACCGACATGATTCGATCCTCGAAATGATAGGCATCATCATCTTGCCCGGATTTTCAGCTAGGACATCTGCTATAGCTCGTCCCTTGATTGACTTTTGGGACATATATTGAACGTCAAACTTCGGAGATGAGGATTTGCCATTTAGCAAGTCTACCAATCAAAGGCGGGTTGATTAAGCAAATATTTGATGGGATTGCATTCTGTCACCGAAGCACTTGGTAATGCAAGGTATATTGCCGAAGCACATGTAGTACCCGGACTAACGCCGCACATGTTTTCTCTACTTCGGAGTACCTCATTTCCGAAGTTGTGAATTTCTTGCTCGAGATAATAAATGGCTCGTTCTCTTCCGTCCTCCTGCTTCTCTTGGGCTAGCATAGCACCCAAGGATTCACTAAGGATTGTGAGGTAGAGGATTAAAGGTTGCTCCGGTGTTGGAGGAACAAGCACGGGTGGATTCATGAGATCTTGCTTGGTCTTCCAAAAGCTTCTTCACATTCGCTATCCCATTGGACTAGCGCATTCTTCTTTAATAGCTTGAGGAATGGCTTAGCGGTTTCGATAAGCCGAGAGATGAATCGAGCAATATAGTTTAGCCTTACCCATCAAACTTCGAACTTCTTTAAGCGTCGGTCGGTGGGCTTAAGCTCACGAATAGCCTTAACTTTCGAAGGGTCGACTTCAATGCCCTTACTTGCCTACCACGAATCCGAGTAGCTTGCCGAGTGGTCCCAAAGATACACTTGGCGGGGTTGAGGCGTAACTTATACTTTCGGAGTCTGTCGAACAATTTTTTCGGCGTTTCGACGTGATCTTCTCCATGCCTTGTTTTTGCTATCATGTCATCGATGTAAACCTCAATCTCATTATGCATCATGTCATGGAAAAGGGCAACCATGGCTCGTTGGTAAGTGGCTCCGGCGTTTACGAGACCGAACGGCATTACCCGGTAATGGAACATTCCCCATGGTGTGGTGAAAGTGGTTTTCAACTTGTCATTGACATTCATCGGGATACGATTGTACCCGGAGAAACCATCCATGAATGAAAACAATTCAAACCCTGCAAATCGTCAACAAGTACGTCGATATGCGGGAGGGGAAATCATCTTTAGGATGGCCTTGTTCAAGTCTCGATAGTCGACACAAACCCGAATGCGGCCGTCTTTCTTCATGACGGGGACTATGTTAGCGACCCAATCGGAATATTCCGTAGTCTCAATGAATCCTACATCGAGAAGCTTTATGACCTCCTCTTTGATCTTACGCACTAATTCAGTCCGGCCCTCCTTGACTTTTGCACCACAGGCTTAGCCAAAGGATCGATCGGCAAACAATGTTCGACAATGGAGCGGTCAAGACCAGGGCATATCTGCATAGGACCAAGCGAAAATGTCCGGTAATCCTTTAGGAGCTTAATCAAGCGCTCGAGACATCTCTTTGGAAAGGTTTGCCCCGATCTTAACTTCTTTAGAGTTTTCCGCATCGCCTAGGTTGATCGAGATAGCTTGTTCACCGGTCAAGGGCTTGATCTCCTCATGTCGTTCGAAATCTTGACGAACTTCCTCATAATCCGGATTTGAATTCATCAAGGTCGTATACTTACGAATCCACTAGATTTCCCTCCTCATGTGTCCCCCGAAACATAAAGTAACAAAATCGGAAGAACAAACGGGGCTTAATCGCGGTGTGATTTTGAAGAACTTTATTTATTTATATATATTTTTATTTTTCAAAACCGTGGGACATGAATTCTTGAAGAAGCCCAACCCTCGGTTCTTACCATGATGACAAACTTGTTGGTCGTTGGTTATCGTCATCGGGTTACATGGGGAGCCGGAATCGAGGGTGGTATGCTCGAGCTTTGTGCTCGTTATAATAATATCTTCCAGGGTATAGTCCGATAGGGAACACCTTCCGGGGCCTTCTTTGGAATTGCCCGAGGAATTAGAGCTGGCACAACCGGCGGAGGGCTTGAGTGGGCGGCTGAAGCTTGGCTATGAAGTTATCCATCATCTTGTGAGACATCATCCCTTCAAATCGCTCGGTTAGAGCATCGAGTTTCTCATTCAAAGTCTCATGGACGGCGGCGTTAATGTCGGCCATTCTCTTCGCCATCAATCGAGTAATATGCGGAGGATCCGTGATAAATTTCCTGAAGGAGCAAGTCAAGAGTAAGTACAACGAGCGAGGATAGAGAGCCGGTCCATGACTTCCTTCTAGACTCAATGAACGAACTAGACATGACCAAAAGATCGCATCGAGCAATTTTCAGTTTCGATCGATTTTTTACGAAAAAATCCGTATTAATTCGCACGTTGGTAAAAAAATGTCCAAATTTTACGAGCTTATATTTGAAAAGATGATAAACAACTTTTATGTTGGCTAATCGGACTAGAAATTAGCGGATCAAATCAGTTTAATGTGTCTTTTCGAAAAATCGCATTTAAAAAACTGTTATAACCGCAGGTAGTTGAAAAAAATGAAAGGCCATCTTAAACTATGAATTTAATTTTGAAAATTTGTAGGATATTAGTTGAAACATAGGTCTACAACTTTCATGTTTGACACTTACTCAAAGCTCGATCGTAGAATTTAGTAAAAATCGTACAACGAGGAACGAGGCCAAATCGGAATTGAGGACAACTGATGAAATTGTAAAAACTACGGAAGCAAAGTGTGAAATTGGAAACAAGACAATGAGATTCATAAACAATCAACCTAAACCATGGACCAGCCCAAAATAAAAATGAGATAACGGGGCGTAAGAGACGGAAATTACCGCTCATAGGAAGAAAATGTCAATCACAAAGACATGCGCATGAATCGTGGATTCAAATTTTAGTTCTTTTAGCAAAATGAAATGAAGGACGAAACGACATGTCGCAGCCTCGCGCACGTTCATCATGACTAGTTGCCGCCTCGCATACATAGTCATGACTAGTCGGGTCCAATCATCTCGGCTTGGTTCGGTCGACAAGGGCAACTCTCATGCATCATAGCCTCACGTGCATGAGAACAACCCTTGAGCCATTTTTTGAAGAACTCGGGATCCAAGTGGGATAACCTTTAGCGAAGCCTTACCGCCAAGGTTAAAGAACCACATAAATACCATCCTGAAACTATCGGGTGACCCGGGTTCGGTCACAAGTCAAGGTGGTGTAGTGCAATTATATTAGGGGCATGCATGACATTTTAAAGGCGATCAACACTCCGATAATTCAAAAATTAAAATTCTCATCACCAAGCGCAAAAAAGAGGTTAGCCACGACTCCTCCCCTTATAACTCCCTTTCCTGCAAAACCATTTAACACATAGGGATTAAAATTCAACCAAGTTTGCCAAATCAAGTAATTTTCTTTTTCATGAACTTATCGGCTTAAGTCCTCTTTGGGTCCCCGTGAGTCGCCAAGTCATCGCGACCTAGAAAAAAAAATAAACAAGTCATCTTTTTCGGGCTAATGGATTATCGAGTTAATTAATTAACTAACCTAACTCGGACTCTCCCAAGTCCATACCAAATCGCAACTTAAGGTTGAATGATTAACATGCAATGTGATTTGAATTTGGAGTCGCCACTAATCATTTTCGGTAGGTCGATTAGAAACCTAAATAAAATAGCGGGAGAAAACTATCTTATTTCACGAACCAGAGATTAAGAGTCCGGGACTTGGTTACATTAATTACAACTAATGCCCTTTCGGTACCTTTAAAATTCATGAAAACAAATAATGGATTTGACAAATTTGATGAATTCTACTTGAAGATCAAAGAATCAAATTTTTTTGTTTTTCTTCCCTTGACATTTGTTTGAAATAAAGAAATTACATGGAATTAGGATGAAATAGGTTCAAGATTACTCCCCAATTTGAACTCGTGCACCAAACTTGTGCTCCGGGCTTGTCTTGACCATTGGACCGATTTGGTGACTCGTTAGACCGAGAAATCTCTTGGTCCTATCTCTCATTCACGCTTCTTTCTCATCTCGCTGGAATTTCATGAGGCTAGATATGGGCGTTGATATTTTCCCCTTTTGCTCTCCTATTCTTTCTTGTACCATTGATGTCTCATCGTTGATATGTAGGTTATTTAACATAAAAACATAGAGAAAATCAGTGTAGAGAATCAGCTAATTTGTATTCGAAATTAAAGGAAGTTAGGAAATCACTTAGCTTTCTTTTGCTTTGCGACGAGCTTGAACGATCGGGATGGACCAAGTAGCTTGTGTTGATCGGTGCAAAAATTGGCAATAGTAGTATCGGGCTTCAAAACTCTCATACCCTCTCAAAAACTCTTTTCAAATTTTTTTCAAGAACTCTCTCAATTCTCTTCTCTTCCACCCCAAAAAACTCTCTCAATTCTCTCCTACTTCCCTCAAATCTCTTCAAGAACTCTTCTTCTTTTATAGGCAAAGTTCTTCATTCTTCATTCTTCATCTTCATTTCCTCACCTTCCATTTTCATCTTCTTTTCTTCATCTTCATCTTCTCTTCTTCATCTTCATTTCCCCACCTTCCATTTTCATCTTCTTTTCTTCATCTTCATCTTCTCTTCTTCACCTTCATTTCTCCATCTTCCATTTTCATCTTCTTTTCTTCACCTTCTCTTCATTATCTTCTCTTCATCATCTTCCTTTCTCCATCTTCTCTTCATCTTCTTCTCTTGGTATCTGCAATGCGATCCCTGAAGTTTCAAGTATTTGCAATACGAGTCCCCGAAGTTCGAGTATTTGCAATACGGTCCCCGAGAAAATATTTCTTTCAAGCCCGAATCTTCTCGGTGCATTTTTCCACCCCATGCCTAGTCAGACGCCTGTTAAATTAAGCTTAAATATGCCAATGCTATGTGAGATGATTTTTGTTTAGAACTAAAATTAGTTCTAATTTTTATGCAAGAAAAAGGTTAGTCAAAATTTAGGCGTCAACATGCATCTGTTGGGACCTCTCTGGAAGACTCATCGCGGCCTCGCTAAATCGATGAAAGTCTCATCTCAGGCGTAAGCAGAAGCCCTTGCTGTGCTCGAAGCCCTCCACCTCGTTTCCAGAAGCTTTTCTCAGTTCAATTCTATATGCATTGTGTCTGATCGGTAGAGGTGCCAAAATGTGCCTAAAACCCATACTTTACTCATATTTTATGGTGGAGGGTCATAAATGGGTTACTCAGAAACTTAATAGATCCTAAGTGGATTTCAAATAGATCACAAATGAGTTAGCTTAAAAATACTATGAATTTTTTTTACTATATATATGTATATATATCTTTAAATATGTATAAAAAATAATTTTCCTAAACTAGATGTTGAAATTGAAGTGTTTGAACAATATAGGTTGGATCGAGTATGCATTAGATTGGATATGAGTCACTAGATTTGTATAACATGAAAATGGATCAAGACGGGATAAATGGACCAATATGGATCATATCATATTTGAACCGATTCAAACTCCACCCGATCCATCCGTTTGACACCTTTACCGGTCGGTAGAGGTGGCAAAATGGGTCTAGAACCCATATTTGACCTATATTTGATGGTGGTTGGTCAAAAATGGGTTGGCTTAAGAAATTAAATGGGTCATAAATGGGTTACTTAGAAACTCTATGGGTCAAAAATGGGTTTTAAATGGGTCATAAATGGGTTATCAAAGAAAACTATCTTAAGTGAATCATAAATAAGTTTTGTGAATATTTTTAAAAAAATTCTATTTTTTAATATTTTAATAATTTATTTTTATAGTAATTTTTCTTTTCATTTCTTATTTTATTTTCTTTTCTTTTTTCTCCTACCTTGGTTTGTCACCTTGCTTTTGCTTTGCCAATAGCCACTGTTAATAAGCATTCATTTACTTGTCCTGTCAAAATCCCAAATATTATTCAAAACTTCAAAGATAATGCAAAAATTAAAAAGGATTTTGAGTTATATGAATCTATACGTGAAATATATGCACATGCTAAGAATGCGGGTAGAGATGGTGGGCGGCGGTGCGGAGGTGGCGGAGGTGGAAGGCGGCGGCTAGCGAGGGCGACAGTGGCGGGGAAGCGGACGGTGGTCGGCGCGGCGAGCGGAGGTGCTACGCGGCCGGTTATAATAAAAAATTATTTATTGATTCGAAGGAGCGGAAGCAAGAACTTAATCCGAACACGTATATGTTATCCCACACGGGCTCTCTGCCACTCAAGGGACCGCTTGTTAGCATTCGAGATCTCGCTCTTGGAACTAATCCTTTGAGATATCAAAATTTTTGATCCACAAGATCCACTCTCCAGGAGAAACTTTCTTTACAATAGTACATCTCAAGCATAGGGGATCACTAAATCCTTAGAGCCGAAGTACTTAAACCTCAAGACTCTAGAGGGAGCTCCCAGCGGACCCTCACGGATGATAGTCCCTATACGCAGAGATAAAGTCTCATAAAAAAGATCTTACGGATAATCAAAGATCTTTGTGGCAAGTGGAGAAGCATACTTAACCAATCACCGTAATAGAGAAGTAGAAACATTTTAGTGCGGAAGAGTACGCACGAAGAGAATAGAAGAGAGTTTAGAAACTCATGTTGGAAACAAACTTTGCTTGGATTTCACGAGACTTCTCTCTTTTTTTTTTTTTACAATGAAGGAGCTTGCCTTATATAGGCAAGGTTACACAAAAAGAAAACAAAGGATTCTCTATAATAGAGATCCGACAGTACGTCTAATGATACAACTAACTTTGACTTCGGGAGGAGTCATTATTGTTGACAACACAACACACTTCACAAAACAACACACTACATCCGTTTGCCTTTTTTGATTTTTCACAGGTGGAGCGGTGGAGTAGACACGAGCAAATGGAGGTGTCACGAACAGGTTGACACGAGCAAGTGGAGGTGTCACGAACTTATCTTCTTCTATCGGGGGTCGGGGGATAATTGGGATCATCCGAGTCGAGCTATCGTAGTCCATTATGGCCGTCTTTTTTACTTCGTATGCACGCAATAATTGTTCTTTTTCATAATCGAGATGAGATTTGGTCAAGGCCTGGATCATCCGGGATTCCGTGTGAGTGGATGGTGCATCTTGTGACGAGGATGGGACGTCGGGGATGACGGATCTGTGGATAACCGAATGGGTCTTGTGACGTTGACCTCCCAAAGGATTAAACGATTCAAGTGGCTGAGTGTCTCTGTGTCCATGGTAGAATTTGCTTGATTGTGGTTAAACTCCTGGAGGGCTTCGAACACATGAGGATGTGTTACGGGAGTATCCCATGAGTAGCTTGCTATGGAATAAGGTCATATCTCGGGTGGTATTACCTTGTTTTCTCGGCGAGAATACGTTGGAGTTCTCTGTATTCATGAGGAATGTCGAATACGGTTACGCAGGTATGTCTTGTGGATGTTGGACACTTGATCTTGGAGATTTGGCTTGAAAGAGGCTGGTGCCAATTTCTCTTGCATTGGATCTTTTATCTCCTGTTGGTCCAATGAATGACCAAGGATGATGAAGGATGACAACGGTGTGTCGCAAGGTTTTGGTCCACCAACTTGTCTTTGGAGTACGAACAAGTGTTTCCATGCTTGGAGGGGTTGGAACCAAGTGAGAATGTCAAGGAAATATCTCTGGTCATGATTTTTATAATTTCCGAAAAGAGATTCAGACAAAAACCTTAATGATTTCGTCTAAAGGAAATTCAATAGCAATCGATAGAGATGGAGCATGTACCAAAACATCCATTTGAGATCGAAGGGAATGGGATGGTAGAAGACCATCTTAATGGATGTATGAACGGGTATTCATAATTGAGACTTGGTTTCAACATCGATCCGACATAATCTTTGAAGACTATGTAATGATAATTCCAAAATAATCTTTGAAAATGATCGAAAAGAGAATTCTATTTGAGATATTGAGGAATATCGGGCGGATATTGGTGGGATGGCCATTGATGTTCTCTCATGTTTTGAACTTTGAAGGTTCCCGAAAACTCTTTACGAATGAACATATTTATGGACTAAAAGGGTTCTTTTGGCCTTGACAGAAATCAGCCAAAATATTTTTCTTTTCGAAATGTGTTTTGCTTCAAAAGAGTATTTTGAAAACCATTACGCCCAACGTAAAAGTGGGGATGAGGAACTTGTTTTACGCTTGAACTTAAGCATCTCGAGGAAAACACGACATGTCCATTTCAACAACAAAGTGATGGCCAATGAGATGAAATTCAAATTTTTTGATGCCATTTTTTACGGTAAGAATTTCTTTGAAAGTGGAATGGTAATGCATTTACGCATTTGAAAACTTTCCGCTTTTGTAAGCACAAATTCTTCGCTTACCTTTGTCTTCTTCAAGGAGGATGGCTGCCCAATATTTGTCACTAGCATCTGTCTGGAGAATCCTCATTCCATTGGAAGAGATTCGAAGAGGTTGTAAATTTTGCAACCGATCTTTCAGAGTGTCTTGATGGCATTGGTGCGTTTTTCGACCAAGGAGAGGGTTTTTTTCTTCAGCATTTTTTGTAGAGGATGGAGGATCTGCGAAATTTTTGGGACGAAATCTCTAAGATAATTGACAATTCCTAAAAAGGATTGAATTTGCTGGGACAGAGAGATTTTCATCCGGGAATTTACGGAGATCTTCTACAATGTGGGGTCCTAGGCAATAATTTCCATTTTTCAAACGCATGCCTAGGAACTCAATTTCTCTTTGGGCGAGAATCATTTTCTTCTAGGAAAGCATGATGCCATAAGTGTGCACAATTTCAGCAAATTCTTTGGAGGAGTTTTGCATGAGATTCTTCATCATGGGAAAAGAGAAGAATGTCATCAATGTATATCATCGTGCATTGGCAAGAATGGGCTGAAAGATTTTGCACATTGCCTTTTGGAACAAAGACGGAGCGATTTTGAGTCCAAAAGGAAGGACTTTCCACCGGAAATCTTTGGTTAGGAATGCAAAATCCAATTTTAAACCTGTCGATGGATGTATTCCTATTTGCCAAAAACCTGCCTTAAGATCAAACTTGGAGTAGATCTTTGCTTGAGCAAGGCTAGAGAATAAAGAATTTTTGTGTGGCAAAGGGAACTTATCATCTTGAATGAACAAGTTGAGGGGCTGGTAGTTGATGACTAATCTCGGCTTTCCTCGATTTTGTTCTGCTCTTTTGTTGACATAAAAGGCTTCACATGCCCATGAGGAATCCGAGGGCTCAATGAATCCTTGAGAAAGGAGGCGAGCACATTCCGCTTGTGCGAAGTGCAAGGTGTTACGGATTCATGCCTGAGTGGCGAAGCTTTGATAGGATTGATTTCTCCATTTTTCTTGAAAGGGATTTGGACGAAAAAGTCGAATTGTGCGAAAGGGGATTAGAACAAGTTTGAATGAACTGCTAATGAGATTCGAACAATGGGAAAGAAGAGATTGGGTGATTGGATCAAGGATTTACATTTGAATGACAAAAAGTCTTTGGATTTCGACAAACTCTTGGAAGCTTTCTTGGAATTGTAACCCTTTATGGTTAATTCGAGTTTGGGAAGTTTGGACAATAAGTCCCAGCCAATGATGAGATCATTGTCATGAGATGGACATCCAAGAATTCGGTGGTGATTTCGCATCCGGGAAAGATGTGGATGGAAATGGGTTTGCTTGCGCAACTTGGTAGAAAAAGTTTCTCCAGAGGTGGACCAAAATACCTCGTGTATGGTGTCCAGTATTCTTCTAGGAGAATTTTACTATCAAGGAGAGATGCTGGCTGCACCGTGTCAATGAGGGCTATGACTTGGATTGGCTTGATGCTTGTCTGAAAGGTGGATTTGTCTTGGGAAATATGGAGGGTGGAATGTGGATGAATGAATTCTCAAGGAATCGAAAAGAGAGAAAAAGGAGAGTATGTCTCCCGGGGAAGAGTCGAGAATCGAAGAGTAGGTCTCGTATAGCACACGGAATATCCGGTGAAGGCTCTTCTTCAATGGAGAAGACGGACTCTACGTCTTCATCGAGGGAAATTCCGGTGTTACGAGAAATCTTCCGGATCATGTAGCTGCCCCTTTTTTTGCACAGGGGGCATTTCTTTGCAAAATGACCCTTCTTGTTCTGAGATGTAACATCTGTCGAGACTTGGGTCTTCTTTGCTTCTTTGTGAAATGACTGCGAGACTTCTTTCTCGAAATTTTCATTTGCTTCGCCTTTCGGCCTTCGGCAAAGGAAAATCGCTTATAATGAACTTTCTTCTTATGACCCGAGCGGGAGGGGTCATTACGGTCTCGAGGACACTTTATTTTCCATTCCGGCCATTCATAATTTTTGTCATATCGCCGATTGTCTTTGTGAACCGATCAAACCGTTGGCGTTTTCTACATCTTTCTTCAATGGCAATATGGACGGTTTGTTGAATTTCTCCAAGAGTGGACTCTAGGAGTGGCCTTTTGAGATTTTTGTTGACTTCATCTCGCAATCTCTTTAGGAATGGAAGCTAAAAATATTGATTTAAGATTGATGTTCGCTCCGAGATGATAAAAAAGCCGATCATCTCTTTGAAATGTCTATCGAGGTCTTTTCTAGAGGTGGAGCAACATTTTCTTTCAAAGAATTCTTTTCTTTGGAGCTCTTTTTCACTGGTTGGGTGACGATGAAATACAATTGAATGACCTGTATGGCTTGGTTGAAGGACATCAAGAGGAAAGCAATTTGGTCTTGCTCGAGATGGATGTCCACCAATTTTTCAGGGTTCCGGTGAACTTACTTGTGAATTCCGGAAGGACTTCAAAAGTACTTTGTTCACTCGATTTTTGGCAACAAGCCATGTGTGGAACTCTTGAAGTTTGAAAGACCATCGCTGGTAAGGAACATCATGAAAAGTGAAAAAAGTTCCTGAAGAATAAGAATGAGGATGGTGAGTAGATGGCCTAGGAGTTGGATGCGGAGAGGAGAGATTGACAAATTCCATTTCTTCTTCGCCTCTTCTTCTTTTTGAACGATTGTTGCCATCATGATAGCAAGAATTGGTTCTGGATCATTTTCGATTCGGAAGAGGAAAGAGTCTCGGAAGAAGGGGCGACGAAGAAGACGAAAAATCTTCTTTGTCCTTTTGCTTGATGGAATTTATTGAATCCGATGGGACTTGTTTCCTTAAGAAACTTTCAATGGGATTAGAAACCATGTAGGAAGGAAGTATTTGGGAAGGAGAAGGAGGAGGTGAATCGGGTGGTTCCGGTGGGGTGAAGGGGGAATAAGAAAAATAGGAACAGAGGAGACGGATGCGATTCTTTGAGGCTTTCGCTTTTTCGAAACTTCGCTTTTTAATTTCCTTGAGACGTGCCCTAAGGGCCAACACATTCGTTCTTGGTTACGGTGAAACCATTTCAAGAACTTGTTGAAAGGGTGAGGAAGAAGTTTTGCTAGAGGTTTGAGAGGAATGAGTGGTAAAATTGGTGAAAGAAGGATATAAAGGGGTATGTGAAATAGAAGGTGGAAAAGAAGGTTGATGCTCAAGTTGAGCTTTCGACTTTCAAGAATCTGAATTTGCCTTCTAAGTTTCCCAATTTGAGGAGTCCGATCTTCTAAGTAATGATGATGGACTTGCTGATTTTCCATCATACCCCTTTATATCCTTCTTTCTCGCTACTCATTCCTCTCAAACCTCTAGCAAAACTTCTTCCTCACCCTTTCAACAAGTTCTTGAAATGGTTTCACCGGAACCAAGAACAAATGTGTTGGCCCTTAGGGCACGTCTCAAGGAAATTAAAAAGCGAAGCTGAAAAGCGAAAGCCTCAAAGAATCGCATCCGTCTCCTCTGTTCCTACTTTTCCTATTCCCCTCACCCCACAAGAACCACCAAATTCACCTCCTCCTTCTCCTTCCCAAATACTTCCTTCCTACATGGTTTCTAGTCCCATTGAAAGTTTCTTAAGGAAACAAGTCCCATCGGATTCAATAAATTCCATCAAGCAAAAGGACAAAGAAGATTTTTCGTCTTCTTCATCGCCCCTCCTTCGAGACTCTTTCCTCTTCCGAATCGAAAATGATCCAGAACCAATTCCTCGCTATCATGATGGCAAAGAATCGTTCAAAAGGAAGAAGAGGCGAAGAAGAAATGGAATTTGTTAATCTCTCCTCTCTAGATCCAACTCCTAGGCCATCTACTCACCATCCTCATTCTTCTTCTTCAGGAACTTTTTTCACTTTTCATGATGTTCCTTACCAAATGATGGTCTTTCAAACTTCAAGAGTTCCACACATGATTTGTTGCCAAAAATCTGAGTAAACAAAGTACTTATGAAGTCCTTCCGAATTCACAAGTAAGTTCACCGGAACCCTGAAAAATTGGTGGATATCCATCTCGAGCAAAGACCAAATTGCTTTCCTCTTGATGTCCTTCGACCAAGCCATACAAGTCATTCACCTGTATTTCATTGGCCAGCCAACCAAGAAAAAGAGCTCCAAAGAAAAGAATTCTTTGAAAGAAAATGTTGCTCCACCTCTAGAAAAGACCTCGATAGACATTTCAAAGAGATGATCGGCTTTTTTATCATCTCGGAGCGGACATCAATCTTAAACCAATCTTTTTAGCTTCCGTTCCTAAAGAGATTGCGAGATGAAGTCAACAAAAATCTCAAAAGGCCACTCCTAGAGTCCACTCTTGGAGAAATTCAACAAACTGTCCATATTGCCATTGAAGAAAGATGTAGAAGACGCCAACAGTTTGATCGGTTCATCAAAGACAATCGACGATATGACAAAAATTATGAACGGCCGTAATGGAAAATAAAGTGTCCTCGAGACCAGAATGACCCCTCTCTCCTCGGGTCATAAGAAGAAAGTTCATTACAAGCGATTTTCCTTTGCCGGAAAGCCGAAAGGCGAAGCAAATGGAAATTTCGAGAAGGAAGTCTCGCAGTCATTCCACAAAGAAGCAAAAAAGACCCAAGTCCGACGGATGTTACATATGTAACAAGAATGGTCATTTTGCAAAGAAATGCCCCCATGCAAAAAGCAGGCAGCTACATGATCCGGAAGATTTCTCGGAACACTGGAATTTCCCTCGGCGATGAAGACGTAGAGTCCGTCTTCTCCATTGAAGAAGAACCTTCACCGGATACTCGTGTGCTATACTGACCTACTCTTCGATTCCGACTCTTCCCCAGAGACATACTCTCCTTTTTCTCTCTTTCCGATTCCTTCGAATTCATTCATCCACATTCCACCCTCCATATTACCCAAGACAAATCCACCTTTCGGCAAGATTCTAAGCCAATCCAAGTCATAGCCCTCATTGACATCAGTGCAGCCGCATCTCTCCTTGATAGTAAAATTCACCCGAAAAATCTGGACATCATACACCGGTATTTCCGACTCAAGAGAAACTTTTTCTACCAAGTTGCGCACCAACCCATTTCCATCCACATCTTTCCCGGATGCGAAATCACCACCAGAATTCTTGGATGTCCATCTCATGACAATGATCTCATCATTGGTCGGGACTTATTGTCCAAACTTCCCAAACTCGAATTAACCCTAAAGGGTTACAATTCCAAGAAAGCTTCCAAGAGTTTGTCGAAATCCAAAGACTTTTTGTTATTCAAATGAAATCCTTGATCCAATCACCCAATCTCTTCTTTCCCATTGTTCGAATCTCATCGCAGTTCATTCAAACTTGTTCTAATCCCCTTTGGCAAAATTCGACTTTTTCGTCCAAATCCCTTTCAAGAAAAATGGAGAAAACAATCCTACCAAAGCTTGCCACTCGGGCATGAATCCGTAACACCTTGCACTTGCACAAGCTGAATGTGCTCGGCTCCTTTCTCAAGGACTCATTGAGCCCTCGATTCCTCATGGGCATGTGAAGCCTTTTATGTCAACAAAAGAGCGAGAACAAAATCGAGGAAAGGCGAGATTAGTCATCAACTACCAGCCCCTCAACTTGTTCATTCAAGATGATAAGTTCCCTTTGCCACACAAAAATTCTTTATTCTCTAGCCTTGCTCAAGCAAAGATCTACTCCAAGTTTGATCTCAAGGCGGGTTTTTGGCAAATAGGAATACATCCATCGACAGGTTTAAAACTGGATTTTGCATTCCTAACCAAAGATTTCCAAGGGAAAGTCCTTCCTTTTGAACTCAAAACTGCTCCGTCTTTGTTCCAAAAGGTAATGTGCAAAATCTTTCAGCCCATTCTTGCCAATGCACGATATACATTGATGACATTCTTCTCTTTTCCCATGATGAAGAATCTCATGCAAAACTCCTCCAAAGAATTTGCTTGAAATTGTACACACTTATGGCATCATGCTTTCCCGAAAAAAAATGATTCTCGCCCAAAGAGAAATTGAGTTCCTAGGCATGCGTTTGAAAAATGGAAACTATTGCCCAGGACCCCACATTGCGAAGATCTCCAGAAATTCCCGGATGAAAATCTCTCTCGTCCAAAAATTCAATCCTTTTTAGGAATTATCAATTATCTTAGAGATTTCGTCCCAAAAATTTCCCAAATCCTCCATCCTCTCGCAAAAAATGCTGAAGAAAGAACCCCCTCCTTGGTCGAAAAAAGCAGACCAATGCCATCAAGACCCTGAAAGATCGGTTGCAAAATTTACCACCTCTTCGAATCCCTTCCAATGGAACGAGGATTCTCCCGACAGATGCTAGTGACAAATATTGGGCAGCCATCCTCCTTGAAGAAGACAAAGGTAAGCGAAGAATTTGTGCTTACAAAAGCGGAAAGTTTTCAAATGCGAAATGCATTACCATTCCACTTTCAAAAAAATTCTTGCTTGTAAAAAATGGCATCAAAAAATTTGAATTTCATCTCATTGGCCATCACTTTGTTGTTGAAATGGACATGTCGTCTTTTCCTCGAATGCTTAAGTTCAAGCGAAACAACTTCCTCATCCCCACTTTTACGTTGGGCGAATGGTTTTCAAAATACTCTTTTGAAGCAAAACACATTTACGAAAAGAAAAATATTTTGGCTAATTTCTCGTCAAGGCCAAAAGAACCCTTTCATCCCATAAATATGTTCATTCGTAAAGAGTTTTCAGGAACCTTCAAAGTTCAAAACATGAGAGAACATCAATGGCCATCCCACCAATATCTGCTCGATATTCCTCAAAATCTCAAACAGAATTCTCTTTCTCGATCATTTTCAAAGATTATTTTGGAATTATCATTACATAGTCTTCAAAGATTATGGCGGACGATGTTGAAACCAGGTCTCAATTATGAATACCCGTTCATACATCCATTAAGATGGTCTTCTACCATCCCATTCCCTTCGATCTCAAATGGATGTTTTGGTACATGCTCCATCTCTATCGGATTGCTATTGAATTTCCTTTAGACGAAATCATTAAGGTTTTGTCTAATCTCTTTTCGGAAATTATAAAAATCATGACCGAGAGATATTTCCTTGACATTCTCACTTGGTTCCAACCCCTCCAAGCATGGAAACACTTGTTCGTACTCCAAAGACAAGTTGGCAAACCAAAACCTTGCAGACACACCGTCATCATCCTTCATCATCCTTGGTCATTCATTGGACCAACATGAGATAAAAGATCCAATGCAAGCAGAAATTGGCACCAGCTCTTTCAAGCCAAATCTCCAAGATCAAGTGTCCAACATCCACAAGACATACTGCAGAACCGTATTCGACATTCCTCATGAATACAGAGAACTCCAACGTATTCTCTCGCCATGAAAACAAGGTAATACCACCCGAGATATGACCTTATTCCACAAGAAGCTACTCATGGGATACTCCCAAACACATCCTCATGTGTTCGAAACCCTCCGGGAGTTTAATCACAATCAAGCAAGTTCTACCATGGACACGGACACTCGACCATTTGAATCGTTTGATCCTTGGGGAGGTCAACTGTCACAAAACCCATTCGATTATCCACGACCCGTCATCCCCGACGTCCCATCCTCGTCACAAGATGCACCATCCAAATCACACGGAATCCCGGATGATCCAGGCCTTGACCAAATCATCTCGGATTATGAAAAAGAACAATTATTGCGTGCATACGAAGTCAAAAAGACGGCCATAATGGACACGATAGCTCGACTCGAGATGATCACAATTATCACCCCGACCCCGATAGAAGAAAATAAGTTCGTGACACCTCCACCTGCTCGTGTCAACCTTGTTCGTGACACCTCCACTGCTCGTGTCTACTCCACCTGCTCCACCTTGTGAAAAATCAAAAAAGGCAAGCAGATGTAGTGTGTTGTTTTGTGAAGTGTGTTGTGTTGTCAACAATAATGACTCCTCCCGAAGTCAAAGTTAGTTGTATCATTAGTACGTACTGTCGGATCTCTATTATAGAGAATCCTTTGTTTTCTTTTGTGTAACCTCGCCTATATAAGGCGGGCTCCTTCATTGTAAAAAAAAAAAAGAGAGAAGTCCGTGAAATCCAAGCAAAGTTTGTTTCCAACATGAGTTTCTAAACTCTCTTCTCTTCTCTTCGTGCGACTCTTACGCACTAAAATGTTTCTACTTCTCTATTATAGTGATTGGTTAAGTATGCTTCCACTTGCCACAAAGATCTTTGATCATCTAGAAGATCTTCTTTATGAGATTTTATCTCTGCGTATAGGGACTATCATCCGTGAGGGTCAGTCGGGAGCTCCCTCTAGAGTTTTGAGGTTTAACTACTTCGGCTCTAAGGATTTAGTGATCCCCTATGCTTGAGATGTACTCTTGTAAAGAAAGTTTCTCTTGGAGAGTGGATCCTGTGGATCAAAATTTTGATATTTAAAAGGATTAGTTCCAAGAGCGAGATCCGAATGCTAACAGGCGATCCCTTGAGTGGCCGAGAGCCGTGTGGGATAGCATATACGTGTTCGAGATAAGTTCTTGCTTCCGCTTTTCGAAAAAAATAAAAAATTGAATTGCATGTTTTAGCAATATCATTTTTCTTAATAAATTAAAAGAAATAAATATTTCATGATTTATTTAAATATATAAGTATTTAAGTAATGCGGGTCGGGTATGGGTCGAGTCGGGTATGGGTCATTAAATTTGTATTGGATGAATATGGGTCAAAACGGATTAAATGGGTAATATGGGTCGGACCATATTCGACCCGACCCAAACCCGACCCGACCTACCCATTTGACACCTCTACTCTTGGTCGGTCCGATTTGGTTAATGCCCGGATAAGCCAAAATACAAATCACTTTAACTGGGAAGCGAGACTCCTCATGGTGGACTGCCTAAAAATTATATCAGCCCATCTACGGGCTCTCCTGGCCCATTTAACTAGGACCTCTAACGCAGTTGCTCACTGAGCACGAAAGGTTAAATTGTCCTCCACAGAATTGATTTTTTGTCCCTCCTCAAGCTTTTTGGGCTCTGTTATGTGCGGACGCTCCTCTTTGGGATCTTTCAATTCTGGCTACCGACGAGATAATTTCAAAAAATAAAAATTAGGACATAGAGAAAACTCTTTTGTCGGCAATTTATCCATTTTTCTGAATGGTAACTTGATAAAATGCTCTGGAAAGCTAAAGTGCTCTAAATTCTTGCCGCTAGGATTAAAATAAAAATCAGATAAAAAATAACAAGGCTTTTGCGAAAAAACAGGGTCAATGCATAGATTGGACTTATATTTCACTGTATAGCGATTTCCAACGACTTCAATACTGAAGAGATACCCAAACAAGATACAGGAAAATTAACTTGAATTGACATAAACCGACGTATTTTCACCCATTTTTTAATCAAAGTCACAGTGCAAATGAACCATTTGAATGAAGGCATGAAACGGCAATAATAACTGACACGAATATACGATAGCAAAAGAATTACCAACCAGATTCAAGAGATCTCTATAAAACTTAAGGTGGGTCAAAGGACGACACGATTCGAGCGGCTGCCTCGCAACTGCTAAAGTGTATCGATCGTTTATAGATTTGACGTCCAAGGCATTTCTAATCCTCGTTCAATACTCTCAAAGAAAGTGACAAACAAAATTCACTCATAAATTTTAAGATGACTGATCCACGTAATGATCATTTTGAATGGATCCAAACATGACGGAAAGTGGAATTTCGATGCATGGAGACTTGGAGCTGTGGTCAAACATCACTTATTCCCAGGATCAGAAGAAAAACAGAGATATTGCGTCATGCCCACAAGCTTCAATACATTGAATGGGTTTACTCTCAAATCGGTCTACGGTAAAACACATACATAGCATAGTAAAGGTTCTCCACTCTGCTCTAGTATCCTCATGACATTAAACCTAGTCCCCAACCAAGTTGTACTATAATTTTTCACTTAAGTGATAAAAAGAGACGCAATTTTCTCCTTAAGGCATTGTCTACATTCTTAACAGCCATCCAGGATCACCATTAGATGCTTAACATGACATGAAATCTCTTAAACAAGATGATAAAACCTGAACAAGCTGTTTCAGTCGGTCAGGTTTACATGAACCACGAACTACAGCTGATGACACCAATGAACTCGGGAAATGTATCAGTGATTTACCATAATTACAGTGGTGTGCATTTCTCCTCTGTCTTTAATATTTAAGAGTGGATTTCTGCAGATGACTGAAGTCTCTGCCCATACAAATCTTGGCCTCTCTTTCAGATAATGTCGATACAGCTATTTGAAAAGTCCCAACGTTATTAGGCCTTCAACGATCTTTTCTTATTTTATATGACCAAAGTTTGGCAAACAAACGATGGGCTAGCTGCACTGAAATGCAGCAAATGGACTTGGGACATACCATACACAATGATAGATTTCAGACTTGCAATTATGTACAAACATCAGTTTCCAGAGCCTAAATTAGACTGAGAAAACCATTACTGAAGTATTTGACGATAGAACAGGCCACTTGAAAGAAATGTATGAACATATGCATCTTGGAAGTGTACAATTTTATAATCATACCTCGTCAATGTCATCAACATCGAGCCAATCATTTGATTCCTTAATCTCCAGATCACGATCAGTCACCTTCTCAGATTTAGCACCTTTTTTACCACCAGGATTCACCTCTTTGCTAGAGTCATCAGAACTTCCGCCTAGCTGAACCCAGTCTCTCGAATCTTTTGTGGAAGAATCAGATCCGTAGGCAACTTTCTTGTAAGCTGTGGGCATGTCTCCATCGTCATCCTCAAGATCACTAAACGACACATCCTCGTCATTCTCTATATGGATAGTGGTTCCTCTGACATCAGCTCCTTCCAAAGTCTCCTCCTCTTTCAACCAATCATCAGCATCTTCAGACTTATCGTCCAAGACCCTTGAAGTGGATCCAGAATGCGAATGCTGATACTCTTTCTGATCGATTATTTTTTCCTCGACAACTGGTTTGTCAATAATTTGCATTTCAGTGGTCTCCACTGGATGTTTCTCCGTCTCAGTGATAGCCACCACTGCGAGTTCAGCTGCCCCAGCAACAGATACTTGAGAAGGTGCAGATTCAGATTGAGCACTTGAAGGCACAGATAAATGTTCTTCATGTGATGAATCCACTGAGTCTGTTCTTAAATCCCTTCCAGACAAGTCTGATTCAACTTCAGCCTTGCCCCGGTTCCGTAATTCCTGCATCAGCATCGCTCTTGCTTCCACTATCTACAACCAAGGAAGGTGACACATGGCATCTCACACTCAACACGAAAAAATTAAGACCGATGGCAATAAATTGCAAAAATGAAATCTCATAAAAAAAAATTTCCATAAGAAGTGGCATTTCATTTTTTTTTTTAGGCAAATAAGAAGTGAGATTAAAGTACTCAAAATGGAGAAATCACTGAAAGTGCACTTGAACCACCCAATGCTCAACAGCCCAGGGACTATGGTTCAATGGTGCATATTGAATGGCCTCCATCTTACCTGGTCCACGAGGTTAGTGGGTAACTGGGAATTACGTTTGAACATTGTTAACATATAACGTTTGAACAATGTCCAAATGTTAATTGTTAATGGTGTGCTTTCAAATGCCGATACTCATATGTGCTCAACGATTTTGAGTGGTTGATGCAAAAAGAAATTACAAAATTAACGCAAAAAGAAGAGCCAGACCAAACACCCAGTTGTTATAGCAAAAAATTCAGCTAGCAACTTGCTCTTTCAGCAAACCTATTAAATCCAAGCATATGTACACAGCCGGAGGAAGTCACATCTCTTGCATGAAGTTTCCATATTGTCATAGTTAAATTTGATCAACAGGCATTTTGTTATAGAAAAACCGTACACAATGTTGAAGAGCTTTTCCTGTCACATCCCATTGAGCATTCAATAAAAATAACTTGGGTAACAAAAAACAAGAATGAAAGTACAAAGAGGATGTCAATGCTGTAGCTCTGTGGAGAACTATGATGCTGAAATAACTAATTCTGGCTGGAAGACTATATGAAGAGTAACATCTCAAATTAAATGAATTGAGGCCACAAAAATATGAACTATCTATTAATTTAAGTTAAACCACATTTCATATCGCAACACGTTTTATTCTTCCAAACTTACCTTTCATGATAAAATAATGAAAGACTAACAACTAAATTCCGTCCACCACCCAAGCACCCACTTGCTCCACTCAAAAAATAATAATCCGCACCAATTTTCTCCACTCAAAGAATAACTACCCTATTTCTTTTCTAAGGTAACTCTCAATCTATTTCTTTCTTACATATCTATTCAACTTTGCGTGCACGCATAGCGCGTCCTCAACACTCATGACCTATATTAGTCATCATTTGACATGAATTAGCTAATAGGATCAGGATGACATGCAATTTCATGGCTACCCGATCCATGGAGCATCACATGCACCTAAAATGAGCAGACATTGTCATAATGTCAAGGAACACTTTGATCACAGGTATCAAGCAATAGAAAAACTACATATACAATAATTTCGGATCTCTAATGCCATACAGCATCACAACCAATAGATAGAAGTGGTGAGATATTGCCCTAAGAAAGCCAGATCATGATTGGACATATATGTAGATGCTCACAAAAAGTGACCTCTATGGCCGAGTGGCTGGCAATTTCCACAAGAGATCATGCATAACTCTTTCTTCATAGGAGAGAACCACAACCATCAATCAATAGGTATTATGTACTTCACAACATACTTTCATGCTTGAAACTACTCACTTGTGGTGTTGAAAGTAGTTCAGCTTCTTGTTTGTTGAGTTTGGGATGAATAAGAACAAAGTAAATCTTCCAGAAACAACCATCACTCATGTATTCTGAGCAGAGTTCCATCCTGAGAGCAGCTAATCTTGGTGCAAGCCGTTCAATAGCTAAAGCATGCTCTTCTTGCGCATCAGACAGTTCAAATTCTACAGAAGCAATTTAGGTAGTTTCATTACGCAATTCTACAGAAGCAATTTAGGTAGTTTCATTACGCAGAACTCTTAAAGATAAGCTTCTTTGAAAGAAAAACAAAAATCTAATCCGAAAGGAGAGAATAACATATTTAACTGGTATACACTAAGCATATCAAATTACAAACCAAATCAATTATTCCAGGAAACGGGGGCGCGCGCGCGTGTGTGTGAGAGAGAGAGGGGAGAATTCCCGTGGACTCTACCTATGTAAACAAAACCAGTTATTGCTAAAGAGGGCCAAGGAGGCTCCTGTTTCCAAACTAAATCAATCTACAATAAAGCTTCAACATGACTATATGCAGTCATTATAAATCTGGCAAAAGAATTAAGATAACAAGCACAGCAGATTGAAATAAGTCACAAATGTGACCAAGATAGTGCCACCATATGATAAGCATAATAAAAATAAATTATACCCATTACTTGCCACATGTTCGTGTCTCCTCATGCCCTACGAAAATAGATTATTGCCAAAAGCAGGAAAAAAATATCAAGTTCTCATGATTACCAGAAAAATAAAATGATGCTTGCCCATGTTCCAACGAAGCACTTCTACAACTTAAATTGTACTAATTTAAACAAACACTTCAAAAACACAATTTTGAAAATCTTGTAAAACTACTTTCATCTGGATTGCTCCCAAGGAAGGAGTTAGTGCTTACTAATGCAGGCTACCATTGGCATCAATCATCATCCGGTACTAGCTGAATGGGTTGTCAAAGAAGTTTGGGCTACAAAAAGGATAGGAAACCGATTCAATTGTTAAGCTTTGCGACTTCCAGTACTCTTTCCTGGTGTCAAGTGATAGAAAGTGATCTTTTGAAAACATAAATGCTCTTTTTCTTACTCTGAAGAACAAATTGCCGTCGACCCTATAATGTTCTGGAGTTCAGGCATAGCCCAACTCATCAGAGTCATGAAAACAAACTCAGTATCCACTACGTTTTCACTAAGAAAATGTAAAACAGCATCGCCAGAAATATAAACTCCAGCAAACAAATGAAGATAGAGCCAATGCAATAAATATAACTGACAACACAGTCAAATACCTAAATCAATCTCCACAAAATCGAAAATTTGAATTGAAAGCGCGTTGTATGACCAAACAGCAATCCAACACTGATGCAGGAACGACTGATTGCGTGACCCACAATAGAAAATTGACTCCACTGAAACAAAAAGAAACTATACCATCAGAATAACCATCTTCATTATCTGGTAGAGGAAAATCAAGCCAGGTCTCAGGATGCATTGCGATGTTCTTCGCGAACGCCAAGACCTCCTCGGTCACTCCAACTGCATTTCCAACCAAGTCCTCATCCACCGAATCCCCCTCCGGCCCGAGCTGCAGAAAATTGGAAGCGATCTTAGTGAACTCCCATACGGTCTTGTTGTTCGACAATTTGGAGATCCCACTCCTGAACTTGCCGCCAATCTCCGCGAAATCGCTTCGTATCCCGGTGATCAGCGCCTCATCGTCGGGATCCTCCTGATCGGACGGCTCCTGAGACGGAGCCGGTCTACCGGGCGGCGGCAGCGGCGGCTGAGAGCTCGGATCGGGATCTCCGATATGCCGTGCCGGAGGAGGCGGGGAAGGATCCGGCGGAGGCGCGAGGAAGGAGGCGACGCCCCAGAGTTGACGAGTTAGGGTTTTCGTGAGCTCCGAGAGGTCTTCTTTGACGCCTCTAGGGGACTCATTGGGCGGCGGCGACGGCGAATCCGACGGCTCGATAGCCGACTTCGGTGGCGGAGAGGGATCGGGGCTGGGGGCGCGAGGGTTCCGATCGGATTCTTCTTCTTCGTCGTCGTCGTCGAGCTTGAGCGAATTGGCGATGGATCTAGCTAGCCATGACATGGTCGCGAGTGGGGGGTGAGTCGGAGACGACGACGATTGAGTCTGAGCCCCTTCTTGGCTTCACCAAGTTACGAACTCAGCATTCAGCACTCAATGACTTTGCAGGATTCAGCTTGGAGTTTGACATTGGGATGATGATATGAAGTTCCTCTAAAAACGGCGCCGTTTGGATTTTATCTTGCCGATCTCGTGCATCATTCGTCTCCGGAGGTTGCGATGATCAAATCCATATCAAGCGATATGAAATATTATTATGTAAAATCTTCTAATTATTTATATGTCTAATATATGAAACGTTGGCAGCAATGTTACATTACATTCCCGTCCGAGAGAGATCACCCTCCCATCCCACCACTCCAAAAATTAGGGAACCTTAGCTATTAAATTTTCACACACTTTAGCTGTTATTCTATTACGTTGTTCTTCATTTTTGAGGCTTCGTTTGTTTCTAGAAAACAACTTTCAAAAAAAATATTTTCTAGATTTTTTGGCAGTTCATGAAAAATATATTAGTCAAAGAAAATATTTTCCATTAATGGAAAAAAAAATGCCTTCTAATGCGAGGAAAAAGATTTTCTCTTCTTCTTTCCTTAATGGACTCCTTTATATTCCTGTTTTTTTTGTTTGTCTCTTTTATCTTTATCTTTATCTTTTTTCCCTTTTCTTCCTTCCTCCATTGACCGTAGGCCTTGACGATGACCAACAACCAACGATCGACCATGACGTGGGTCGGCAAGCTCAAGGCTCGGTCCATCCTAGAGAGCTCTAGCTCGCGCTAAGTCGACGAGCTTAGGCCTCACTAGAACCAAGCAAGCTCTGGTTCGGCTAGGTGAGATCGACGTTCTTGAATCTAGCAAGATGAAGCCTCGCACGAGACTAGCGAGACTCAAGCTCGCTTGTTGTCATCGCCAAAGAAGGCAAAAGAAAAAATAAAACATAAACAACAAAAATAGAAAATCAAAAGATAAAAACAAAATAAAAATAAAAATAAAATATTAAAGAACTATACAGTGGAAAATCAAATGCTATTTTCCATATCAAATGACAAAAAATATTTTTTGGGTCTTTTTCAAATTTCAACTAAATGTAGGAAAATTTTGTCATTGTTTTGGAAAATCACTTCTTAGAAAATATTTTTCAAAAAACGTTAGATTTTTCATGAGACAAATGGTGCCTCTCGAAAAATGAGGAGTGTTCTGAAAAATATTTTCTAGAAAGTCATTTTCAAGAAAAACAGTAATATTTTTCGAAAAAAAAAGAAAAAAAGTTTCCATGAAAATAATTGATTTCCCCCACTCATTTGATATTTTTTATTATTTATTTTGTACTTCTTTTACCTTTTAAAATTTGAGTATTTATATGTCATTTATTAATTTTCTTTTTTCTCTCTCGGCCCTAAGTTCTTTAATAATTTTTTATTTACTTTTATTTTTTATCTTTGATTTTCTATTTTTATTTATGCTTTTTTTCTTTGCCTCTTCGATCAACCCCAGCTCGAGTCTCCCCCCGCGAGGCTCCATCTCACTAGATTCAACATCAATCTCACCGCCTCGGTTGAGCCGAGCTTTCTTGGATAAGGTCAAAATGAAAAATATTCAAATATTCAAATATTTAAAAAATCAAAATTTTTTAAAATTTATTTTTAAAAAATGAATGTGAAGGAGTGGAAATCGGAAAGATGAGGGAAAATATTTCTCTCTTCTCAAAAAAGAGGAAATCATTTTCTCTATTTTTCAAGGTGTTTTTCACATGGATGAAAAATGTTTCCCTTGATTTATCTATTTTCTGTAAATCAGACCCCGAAAATTTTAAAAAAATTATTTTTTTCGCAAAACGAAAGGAAACTTAAGCTCTTACTCATAGAGCGTCCAGCGGTTCCCAAAAATCCACCCTGTTGGACTTTTTCTAGTTTGTGATGTGCGGGGCACATGGAGCTACGAGCTTGTAGAGCTTGGAATCTACATGAGGAACGTAGTGTGTTAATAGTTGGCTTGTCTATGGGAACCCGCAAAAAGTAAACAAATCTACATAATCTTTTATCATATCACCCCTTTAAGCATCTTTCCAATCTGACCAAAAAAAAAAAAACCTAGCGACATGGATTTGGCTAAGTAACGAGATATATTATACCATTTTAGTTAACTAATGCGCTTAA
The DNA here is from genome assembly GCA_021437795.1 of Rhodamnia rubescens. Taxonomy (NCBI): domain Eukaryota; kingdom Viridiplantae; phylum Streptophyta; class Magnoliopsida; order Myrtales; family Myrtaceae; genus Rhodamnia; species Rhodamnia rubescens. The sequence continues at coordinate 207,557 of JAILYA010000032.1, read as the reverse complement.
GCATTAACTAAGTCGTTTAATACAAACATGTGATAAATTGATTTTCTTTAAGATCGTAAACAGTGTGATTGAAATGTTTTGTATATTCCATTCTCTTGCCAATTCTTTTCATTTGTATTTTAAGTTTATTATACATTATACATATGAACCATCTAGAAAATACAAATGTGGATATGCAAAATCGATTATATTGAACAATCTTTTGAAGTTCAATATGTTTTCTTCATGGTGTCAATACTTTTTTGATCTATTACAAATAGGCATTACTTTAACAATTATTTTAAGACACTCATTGATTAAACCCAATATGATGTAGAAGACAATCGTTCTTTAAAAAAAAAAAAGAATAATTTACTACCATACCAAAAAAAGTAAGTAAATCCTAATTTAAGAGATATAAGGACACTGCCAGTCTACCAAGAACTAAAAGGTGAAGTATAATCTTTTCATTAGACCTTTTTTATACAAAGTGCGAGATGTATTATGTAAATGGCCATTTAGTATTATGTTGTACATATTAAAATATTGTGGCAGCAAAGGCCCGTCACTTGCATAGTATAAGAGGATCTTTGGTTCTATATTTTTTTAGCTTATTTTTATTATTTTTACCTTATTGACCCAATTACTCGAATAGGACAAGCTTTTATAAAGATTGCAACCGGTTATACTAGTGGTGGCCACGGTTCGGAATCGGCGATTTCGGTTCGCGGCCACCTGTGAACCGGAATCGGAACCTTAAGGGGCGGTTCCGGTTCTAGTTTTGAACCACTAGTTTCGGGCCGGTTCAAAGGCCGAAATGGTCAAAATCGGAAATGGAATTGCCTAGTTCCAATTTTTAAATTTAATTTTAAAATAATAAATTATGATAAAAAAAAGAAATTATGAAATAAGAAATAATGAAATATAAATTGTAATCAAATAGTAAATTGTAATCAAATTTGGGAGGAAAAAAAGGGAGAGAGGAAAGGGGCTTGAATTTAATAAATTATTATTAAGCATCTACATATCTTTTTTGGGATAGAAAAATTAAAGCCCATGTAGTTCTTTTATTTTTGATAACCACAATTTATCTCATCGTCAATCATTGCTACCCGTTACGGTATTCGTGGCGGTGGTATCTCTATCATCATCGAAGAAATCGACTTCATTATAGTGATCCATCTCTTATTGTTGATGTTTAGCCTTTTGTCTAATCATTAACACAAGTTTGAGCCTCCATCAAAGATGAATGTAATCTTGTAGATCGATCTTTCAAAATATTGCCTCCAGCGCTAAATGATTGTTCAACCGCAACCGTTGAATAAAAGGTTGCTAAAACATGTTTTTCCATGAGAGCAAGAATTGAGAATCAGGTTGAATGCTTCTTTCACTACTTCTAGAATTTTAAAATCTGTGCCGCTTTGAAATCACTAAACTCAAAAGAAATGATTAAATATGTTTCTATTTTAGAAATATTATCATGTTACTTCCTTTTGTCTTTTTGCCTACTCATCAGCATTTATACCCTCTACTAATTTTACCTAGGTCCCCACTTTATATATCACTATGTTGGGAAAATCCACTATCACCTACTAGATTATATCTACTACAAAATTCATTATATAATTCTACTATTGCATCTTTAACGGCCGCTTGTGTAGCTCTAACATTTACCCCTACATTCATATATAAACATTCATAATACATATTCGGATAATCAACTAAACCATCTAATTTGGAACGTGAATCGAAAATAAAAACAACCAAATAAATAAGAGGAATGGCGGTATAATAATGCAGCCATTTTGTTCGCATTGCTATAATAGTCGAAGATAATTGATCGTCTTGTTCATATTTTTTAAAAACACCAACAATATTAACACACTCTATTAAAAATAAATACGTAGTAGGATAATAAACACCTGGATAAAGTATAAATTGTATCGTTAAAAAAATTTTAAAAATCTAATTTTTTTTTTGCAAATATCCTACTCTTGTGAGAATAAATTAATTTCAAAAACATTATTCGAAATAAATGTATATAATAAATCTTTATATGCAAAAGATTGATTAAGCAACTTGTACGTAGAATTTCAAAGAATCGAAAAATATTTTGGAATTTTTTTTGGTTTTCTTTTATTTGCTTTACAAAATCTGCCCCATTCTCTTATAATTTGGGGATGCCTCCATAAAAATTGAATTGCTCTCTTTTTTGGGCTGAGAAAAGTATCAAAAGTTTATAAATCATCTTGTATACATAAATTTAAAACATGACAAGCACATCTAATGTGAAAAAATTGTTCACCAAAAGCGAGTTTAAAAATCTTTTATAAATCGAGAATGGAAGCGGTATTTGCCGCGGCATTATGAAAACCAATCTAAAAAATCTTATTAATCAAATCATATTCTTCTAAACCTTGCCTAATTACTCTATAAATATTATTGGTCATATATCTATTATCAAAAACTTGAAATGCAATAACTCTTTTTTGAATATTCCAATCGTCATCTATCCAATGACACGTGATACTCATATAAGAATAAGTTTGCTAAAGATCACTCCAAATATCACTACCTATATGCACACGTCCATCAAAATTCATAAAAAAAATTTTCAAATCGTTTTTTTCCTTTTTTATAAAGCCCAATAAGTTGGCGTTTAAGCGTATTTCTTGGAACATGTTGTTCTTGCGGAGTACATGCAATGTTTATAAAATAATTAAAATCAATTTTTTCACCAAAATTAAATAGTAAACATTTAATGGTAGCAAATATAGCTAATTTTTCTTTGTAAATTTTTTCATTGTAATTAAAAAAAGGAAAAGTGTTAGGATTGGCGTACCCGAAAATTTATTGTTGGATGGTGTCGATCCTCATTTACGTTACATGTTTCGACCTTGGATGCCGTTTAAATGTTCCATAACCGCCTCCACCTATAAATTTGTATGTTGTCCCACAATATTTACATTTTAGCTTATACTTGTTTTCGCCTAAATATTCTTTCGTGAAGTGTTCTCATATGTTGGATGTACCTTTCCGTTCCGGCTTCTTTGTTATTAATATTTCTTCAACACCGGTAGGAGGATGAAAACTTTCTTTACGTTGGGAAATGCTCGACGTTGGGAATAACGTTGAATATTATCATTCTCGTTTACTCAATATGCAAAATCACGAGGATAATATTCATGAGGATAATCGGATTCTCCCATCCGAATCGGGCTCTTTCCTCTATCACTAACTCTTGCCGCTACTTGTCTTTTTTAGAGAAAATTGAGCAAAAAATGGACTCAGAAAATTGAGAAGAATTGAGTTGGGATTAAGAGATTTGAGTGGATTGAGAGAATTGAGACAGAATTATAAGAAAAATGAAAGATGAAAAGGTATTTATAAAGATTTAGGATAATTAAAATGGATATTAATAAAAATTTAGAAGGGGGGGGGGGGGGGGGGAGAGCCGTATTTGTGCAACGGTCAAACAGTTTCCAAATTATTTTTATAGCCGCTAACCTAAGGCCCAACCTATAAGGCGGTTCGGAACATGCCCGGAACCGCCGATTTAAGGCCCAAACCGGCCCGTAGCCACCATTAGGTTATACAAGTCTCCCAGCTTCTTAATAAATTCATGCGGTAGTCAAGTGAGGGCCGTTATTGATATGCATAATCCCAATGCGTCATGTTCTATTTTTCTGTTAGATCGAGTAATCGTTATAATACTATATAGGGAAAGCCATGTACAATGAAAAAACGGTTTGGGGAAAAATATAGAATGAGCATGATAATAATTCTATATTGATATTCTATTTTCCTGTTACGATCGAGTTAATCGTTATAATACAAACATATCATAAATACATCTTTTTAATTTTCGAGAAAATTAAGACTGTCTGAAATGATTTGTATTTCCCATTCCTTTGCCAATTCGTGTTCTTTTTCTGTTAGCATTGGCAAACCCAACTTTTCCCTAGGACAAAATAAAATCACGTTGTGGCCCTTGTGGCGAACTTCGCGAGGCAAATTGCGAAGGTTAACGTACTTTGTTAGTTATGCAAAATCAAAAGACTCCATCTTCAACCCCGGCAGAAATTCTAAAACAAGCAACCAGAAATTGAAGACTTGACTTGCGCTTGAACTTGGGCAATCACTCCGAGTGCTCAATCAGAAAAAACAATGTGCTGTGGCAGGCTTATGTACACTACTGTCGTGTTGATGCCAAATCGACGGAAAAGCTGATCTATCCAAATATCAACATGCACAATGACCATTGCAAAAGAAACTAGAACAGAGCGGTCAGGGAGGCCCGTTAATCTCCACTTCAAATCTTTCATCAAAACGTCAAAGTTAGGGAAAACACCCAAATACAAAGCAGTCATGAGTAACTGAACATCAAAGCCAACATTGAGCTTCAACATTATAACAGAAGCAAGATATTGGCCGCCAGAGCCTTCTTTAGATCCCATTTCCATGACTCTCTCAGCCTGCAAAACAAAAAGTTACAGGATCTTTTCAGGGATTCAATCAACGACCAGGTCTACCTCAATCTGGGTCAACAAGCAGGGTGAGTTACGTCCATGAGTACAAGGGGTGCATATGTGCGTGCATATGTTCACATGTTATGATCTGCATACTGCCTACTTATAGCACAGAATCTGTGGCAACTCGTACCAACAAAAAGAATGACTAGCCAAGAAATGGAAGGATTCAGGAAAAGCAAGCAGTCTAGTGAGTAGTGGCTTAGTGAAAACAAAATTGAGACACTATCACTAATCAAAGGGGAAAACAGCAAACAAATTCAACTCCACTAAATAAATCTTCAAAGCAACATCACGAACTGCTTAATGACAATTAAAAGAGCATAATAATGAAAAGAAGACACATGCTAACCTTTATGAACCAACAGGGAGCACTTGGTATTTTTAATCATTATCTTCACGACCATAATCATAAATTATCTCAATCTGCAAAAAGAGGATAGATTCGAAAATAGGGGATCAATAAGCTTGAGATTTTTGTAGAACAGTTCACCACAATGTTGACAAAAATCCAGCGCTCACAGTCACTTATGATCTGGAAAGAAGTAAACACGCTGTGAGTACAACGCGAAATTGCTAATAAAGTCCTTTGGTTAAAAAGAGGAAGAAGCAAAAGAAGGGTCATAAAGAATAACAAAGAGGGAAAATCAGGCTACAGGCACTTCTTCAGAACTGACACGTAGCAGAAAGTAGGCAGTATGCAATGTAGAATTTGAGCCGGAAGAGACGAGATGGTGCCATAGGGAAGATAAATCTAAAGACTAGCAATTGATCACAATATGCCCACCAAAATAAGATTAACTGGCCCATCAGCATTTTAAAATCACCATCGAATGCACTAAAGAGCATATAGATCAGAAAAAAACTATATATAATTCATGGACCCATCAAGATTTACTGACAAAGTTCTGCCACAGGTCAAATCACAGTAATGGAATGTCAATAAAAGGAAAGAGCACCGATGAGAGTGCAAAGCATACTGCATACGTCCAGAAAATTGCAAACTGACTTGTACACAAATTGAGATCAACCCTTGTATGCCCTCACTGCTCATACTGTCGACCTGTGACGTATAGCACATATAGAGCGAACAAATAGCTTTTCACTGAGATTACTAAGCATGGCCAACATCATTGAGCAGAATGCCAACTAAAGATGAAATGAACATTCTCTTGCGAAGATCAAAATCATTGGTGGATTCATACATATGGATAGCCACGTATCAATCACTGTGATTATCAAGAACACTTACCCCCGAAGGTGGTGTTGGGTTCCGAGTAAACTTGCTACCACCAGGAGCCCATGGCACTGCAATAAGATGCACAAGTGAATTGCAAGCCACATATAGGAATCGGAAGAATACTCATTCTTGAAAGGAAAAAGAATAACAGAAGAATGGAGGAAGTATAAAGATTTCACATCATTCCACCAATAAAAGAGGGCTAAGTTCAAGAGCCCAACTGTATGCTAGGCAGAAACCTAGATGAGAGAATATGTATGACAGAATGTCTACACTGTGATCTCATATATTCCAAATAATACATGCCACCTTCATCTCATAGATTAAAACATTTTTTGTGTCCAGTGATGACGCCTCTCAAGCAGCTAAACAAAGGGGCTTCAGTTCATTCCAAAGTAACAGTCCCATATTGAATCTAGTAGTGCATCCAACCAGTACTTACCAATGTAAGGATCAGGGTGCCGCCACTTATTGTAGCTAGCTTCCGCATCAACAATCAATCTGTCAATTGTATCAAGATCCTCCTGCGTGTTTAAATTATAGCAAGCAAGCATTTTCACTGGACTGTAGTTACATTCATAAACCACATTATCCTGTTACACCATTAGCTCGAAAGCAAAACAATGATTGGTTTAGGGAAAACCATCACCAAAATCAAAGCCATGCTTAACTGTCAAGGCTGCTATTAGCAAATGGAAAGCAAGTGAAATTAACATCTCGAGCTCCAACTCAGCATTCGCGGACAACAAAACTCTTATCCCTGATGATGCAAGACGGAACAAGAAAGCATGGAAACTTATGAAGATAAGCAGGACAATCAGCCTAAATGGTACACAGATAAAGTGCCCCCCTTCCCCCACTATGCTTTGGGTCTTATGTCATTTCAAATACCAATTTCCTACTTGAATCGAACGTAATCTCCTAGATCATTAAAGTCAATGGGATCATAACCATCCATTCACAAAATTAGAGTTCTCAAGATAGCACCAGACTGAGTATATCGAAGCGGATCGTACCACGTGTTTGTTGGCTTCGAATCTCTCGCGTAAATCTGATGCCTGACGCAGAAAAAAACAATCAAGCATGACGATCAGCAGTCTAATGTTGAGATCGATCGATTGAGGAAATGGAGAAACCCTAAGGAAGAGAGGGAGTACGTCTTGGTAAAAGAGGTGGCGGTGTACGGCCCAGTTGAGAGTGTCCTTGAGGGCACGGCGGTAGAGAATACGGACTCTCTCCTTCTGAGCCGCCCTCCGAGCCAGATACCCGGCCGTCGTCGTCGCCGCCGCCACCGCGCTCATTCTTCTCTTTCTAGACGCTTCTCTCTCTGTCTCTTGCTCTCCGGTGATGAGGAGTTCAAATGTGACGGTTGACTGGTGAAATCAGGTCTTTTCCTCCCGGTTCTAGAGCTGGGTTAACTTAACCCGATACTCATTTTGGGTTTAAGTTACATTCAATTGTGGGAAAATTCCAAAAAATGACCCGAAGTGTTCTACTTCTTAAAAAAAGATGGGCTCAAAATGTTCTTATTTTTTTCAAATAATGGTAAGTAAATCTTGTTCCAGATAAGTAGACATGGCCATTTGAAATCGTGGACCCGAAACCGCCCGTTGACCGGCCCGTTAACAGGCCACGTTTCGACCCCCCTTTTTAAAAAAAAAAGAAAAAAAAAAGGGGCTTTCAGCCGCAACGGCCCAAAAAATCGTTGCAAAATTTGCAACGGCCAAATGGTCAAAAAAAAAAATTAAAAGTTAAATAACCCTATATTTCTTTATAAATATCAATCTTTTCTCTTTCATTTTTCCCACAAATTCTCTCAACAATTCTTTCAATTCCCAACAATTATCTCAATCTACTCAATTGTCCCAATTTCGCCTCAATTCTCTCAAAAATGGCAAGTGGAAGCAAAATACTAGAAATGGTAAGATGATGATGGGAGATTCGAACATCCTATTCTCGAATATGATCATCGTGAGTATATATATTGGGAAGACAACGACGATAATATCAACGTTGTTTCCATTTCGAACGTCGAACACGTCCCAACACAAGAAAGTCTTTATCCTCCTATTGGTGTCGAAGAAATGTCGACGGAAATGAGCCGGAAAGAAAGGGCCGAGAGAAAGTACATCCGACTTGTGTACTTCGACAAAGATATTTGATGAAAGCGAAGGTAAGTACAATATAAATTGTAAATATTATTCTCAAACATATAAATTTACCAAAGGAGATGGTTACGGAACATTCCGTCGACATCCGACGAAAAAACATCCAACGCATGCGAGGATAGACACTAAGGCAACAACAAATTCCCAGTACGCTAATCCTAATACTCATCTTTTATTCTCGTTACACCGATATACTTTATAAACAAACATTAATTGAATATGTTGCCCTTGATCATGCTCTCCGTTTACTATTGGTGAAAATTTTAATTTGAAATATTTGATAAATACTGCGTTGGTTCCGCAAGCACCAACTATTCCGAAAAGAACTCTTTAAACGCGAACTTTTACATCTTTATAAAAAAAAAAAAAAAGCTTTAGTAAAATTTTTTTCGAAATTTAATGGACGTGTGCATTTAGGAAGCGATATTTGGAGTGATCCCTAACAAATTCATTCTTATATGGGTGTTACGTGTCATTGGATAGGTGACGACCGAATCATTCAAAAAAGACTTCTTGCATTTCGAGTTTTTGATGAAAAACATTCGCTCATAATATTTATAAAATAATTAGGCAAGTTTTAGAAGAATATACTTTGATAAACAAAGTTTTTTCAATTGGTTTTGATAATGCCGCCACAAATACAACTTCCATTCCTAAATTAGAAAAAATTTGCAAACCCTCTTTTGGCGGACAATTTTTTCACATTAGATGTGCTTGTTATGTTTTAAATTTATGTGTACAAGATGGTTTATGAACTCTTGAGATTTCTCTCGCCCCAATAAAAGGTGCAATTAAATTTTTATGGAGTCGTGCCCATTTTATGAAAACATGGAAAAAATTTTGTAAACAACATGGTAGAAGGGCAAAAAGTTTTCAAAAGATATTTTGACTCGTTGGAATTCTACCTACGAGTTGTTTCGTCAAACTTTTGATTACAAAAATTTATTGTGTATGTTTATTTCGCAAAATATTCCCGAAATTACTTTACTTCCGCAACATTAGGACGTTTGCAAAATTTTTTTAGATTTTTTGAAAGTTTTTAATGATGCTACTAATACTTTATCCGGTATTTATTATCCTACTAGGCATTTATTTTTAATAGAGTGTGTTAGTATTGGTAATGTTTTTAATGAATATGAAAAATATACTTGAATTAGCTCGAATTATTTTAGTAATGCGAGAAAAATGGTTGCATTATTATTTTAAAATTCCTCTTGTCTATTAAGTTAGTATTGTTTTTTATCCACGTATTAAATTAGATGGTTTGCTAGATTATTTGAATGTGTATTATTATGATTGTTTACATTTACAAGATGCAATAGATATTTCAATTATACAAGGAGAGGTTAAACACTCAATTTGAGTTTCGTATGGAAATAGTATAGATTTAAACAGAGTGTGAAGAAAACACACGCTCGATATTAGTAACCCTTCTTCAATAGTTCGTGGAACAACCATTTAGTGATGATTAGTTTTGGCTCCCGTATTAAGTGGATAGTGGATCTTCAACTTGTCGACGATCAAAGTTAGTTACATTATGAATTTCCGCCATTTGGACTATGGAAGAGAAGTATCATCGATGTATTTCGCTTTATCTCGCCGGACCGATCAATCGAGTTAAAAAATGCTAACGCATTACAAGTGAGGAACTCAAAAAGAAAGAACCATAAGGATTGTCAGGAACATTTAGAACCATTAAAGCCGATCAAATAAAAGGAATCCATTGCTAGCGTTATACGATTGGACATGTTTAACCAATGTATAATTTAAGTTTTCCTAAATCGAACAATGACGATCGAGACCGTGAACTAGTAATGAACCCGCAATTACAGACAACCAAAGCCATCGTAACTGAGTCGTCCTAAGTGCGGCGAGAGTCACAGTCGATACGTGTAATGTCCAAAAGCCGCCCGTTAGTTTGAGATAAACGAAGATACGATTGATGAGAGATCGACCACAAATAGAAGCTCAAAATTGGCAAATGGAAATGAGGAATTCTAACATTAGAAAAGAAATTTGACGCGCCTAATGGTCATTTTGATCCTCCATGATTGTTGCGAAAATGGATGAAGATTGGGTCAAATAAAGTCAATGAAATTTGGACAATAAATGAGAAGAGGACAAGTGTCAAGCTTGTGTGGTTTTTGCATTAATTACTAGTCAAATCCCCACCTAATCCCTCTCTCTCTCTCTCTCTCTCTCTCTCTCTCCTCTTAGCTTATGGAGGAAGCCAAAACACTCCCCTTCCTCTTCTCTCCATGTTGCACCCACAACCCCTCTTCCTCCAATTGTGTTTTCTTCTCCAACAGAAATTGCTCCACTCGCGACCAGCACTAACCCGTCCCACTGTTTCGGCCATAACTCCGTCGTCCGACAACGGATTGAGGTGATTCTTTCGTCATTAGAAATCTTATTGTCTTATCTTTCCATATTTGACCTAGTAGATCTTTCCGTAGCTCGGTTTGAGTGGACAAGCGAATGGAGCAAACCGAACGTGAGCTCCTTGGGACAACTTGGAAGCTTGTCTTGCTCCAAATCAAGGTGGGACCTTCTGAGTTGTAGTATTAAGGTTTAGTAAGTTTAGCTTGAAGTTTGGTTGAAGAAAGATGAGTTTTAATGGAGGAATTTGATGGGTTTCCTCTAGGACAGAACTGTCCTCTTCAACGGGTTTGAAAACCGAACACCTTTGAAGGCCGGGAAGCGTCGCCTTGCCTCGAAATCTGTTGGTAAGTCGCCCTAAGACATGATATTACATGTTAACAAAGGATAGGTGAGTTGGATTGAAGATTTGATGGCCGGTTTGCATGGTATTTCTAGGAACAGCACCCCCTTTAGGACAGTTAGGATTCGAAGGTTGTTGCTCTTCTTGGAGGGTTTATTGGCTTAATTTTGCTTGGTAAGTTGATTCTAACCCTTTCCTAGGATGTGCGATACTAAAGGGGATCTTGGTGGAAATTGAAAGGGGTTTCAAAGGTTATTTTGATGAGAAACACGTGAGAGGCCGAGAGCTGCGTATCTCTTTAATGCACACAAATTTTGAAATGGCCCGTTTGAATTTATCCGATATCCAAAATTGAGTACCGTTTTCGCCACACGTCCGTAAGATCTTGAAGAACAAGATTATAAAATTTTTTTCAAAAGGTCGGTAAAAATGTCGTTTTGTGAGACTAAACCTTGTTTCTAGAGTTGGGGTTATTGATGACTAATGGGTTTCACTTGGGACTTTACGTTCGGTTTTGCATTCAATATCGGATGAGATGTAATATGATGAGATACTACGTGTGAGGGCTGAATGGTGTCTTGAACTTGAATTGGTTATGATTGAATTTATGTGCCTTGAGTGGCGATGAGATGTCACGATAATATGCATTGCCTATGATGGTGACAAGGGCTTAAAAGTAAGAATTATCGTTTGTTTAGGACCAATCCATTGGAATGAGAGGGGGTACTCTCAAATTGACCGGAGGGGTTACTCCATTTATTGAGGGGGAGATACTCTCAATTGACTGGAGGAGTTACTCCATTTGATTGAGAGGAGTTACTCTCAAATAGAATTCGGGAGGAGCTTCTCCCATTAGACCTGATCGTTTCGAGTCCAAATGGTTGAATGGCTGAATTGGGGGAGTGTCCGAGTGTCCGGATCTTTTATGCAAATTTGAAAGTGAGAAAGAACGAACTTAGCTATATGCAGTTGCCTTAATAGCCAATTCTTGAATGTCAGTATGAAAATGCTTTTCAAAACTTGCATATTTTCAAACGTGCGGAGGTACCAATAGCCTAGTTTAGGGTTAGGCTTAATTTACCGAGATTATTATCTCACCCGTCGTAGGACCAACATTTCGGACCCAAAGCCTGAAGGATGCCTCGAGATGTCGAAGAAAGAAAAAGGAGAAAAGAAGACAGCTATCTTAAGGATTTTTTTTTTTTTTGTGGTCTTATAATGCCTTCCATGAACCCCGATGTCTTTTGTTGTCTAGATCCTTTTATTTGTACACATGTGTTTGTTTTTAAATCCCTCTTATATCTTTTTTTTATGTCTAGGGTTTGTTTCCCCATGTGCTTTATCATATCGCACTCTAGGGTTAAGCCGTTGGATCCGTGTTATCTTGGTTGTACGGGCCGTGTAGGATGTGGCGTGCCCTCCGGCCGGGCGTGCAGATTTCGACACCAAGAACTAGATCGAGAACACGAATTCTTTAGTGAGGATTGTGCGGGATACCACCGCCACGGATACCACAACGGGTAGCGACGATTGACGATGAGGTAAGTTGGGGTTATCAAAGGTAAAAGAACTACATGGGTTTTGATTCTTCTAAATCTCCAAGAAGATATGTAGGCGCTTAATGATAATTCATTAAGTTCAAGCCCATTCCTTCTCTTTTTTTTTTTTTTCAAATTTATTGCAATGTACAATTTAATTATAATTTATAATTTATAATTTTTTATGTTTATTTTATTATTTATTATTTTAAAAATTAAATTTAAAAAACGGAATCCGAACCGGTTCGGTCCAAACCTTTTGGAAACCGGCCACCTCTACGAGATAAGAGCCCGAGGTAGCCATGAAATCTCAAAAACTTGATTTCAAGAACATTTTTGTCATTTTTCTTTATTTAATTTTTTTCTTTTTATTAGTTTTCTCTTTCTTCTGTTTTCTTAAAAATTAAAAAACTTTTTTTAAAAAAAAACACACACACACACACGGACGGGAGGGCGATGAAGGCGGCGCCTCGGTAAGGCCTAGCCACACCGCCGACCGAGGCAAGGGCCTTCCCAAATCAGGCGGGATCGTCGGCCCCCTCCCCGACTCGGGGAGGGTGGCGGCCCTACCATGCTCGGGGGTGAGGGCCGGCAACCCCATTGGCCTTCATCAACCTTGGCGACCCCACACCGCAAATGGGGCGGCGGCCTCCCGCATATGTGATTATTTTTTAATTAAAAAAAAAAAGGAAAAAATAAAAATATCAAAATTGATAAATGACGAAAATACCTTTTAGGTCATGTCATTTTTGAAACTTTATGGTCACTTCGAGTCTCGTTTGAAACAATCTATGTCACTTTATGACCTTATTTGATACAATGTTCACTTGAAGTCCTTATTTGATAAAATAAAAACACCTTGAGCTCTTATTTGGAATTTTACCTTCAATTATTATCTTCTCCCTATATTATCATGACACGTTGACCCCCCCAAAAAAAAAAAAAAAGAGTGCATTGTCATGATATACTAGATGATTTTTTCTTCTTCTTTTTATTTTGGAAAAATTTGGTTTATAGGTTGCGTGATGCGAGAGACGGTTGAAGAATAATTCGTGAATATTTTTAATTTAAAATTTACTTATTGTGAAATTTACGAGGAGAAAAGAATATTAGTTTCTTATATAAATAACATTTTTTTTTTCGTTTCACGTTGTCATATTTAAATACTTGCTTTTATGTATGAAATGTATGCATTATCTTCATAATTTTTTCTTGAGTTCTTTCTCCTCGTTCTCTTTTTTTTTTTATTTTTATCGGACAAAAAAAGTATTGGACGCTCACTTAAATATTGGCCGGTCCTTTTTCTAGACAAGCCTAAGAGGCTTCCTTTACTTTATAGTAAGCGGCTAGGTCCAGCCCTCTAGAGTTTTTGATTCGTTTGAAAAACCTAACGGGACGGAGAAAACTGCTCATTCACAATTCTCCATATAATTCCTGAAAAAAGAAAAGAAAAAGAGAGCATTGCATTGCTCAAGTTATAAATGAACTTATGGACTTACGAGGGGTGTAAAGAGGCCGGGCCTGAAGGGATTGTCTAGTTAGGCCTTATGTTGCACCGGCACGACACGGAACACGAGACACGACAAGATACGTCGATATATGATTTCTCAAAAAATAAAAAGTTTCAACACAAAGTGAGATACATTGTATATTAAATGTGTATTTTTATATACACATGATAAATTATCATTTTTATGATTCCATAAATAAATAAATAATAAAAAGAGTTATATAATGAATTTACATAATAATTCCCTTAGACATTGTTTTTAGTTTCATGACCAGCATCTCTACTTTTTCTTCCTCCCTATTCGTTTAGTTTTGTATCCACATCAGGAAAGGAATAGAGAAAGAGAGGGAAAACTTCTTATAAAATGGGGGCTCAGTGCTTGAAACAACGTACTGAGCTGGACGTGGTTGATGGGCCATCAGTAAGGCCCATGAGGCTAGGGCCATATTTTAGTTTTAAAGTATAAGATTTGCCTAAATTAAACCTGGGACATGCGTGTCCCATTCGTTGATCACGTGTCGGAAGCTCGGACACACATGTCGAAGCATGTCCGACCATGTTAGGTGCGTGTCCGTGCAACATAGGTTATGCTTGAAAGGACTAGGTTTGGCTTTACTAGTATGCTAACACTAAGTAAGAACATCGAGCCGAACTAAATTGGGTTGGTTTGGTCTAAGCTGGTTCGGTCAAGGACAATTCCAATTTTCCCAAAAATAATTTAGTAAATGTTTTTTTATAAAATAGTATTTATACATGGTCAAATCTTTAATCTAAAACATAAAATTCGGAAAGAAAAGGAAACCTTTAAGCGCATCACTTTTGATTTGGCCTCAAATGTTCGCTTTTTGTTCTAGCTTCCGCTTCGTCCACCCATGCTCTCGCGGGTGCTTCCCTCTAAGGTAAAACACTCCCCTGGCATTTCATGTTTACTTCTTGCTAGGTTTATATCCGGTAAGAACTTTCGAACTTCTTGCTAGGTTTAAATAGTAAAAGAATTATTATGGAATTTGGAGAGGTAAATGCCACCTCCATTGAATTAACTCCTAGATTTCTGACCAAAAAAAAAAAAATCAACTCTTATATTGAATAGGATCTATTCATATACATGTACAATAACATGGTCTTTCTCGGGGTTTGCTTTTAAAAGTGACACATGAGACTAATTTGCAAGGGATTGATCATTCTATTTATATACATGTACAATAACATGGTCTTTCTTGCACTCTTTGCTCATTTTGCTTCTTGATGGCATTTGTGTTTGACTCATTCAACACTATGACTCTTGTTCAACAACCATATATATATATATATATATATATGTGTGTGTATATATATATATTGTATATTTTAAAGTTGAAAATTACTAAAAATTGGGAATTTTAACTTTTTTGTAATTTTTCTGATTAAGTATTGCCTTATAAAATCTTTATCTCTTTCTCTCAATATTACAGTGACATTGTTGATTCCATATAAAGTTTTCCTACGTCGCATGCTAACGGGAATCGAGAATTTCCTAACTGGTGTCAAATCCTAAAAGAGGGAATATTCATATGAAACAGAATACAATTTGACATATAATTTATTCTCAAGAATGTATATCCATTTCCAACGAATAAAAATAATCAATGCCCTTAGGGATATGCTACAAGCTAACATTGAACTTCTTTGACAAAAAAATAAAAATCAGATGAGTTTGGACAGCAAATCGGCCCGACCTTGAATCGTACCTTGTTGAGCCTAGTCATTCGAGCAAGTATTTGTCCTGCCTATAAACATGACATTTCAATTCTTGTTTGAGTTCTCTAGAATGGATATTACCATGTAGGCTTTGAGTTTAAATGCTATCTACTGTCTTCTAGTGATTGAGTATGTAAAACTCTTGCTCCGGGAAGGACGGGACAAAAAACTTTTGGGCAACATATAAGATTTATACTAGATATCATAGGTTCTAGTTTGAATTTGACAAGAAAAGAACACGCGGCATGGAAAATTATTCAATTGGTTCTAAATCTATTATACGGATCTCAATTTAATCTTAACTTTTCGATTTATCTGATTTAGTTTTAAACCTCTATGCGGAATTCTAATTCAATTTTCGTTGGAAATCGTTAATGTGGTGGCACGTGATATAGGATGGACAATTTCCCACACCAAATGTCAAACGGTGGAACCCCCTTTAACCTTGATTATCATTGTTTTCTTTGTTTTTTTAAACATCAATAGGATACTCTAGACTTTTTGAGCACTCATTTCACTGGTTGTGCTAATATCCTGGCCTGCGCGTCTTATTTCCTTTTCTCTGTTCAACACTCCAATGTTGCTCACGACAACATTGGTCATGAACATGTCATGCTTGGATATAATCTATTGTGAGGACATCTTTTGCTTTCTCGTATCCTTATACATCAAATCTGTCATAGGTCTACGGTATTCCTGAATTCATGCTAGGTGAAAGGTGTCTAAGAATTAAGGGTGCGTTTGATTCGGATTTGAAAATGGATTTTGGGGAAATACAAATGCTTTTAGCATAAACGGTTTTGGGGAAATATAAATGGCGTTTGATAAAAAAATTATAGGAAAATTGCAAATAAGAGCTTGAAGTGAACCTTATTTTAAATAAAGGCGCAAGTCTTGACTATTTTCTCAAATAAAAGCGTAAAGTGAACGTTATTTCCAATAAGGGCGTGAAGTTACTATGAAGTCTCAAAAAAAGGCTTGCCCTCAAGGGCAATGTTGTCATTTCCCTTATCATGATTTTTTTTCCTTTTTTCTTTGTCTTTTCCTTTTTCTATTTTTTAAGAATTAAAAAATTTTAAAAAATACACACTGAGGCTCAGGTACATTCCGTCCCCGTCCTCCTCCTATAGGCTCACTTTCGTCACCCGCATCACCTCTCCCTCTTCCTCCTCCGCCCAACCCACGCATGTCAACACCACCCCGCATTGCACCACCTCCATCGCCAATCCTCTCTCCCCAGCATCCACCACCATCACGAACCTTGTGTGCAACTCCCCCGTTAGCCAATGCCGCTGCATCGACACCGGCGTGTGGCTTTATAGGGCCATCACCCATTGACTCGCCAGGTCGATCAGGACACAGCTTAGTCAGAGTCTATCCTCGAGCTCGCGTTGCGCCTACTCGGCGTCCAGAAAATGTATGGCCGTCTGGACAGTATCCTTCAGGTCCAGGACGTCAATCCAAAATGAGGAGCAGTGGAACCACACGGAGACGGCATCGGTCTCCATGGCTCTGCTGAAGATGAGATCGTCGCGGTAGTGAATGTCGATGGCGTAGATCAATTGCGATGGGCGAGGGCCCGTAGTCATTGGCAGGGACTCGACAATGGTGAGAAGGGAGTATGAGTTGGAGAAGAAGGAGCGGGGGCCGTCGTGGAAGGTGGAGATGACTAGGAGATGAGCGGCGAGCTGGTGGAGGGCCCGGTGGAGCGGCTAATGTGGGCCCAGAGGTCGTGCTGTAAAGAGAAGGAGTAGAGCTGGGAGGAGGTGCAAGCAGTAGAGGCGACTGCGGAGCCGCCGAGGCGGGTCAAGATGTGGGCTATCGCTAGACATGGCCATTTGGGCCCGTGGGCCGGGAACGGCCCGTTGACCGGCCCGGAAACCGCCCGTTGACCGGGCCCACGGTTCCAAACCGAAACCGGCTGGAACCGGCGGTTCCGAGCCTGTTCCAACCCGGTTTTAAAAAAAAAAAAAAGGTAAGGCAATGGGAAAAGGCTTAGGAACCGGCGATTCCGACCGGGAACCGAAATCGGCCCCGAACCGCCGGGTTCCCACCTTTTTCCGGAACCGGAACCGGCGGTTCCCGAACCGGAACCGACCATCTCTAATTAGGATGTCCTCGTGAATGGTGGCGATGGTTGCCATAGGCCTGTGTTTGTTTCTCTTTTTTTTCACTTTTTTAATTTTTAAAAAGAAAAAGAGGAAAAAAACAAAGAAAAAAAGTCAAACCTCAAAAAGGAAAAAAATATGAAAATACCATTTAGACCAGGCTTTTTTTGACTCCATGCCCACTTCGGACTCTTCTACTATGCCACTTCAGGCCTTTCATGTCACTTCAGCCTTTATTTGAAATAAAATTCACTTCGAGTCTTATTTGAGAAAATAAAAGCGCTTCAAACCCTTATTTGGAATTTTCCCAAAAATCATTTGAAAAGAAACTTCGAGCCAGCAAGGGTTGGTGGTTTCACTCACCTGTTCCTGTGATCACAAAATGATGCCATTTCATGTTAAAACTTATTTTCTCTCTCTAACCTTCTCTCTTCCAACTTGCCCGCTCTCTGCCTCTCCCTTTACTTTGATCATACCCACGACTCATTCACATCAAAGATCGGCAAATTCACCATCTTTTTGTTTCTCGGTTGTTCTTCTAAATGGCGCCCCCACCCTCCTCCAAATCGAATTAATCGCGTACAAAATTCAAAACCCCTTAATCCAAAGATCGTTTCCACTTTAGTAGACTCAAATCCGCAGGCCAATCTCCGAAACCTAGATCGGGCCTCAAAGAAACCCCGCGCGCAGAGCACCCTAAGTCATTCAGTCGAATCGTTGACTAGTCGGATCGCAAGGATAAACCCTCTTCGGTCTTGCAGATTAACCTAACAGGCAAACCATCTGCATTCGCGCAGAGTTTGGGTACCACGACTTCAACCTCGATGGTGTCTCTCTATCCGTGGAGGAAGATCTCGACGCGTTCTACAATAAGTTCGTGGCGGTGCAGCTAGGACATGGAGGAATCTTCAATACTTTTGTATCCGAGACGCGAGGGAATCAAGAGTAAGATGAATAAATTTATACAAATAATCCACCCCCACCATGGTTGGCTCTAACTTCCTTTCTTTTGCTCTTTTTTGACTATGTTTTCAGAGAGAGAGAGAGAGAGAGAGAGGAAATTGAATTGGGGTGCGGGCAAGATGGACTATGATGATGTTCTGCTCTCCATTGCATGTTTGAGCTACTAATTTTGCCCCACGTTACAGCGGTTCTCAATTTAAGGTTCAAAGAAGAAGCGAAAGGTGTCCCCAATTCTTTTTCGGGGGCAAAAGTTGCCATACGACATCATTTAGGGCAATTAAAGCTGACTCACTTGCGAACCGTGTCAAGTTGTTTCCTAACGCATTTACTCCAAGAGGGAGTAGTCCTTTGATCGGGGGAGCGGTGGCTAGATATAGGGGTGGCTCATCAATATTGCCTTAAGTCACGTTTTGGTAGAGCTTGGAGGAATGCAAACTAGGTTAGTTAATTCAATTTAATTAACCGGTAATCCATTAACTTAAGATTTCATAATTTTAGGTTGCGACAACAGGTTGAACTGTGGCATCTAGGATCGACTTTGAGAATATTTTTACGAACGAATAGGTCAAGGATTATATAGAACAAATGGACAACTTGGTTTAGGTTGCAGATACCATTTAGACGATTAATTGAAAAAAAAATGTTGTACTATCAAGAAAGCATGAGGTTTGTTCTGCTACAAAAAGTAAGAAGCCAAAGCAAATTTACGCCATAAAAGCTTATACTTTTCCACCGAATGAAGAATTCTCTCTCCTTTTCAAATCCCTACATCAATCCCATGTTGAACAAGGGCTAATCAACTTGCCAATAATATGAGAGAGCATCTTCGATCGTGTGGGCCAACCTTTTCTCGATGTCGGAAAAAGCGATGTCACAGCGCCATTCATAACTTTGGTTCTATTGAAGCCAATGAAAGAGTAGATTACACTCTAGCTATTCAAGTGAAGGTACCGCTTGATTTTGACCTTATTACCGATGAAGTAAAGCAGTGGTAATCTCGTCCTTAAATTTCGCTTTTCGTGACACTCTCCTACATTCTTTTGCAGCTTACATGGGTGAGGGGAGAGACAGTGTCAAAATTAATGTTAAAGTTAAGATATGCGCCCACAATGCAACATCCGTTGTAGTCTAGTTGGTTAGGATACTCGGCTCTCACCCGAGAGACCCGGGTTCAAGTCCCGGCAACGGAATTCTTTTGCATTTTTTGTTTTTATTCTATTTTTCGATCCAACAAAAGCTGAACTAACAATTGAAGCTTTGAGACGTTTGTCAGCTCCACCTTACCTTATATTTTGTCTTTTAGTAGGACTGCTTTCTACTGCGAAGATGTCTCGTTAGATCTGAAAATCAAGGTGGAGAATCAGTTCTTCCCCCAGAGAATACTATCTTGCAGACATTGAATAATGATCCCAAAATATACAATAAGGATTGTGTCTTCTGGACACCGAGCTATCATCTCATCATCGGATTTCGACTAACTTGGATTGTGGGCATGGCGACTTTCTTGGAAATGATAGTCAACATGACCAGCCGCCAGGAAGTGACCTCGTAAACGGGCGTTCATGGTGCGGACCTTTCCCAACATGGCAAAACTATGTACGGTTGTGATGTGACATACGGTTTAACCGAGGACGACGCAACAATGGTGCTTGGTGGAGTGGTTGCGCTATGGTCAGAGGGCAGAGACCCAACTGTTTTTATATATATATATATATATAAAATATAAGTACCATTTATAAGTTTACGTACAAAAGCTTAGGGGCATATCCCAACATTACAACTATAACTAAGAATGTAAATAAATGGAGTGGGGGAGTCTCCATATTGTATTCGGTAATACGTTGGTCTGGGAAGGTCTAAAATTTATGTAGTGTGAAGCTCGCCCTCTAACAAGTTTATGAACTTTAGCCAGGATGATAGGAACATCATTTGATTTGTTTTGAAACCGTCTATAGTTACGTTCGATCCATATGCAATAGATGGTCGCTAGGAAGGATACCTTGAGAAGCCTCGCCAGTAAATCCTTACCTTTGGTGGCCTTGATCATCCATTGGAGTTCATCAATCCATCCACCTACAGAATGTCGAATTCCAAATTGTGCGAGGATAGCATGCCATATGCTTGCTGTCCAAGTGTATTGAAAAAATAGATGTTCTCGATTTTCCAGACCAGCATGCACAAAAATTACAACGTATGTCTACTTCAAACATCTACTGCGAAACTATCTCTCGCTATTGGTAGTCTATCTCTACAAACTAGCCAGCCGATGGAGTTGTGTTTGCTGACACCACCTTTCCAAATCAATTGAAACCATTCCACCTCCGGTCTGCGACTCCCGAGTTGATCATAAATCTCTTTGCAACAATATCTATGTGTAGACATGTTTGAAGCTAAAGCCGGTCTCAATTTAAGAATACCACGCCAACTCCATGCCATACTTCCCTTGATTTCGAGCTCCCTAATCGGGTTGCCTTTGCATTTGATACTGTGAACCCATTTGGTCCATATGGAAGAGACCCAACTGGGTTTAGATGCTCGCATTTGGTCTAGAGCTTCGGCAATTGCAAATAGTTCGTGGTTAGGGAATCGGGACAAGACAGGCATGAAGAAATACGCAGAAGCAATGATAGATCTGAATGAATGGAGGAAATGGTCGGCAGAGGGATTGGCGCTGAACCCATACAGCCACTTTGGTGCGCAACGAACCGGGTATGTGCAACACGGTTCATCCCTTCGCTTGGTTGCGATTGTTTCCACAAGAGAATGGAAGATGCCGGTTCTTTCATGTAATCTTACTGCATTTATTTTTCAATTGCAAAATCTGTAGTCTTGCAATGCAAAATCTTCTACAAATGAACATGAAGATAACACATCAAGCAGAGAATCCATGAGTTGATTATTTAGAAATTTTATCTGATTTTTTATTCATTTTCTATTCATATCAAATTGTTATTGTTAATTTCAACCATACTTATAGCTAGTGATATCTCTATTTAAAAATGTACAACGTTTTAGTGAAAAGTAAGCTTCATTGAGTCATTTTCTTTTTATGTTATCAAAGCCATGCATGGGCCCGCTAATCTTCTCTTGTTAAAGACAAAGGCCGATACAAATCATGTTTCTTTCTTATTCAAACCCGAGATTTCCATTTCTTTCAAATATTAATGTGGCAAATTTTGTTACATCGAAGCTCAACGAAACTAACTTTTACTTTGGGAGATAAAGGTATTGTCTCCGATTGAAAGTTAAGACCTACTTGGTTTCCTTACCGGAGAAATAGTTGCACGCCGCAGATTTAGACATCAGAAAATGCAACTAGAGTCAATAATCCAGACTATGCATCATGGGCGTGTAGTGACCGCTTCGTAAAAGTCTTGGATCATGAGCACGCTCTCGGAAGAGGTTCTTGGGCACGCTGTTGGACTTCAAACAGCAGTAGAAGTATGGAAAGCTCTCACCGATCATTTTAAGCAAAGCTTGGTAACTCATGAACTTGACCTCCTTGGATAACTTCAACACATCAGGAAAGAAAATAAACCTTTATGTGACATCTTGAAATTTTTTCATAATAAATTTAGGTTATAAACTAAATATTATTTACTATATATCTACGTTGACATGTAAAAATCTGAGTGGGCCGTAAATATTGGGAAGTACAAAAAACGCAGGTGAGGATTTTCCACGATCGTAATCGTTTTGAGTCCGACGTGTTACAATTATATGGATGAACGTTAACTATACTTTGATAGTTAGTATGCTGATAATTAATTACCATCATTCGAACTATTGATGGTATCGGATGTCCTTCGAATTATTCGTTTAAGAAATTTCGAACTTTAAGTTTAGTAAATCCACGTTTTCTTAGTGTTTCGTGTTATTTATAAATAATTTCAGTAGATTCCAAAATATATTCCGATTTATCGACGATGGACACTGATTTTCCTTGCTCACATATTAGTTCGTATGTTCTTAATCTTAAGTTTGGGCCACAATGATTAGTTTAAGCAATCCTAGTAGTCGCCATTTACTGGTTTTGTCAAATGAGAAGGTCTTGTTTTGATAATGCTTCTTTTAACTAAATTCTAGTCCATATTAATGAAGGTATATTCTCCTACGTGGTCAGAAGAAGAATTCCCCTCCAAGTCATGTTTTGTCACGCATTTCATTTAGACATGTATAGCATTTGTTTCCTTGCATGAAAGACCACTTGTTTCCTTAAGGTGAAGACACCTAAACCTATAGATTAGGTTGTCATTAGTTCTAACATTAGCAAGACCACTCTAGTACTCTATTCTTACAACACTTGTCAAGGTAATCTAAAATATGGATGAGCTCACTACACGTAGCCTCCTATAGCATGCAAGATTACACTGGCCTTCTCACTTCAAGATAATCATATTAACCTTGGCAATATCAAAAGCAAAATTATTACCGTAGACCAAAACTCTTCTTACTATCCAACCTCCGAACGAAGTTTTGTTCTACATTCAACTCTAAATCCGAAGGCAAAACTTCATCTTTCAAGAGGCTTCAAGGTGAATTGATAAGCGCACTTCCATTTCCTTAAACTAGTTTTGTTAACAAATTTAAAGTTATTAATTTTAATTTCATTTGATGCTTTAAAGGTGATTAGACTTTCAGTCTTCCGAATTTCGCTCGAGGTAAGCGAAGTTTCTAGGCGTTAAGTTAGCCTAATCGACTTAGCATTTTGGACTTGGTTGATTGGCGTGCATGACCTTAGTTGTACAAATCTGCGGGCAAGTATGACTGTTCCCTTGTGGTGTGTGGATATGTGGCTATGAGTGAAGTTACTTTGATGAGTGTTTGCACGTTTGATAAGGGTTTCGCGAAAATCTATTTATGTTTCTGCATCTGAATTGTTCTCAGAGCTTGTTGACTCTGATATGTTTGCAAAGTCTAATACGTTTTCGGCATCCGCACAATCTTCAGAACTTGTATCTTAGGTTTACAAAGTCTAAGTCTTTTTCAACGTCTGAGATATTTTTTAGCTTTTGAACTATAATGTTTTCAATGTGTGAAGTATTTTTCTACTTCCGAGCTATATTGTTTTCAAAGTCTGAATTATTTTCAGTTTATGAGCTTATCTATTTTCAACGTCTGAAGTATTTTCAGCTTCTAAGCCAAACTGTTTTCAATGTCTGAGTATTTTCCAGCTTTTGAGCTAAACTTTTTTCAAAGTCTGAGGTATTTTTTGCTTCTGAACTAAATTGTTTTCCAAGTCTGAGGCATTTTCTGCTTCTGAGCTAAACTATTTGCAACGTCTGAAATATCCTCTGGGTCTAATACGCTTCTGATCGCTAAATTACTACATTTTATTGTAACAAGGAATGCGTGAAGGGATAAGGAAGTGCGTTTATGTGTTGAAATGCATATGAATAATTATCTATTCATGATTGGAAGAGAATAATGTAAATTTCGTCATCTTAATTAATGGTGACAATGCCCTGTGTGTCGGGATGTCCCGAGGAGAGTTTTGGGATACCTCAGAGTGGAGATGCCCCTGCTAAGTGTATTCAGGGGTACCCTGGAGTTGGGATGCCTCGAGAGTCAAAGATATCCCTGTTGTGTGTATACAGGGATGCCTCGAGAGTGCTCGGGAGGAGAACTAACGAACCCTATGCATGTGTATGAATGAAATAACATTTTGCCATGTCATTATTAGATTGCTGGATATGCCAAAACATGAAAGGTCAAAAGGCCACTCATGCGTTCGGGTTATATGTAGGTTTGTTATGTGGTCATGTTATTTTATACCAGGTTGAGTGCCTAATTGATTTCTAACTTAAACCTAGAGATTTCATTACCATGTTTCGACTCACTGAATGATTTTTTCAGACATGTAGGATGACATTCCACCACCATTGCATTTTGGAGTCCCTACATGTTAATTGTACTTCTATTTCATGGGTTGATGTGAGATTTGGGAGTAGACTCCTCATCAGTTTGTAGCTTGGCAAGTGGACATTGATGGTGAGCTGATTGGCCCGCTCGAGGTTTCGTCTGGTAATGTTGGCGAGACCTCAGAAGATGGAGTTACCGGTCACCAGCACGGATTTTGTCCATTGTATAGGCTGGCTTTTGGGATATATATGTAGTGTCGTAGACGGCTGACCTTGATCTTCCTAGTGTCTTGATGTTTTGTATTTTAAGTTGTATGGTTGTAAAAATGTAACATCAACATAATGAATATGTATGTTAATTAACTTGTGTGGTTTTCTAGTCGAAGATATTCTGAATGCTTACTTACACATCCGCATGCTAATAACTCAAAGAGTATTAACGGACACGTGATGCATGATGTTATGGGGCGTCACAGCTCTGTTTAGTATCAGAGCGAAGGTTTACCCTTGGTGTGATAAGATGCATTTAGGGATTGAAATAGAAGGATGGCCACACGAAACTAAAACACTAAGTGCATGTGATTTGCTTTGTTTATGCGGCCTAAGTAACATATGTTACTTATTAGTCAGCTACAAAATTAACTAATACGTGTAGGCTTTGCAAAAAAAGATGAGCTCTGGTCTTTTGCTCTTGAAGTTTCTCCCTTTTCTAGCCATCTTTCGAAACTTCTTGACCATGAACGAAAGTTCATCATCTTCTTTTTCATCTTTAGAATTTGTTAATATCCTTTTCTTTATTGACTCGTTCTGTCTCATGCAATTGTAGAGCTAAGTTCATCAATAAATAAAGGTCTGATCTTTGACATTCTTGGGTAGATGGCTTGAGTAGATGGCTTGATGTAACTCTAATCTTCTGTGAGTCCTCAAAAAATCATTCGAACCTATATAGGTTCAGAAAAAGGAGCATTTTGATGGCCAAGATTATTAACAATCTCTTGGAACCTGTCATTCATATCAGCAATTGTTTCATCTAGCTTCATTTTGAATGCTTCATAGTCACTTAGTAGAATACTTGGGTTTGGTATCCTTGATTTTGTCGGTTCCATGATAGGTAACATGAAGTCTATCCCATAAAAAACCGTCAACTTTACTTTTGTCCAAATTCTCTACCATTAGTCTTCTCTCCATAATCACCATTAATTAATTTTACATTGCATTTTTATGTCGTTAATGAATTATACCTCAAGCAAAGCTAACATGAAAAAATTCCTCAACTTCTCTTACGTTGTCTACATCCCCTACACATTACTGAGAGATATATAGCCACTCAAGACAGTGCGTTTTAGATTAACCCCAGCACTCATCAGCCTCAAGAACAGCTAGACTTCGAGATTTGATTATTTGGAGGAACGATCTCGGATCGCATCGTCCCTAAAACTTGCTATTTTTGAGTTTCGAAGACTCATTGGCAAGTTCACGAGAAAATTCGAGTCATGTAGGATTAACTAATAGTAATTATGGATGGAATGATGATGGTGGTAGAGTTGAGACAAAAGTAAAATTTAGAAGTTTTTTATGAGACAAAAATATTTTGCATATAATTATGACAAAGCGCTAAAATTGGGGTTTTTTTTTTTTGTATTAGGCAAGTAGTGACTTAACCGATGGCACGTGTGTAGTGGTTAGCACGTGTTGCCCCCGGGGTTTACCCCTTGCGCCGGCCGTGCGGGGGTTCCCTGGGTCACCAAAAAAAAAAAAAAGGACAAAAATAAAAGTTAGGAATTTTTTATGAGGTAACAAAATTTTTCGATATAATTGGGACAGATGTTAAAGTTGGGATATTTTTTTTTTTCGATCTCGACAAGGTGGTTACATGAGCGTTGTTCTTATTTCTTGAAGTAGTAGTAGGTGTGGTGGTAGGATTTGCTCCTCTTGTCACTACATCCCACATCGAGTGTCTAATGCCTTGAAGAACCACTTCATTTTGTTGCACCCGATGTCGTAATTTTTTCCGTCAAAGTAAGGAGGCTTGTTGTTGAATTGTCCATCGTTTGATCCCGAGGAGTTATTGGAAGACATACTAGATCATTAAATAATGAGTACCAAGCTCGATACCAATTGTTGTTTCTAGCAATATCACCTAGAGGGGGGGTGAATAGGTGATTTTAAATGAATTTAACTAGAAATTACGAGAATTAAAATTTGAGTCAAATAACACACAAAAGCAGAATTTGAAGGTATGTAGTTTATGATTCGGAACACCAGTATGCAATATTCTATTAGACACAATAAGAAGAGTCTAAGTGTAGAGAAAATTGCATATAATAATCATATTGGTTTGGCTTAGATCAAGCCTACATCCACACTCACGCCGACGGCCGATAGGCTGGATTCCACTAGATGAATTAATGAGGATTTACAATAGGTGATGATACTTTCTTAGATAGATCAAGCTATCTTTTCTCAATCATTCTTACAAAGCCTTCAATGATTGTAGCGTAAAACTCATAAAGAAAAGTATGTAGAATCGAAGCTCTCTTGCACTTTAGAATTTTTAATTATGCATCTCACACCTATAACGGCATTGTTGATCTCTTTTTATACTCATTCACCTCTAAATTAGCTGTTGGACAAGTCTTAAAGGATCACATTCGTCAATCTTGATTGAACGAGACCGTATCTAGACAATATAGTAACTCGTTGAGTGTTGAATCCGAACCCTTCGATTCAGTCACCCATACAATTTAATCTTTAGTTTTCATAAGTAGATATTTTCATTTATGAAAATGGACTTGTCTCTTAAAGGTAATATTCAACTTGAGATATTCTACAATACGTTGTAAAACCATCGTGCAAATAAAAAACTACAACTTCCTTTAAAAGAAATTCTTAGCTATATGTATTGTATGTCAAACGTGGGTCTTTAAGAAAGAATAGTTTCTAAGTATGTTGCGGTTTCGAACAAGAATTTCAAAACCGAGTCTTCGATATCCGAATAGAGAAAACATTGAGTTTGAAGCTAATACAATCCTTGTTAATGCTCTCATGTCGGTATGTATTCAAAGCTATGGTTGAAACTACATAAGTGACACTTCACTTAATCTGGATAATATGATTCAACCCCTTTAGAAACAAATATGCGTACTCTTGATTTGTCCGAATATCAACTAAGATCAATATAAGCCCCTTCATGAATGTGTATTACTTGAAGAAAATACATTAAAATAGTTACCAAATTCAATTAGATCGAGGAAGGTTTTTTCAATATCAAAATATGATAAATGAGGTTTTCTTAACAATAACCACTAGGCTTTTTTGGTTCACTTAGTCCCGACCATGTCCGTATCTCGACATGCGCTACATGACCTCAAACAAGCTCCCAGGGCATGGTTCAACAAGTTCAACGATTTTCTTTTCAAATATTGATTCTTCTAGACTTGTTGATCCATCATTAATTGTTTATTGTGATCATAATCATATTTTTACTTTGTTGTTCTACGTGGATCATACAATCCTCATTGGTGATTCTTTGAAATTATTGAACCATCTTGTGTAGGCACTTGGTCAAGTGTTTTCCATGAAAGACCTTGGCACTCTTCATTATTTCTTGGGCATTGAAGTCAATTGCTCCAATGATGGACTCTTCCTCTCACAATAAAAATATGTCTTGGATCTTTTGAATCGAGCATCAATGGCACAATGTAAGCCGATTGCTATTTCAATAGCTACCAGGTAACCACCACTCAAACATGGTGCCAAGCCTTATCTATCCCATTTTCGAAGAAATGTAGGCGCCTTTCGCACCTTACCCTCACTCGTTCGAACCTCTTGCTTGCGCTTAATATGGTTTGCCAACATATACACGCCCTAACTATTGCCCACTATCGGATGGTAAAACGTACTTGTGATTTGTCTATGGTTGGGCTGGTTGCAAACTCACCCAACATTCAACCACCGGTTATTGTACTTTTCTTGGCTCAATTGTATTTCCATAGCTAAAGCCGACTACCAAGCTCTTGCTTCAAGCGATTCTTGTCTTACTTGGATTTCATACATACTACATGACATTGGGATCTAGCAACATCAACCTTTGTTACTTTTCTCATACAACATGTCAACATTACATTTCAAAACTAATTCGATTTTTCATGCTAGGACAAAGCACATGGAGATCAATTATCATTCTGCTTCGGGAAAAGTTTACTCTTGGTTCTATTGTTACTCACTATGTACCATCTTTCTTACAAGTTGCTGATATTTTCACTAAACCATTGACTGAAGATAGGTTTGTCATTTTACGAACCAAACTCGGTCTCTAATCCTCCCCATTGACCGGTTTGAAGGGGAGTATTCAAGTAACATATCAAAAAGCAAACAATCAAAATGGTTGCGGTGCGAGAATCTTCTACAAATTAACATGAAGATAGCACATCAAGCGAGAGAATCCACGAGTTGATCATTTAGAGATTTTATCTGATTTTTTTATTCATTTTCGCTGTATATCAAATTTTTATATTTGATGTTTGATTTCCACTATAATTATAGGTAGTGATATCTCTATTTAAATTGTACAACATATCAATGAAAAGTAAGTTTCATTGACTCATATTCTCTGTTTTCTTTACCTTCTACAAGTCTTCCGTTAAATGGGGTCTATTTAGTTGACTCATATGATCTCTAGTCAGGTTTTTCATGGATTTGTATGGTAAGTTTTCCAATATCGGATACAAAACCGACCTCAATTACAATGGTCAATGTACCCCCTTTTTTCTACATTTTCTTGCTTGCGTTTTACTCTTTTCATTAGCTGCATTTAGATATGAGGGAAAAAAATAGAAACATAACGGACATAGTTTCTTAATTTCAAAAGGCTAATTCACTGGTTGAGTGATGTGGAGCTTTTGCTATCCTAAAAGGGGTATGGATTCAGAACCCACTCCAACAATCAGTTCACTTTTCCGAAATATTTACGGCGAGGTTGAACTGGGTCACCAATTTTTTTTTTCAAATTCGGGTTTTGAGCAAATTGGGTTCTTGATTCATGGATAATGTTGATCAACATGTGGATGTCCGTTCAACGCCCAAGATGCATGAACTAGTGCATGAACCAAGAGTTATTTTTATTGTTGTGTAGTTTTCAAGAGTCTTTATTATAAAGTCATAATTATGTGAGTCAATCAAGAGTCGATTCATGTATCGATGTCATGTATGTACATTGTGTTTGTTCATGCATCTAGAGTAGATCAAAAGCGTGTATCAAGCCCATAAATATGGATGTCATGTAAACATTTTGATATGGTTGAATCAAGGTGAATACAAAAGCATAGAAAAAGTCTATCGGTTACCTCCTCCTTCGTGAGTTTATTTGTGAGTGTTTGTGAGTGCATCATCTTCGATTTATCTCATCAAATTGGTTTTAGAGTTTTAGGTTTATGATCATGACTTCAACAAACACTTAGCTTCCTCTTCAATATCCTCCTCTTACCATATTTTTTTTTAGTAATTAGGCTACTAGAATGAAAACCCCGCTCTGCGCCTATGGTGTATGCAAAATGGTCAACACTAGCTATGATGGGCTCAACAACGAAGCCACATTGAACCAAAATTATAGGAATACCCTAGAGAAGGTTTGAAAAAAGATCAATTTGCCTTGTCAATTATCTATCAAGCCTTAGATGATTCCATGTTCGAGAAGGTGTATAGTGCCACGACTTCTAAGGATTCATGGGAAATCCTTCACAACATGTACTAGGGAGTTGAAAAAGTGAAGATGATTTGTCTTCAAACTCTAAGAGGTGAATTCGAGGTATTCCGTATGAAAGAATTTGAGTTGATTGCTGATTATTTCATAAGAGTTTTGGTGATTGTCAACTAGATGAAAATGAACGGTGAAGATGTTCCCGATGTTCGAGTCATTAAAAAGATACTTTGGTCCTTGGACAAGACGTATGACCACATCATTGTTGCAATCAAGGAATACAAAGACCTCGATGCCATAATGATCGATAAACTTTTGGGTCATTGCAAGCCCATGAAGAACGATTAAGAAGAAACCAGCCTGAGTCAATGGAGGAAGTACTCCAAACTCGATTTTCTATTTGAGATGAAATGGACCAACGTGGAGTCCCTACGCAAGTTTGAGGGACTAATCAAGATTGAGGCTGAGGTCATTTTCAAGGAAGAGGTCGTGGACCTCGGAGGAGATGTGCGCAACGACAACGAAATCGAGTAAAAGAATTGCTTGTGGAAGAGGATGGAACTTGAGCGGCCAATGATATGATAAATCTAAAATTCGATGCTATCATTGCCATAAACTTAGCCATTATGCCTCTCGAGTTTTATAGCTAAGAAAATAGCGGAGCCGATGAAAAGGCAAACTTGGTGAATGATGCCGACCAAGTTTTTATGTTGGCCTTCAAAGAAGATGAAGGTGGATAAAATGATACGTGGT
The DNA here is from genome assembly GCA_021437795.1 of Rhodamnia rubescens. Lineage (NCBI taxonomy): Eukaryota > Viridiplantae > Streptophyta > Magnoliopsida > Myrtales > Myrtaceae > Rhodamnia > Rhodamnia rubescens. Next base: position 176,751 of record JAILYA010000032.1, on the reverse strand, counting down.
ACCTGGTATCGCGACCTAAAAGAAATTTATTTTTAGGTTAATGGATTATTAGGTTACTTAAGTAACGAGCTTAATACGAACTCTCCCAAGCCCTACCAATCCGCAACTTTGGTTTATTTAGATGATTTAAAGTTTGGAGCACCACTAATCATTTGGTAGGTTGATTAGAAATCTAAGTAAAATAGTGGGAGTTATTTTACTTATACGAATAAGAGATTATGGATTCGGGGACTTGATTACACTAGTTAGTTAAAACTAATGCCCTTTTGGGATCTTAAATCTCATAAACACGTAAGTTTGGCAACTTGATTGAAATTTTTTTATCGAGTGTTCAAATGGCGTGTTTTTTTTTTTTAAAGTTATGTTTTCACTCATTTAAAATGAATGCAATGGTATGGATGAATGAATGCAATGAAACTATCTAAAATGACAAGAGATATGTAAAACATGCAAATTTAGAGTCAAGTTACCCTATATGCAAAAGTTAATTACTCAAATTATAGCATGCAAATGATATATGACCTATATGCAATATCAGCTGATTCTTAGCATGCAAACAATCAAAGAAACAAATGAACTAAACTTGCAAATTGAATTGATTAATTTAAGATGCGTGAAGACCAAACATGATTTCAACATAACATTAAAAAAATGACATATCAAGTAATGCAATGCATGATTTTTGAAAATAATGATGCATGAATATGTAATTTATCAAAAATATGGTAGGCAAGATGGGTAATATTCAAAAACACGATATGCAAAAAATGGGATAGGCAAAATATGATAATGCAGATATGGATAATATGCACGATACGGATTTTCGAAAATCATGTATGATGATATTCAGATGATATTTTTGTGATATGCAAAAGATATGATACACGTGGGATATGAAAAGATATGCAAATGTGATATGCAAAGATATTCATGGATGACCTGAGATATGCAAAATCTACGAAGATGACATGAGATATACGAAATATGACGTTGGATATGGCAAATATGCATGAACCGAATTTTTTTTTAAATTTTTCTCTTAAATTTTCGGCAACGTAGAGATATGCATTGAGATTCCACTTGATTTCAATCAAAATAAAATTGATAAGATAAAGCTTCTAAGAAGCTTATCTTTCTAAAAAAATTTAATTAGATAGGACTTTTAAGAACTAACTTACTAAATATTTTAGACATTTTAAACAGATTAGGAAATTGAACAAGATTGATACAATTAGAATATCCACAAATCCCAGACACACATGATAAGTAATCAAACAAGATCATGAATATCCACTCTTTGATTTTTCCGAAAACTATGATTCCCAAATCTAAAATCGGCTTATGAAAATAGCAAATCGGATCTAAATGGTATAGATCAAATTAATTAAATTCCCATTTTTACTAAACTAGAGGATTGTACTTGAATGGCCACGGGTAAGATATGTCCAATTTAGTAAAAAAGTTGTCTATTAGGAAATTAACTTTCCCAATTTAGATTTATTTTTTTAATTCAGAAAATTGTGCCTAAAGTAACAATCAATCCATTCCAAAGCAACAATTCTCGAATTTCGATAAAAATCAGAATTTGTTTTTATCTTGTAAGATTGTTCTCTCGTTTTATTTGTGACAAAAATTTAAGAATGAAGTTTATCCATCGAGGAGAGAATGACTCACCTAACTCTCTGTGGCGGCACGAGGCGACTATGAGAATAGGTGAGGACAATACGACATAGCATAACCTCAAATCCTTCAAGCCCCGATGAGTAACAACGTTTCTTTTTTTATTATTATCAAACTTTGCCATTTTGAGCTCAATTGCCAACGAAAAATCCGTCAACGAAAAATACGTGAACTCTGCACAAGCCAATCAACATATGCGGAATCTCAGCTGACAAAAATCAAAACAAGATGCACCAGCAAACGGCTCTAGGGATTATCCCGAGTTCAGCAGCTGTTTTGTGTCGGTGGATCGAGAATAAACTCCGCAGGACTCGTGCAAGAATGGTAGCAGAGACTAACACCAGGTGGAGGCAACGTGGAAGTGGCAGCACGAGCGGTGGTAGCAGTCCACAACTTGACCGAGCAGGAGCAACAAGCGGTAGGTGCCAGCGCTGGGATTGATGCGGAGTCAGCCTTGGATTTAACACAGAATCGTCGGGGATTTGTAGTCCTTGATAGCAGAACCCACCAGCAGAGAAAATCGGCTTCAGAAGCAGCCAGAGAAGGAGACGACATGAACAAACGGCGGGGTCAAACATGGGATGAAGTCTCACCAAGAAGGATGAGCAAACTCAAAGAATCCGAAACACCTCTTTCTTTCTCACGTATTTCCCCTCAAGCAATTCTGAATTTTTTCTGAGCCGAATGTCAATCGTCCATGGCCTAAAACCCTAGACAAAGCAATGTATTTATAGGGTAAAGTTTTGCAAGCTTGGGGCCTAAGTTTTGTTAAATTTTGCAAAATTTGTCCTGTTATCGAAATATTGTGTCAATTGAATCTCAAAGGGCCAAATTGCTTCAGTTGATCCAAGTCTTGCAGCTGATTCCAATGACATGGAAGTGCCGAAAATTTCATGTGCTCGTGGGTCAATCGATGAATTAACAACCAATCCAAGGCTTCCTGATTTTAATCGTGAATGGATTGAATTTAAACCCAAGGACAGTTCCCATTACCCCACTGATTTTCGGCACATCTCACATGTGAATTGAGGTGGCCGAACATTGCATCTAACCGTGGATTTACTCATACCTTCTGGGCTTTTGATAACAGAGGGCTTGATTCCAATGAACATCTTCTAGTTAAGCTCGAGGCCTTCTAATAATTAGGGGCTAAAAACCTCATAATCCCCATGTGCCATGCCATTATAATTCGTAAATGGTTTAATTGAATTTGCTCCATCCACAAGCCTAGTCCGACTAAATTAATCTAAGTTTAGAATATCTGCTTGTCCAGATGAATGTTAACGCAATGCGTGAATGTTAAAAATAAACATGAAAGATGATTTTGTTATTTTTGTTTAGAACTAAAATTAGTTCTAATTTTTTTTATGCAAAAATGATTGAAAAAGATTAGTCAAAATTTAGATGTTAACACTTGGACATTGGTGCTGTGCGGGTGAAAGGAGATGTTTTTCGATATGTATGAGACAATCAAAGGGAAAGTCTTGTTCGGTGATAATTCCAATTATCACTATTGAAGGAAAATGTACAATTCGATTCGCTTGAAGAATGGTACACATCAATTTATTACTAATGCGTACTATGTACCGAAAATGTCAAGCAACATATTGAGCTTGGGACAGTTTTTGGAGAAAGGCTACCACATGAAAAATCTTAGTTTCGTACCAAGAGATCAGAATAATAGATTGATTGTGAGTACGACGAGGTTGAAAAACATGATGTTCATTCTCATTTGAGAATCTTCGGAGCATTGCCTATGCTTATAACCCGGACTAGAAAAGCTCGAAGTTGGAAGATAGGGGCAAAAAGCCCATCTTTATCGGTATGATTCCTCATCAAAAGCATATCTATTGTTTAATCCTAACACTTTGAAATTGTATGTAAGCAGAGATGTCAAGTTCGATGAAGATAGAATGTGCGAAGAGAAACCCATAGTCGATGCGAATATTCATGGTGATTCTAGCCAAACGAAGTTGGATGATCACTAAGCACCTCCTTCTCCAATATCTTATCGGAGTTCATCACCATCGACTTCTTCAAATGGTGTTGATGAATTGATTGTTCCAAGATCAAGGAGATTGTCCGAGATTTATGAAGCTATCGACGTACTTCATTTTGTATCTTTCATTATTTTAAGTGGTTATTCTATTCCGGGTAATGAAGAACTTGCTATTCTTAACTCTTGGGTTCAAGAATTCCTATATAACTTAAGTGACACAATAAAAGCTTTTTCTATTCTTTTATTAACTGATTTATGTATCGGATTCCATTCGCCCCATGGTTGGGAACTAATGATTGGCTATGTCTACAAAGATTTTGGATTTGCTCACAACGATCAAATTATATCTGGTCTTGTTTCTACTTTTCCAGTCATTCTGGATACAATTTTAAAATATTAGATCTTCCGTTATTTAAATCGTATATCTCCATCACTTGTAGTGATTTATCATTCAATGAATGATTGGTCCAACTATAATATTTGTTACTTTGTAACATAAGGTACATAAGCAAAGCATTTCAATTTGAAGACGTACTTACTGATTGTGAGCCCCTTACATTTGGTGTTGTTGTCAAAGAAGAGAAATGGAGGGAAGCCATGAATGAAGAAATTGATGCCATTGAGAAGAGTCAAACATGGGAGCTCGCTATCCTTCCGAAGGACAAGAAAGTGATTAGAGTCAAATGGGTCTACAAGGCCAAGAAGAACAAGAAAGGTGAAGTGATGAGATACAAGGCGAGACTCGTCGCAAAGGGGCGAAGCAAAAGGCGATATAAACTATGATGAGGTCTTTGCCCCTATTATCCTCATGGAGATGGTGAGATTGATGATTTCTATTGCCTTTCAAAATACTTGGCAAATTTATCAAATATATGTCAAATCGGCATTCTTAAATGGCATCCTTGATGAGGAGATTTACGTTGAACAACCCCATGGGGTTCACCGCCAAAGGTCACAAAGATAATGCATTGCGGTTGAAGAAAGCTCTCTATGGGCTTAAACAAGCACCGAGAGATTGGAATTCCAGAATCGATTCCTACTTCAAGGCAAATGGATTCACTCAATGTCCATATGAACATGCACTCTATTTAAAGCAAGAGAAATGTGATGTTCTATTGGCTTGTTTATATGTCAATGATCTTGTCTTTATAGGAAATAGTTCGGCGATGATTAATGTTTTTAAGGCATCCATGGTGAAGGAATTCGAGATGATTGATAATGATCTCACTAATTATTTTCTTGGCACGAAGTGAAGCAAAGTGCTAATGGGATTTTTATTTCCCAAAAAGGATATGCTGAAAATATCCTTGAGAAATTCAACATGAAGCACAGTACGTCGGTCAATACTCCAATGTAGTTTGGAGCCAAACTTTTGAAGTTTGATGGTAGTGTTGATGTTGATCCTACGCATTATAGAAGCTTGATCGGAAACTTGAGATCTTTGACATGTATGCCACATGACATCATGTACACTGTTGGAATTGTGAGTTAATACATGGAGAAATCAAAATCGACTCATCTTAAAGTTTTGAAGAGGATACTTCAAGTACATTAAAGGTATTGTCTCTCACGGCATACACTATTATCGGTTCGAATCTTTTCAATTTAGAGGTTATTCAAACAGCAATTATGGGGGAGATATCGATGATCAAAAGAGTACTACAGGCTTTGTAATTTTCTCGTGTGATTACCGCTTTCACGTGGTCATCGAAGAAGTAACCAAGTGTTGCCCTATCGACATGTGGAGTTGAATATGTTGTAGCATCTTCATGTGATTGTCATGCAATATGGTTGAAAAGACTTCTCAAGAAGATTCATTTGGAGTAGCTGAAATCGACGGATATTTATGCTGATAATGTTCCCGCCATTGCTTTGGTGAAAAATCTAGTCTGCTATGAACAAAGCAAGCATATCAATGTTCAATATCATTTCATTAGAGAGCAAGTGAGGGAGAAGGGGATTGAAATCTCACATGTGAAGACGGGAGACCATGTAGCAGACATTTTTATGAAGCCCCTCAAAATCGATGTATTTTGGAAGTTCATTAATCTACTTGGAATGATTGATGGAAGATAATTTGGATTAAGGGGGAGTATTAGAAATTAAGCCAAATTCGTAAATATTCATGGATAGTATCGATCAACGTGTGGATATCCGTTCGACTCCCAAGACGCATGCATGAACTAGTGCACGAACTAAGACTTGTCTTTATTGTTATGTAGTCTTCAAGAGTCTTTATTATAGAGTCATAATTATGTGAGTTTATCAAGAGTTAGTTCACGCACCAATGTCACGTATGTACATAATGTCTGTTCATGTATCAAGAGTAGATTAAGAGTAGCGTATCAAGCCTATAAATGGATGTGTCTTGTAAAAATTTGGATATGCATGAATCAAGGTGAATACGAAGCATAGAAAAGTTTATTGGCTTCCTCTTCCTTCGTGAGTTGATTTGTGAGTGTTTGTGTGTGCATCACCTTCGATTTATCCCATCAGCTTCATCGTCTTTTATTCATGAGTTCCACATATGTAGTGAGCATGATGTTTCAGATGCTTGCATGGTCAATCAACTTAATGATAACAAGATTTTAATAGTGTAGAAATGCATCTAGGACTTGCCTACATACCCCTAAATAGACTACGGGTACTTGGCTAGGTTTGCGCGAGCGTCGTGGCTCTTGTTGACACCTAAATTTTGATTTTTTTAATTAGTCATATTTCATAAAAATGAGAATTAACTTTAGTTCTCGCCAAAAATAATTTTCATAACATATTTTATTTTTGTCATGTATACACTTGCATTAGCATCAATCCACCTTGGTGATGTGAGATTGACTTAGTTTGACGGGCGATTTGGACCTAGATTGATGGGCAAATTCTTGAGTATTTGTGCCGAAAATTTGAACCAATTCTGGAGCTTATAATTTAGAAGAAGGCTTTAGTTTTAATATTTGATTAGTTATAAAAACCTAATTTAAGCTCATGTAATACATGAATTTCGGTTAACCTAGTGCACAATGGGTTTAGCAGAAATTTTCAGGGAAAAATAAATTAATTTGGTGCAATTTAGCCCTTTGGGATTTAATTCAAATCGTATTTTGAGCCTGGGTATATTTTGCAAAAATTGAGAAACTTTAGGCCCCAAGCTTGCAACAATTTTCTCTATAAATACTAACTTATGCTTAGGGTTTTAGGAGGAGGCCGTACTAAATAGAATACATGGCCAGAGAGGGGATTCTCATCAAGATTTTTCAAAAGAAAAAAAAACGTGAGCAAGAGGACCAGAGATTCTGAGGGTTGGACGATCAAAGAAGGGGTGTTGCTCTTTGTTCTCACGAGGAAGACCATCATCACTGGAGTCCTTCATCAACGTCATTGCTTAGGTGAATCACTTGAGGAGTTTTGAGCGACGCCAGGCTCTCATCACCCGCCAGATTGGCTAATTGTCTTTTGCAGGTTCATTCGATGAAGTTCCCACCACGACCAGCCATGATTTTGCCTCAATAAGTTGCACAATCTAGAGCCTTTCTTGTGCCGCAACACCGCAAGTTGTGCCGACGCCGCACCGTCGCCGCCGTTGTTGACACGTCCCTGACCATTGTAAGGCCAATACGCACATCCACGACAACTCTTCGTCCTGACCAAGCCCTCGACCTTGCTGAGTATCGGATTCCAAGATTTTGGCGATTCACTCTCGCAACATCAGTTTAATCTATACAAGAAAATACCAATAACAGGCGTGGACCGAGACAAATCGGGAAGCAATATTTTTTAGTCATTATAAGAATTACTTTTGTCTTTTTCCTTGATCTCATGCACAGGTTAAAGTGATCAACAAGTGTTGATGTGCTTGAAGAAAACGTCTGCATCAGAACTGCCGAAGAGAATCGCAACAGAGGAAAAGACTTGATCGTGTCCTTATCATACTCATTATGTCCGAGCCGTTGAGCAACCATAAGGCCCGATACGTCCACCGTTCTTGTTATCGGTGCTGAATCACCCATTGCACGTCACCGGCCCCATCCGTAAACAAGATCAAATCGATTTGATATCGTTTCAAATTCGAAAAGCGACTATTTATTGGATAAGATAATATTTTCTATCTTATTTGATTTGAAATATATTTGCTTATCTTAAGATATTTTTCGTATCTTGCATTTGGCATCAAAGTGAATATCTTTCAAAATTCAGGTTGATTAGGAAACTTTCTTAATCTGCAACTTGCCATATAATCGAGAAAGTCCATCTTTAGGATTATTGATGGAATACTCTATTAGGTAAGGATTTGAATACAATCGTTAATCGTACGATTACGAATTAAAGATTGGTTCGAATATTGCGAAATATTTTCAAAAGTTGATTGACATATCCACTTTCTTGATTTGAATTGATTGGCACTTTATCTACTTTCCTTATTCGAACTTGTTGTTTGTCAATTGTAATCTTTTAGAATATATTATCTCGCATGGTATATTTAAATTTCTAAAAGATATCGCATTTAGATAGTTTTTGCATATAGACTAGATTGCATCTTAGAATTAAAATCATGTAGATATTTGCATATTTGCATGTCCGATTTAATTCTAGAACATTGTAACTTAGATTTGCATTCTAGGATAGAATCTGCATATTTGAACAGATTTTCATGTCTAAATATAATTTCTCTCTAATAGGTTAAGGTTTAGGCAAATTTAAACCCTAAAATATGAAAGATAATTATCTTTAGGCATAGTTTTCTTTAGAATAATTCATTATTCCGAAAATACAAAAATAAATCATTCATGTCATGTCATCATGCATTGTACATCATCTTTGCCATGTCATATGTATTGCATTTGAGTTTATATTGCATATAGAATTGCATGTTTAGGATTTTAATTAATTCGCACGTCATGTAGTCGATTTAATTAAACTGAACCATCATTTATACCATAGTTTAATTTAATTGCATGTCATCTAGGTTAGTCATGTAGTTAATTAAATTAATTCCATATGCATGCTTAGGATTTCCTTGCATTTTATTTAATTTATTTGCATCTTAGATTAAATTCATGCATTGCATACAGGTTAGTCTTTATCCCATTAAAAGCGAAAATCCAAAAGTGAGAACAATTTGCCTTGGTGCATGCTCCTTGCACACCATAGACTTCGGTTGTTATGTTAATTGATTGTGCACCCGTTTGATCATCTTTGTTAGTGACTTAAGTTAAAATCAATTAATGTTGCCTTCTCAAATGATTTTTCATGAGATAAAATGGTACCGAAAGGGCGTTAGAGTAATCTAGCGTAATCAAGTCCCCGAACTCTTAATCTTATAAAATAGTTCTCCCGCTATTTTATTTAGGTTTCTAATCAACCTACCCTAAATGATTAGTGGCGACTCCGAATTTAAAATACATTGCATGTTAATCAATGGAACCCTAAGTTGCGATTTGGTATGGACTTGGGAGAGCTCGAATTAGGTTAGTTAAATAATTAACTTGATAATCCATTAATCTAATAATTTTCTGAATTTTTAGGTCACGATAGCTTAGCGACTCTGCTGGGGATTAGAACAACTTGATTTTCTAGAAACAAATTTGATTAATTAATCACTTTAATTTTCGAAAAAATTAAAAGGAACCTTAGTGGACTTAGGCCGATAATTTCATGGAAAATTGCATTTTTGTTTGGCAATTGGACTCCGAGGTAAGTCCCTAACCATGTGTTAAATGGTTTTGCGGATGGGAGTTATAAGGAGTGAAGTGCTCGGCTAACCTCTTGTTTTGCGAGGTTTTGCTTGTTTGAAAACTCTTTGTTTAATTATGTACTTTTTGAAGTGGTGATTGGATTTAATTGTTGTGCATGATTAATTGCTTTAGCACTACACAACACACTACCCGTGGTCGGACTGGGCCATTAGTTTTAGGATGGTATCGAGATTGGATCCTAATGTTCTCCGTGAGATCACGGTTGAAAGTTACTCTGAATTCGATCCCGACCCTCTTTTCAAAAACGAGTTTCAAAAGTGAGAACTCACACTCGGTAAGATTACCAAAGTGGGGTTATAATTTTTAACTCGAGAAGTCGAAGTTGAAATGACCCGGCTAATCCCGATTATATTGTGGGATCACGATTAATCTTGATTATGTGCGTGAGATTGTCGCCTTGCCGTAAATCTTTCACTTCAATTTGTTAGCCTTTAAGATAGTTCGAACATGGTTAACCTCACAATCCATGTGCTTGTGATTGGCATTCTATTTTTCACTGGTAAAGTAAGGTCAATAACTCTATCTCATATTCATTATATTTTTCGGTCGGTCCATGATATATGTCAATCAAATTTTGAACTTAACATCATGGTCATTTAAAAAAAAAATCAAACCGATGAGTCATTTTCAAAGAAAAGAATGGAGAAATTTTTTTTTAGAATTTTGTGGATCAATAGAAGATTTTAGCACATCTTTCGATAGATAAAAAACTTTTCCTAACAAATTCACCCTTGGAAATTCATTGTGATAAAAGAAGAAAATCATTCGGGAAAATTTTCAAATGTCGAAAGAATTTTATTACATTTTTTCAAAGTTATTAATGTGCAAGAACATTTTCCCAAAAAAAAGCACATTTTATTTTCTCAGGAAAGCTTGTCCGATTTTTACTTAAAATGGAAAAGCAAAGTTGGACTAATTAAGTGAGTCATGGACCGGCCTCTCTTGAGTCACATACTCATTATTTCCTCTATTTGTTTAGGAAATCATGGGTCACTTATAGAGAGAATTGCAGATCTGAGAAGTCAACCACAAGACGACGGCTTGTTGTCTACTAGTTTGGAGCTTCATCACCGTAACATTATCCAATGAACCTAGTACGGTCCCGATGCTAGATGGGTTGCACGGAGATGAGTTACTCGAGCTTCATCCAACGATCCTCGAGCTAGACGACAAGACCACCCAATGTCCATTGGATTTGTGTTTTTACTCCTCGATTACTGTTTTGCATTTTCTTTTGTGGTGACTAATATGCAACTCCAGTAATCTTTCTTAACATCACCAATCTAGGCTTGTCTAATGGACCATTGCACAGGCTCTTCGACATCAAAATAGCACCCCCTAATGTGCTAGATTTTCTTCTTCTCAATCTACTTGGTTCTCAATGAAACCGCTTTCTCTATTTCGTCACTCTTTACTGCGGCGACAAAGGAGATTGAAGATGGAGGAGCCACCCTTGACCCAAGTGAACACTAACAGAAATAAAGGGACAAAGAAGGCTCAAAGAAAAAGGAGCCAAATTCGGCGACGTTCTGTGAATGAAGTGGCGAAAAAGTTCTGAAAGAGTATTTGCCTAGGAAATGACAAAGTGCTTGTGACGGCCTTCGCGATCCAACATCAACAACACCAAAATATCCTTGCGGCAACTCCAGTGCTATTTGGAGGAGTCCCTGCATATTTGACCCACTGATAGTCAACTAACATGGCCTCCAAAGTGTTGTTCTTATGGCCAAAATTTTATTCCTTGACCAAATTTTTTTTCTTTTTCTCAAAGAATTTAGGAACATCCAAAATTGACCTACAGCTTCCAAGTCCTCATCGCCAGTTTGGTCATGAACATGAGTCTCCCACTGGGCAAGCTTGATCCACAGGGCAACACGCGCTTCAGATTTGGCAAGCAAATCTACAAGATTAGGGGCAAGAGGCATAATTCTTAACTCTAACTATGCATCATGTCCAATCGTTCCTCAAACAACTTCCTGTATGAGTTTAGAGTTTCGTAACTCACAATCAAGCTAGATGTCCATGGCTGACTCCAGTTCATGGATCAACTGAGGCAAATCCATGCTTCTCCCTCAACTGATTCTTTGATCATGCCTTATCAGTCGACGAAAGATAGGACAAAACCAAGGCTGATCGATCTCAAAGGAAGCATTATTTGCTAGGCCTGACCATTTTTTGGAAATTAATTTCTATTTTTCTTGCAGGTGTCAAGTCGGGAGACATGTTTTCGATTGCTGCCACTAGAGCAAATCGATGATCAAGAGCTTCTCAAGTTTTCGCTCATTTCACCTTCTTTTAAGACTCTATTCATGCACATCTTTCCTATGCAGGATTAGGAACATGCGACCGACCATGACGATTATCACCAATGAACTAGCGCGGTCGAGTACTCAAGTCTTCGCTTGACTCGTTCATGCATGTTTTACTGGCTCCAGGGCAAAGAAAGGAATGAGCTCGTCCTCGATTCGAGAAGTAGACCCCTTGACCCGTTTGATTCACTCACATGTTCTAGGACAGCTCAAATCCCTCGTTCTCAAGAATTCTCTTTCATATTTGCATAGTTTGTTTCTCTAGCAAAATACAAGAGATTTTCATGAAACATGACAAAATGCTTGAAATTACCATGTCCACGTACTCCGAGAATGCTCACCCATTGCATGATTTATTCATGATTGTTCTTCATGTTTAATTTACCAACTCTAAACAGGGAGCATAAATTACATATGATGCATCGAATGTATAGAATGGGGCATGACAGGATGATGAAAGGGAAGCCATTTCCCATACATGTTCCGCATTTTAACCCCAAGAGTTGAGCGTAGCTAGGTTCCACATTCCTCAAGGTAAAAGGTTTTCTTACGAAAGGTACAATAGCCGAAGTGAAGGAGGCATTCATTTCTCTATCCCAATCACTACAGGTGACCATTGTTAACCTCTTTGAACAGCGGTTTCATTTCTTACCCCTGTCAAGAACCACCCCACATCGGGGCGGAAAAAGTAATCCAACAAGCAAAGCAAGGTAAATGGTTAGAATTTTTTTGCTCGAAATCAATCTTCAAGTGTTTCTTTGCATTTATACTCGAACTTTAATTCAAGTGCCTTAAGATGACGAAGATCATTCATTTCTCTATCCTATACACTTCATTATTTGCATAGCTCACTTGAGCCTGCAAATTCATTTCTTGAACCCCTGTTGGTGATCATTTGCTCATTCCAAGGCAAAGATGGCGTTGTTGCAAAGCAACGGAGTTGAGAAGATTAGGTCGGCAGACAATTCTTGAATGAACTCATTTCTTGTATGCTAGATTTTTCATGTGATGTTTGGCATAATCTTTATTTGTAAATTATCTTGTTGCTGTAATTTCAAATCGTGGGATTGTCAAAATCATGGGATTATGAAAATCAAATGCGATTCGAAAGAAAAAGGGCCCACTCAAAAAAAAAAAAGTGAGAAAAATCGAGGCATCGAACAAAAGGAAAAATCAAGATGCCAAAAAAAAAAAAGGAGAAAAATTCGAGGAAAAAGCACTCTCGAAAAAAAAGGAGTCGGGAGTAAGAAAAGCAAAGGATAGGAATAATGTCAATGCTATTAATTTTTTTTCTAAAGGATAGGAATAATGTCATTTTCAAGCATTAAATGATAGGAGAATAATAACGTCGCTTTCAAGTAATTAATGCGAGGAAGCTCTTATAAATAGCGGTATGATTTCTTCATTCCATCATCTACTAATCCCTCTCCCTTTTTACTCCCCCTTCTCCCTCACGCCAACCTTCCACTCGCGACCACCCCACCGACTCCACTACGTCGTGCCGTCGCCACCGTCACGCTACTTCTCGTCTTGTTTCCTTATTGCTTGGCGTAGGACATCGTAATTCGGGTTCCAAGTAAATGGGATTACCAGATCTAACACGGTAACATTTGTTTGTTACTTAAAATGAAGTATTGCATTAGATTAACATGAGTTGTGTGCATTTTATGTGCGATACGAGTGTTATAGTATTAAGCCACGACAATGCATTAAAATGATTTGAATCATGCCACAACGATATTTTCTTGCATTAAGATGATTTGAATCATGCCACAATGATATTTTATTACATTAAAATGATTTGATGCATGCGCCTACAACAATGTGTTTGTACGGATCATCCGAGGAACAACGTATTGCTCGGATAAGCAATTATTATGGCTCGAAAAGGCAATTATGGCCCGGGTAGGCAAACATTCCCTTAAAGTCTCAAGGGTTTGTATTGTGGGTATATTGATCCGTCGTTCCCTTGAAGGTGATTATGCAAGACGTTCACCTTTTCGTGACGTTGAACCCACAAGTGAGAATTTCCGGGATATGTCTTACTAATTATGGCTTGGATAGGCAACTATTATGGCCCGAATAGGTAATTATTTATGGCTTGGATAGGCACAAATTGACGAGCCAAGAATGGCCGTTTGATGTGACTTGCATGAATTGATGTGTTCATGGCATTTGAACAAAAGTAATGTGGTGGACTCCACGTATTTGATGATTTACAAATGAAGATTCATGCTCATATTTGCAATAGATCACATCACAGCTTTGTTGAGTATAAAGCTAACATTCCTACTTTAGGCCTAGTAATTTCATTTATTGGGCTGTTCGGTCATCCTTTTACTTTCAAGAAACTAAGATGGATTCGCCTCGCACCTTGCTGTTTGGATTGCCGACTCACATGGAATATGAGCCTGTGTCAAAATAATAAGCTCAAAAGGTTTAACATATTCATATCATGTCAAAGTGAGGTTTCAGAGTGTAAAACTTTAAGTTCGAAAATTTTAGTGCTTATTGACATAGAACGTTTTGTTCCGTATCATCCTCGGAACTTGTTCTTGTGAGAACCTGTTCTTAGAGCTTGAAACCTATTCAACCTTGTTCATAGCATATTATACTTGATACTTGTATCATCATTCTTAGAATATAATTTCAGCTTTGATACTTGTTCATGCAAATCATCATTCACATCTTTTTCATATATATGAGAACTTGTTATGTTATTTTCCTGTAAATCATAATCTCACATCTTTTCTTAATAGAAAGACAATTAAGTGTATAAACTTCTTCCCCTTTTTGTCATCAGCATGAAAGGATATAGTGAACCACAAATATTTATCCAATACAAGTTCAACCATAGTCATTAAAGTACTTGTGCAATTCAAGTCGAATGACATTCAACAAGATTGTAATAAAAACGATATCCAATTTAAAAACATGATGAATTTAAATGAGTAAAAGGAGTTTTAATTAAGAGGGTCTAGGGCCGGAGTAGATGTGGATGGGGCTTGAGTGGTAGTTGAAGGGACAGAGTCGGATAGAAGTTAGACAAGAACAAACTTGGACAGCTATTCAATCTTCTTATCAAGGTCCCTGTTTAGGTTGTATATCTTCTTGATCCATGTGTTCCAACTAGAATGCAACAAAGCTTGCATTAGAAGATATTTTCCTCTTTAGCTACATGGCTTTAGAATCCATTTTGACCTTTAGTCCGTCAACATCCAGATGTAGAGATTTCCATATACCAGTCATCTTCTCATCCAATTCTCTCTGCTTGTGCACGATTTTTCTAAGTAGCTCCGAGTCTGTAGCATCTCCTATATCATTATCCGTCTAAAGACCAGCATTAGAAGACTTCCCTTGAATCTTTGCTTGTTTCTCAAATGATGAAACCGGGGTGTCCTGTAATAGAAGATCCGAGGCGCTTTTGCTTGGAGAATCGGCTATGCCAGTAGCATCTATGTCCATTTTGTGTGGACTTCCAATATCAATTCTCTCCCCTTTAGATGTTGCTTCCTTCTGTGCAACTCTTTCACCTTCACTTTGCAGGATGAACTCGGAGATGTCTACTCGCTCAATCTATTCTTCTTCAACCTGTGTTTGCATCGTCATGTCAGCCCTAAATTTCTTTCCGAGGCTCTTGAACCTCCGAACTTCAACAATTTTTTTGTCCTTGTCCAGGACTTCTTGAATGATCTCAACAAGTGCATCCTGTTATTTTCTTCTACTTTCTCTGTCTCCTCCTCTTGCTGCTCCATCTTAGATGCAACCTCATCCCCAAAAGTTGACCTCACAATGGTCCGAATGGTCTATTCAATCTCACTTGTCACTTAAGAGTCGGTTGTCGGATGTTTGCCTATCTCGACTCACTTAGGATTCCATCTAGCAGCCTTTTAGCAAGTTTCTTATTTTTGAGCCAACATTTTCATCCTCCTCTTTCGATTGGACTCAAAGGATGGTCCAAAGTGAAGCGTCCGCCAACTTTTCAGCATTGAAGGTTCATTCTGGTTGGTCTCTAATGTCACGCTTACGCCAAAGGAACATCTATCAACACAACATTCCTCTTCCGTCTCTCCCCGGCCATATGCAAACTTGGAGCCCATCTTGACAAGCATTGCTTCACCAATACTACCATATGGACTCTGTAAAGATCCGAGCTTCGTGAAATGTCTATTCTTAGATACTCAAAGATCCTAATGATGAATAATCCATATGGCAACCGTCCCTTGTTCTTCCTTATAGTTCTACACATATGCTGAAAGATATAATGTAGAAGAGAGAAAGGCTTTCCATTTAGAATAGCCCAGATGATTTTGGCTTTAAAGCAAGAGACAATAGTTTTGAAGGATTCGTTGGGCTTAAGGCAATTGACGACTACCTATGCAGAATGATTGCTATAAGAGGAAAGTGATGATGCTTGACATGAGCCTTGTTTGCTCTGGATAGATTTTGATTCCCAAAAAGAACTTTATAAACATCATCATCCGATATGGGGATAGGGGTGAAAGTGGACAACTTAGAATTATGAATCTCTATAAGTTCTACAACACTCGAATGATGTTTTAGAGAGGAAGAACTAAATGGCATCTCGAGAGATCATTGAGAAGTTTGAATAGAAATAGGCGATTAACTTAGGATAACAAGGAGTAGGTGTAGAAGTGGATGTAGACGGCACAAAATCTTGAGAAAACTTGACCAAGACAAGTTTGGAAAACTATTCCAGCTTTAGATTGATGGCATCTCTCGAGGTTGTTCGTCTTTTTGTCAATGTGTTCTACCTTCAAAAAAGCAAGGTTTTCCTTCTCGGACACGTTTTCCCTTAGCTTCATAAATTCAAGAACCATTTTTTCTTTCATTTCATCAACTTCCTCAAACATGGTCTTGTACAAGTCCCGAATTTGTAGTTTCAATTCATTCCGAAAGCACAAGATGTCTTTCAAAGAGCTCGAGTCAATATTCTCACTCATCTCTTCTTCTTCTTCTTTAGTATGAGTTCCCGTTGTGTGAGTTGACTCCCCCTTAGACCGTATTTTCTTTCATTCCGACAGGTTCTATTTTATCTTTTGTACCATCTTTCCTATTCTCATGAAGGAAGGGATGGTATTCATCCACCATCTCCTTGTGGTATATCTCTTCCTCTTATTCCAAACTTTATTCTTTCACGCTCTGCTTTCATAGTAGCTTCTCTTTCCTTTAGAATTTTCAGCTTGAATTGCTCAATAGTAAGATGATCCTCATCTTCCGAGTCATTCACGTATGCTTCGAATGATCAAAGAGATTGTTTAGATCTGTGGCACCGATTAGAGCCGTAGGATCGCTAAGCTTCACCTATCCGAGCAATGAGTACCGATTGAAGGTTTCCTTGTGATAGAGAAATTTTTGGGTGCCATGAAGGATTTTGAGGAGAAAGTTTAAGAAATTTTAGAAATTTCAAGGTTGAATCGCAAAAGAAATTTTGAGAGCATTTTGAGAGAGAGATCTCAAATGAGACGAATGAAAATTTAGTGTAAATAGACTTTTCGGCTGAGGAATTTAAAGAGTAATAAAGTAAGACAAATTTGGAAATCGCACTTTGCCAAAAAGAACATTTGTGATTTTATTTCTAAGTAAAGATTGTGATAAATTACTTTAGGAATATACCAGGACACGTTAAAAGATTTGAGGTATGATTTTCAAAAATAAAGATTTGAAGAGACATGAAATAAAATAATTTTAGAAAAGAAATATTCACTCAATTCAATTACGAAAATCATATCAATCACAATATTTCATAGAATATTAAAAAGATTGAGATTGTGCGTATCTTAGTTTTGCAAAAAATGACTACTTACGCGCCAAAAATTTAAACGATCAAACCTAATGTGATTGTTGTTCGATGATGGCCTCCTCGGATGATATGTTAGTTCGTAGATTCATTTTAATCATCGTACCTCTTCGGATGATGCATTTTGCTCGAAAGCGGTATTGACTGTTTAGAGGACAATTCAAACGGGTATAGAAGTGATACCCAATTCTTGTCTAATATATTGAAAGGAATTCTTTTCATGGGATTGTGAATATATCGGTTAATTGATCTTTCGAACCAACAAATTGGATATTCATCATCATGCTCGTGATCACGAATGAAATGATGCTTAATTTCTATATGCTTAGCTCGAGAGTGCAAGATTGGATTCTTTGTGAGATTGATTGTAGTGGTGTTGTTACATTTGATTTTCACGTTTGATGCATCAATACCAAAGTCCCACGATTGTTGCTTCATCCATAAGATTTGAGCACATCAACTTCCTAATGTCACATACTTAGCTTCTGCGATTGACAGATGCTACGATATTTTTGTTTCTTTGAGAACCAAGACACTAGCATCAATCCCAGGAGTTGACATGTTCTTGAAGCATTTTTCCTGTCTAATTTGCAACCTGCAAGATTAGCATCCGAATAGCCATATAATTTAAAGTTTGAGGTCTTTGAATACCACAATCCTAGATTAGGATTGGTTTCAATATATTTTATAATCCTCTTTCTTGTAGAGAGGTGTGATTCTTTATGATCTAATTGAAATCTAGTGCACATACACACACTAAAAATGATGTCAAGTCTAGAAGTAGTAAGATATAATAAAGAACCGATCTTGCTTCCGTATAACTTCTAATCAAGCTATTTGCCCTGTTCATCATAGTCTAGTTTGGATGAAGAAGACATTGGTGATTTAGTTTTCTTATAGTTTCCTTGGTCAAATTTCTTCACAATTTCCCTTGCATACTTCTCTTGATGTATGAAAGTTCCTTGTTTAGTTTGATTCAATTGTAGTCTAAGGAAGAAGGTGAGTTCTCCTATCATGCTCATTTTAAATTCGCCTTGCATGACACCGAGAGAAATTCTTGCAAAGTTTTTCATTAGAAGAACCAAGTATGATGTGATCAACATATATTTGGATAAGCAAGATATCTTTGCCTTCCCTTTTGATGAATAAATTGATATCTACCTTACCTTTTTCGAAACCTTTTTCAACAAGGAATTTACTTAATCTTTCTTACCAGGCTCGCGGCGCTTGCTTGAGTCCATAAAGAGATTTCTAGAGTTTGTATATATGATCTCGAGCTCTTTGGATCTTCAAAGTCTAGAGGTGTTGCACGTATACTTCCTCTTTAATGTAACCATTCAAGAATACGCTCTTGACATCCATATGATATAATCAAAAGTCATCGTAGCAGGCATAGGTGAATAGTAATCTAATAGATTCCAATCTTGTTCTTGGAGCATATGTTTCGTAGTAGTCAATTCCCTCTTCTTGAGAGTATCCATTTGCTACAAGTCTTGCATTATTTCTTGTAACTTTGCTATTCAACTTGTTTTTGGATACCCATGTGGTTCCAATAATCGGATGATCCTTGGGTGTGGGCACAAGTTCCCAAACTTCACCGAGTTTGAACCGATGTAGCTCTTATTACATTACTTCTATCCAACTTTCGTCCGCAAGAGCCCCTCAACTCCTTTGGGTTCAACTTTTGAAATAAGTGCGAATGCATTTATGACATTCTTCAGTTTAGATCTAGTTCTAATCCCTTCTTCCATGTCCCTAATGACAAAATCCATCGATGATTGGATTTGTATTTTCGATTCTTGTAAAATTTGTCATTTTCATCTTCCGGAGATTTTTTCGGATTTTCGTCTTCGTAAGATGTAATTATCTCGAGTGTCTTTCATGTTCCGAGTGACCTCACATGATTTTGTTTGTTCGGATGTTGGAGTCTGTTTAGATGATGGATTCATCTTAGATGTAATTGTGATTTCAGGTGTCTATCTTCTAAGTGTCATTTCCATATTCAAACTTCACGTTTATTTATTCTTCAACTGCTCTTGAGCTCTTATTGAAGGCTATGTATGCCTTACTTGAGGTGAAATAACCAAGAAATTTACCTTCGTCTAATCTTTCATCAAACTTTCCCGCACGATTACTTGAGTTATTAAGGATAAAACATTTACATCCAAATACATGAAAGTATGATATGCTTGATTTCTTACCTTTGTAAAATTCATAGGGGGTTTTCTCAAGCAATCGTCTTAGGAAGACACGATTTATGATGTAACATGCGGTAGAAATAGCTTCTATCTAGAAATGAGAAAGGGTTTTGCTTTCTATTAAGAGAGTTCGTGCCATTTCTTGTAAGGAATGATTTTTCCTTTCAACTACTCCATTTTGTTGTGGAGTATAAGGAGAAGAAAAATTATGTTGGAAACCATTTTGATCACAAAAATCTGCAAAGATTTGATTTTCAAATTCTCCCATGTGATCGCTTTGATGCTAGAGATTGAATAACCTTTTTCGTTTTGAACTTTCTTTGAGAAACTTTCAAAATGTGAAAATGCGTCATTCTTGTGTGCAGGAAAGAAAAGCCAAGAAAATCTAGTATAATCGTCTACTATTACCGAGATAATACTTTTTACCTCCAATGCTCGTAGGTCCAAACACATCCATGTGTAAGAGCTGCAGAGCACGGTTAGTGGAAACTTGATTTATAGATTTGTTAGAGTTCCATACTTGTTTCCCAAGAGTGCAAGTGTCACACAACTTTGCTTGCTCACACAAGCCTTTTGAGGAAAGTTTTGTGATTTGTTTGAAGCTTATGTGTTCCAACTTTCTTATGCCAAAGTTCTAAGTTGTCTTTGATGGATACTAGACATTTCACATCTTCGGATGATGTATCCGAAGATACATATTGCCATGTCTATGTCCTGTGAATGAGCACTTGTTGTCCCAACTAACACCCGAGCATTTATCCTCCAGGAAAAAATATTTTATATTCAATGTCACACGGTTGGCTTATACTTATAAGATTGAAATTCAAACCCTTAACCAATGAGACGTCATTGATGAAGAGATTGTCAATCTTCACGGTTTCTTTTCCAATAATTGTTCATTTATTGTTGTCGCCAAAGGAGACATTTCCTCCAAAGAAACTTGGTAAGATTGATAAATATCATAGAGTCTCCAATCATTTGTCGAAACACCCACCGTCAAGGTACCACTTATTTCTTTTTTTCAGTGGTACTGCAAGCATAAAAGGAATTCAAGTTTTCATTGGTACCCAAATTTGTTTGGGTCCTTTTGGGTTAAAGGAATTTGCAAATCTCAAGATATCTCGAGTGGTTCTCCCGGATCTTAGGATAGTAACTTCTAGAGTGTTTCGTATCACCACTGTTTGAATAATTAGAAATATTCTATTCCTCGAGATCTTACAAACTGCTTATAAAAGTGATTTTTGTACGCGTGTTTTGAGGGTCTTTTTCTAAGCCTTTGACGACCAAGTCCAGATTTGTCATAGTAAGTAACTTGTATACAAATACGATGTTGTAACGTTTTTTAACCAGAAGTAATTTTATATTGATATCCGAAATTTCCTTTTTAGAGAAACATTTTCCTTTTACAAAGACTCATTTTCTTTTCTAAAAAATTCTTTCTCGATTTCCAAATCTTCATTTTTCTTAGAGACTAAATTAGATTTTTCTTTGATTTGAGAAAATTCGCTTTCGAGAAAACTTATCTTATGCTTTTGAGAAACATTGTTTTGCTTTAAATAAGTTACCTCATTTTTTAATTCAAAGAGCATTTTAAGAGCGATTTTATAGTCCAAACACCGTTCATCTATGTATTCGGATACCTTCGGAGGGATTTTAGAACGACTTACCTTAGATTCATCCTCGTAGTCTAAGTTGGCCATTAAATAGTTGTTAGCATATTCCTCATCACTTTCGCATTTTGTGTCGCTCCAAGTTTCTGCCTTCGGGCTTTCTTGGATTTTTTATCCATTCCTTTCTTCTTTAGGAGAGAACAGTTAGGCTTAGTGTATCGTCTCTTTTTGCATTCATAAAAAATAACATCTCTCGCTCTCATCTCTATCGCCTTATTGTTTGAAATCTCTTTTGTAGCAGCAACGAATTCTATTATAGATCAAACGATACAATAGAGAAGAGTTACTCAAACACTCTTAGTGTTTCCCAGCCCTAATTACATCCAAGAACACATATAGTGTTTAGCCCCCAATTCTTCGCGAAATAATCTCTCAATCTCACAAAAGAATTACACAAATCTAACCTCAAAATTTAATTGGCTCCGACACTTGAATCCTTGATGTAATTTCGTGAACAAAACCAATGAAGATAATAAGCTCTTTCAAGCACTCGACGGCAAGATGGTGCTTCAATAAAATCACGTCAACAACTCGCTTGCATGAACCGTATATTATATCATCCAAATCTTTGCCGGCTCAACCATGGAATTCCCCGATTTCAATGCATGTACGGCGCGAGCCCAAGTTGACCGAGTCCACCCCAAGTACAAGTTGGATTTCACCCCCAAGATTCTCGGACCAAACAGGAGAGTTGATATTATCTCGCAACTTTATTATGCATATCTTTAATTGTTGGTCACAATTCTAATCGCGGAAACAATTTCTGCGAT
Source organism: Rhodamnia rubescens (assembly GCA_021437795.1). Lineage (NCBI taxonomy): Eukaryota > Viridiplantae > Streptophyta > Magnoliopsida > Myrtales > Myrtaceae > Rhodamnia > Rhodamnia rubescens. Next base: position 154,554 of record JAILYA010000032.1, on the reverse strand, counting down.
CTACGTCATTCTCATATTCAAAGAAACAATTCCTATCTTTAATTTCAAGATCAACATATATCTATTTTCGAAATTTAGATTTTCGCCGGGCTCAAATTCGAGATATATTCTAATAATCTCTACTTTGGCTCGACATTTGAGCCAAGTCACAATCGTTTCGCTAAAATCCGAACACCAACGCTACTCTCCTAATAGCTCCAATGGGCTTAACCGCTACGGACATTATCCAAGTCCAAGTCGTGCTTGAACTTCGTCATAACCGTGGACCTTATTAGAGCACCAACCGTACATGGACTAACTTGCTCCACAAAGACTTTATGACGTGAAGCTTCTCTACCACAAATAAAGCAAAACTATCGCTACATCCATATTTGTCAAGAGATCAAACACGTACCTTGTCAATATCAACAAGATTCTGACAACCGTTGGCTCTATAGGCTCCACCTTGCTATAAGCACCATTTGTGTCAATTACTTCGCTAGTACTCACTACCTCGGGAGTTTCTCGGTTGCAACTCCACCTCAACCCGAACACCGTCCCGATCCGTATGAATGCTGCTATAATCACTCATAGCCGAAGTATTGGAGACTCGTCAAAGGTAACTTCTCTCCTATGAACATGTGAATTTATATTCGGGTACCACAACCGATAGCCCCATTCACCTCGAGCATAGCCATGGAATATGCACCTTGCCTTCACATCGAGCTTACCATCACTTACTCGATAATAATACGAGCAACTAAACATTCTAAAAATAGAATAATCAGCAACGTTACCCGACCACACTTCTTTGGGAGTCCGATATTCGATCACGCTCGATGGAGACTGCTTCATCGGATAGCTTGCCATAGTAAGTGCATCCGCTAGAATTCTCTTGGCTATACCAAAGATTAGATATCATTTTAAGGGTTGTCCCTAGTAATATTCTGCTCATCAATTCTCGCAAACCGTTGTGGTTTACTAGCTTTAGTACAAGTGTTTCACTATGCCCTTTTTCATGCAGAATTTATTTACTAGGTTCGAGCAAGACTCCATGCTATTGTCGATTCGCACATGCTTAATCAATTTACCAGTCTCTATTTTGATCAAACCTCTCGACCCCCGTATTCCCGACAACAACATCAAACTTGTGCTTCAGTACGACCTAGGTTTTCCTTGAGCGGTTGTTAGACTCTCAAGCGACGCCGACGTCTTCGTAGCGAAACCCGTCAATGTCTCACCTTGAAGTTCATATAGGTCACCATGCTTGATTCCTTTCATTATCACCAGGGCATCTCGAACAATCTTCAGAACTTCACCTTGTGAAGAATACCTACATCCAAATTGAATCTAAGGTACCCAAGAAAATTAAGTTCTTTTTCAATTCGGAACGTGTCTTACTCAAGTCAATGTCCTCACAATACCATAATGTATTTTGATTTTAACATCACCAACACCCACAACATCACATTCGGCGTTGTTCTCCAACCGCACTTTACTACTATCCGTGCACTAATAAGTAGCAAACCAGTTTCTATTCCGTGTAGCATGAAAAGAAGAACCATAATCCATAATTCATCCGTCAAATGACGAATTCTCCGGGACACACAAGACCCTATCCACACCATCAAAATTATCGGCTATAACTACAACATCATATGTATATTCAACTCTAATTCCCTTGCTCATTTTTTTCCAGCTTAAAACAATTCCTTCTAAGATGCCCTCTCTTGCTATAATTCCAACAGACAAGACCACTAGTCCTAGGACCGATCGCATCTATTCGAGTTCATACTACTACGCTACCATGAGTATCAATTCTTCCTCTATTTTCACCTACTAAAGCAAGAGATATATATTTGCCGATTCTCTTTTACGGATGTCCTCACTTAGAATCAAATCTCGAATATATCAAACGTCAAACTTGTTAATCGAGAAGAATTACTAACAACAAAGAACAATAGAATTCCAACTATCGGGGAATGAGGATAATATAATCAAAGCACATACCTCATCTTCAAAGTCAATATCAATCGAACTCAATTGGCTAACAATCACATTGAATTCATTGATATGATTAGTAACTAACGCACCTTCGCTCATCTTCAAATTAAACAGATGTTGCATCAAATAAACCTTGTTGATTGTAGAGGGCTTCGTGTTTATCTCCGAAGGGCTTTCATCAAACCCGCAGTGTGACGATACTAAACGGTACATTATGAGCCAATGTTAACCGAATAACACCCATTGCTCGTCTATCCAACAATTCCCAATCGTTTGTTTCATCGTCTCCGGTTTCTCCCCAGACGGGGACAAGTACAACTTCATTTGATATAAATAGTCTTTAATATGCATTTTTCAGAAATCAAAGTCCTTTCCCTCAAATCAGCCGATTTTCAATTTTCCTTCTTCCTCGTCGCCATCGATTTGCTTCAACTCGATAAGCCTAGCTCGATACTAATTATTGCACGAAACAAGCGATCAAACGATAAATAGATATAACAAGAAAATAAATCGAACACCGGATATACGTGGTTCGGTCGTAGAGATCTACATCCACGCGGAGAGCAAAGAACGAATTCCACTATAGATCAAGCGATACAATAGAGATGAGTTACTCAAACACTCTTAGTGTTTTCCAGCCTCAATTACATTCAAGAACGCAGACGGTGTTTAGCCCCAATTCCTCACGAATAATCTCTCAATCTCACAAAGGAATTACACAAATCTAACCTCAAGATTTAATTGGCTTCGACACTTGAAGCCCCGATATAATTTTGAGAACAAAACCGATAAAGATAAGCTCTCTCAGGACTGGATGGCAAGACGGCACTTCAATAAAATCATGTCTACAACCTCGTCGCATGAACCGTATATTATATCGGCCGAATCTTTGCTGACTCAACCAAGGAATTCCCCGATTTCAATGCATGTTCGGCGTGAGCCCAAGTTGACCTAGTCCACCCCAAGTCCAAGTTGAATTTCATGCCTAAGATTCTAAGACCAAACAAGAGAGTTGATTTTATCTACAACTTTGTTATGCATATCTTTAATTGTTGATCACAATTCTAATCATGGAAACAATTTCCGCAATCTATGTCATTCTGTCATATTCAAAGAAACAAATCTTATTGTTAATTTCAAGATCAACATATATCTATTTTTGGAATTTAGATTTTCTCTTCAGGCTCAAATTCGAGATATATTCTAACAACTACAAAGTCTAAGCTCCTCGCTCAACGTCCGAGCTCGATACAATGCCCAATTCCCTCGGAACAACGTTTGAGCCTTTTTTGCCAAATTCAATCCCGTGTAACCCACACCTATGGATAATCTGTAAAATAAGTATTTCATTGCATTAACTCATATTAAGAGATTATGGATTGTTTTGTCAATTTCAAAACCAATTAAGGATTTCTCTCAATAGTTTTAGCCTTATGTTCTAGGGGTGAACAATGTTTCAGGGTAGAACTGGAAATTGGTCCAGCTCCAAATTTTGGTGGGATTCGGTCTAGTTCTCGATTCCATATTTTTGGAACATGTACTATACGATTCGGCTCGAATCTTGGGAAGAAACAGAACCGATCCGGACTCGGGAACGATACCGAAAAGTGGCCCTCATTAATAGGTTACTTCCATGTGCACACGTATATTTAACCACATCTAACAATTTCTTATGTAATTAAAACAAAAACCAAATCCCCGACTTATTTCCATGTGCACATGCATGTTTAACCACATAATAAAAGGAAACAACGCTATAATTTGCAATCATTTAAATTTAGAAAATCATATAAACAAGTGATAATCATTAAAAACTTACTTCAATAATTGTCTTTATGTGGTGCAATTTATTCACTTACTTGAAAAAATATATATTTTTAAAGAATCAGAAATAATGAAAGGAAAAAGTAGAGATAGCTCTTTGCCACGAAAAAAAAGAAAGTGTAAATCCAAATTTCTTTAATTATTCGCTCTATTTGACGGAGACATCTTTTTTTTTGTTAATCGAGGATCCGCGGGTTTACGCAATGGCTTGCCCTTGTGTCGCACTTCATTAGTACCTCGGGGGAGCTAGCACAGCGGCCACTAGCCATGGCCCCCCACTTAAGTCACGAAGTCGAGTTGGGAGTTTCGAACTAGTGATCCGACTAGGAATAGCACGCTCTCAACCAACTCGGCCATGCGTGGGTGGGTTTGACGGAGACATCTTTTCTCTTTGTATTTTTGAAGATTTTTTTTTGTTAAGTTGGAAATGAGCTGTTAAAGGCCAATATTTCATGGATGATTGAGGACTAAAATTTTATAATTTGGGTTTTATGTTACGTGCTTTGAACATCTTATTGTTTATTTTATTTTAGGTGTTCATTTTATATGGATTGTTGCTATTGACAAATGAGAAATTTTTAATTTTGTTGTTGCGTTCACTTTTATTGTGCTTAACTTAAAAAAAAAAATTGCCCACTTCTTGAATAGACCTAAAACCTGTGACATGGTAGGTTCAAGTTCCAGGTTAGCTTCCAAGTTCCAAAACCCGGGAAGCTTTTTGACGTTTCAAAAGAATTTGCAATTTCTTAAAAATACCGGTAAGTTTCCAACACGTGACCGAAAAAAAAGTCAAAGATTATTTTATTTATTTATTTATTTACTGTTCGGCACTTACTGATTGGACTTGTAGTTTCTCGGTCCGGTCCGGAGGGATCGATTCCTAATTTCTACAACTATGGACCGGACTGGAGGTCCTTGAAACTGGACAGAATTGACTGATCCAGTCCAATTCTAGGGCCATCCAGTGCTACCGATCGAGTTAGGAAATGCAGGATCCGCCTTCAAAGCTTCCGACAATATGCTCCATCTGGCTGCGCCTTACCAGCCCGGGCATCTCTGACGGGAGGTATCTTCCGTAATAACACATAGGCGCTACAACTTGGCAAGCAACCAGTAGTCTTCGCGGTCGTCCATCTCACATTTCCAGGGAAACCAGTAATTTGTCCTCCTTTTGCAGGTTGTCCGGCGATTATCCCCGTTCCTATGACGTTCCAGCAGTCCACCATCATCAACAAGTACTAGTTTTGCCTCGACGAAGTAGTCCACCGATTCCAGATTACTTTCGACATTAGCCGGCAATTATCCAGCACCGCTCTAACTCATTCCAGCAAAGCTTCTTGCTGTGGTTTTCTTTGATTGGTCCTGCCCTTTTTCTGCCGTTGCCTTGCACTTCCTCGAACAATAACGGGGTCACTTTTTTTTTAGGTCACAAACGTGGCCACTTGAGAGGGTGAATTTGAGCGAGAGGGGAGATGGTGCCGATTAGGGCTACTGTTAGGGAAAGCCTTAGATATTATAGAATATTAGATGTAGTTTAATATTTCAAAGAAAAGTAAAAATAGTCAGTTTGGTTGAGCAGTCCATCAGTCCGGTTTCCCCTTCCAATCAAGAACCGGACCGCCTGGACACCGGTTCCATTTTTAGGAACCGAGAACTAGACTGGAGCTCCCCGAAACTAGATCGAGCCGGATCAAACCAGCCGGTTCGATCTGGTCCCGGTGATTTTCGGTCTAGTTGGTCTATTATGCTCAGCCTTATGAGCTGACGTCGTTGAAAAATACTAGAACAGAGCGAAAATCTGCACTTTTTGACACAAACCAATAGAATTTTCCTGTCTTATTTACAATACTAGGTTAAGATTATCAAAGAAAGTACTGCATAAATAAGTCCACTAAATTAAGACAATCACATTTTAAGAATATGTGAGGTACATTATCGACTGCACTACAAAACTCGTATCATTCCCATGCCGTGATTAGCTTAATCCATCGTGTCACCGTCGTTTGTATGATACCCACCTAGATAAGTAATTGTTCGAATAGGAAAATGGGAATATAATGCAAGGATGCGTTGTCACTTCCATCAGAGTTTTACAAAGAAAGGCACTGAATAATTTGGAGGGAAATACTTTTCTCGACAAGATCTTGTCAAAGATTGTACAATTTCAATCATAGACTCACACACCATTACTCGCGTGTTTTACATAAAGCACTTATTGATTGGGAGATTGTGTGATCAGAAATAGCTGACAGTATTATTAGACTATCAGATTAGCAAATTTCTAATTTGAATCCTCCAAGGGAGGAAGAGTGCTAGCCAAAATCGGATGCGTGAGCATCAAGTACCTTTAGCTGTCAGAAGTAAGAGGAGAGAAGTGACGATACTGCAGAGCAGGAACTGGCCCAATAACCTCTGAGATGTTTGATGCCCTAATGCCAAAGATGGACGGCATTAATCGGATTAACAGTGAAATGGCAGAGAAAGACAAGCGTCATGCTGACGAGGAAGTTAACTCTTTGAGGGTGGAGGAGAAAGGGGGTGGTTATGTTGTATTTTGTAGAAATGTAAAACTGTATTGTCTTATAGATAAATGTTTTTGTACATCTTTATCTCTCTTTACATCTTCTATTTATAAGAAGTAGAGGATATAAACAAATTAACAATAAATCAAAAGAAATCAAGGAGTGATCGTAAGAGATCCGCTGAATATCAAAAGCGATTGCCGAGTATCGAATTAGTAGCAAGGGATCCGCTGAATATCGGGAGCGATTGTTGAATATCGAGAATGATTGCTAGAGATCCGATGAATATCAGATTCCAGATTTGATATCCTTTGACATCCCCCCGAAGCTGATGTGAGAGATCTTACAAGGTAAGCTTGTACTGCAATAAACGAAATCGAGTGGTAGATAGAACTTTGGTGAAGACGTCCATGCAGCTGATCTATGGAGGAGATGTATTGAACATGGAGTTGCTTCGAATCACCCGGTCCCGAACGAAATGATAGTCAATCTCAACATGCTTCATTCGGGCATGAAAAACGGGATTACCAATGAGGTAAATGGCCGAAATATTGTCACACCATAAGACAGGAGGACTCGGCAAGGAGACACGGAGGTCGCGTAATAAGGCTTCTATCCATATGAGCTCAGCCATTGTATCGGCTAGACACTTAAATTTCGCGCTACGATCCGTTGTTTACGGGAGCTCCAGGAAATAAGATTAGATCCAAGAAAAACACTATAACCACCAACGGACCTACGAGTGTCATGGTCACTAGCCCAACCTCGTCGGAAAAAACATGTAGTTGACAAGTAGAGCTGTGAGTAAAGCGAGAATGCCATAATTAGTAGTACCACGTAGAAAACGCAGAATACGCTTTAACGAATTGCCAATGTGCATCGGTGGGAGCATGCATGAACCGACACGCGGTATTAACCACATAGGCAAGATCCGGGCCGAGTGATGGTAAGGTACTTGGAGAGCGTCGACAAGATTCTACGATATAAAGTAGGATCATGAAAAAAAAGCTCCGTGTTGGCAGTGAAGGCGGGCGGTGCCAGTAAACATAAGGAGTCGTGATCGGTCGAGCATCTTGCATATTGGTACGTTGAAGAATGTCGTGTGCGTACTTGCCTTGATGGAGAAATAGACCTTTGTCGGTTCTTTGCAATTCAATGCCGAGAAAATAATGGAGCTCACCGAGGTCCTTAATAGCAATTTTTTTTATTGTGGGAACAATGAGAACATTAGACATACGAAAATGAGGAGAAACGTAGCTACATGTGTGAGTACTGGGTAGATGTGACCCGTTACCTATGGTGACTTGTCGGGATCCAAAATAAGGCTGAACATTAGACAGACCGGAAGGATTGTTTGTCACATGGTGGGTAGCACTAGAATCGGGATACTCGGATTCACTAGAGAAGATGGAAGGTGGAGGAGGAATTTCAGCCAAGTTGAGTTGAGGAGAAAATTCGGATGGTGGGCCGCTGAAGATATCCGTCACGGCAAACATTGGCACCGTGACCATTTTTCTTACAAATCGACACCGAAGATTGCTTCGTCTCGACTCGATTATTGCCAAAAGACGGATTGAAATTGGTGTTGAGATTCCGATTGAGATATTGTTGGCCCGCCCCTCGATAATTTCTGTCTCTTCCTTCTTGACTCCGATTTTGGAAAGAATGCCCATTACCTCGAGAATATCCGACAGCATGTTGTTGTCATGATCTTTGAGGTTGTGATGAAACCATTGTAAACCCATCAAAATGTGCAGCAAATGCGGCCGGTGGAGCAACATGAGACTCCATGAGGTCTATGCGTGCTTCATGGGACAATATGAGACCGTGAAGGGCTTCTCTAGTCATTGTTTGATTTTGACTTTGCACCAACATGGATACTGCAAGGTTTTGTTATTCGGCTCCCAATCCACAAAAAATGTGAGTTTGATACTCATGAGAGGAAATAATCTCGCCAATCGAAGCGAGTTGGTCTACAAGAACAGTGGCTTGTTGAAGAAATTCAAGAACCGTTTGGTTACCTTTTCCGAAGAGCTTGCAATTGCATTCTAAGATGAGTTGCTCGGCCGGATTATGAGCAGCATAAGATGTACCAAGAAATTCCCAAGCTTCGCGAATGTGTTGAAATTCGAAAGCTGTCCGACAATAGCGTCGATGTTGTGCTAAGAATCCACCCAAGTGCTATTTGATCGCGTGTTATCCACTCTTCATATGCTGGGTTTGGAATAGTGCTGGTGGTTCCATCTACTGCTGTTTGCACAATTTAGCTAGGTGGACATACTGAAGATCCTTCCACAATTGGTAGCGGTTTGCGTGCTCGAAGACATGGTAATAGGCGTGCCCTCCAAATAACAAAATTGTCTCCTGTGAGCTTGACTCCAATTCTTGGACAGGAGATGGAATTTGCGGGGATTCCAAGGGTTCGTGGATCCAAGTACCCGGGTTGTTAAGCCAGGGATGGTACTTGAGATCGAAGCAGATGTTGAAGAAGGCGATGATGCCATTTGAGAGTAAAAGAAAGCTTTCGCTAGAAAAGTTCTAATACCATGTAGAAACGTAAAACTGTATTGTATTATAGATAAATATTTTTGTACATCTTTATCTCTCTTTACATCTTCTATTTATAAGAAGTAGAGGATATAAACAAATTAACAATAAATCAAAAGAAATCAAGGAGTGATCGTAAGAGATCCACTGAATATCGAAGATTGCTTGAGTATTAGAATTAGTTGCAAGGGATCCGCTGAATATCGGGAGCAATTGCTAAATATCGGGAATGATTGCTAGAGATATGATGAATATGAAATTCCAGATTTGATATCCTTTGACAATTTAAAGTAAATCTAGAATTTTTTGTGGAACGCTAGCAAGGATAAAGCAGAAACGTTTAAATTGATATCAATGCATCTATCCAATACGTACAAGAATGATTAAAGAGATAAAAGACTATGCAAAGGGTCATATAATGGTTCGGCTTATAACCAAGTCCATATCGACTCTTATGAACTAACAGCTGAGAATCGTGCTGATAGATTCCGGGTAGTAGCAGCTGCTGCTTGTATTCGGATTTAGCAAATATATCTTACTAAAACACAAGCACCTCTCACAAGTCTGACGATGTCTCCACGATATTTTCATAGGTGAAGATGATGTAGACAACTCATTGTCGCCTAAGAGGGAGAGGGAAATTATTAGTACACCAGGATTGAATAGGCCTATTGCATCTAAACTATGATATCATGTGGGTCTGATACGAGTCCCACAAAATCTACGGTTCACATATGTCAGGCAGATGCACCAGTAACTTCTCGAGGGAGAAGGGGGAGACTAGACATTTTGCCTCCTTTATCCTCCGAAGCTTCTATTGCATCTTCATTTGAACTCATCAAAGGGCGATTCCAATTGGAAGAAGAAAGATCATTTTACTCTTTTTCCCATATAAGAAAGATTTACTTAGGGTTGCATTAACCATCAACCTCTCAAGTAGGACAGAACAACAAAAGAACCGCAGAGAATGACCTTGCAAATATTTTTTTTTCTGTTAAGTACTGCATAAAAAAAAAAGAGAAAAAAGAGGGGAAAAAAACTAATTGTACAGGACTGAGTTTATTGGCTCTAAACTCGCCATAGTCCCAGGACTCAGAACGTGGTAATTAACCGAAAACCAACCATGACTAGAAGCCCCAGTACTCAACCCAAACGGATCGCTATTAGCTGTCCCAGATGAGCTCTGATCTGTTGGTACTTCGGGAGAATCTTCACTTGCATGATCCATCCGTGCTTCGGACATTAAACCCGGATTCGCAGCCGAAAAAGGCCAGCTCATGTGACCATCTTCATCATTTGGAGGGGTCTCCGCCATGGCCAGATGGCGGTCGGCATCAGGAAGTATGCGGAGAGGTGCCGGTGCCGGCGCGGCAGCCATTGCGGGCAAGCCAGTCAGCTCCTGGACGACGGCCTTGAAGTCGGCAGCGTCCACCGTGTACACCCGCTTCGGGACCGGTGGCATGGGCGCGATGGGCATCTTCTTGCAAGGCCGCTTCGGCGTCATAGCGTTCATCTTCTTGCGAAGTGAGTAGAGGGAACTGATGTGGGAAGAGGAGGATCGTCGCGGGTGTTGCTCATCATTCTTGGGGAGTGAGTTTGAGGATCGAGGAGGAGAGTCGAACGGGTAGGCTTCCATTGATTTTTCAGGAGAGCTCTGAGGTTAGAAAGGGAGTTCTTTCAGTAGGAGAGCTTGAAGATGAGCACGAGAGTGCTGGTTTATATATTGGTTTTCTGCGCCTCCACCTTCTAAGGATTTTTAAAAATTGTACAATAAATATTATTTTCAGCCCGTACTTTTCAAAAGCGTTTGTTTAAGTAATTCAGGCGAGCTAGGTTAAATTTCAGGTAAACTGAGTTATCGAAGTTACTTAAAAGGCAACTTTTAAAAGTTGTGTCACACTGATGATTGTCAAAATAGTTTTGGCACCAATCCTTTTCTCCAGGGTTACATGTGTGAGAGATATTTGTTAGTTATATTGCAAACGTAGTCGCGACTTGATCCCAGCCTCAGGCCTCACCAATTCTGGGGTCACTTGAGGCTCGAATGGCCACTCACGCGACGGTTGCAGGTGCGAGCTCCTTGGCCCTCGTGACATCGGGTGACAATAGCGGCGGCGGGGCAATGGAACGCTGATGCAGGAGTGATATATACAGAGGTAAGAGAGATAAGAACGAAAGATGGAGAGAGAGCGCGCACTGTTTTAGGATTCTAGACTTTGGGGTAAATTTATCAGTGAAGTCCAAGGCTATATTGGTCAATTCATTTATTTGGATTCGGTCTCCTTATCCTTTAGTTTGAGAGGTTTGAATCCGTAAACAAAAGGTGAGAATGAGTCTGTTCCTCTGCCCTTTTTTTATATTCAGAAATGTGAGTGGAGATGGCTAGATGTGGGAAGGGGAGACAACCATGCACAGCGGGCCGTCAAAGTGTCAAGTAAAGAAGAAACGAAGGATTCGCAGTCAAAACCTTAAATTGTCGTTTGTCGTCGGCGCGCCTGACCTGACGCGTGCAATCTAGGCCCTATAAGTTGTAAGATATGACTTTTTCAACCAATCAAGAATTTATTTTTTTTGTCGAAACCAATCAAGAAGTTCAAAACATTTATTTTCTTTTTTAGAAGTACACGAAGTATCAAAAGTTATGCAGACGCTTGCTTTATTGCTAACTGGACTTCCGGCGAGCCACATGGGCTTCAAGTATTGAAAAAAAAATGCCATGTTGGATGTTCGGCCAAGCAAATCGGAGTTGGTACTTAAGTTATCATTTTAAAAAAATATTGGCACTTAAGTGATCCTTTCGAAATTTTTTGCACTAAATTAGGCGCCATACATAACTTTTGATACTTTTGATGTACTTCTCCCTTATTATTATTATTTTTTAATGTGTGAGATAGAGTTTTCTTTCTGACTAGACTTGTGTATAAGGCAAACTTGTTTATGGCTTGCTCGGTCGACCGATTGATAATTTGCTTTTGATTGTGCACACAAGATTATGGTACCAAAAATACTTTAACATGCTAAGATTCTAACTTGCTAAGGAAATGAGATTCGAAAAATGAATCTTCCTTCAAATAACCTTAAATTATGGTCATTTTGCTACACTATATGATTACTCGACCGGCAACTACCACATTTCAAATTTGTAGGATATTACAAGATACTTATATACCTTGTTCCATACGAAATAATACTGAGGAAAATATGGTGACATATACCTAAGCTGAGTTAGAGACTAGAGAGTTGGACTTTGCTGTGGGTTAATATCCCAAAAATTCCAAATCGGTTTATTTGTGACAAATTTACTCAAAATTAATATTTGGATCATCAAAGCCCTAAACTAGTACATGCGTGACAAATTTACTCTTTGTTAGCTTTCGTCGTATTTTGCCGTCAAATTTCTGAGCTAGATAACACATGATGGTTGACGTGACAAGTCCACGTGAAAATTTATAGATTAATATTGCAAAAAACCTCAAATTACTACACCTGTAATACTTCAAACTGGTACATCTATGATAAATTTATCTAGAACTAATATTTGAGTCACCAAAAACAAGAAAATGGTAAACAAGTAAGACATTTACCTCTTGTTAAATTTTAACGTTAAATTTAATGAGAACTCTAGATTGTCTTCCTCTTCATCGAGTCATTCATCCATCGTTAATGTTCTTACAAGTGATGCCACATTAGGCAATGATTAGGCCTTATAGTGGTAAATGGTCAAGCCATTTTGTCAAGAGTGCTATTAAAATTACTAAAGTGTCACAAAAGATTTTTTGCTAAACATTGTCTGCAATTTTGCATGACCTTAGACAAAGATGAGGATGAAGGACTCGATGAAGAGGAAGACAATGTAGAGTTAACGTCAAAATTTAACGGAAGTTAAATGTGTCATGCGTGTACATGACCCAAAAATCACTTTTGGGGTAAATTTGTTATAGATGTTACCCGTTTGTAGTAAATTTGTCATGGTATACTAGTTTGGAGTAAATTTATTATAGGATATCATTTTGGGATACATTTGTCACAAGTATATTGGTTTAGAGTATTTTTTTGGTACTAATCTCGCCACATGGGCTTGCTACATCAATCGTCATGTGTCGTCCAACTTAGCAATTTGATGGTAAAATTTGACAAAAGCTAATGGAGTATAAAGTTGTCACATGTGCCAGTTTGGGGTTTTTCAATGAACCAAAAAATAAATTGTAGTAAATTTGTCATAGGTGCACCAATTTAGGATTTTTGTGGTATTAAACCTTTCATTATCTTATACGACATCCTATTTTATCTCCATTATTTTGTAACGGGGAAACCTATCTTTAGGTAAGTCGTTCAAGATCAATAAAACACTTTTATTTAACTTTAGGGTTAATATCGCAAAAACTCTAAACCTGGTACATCTATGACAAATTTACCTCAAACTATTTTTTTATTACAAAAAAAAAAAAACCAATTTAAAACACCTACAATAATTTTACTCTAAACTATTTGTTTTACTACAATAAACCCCAAATCAGGTACACATATGATAAATTTAACTCATTTTCGAATAAAAAAACTCAAATTAGTATATATGTGATAAATTTATCCCAAATTAATTTTTTGACCTCTAAAAACCCCAAACTGGTATACCTATGACAAATTTACCATCCGTTAGTTCTTCTTGAATTGGGTTAATATCATGAAAAATTTCAAATTGATACACTTGTGACAAATGGAGAGTAAAAAACCCAAACGTGTACATCCAAGTAATTATCACGTGTCATCCAACTCGAAATTTGACGATAAAATTTAACATGAACTAACGGAGGGTAAATTTATCACGAGATATATTAGTTTGGAGTAAATTGATCAAACGTGCACCTATTTAGGATTTTTTATGGTCATAAAAGTAATTTGGGTTAAATTTGTCACATTTATACTAATTTGGGATTTTTGTAATCCAAGAAATAGTTTGGGATAAATTTATCATATGCGTAATAGTTTGGGGGTTTTTTGTGGTATTGGCCCTTAATTTTATAAACCAAGAATGATATGAGGATAAACCGGAGATCCAAATATTGAAGTAGGTGTGGACGCCCGAAAATTGGGCCCTACGTATAGAGATCGAATTCAATGAAAAGGATTATTATTGAATTTCTATTGGTATAAAATTTTGGATCGGAAGGAATTAAGGGACGAATTTTGGACGATTCCCGAAATTTTGTTCGGTTTCGATTAGGTCTCGAAATCTCAATCGCCGCGATTTAGGATTTTTAATCCTCGCACCTAGACCTATTTCGGACCGAGCCTAACCCGTGAAAATTCAAATTTTATTTCCGATCGATTGAGTCAAATGTCTAACCGGATCCCAAATTACCGGATATTCAAACGCTGCGAGTACTAATGCACATGATACAAGGGAGTTTAATGGGCGATGGGACAAGTGGTGTCCTATCACAACCTAACCCCGATCAAACCCGGTCAACAACCGGTCTTCTCTCTCCCCCTCTTCTCTCTCTCCCGTACAAGCTCTCTCTCTCCCCCCACACCCACGTGACTTCTTCTTCCTCCTTCCATCGTGCGCATCTCCTCTTCCTTGGTTATTTTTGCGCCACTGCCACCACCACCACCCGCCACTCAATTGCTTTGCTTCGACCGCCGCGGCCGCCGGACAGCCGTGGAACGGCCCGACGCCGGATTGCCTGCTTTCGGCTTCAACTTAGGTTTTCCGTCGGCCCGCCCACCTCGAGCCGCTTCCCGGCCACCGCCGCCACCACCCCGCCACCCCCTCGACCCTCGCCTACCGCTGACCGTCGCACGCCGCCACAGGGGCATTGGACAGCCCCCGGAACCCCGGCACCCCGTCCGCACGTTCGTGCTCTATTTTGGTCGCCGAGGCTCACGGCTGCGCTTTACAATTGGCTCTGCCCAGGCTCAGCCGCCACCAGCCACCCCGAGCAACCACCCTCGATCCTTCATCGTTCCCCAAGGCCATCGGAAGTCGGTCGCTGCCTATGGAGCCGTGAGCAGCCCGACCTCCACCTCCCCTATTTTAGACCCGTGCCCTGTTTTGGGGCCTGTTCTGTCTAGCACCGGTTCGGCCACCTTCGGCCGCCCGCCGCCGCCACCGGCGTCACTAGCTCCAAGGCCGGAGACCCCCGATCATGGCCGAACCTTTCCCCCAGCCTTGGATAGCCCAAAACCCCATAAAACAGCCCCGTTTCCCCTGTTTTTGTTGTTGCCCCTGTTCGTGCCGCCATTGTTCATTGTCGGCCGCCACTATTTCCGGCAACCACCGGCCACCACCCTCGGGTTCCGTGCCGCTGTCTCGAGGTGTCGCTAAGTCCATTGGGCCATCTCCGGCCGAGTTGGAAGCCTAAAATTCAAGTGGGCCGCGAGTCGTCGATCGTCGTCGCCGGGTGGGCCGAGTTCGTTATCGTCGCCGCCGGAGTTGAGATTGCCCGAGCTAATTTTAATTGTGAGTTAATCCCTAACTCTTGGTTAGGAAGCTAATTGCGTTCGAAATTAGATTAATTAGTTAATTATGGTGTTTAGGTAGTTTAATTACGGTCGGATTAGTTCGGGGCTTGGTTTAAGATAAATGACCGTAATTAATTAAGTTAGTCGATTAGCTAGGTCGTCTATGGCTAATTGTGAATTAGAAATGATTGATAATATTGATTGATCGCGAGCGATAGGTCGAATCTGAGCGCGCGATTATTTGTCAATTTAAATTGACATTTGTGATTAAAAATCGACCGTTTGCAATTGATCAATTGATTCTTGAATTATTGTATGTGAATGCCAAAATTGATTGGTTGCCGTGATGGCCCGATTAGAGGTTAATCGCCCCAAATTGCTTGATTTGTCGGTCGATAAAAGTGTGTATTCATGTGACCACGTATGAGATCAATTGCATGGTTTTGCACGAAAACGGCCTTGGGCCAAGTATTTGAACATGCGAGTATAACATTCGACCTAATTCAAAGAAATAAAGCTGACCGGATGTCGAAATACTTAAGTGGTCACATAATGGGATAATTCGACAATCATTATCTTTTGGTTGGTCGGTCTTGTCAATTATTGGCTTCGATTCTTGAATGCGCGTCAATCATTATCTTCCGGCTGTTCGTACCTATTATATCCATGCCGGGGGTACCAGGGAACAATATCCAAGTACATCTATTATATCCGTCCCTGGGGTACCAGGGGGACTATCGATTGTTATGACCAAAAGAAATGAGACGATGTATAGTGCTTGCTAGACGATACGCTAATCGCAATGTGAGACCACACCGGTTGTGTGAGTCGGTGCTACGTCGGACATGTGTGCCAACGTTAATAAATGGACTTCGTATGGTGTCATATGCGTTCAAGTTGATGTGATGCATTGCCGGTTGTTTGCCGATTATGGCTGTTGAATTGAGTCAAGCATTGCATTACGCATGGTTAAAGATTGGTAAGTTGCATGTAATTGAATTATATTCTTGATACATTGTGATTGATTATTAGGATGTCAGAGCTAATCAACGCCCTATCCGGGCTTAGGCGTTGTCTCACCGAGATTTATTTTCACCCCATTGTAGACTAATATTTTCGGACCCCAAACCCTAATTATGCCTCCTGTACGTCTTGGTGTTCCGATGGACATGGATACGTCCATCGAGGAGTTTTCGGTAGGCCCGGATGAGGTGTATATAAGAAAAGGGACTGCGGTATGGCTAGATGAAGAGGGAGAATATTGGAAGCCCCATCAATACGAGTCGTGGTATTATCATTACGGGACATGACCACGGGGCCGTTGAAGCCCTCGGAGATACCAAGAGAGGGAATTCCATAGTCGTGCCATCTGCTCCAGTTGAAGAGGATCTAGTGCATTCCGTAGCTGAATCTAGGAATATCCTCGAGAAGTCCCCGGTTGTCGAGGAAGATATTGAGGTTATCGAAATATCGACATCCGAAGACGACGAAGAAGAGGATTCCACGGAGGTTGGCCCGGATAACACCTCCGAGTACGGCTCTGTTGAAGACGAGATTGAGGAGGAGGATAGTGATACGAACAAGTAGTTGCATGAGTAGTTAGTTTTCTTTTGGACGCCCTCTTAGGATAAGAGTTTGATAGAGGGAGGTTTTAGTCCAAATCCCCGGTACCTTATATGTTTGACTTTTTGGGAACACCCTCCTAGGATAGGAGCTAGGTTTCGACCACTTGATCCTTTTTATTGTAAGTGGTTATAGGCTGTACGATGGCTTCAAGCCTTAGGTTTGCCAGGTTGTAAAAGATATGTGTATATGTATATAATTTTTCTTTTTATCGTCCCAAGTTATCGTACTACCATTTGTCTGCGTACGGGTTTGGTTTCTGCTTCCGTTTCGCTTGTCATTCGATTGAGTTCGAATTTTGTTGGCCTTTGGATCTTGGAGAACCGTACTTTAAGTATGGCCGAGAGGGACGTTGGCCAGCCCAAAGGATTCGGGCGTGACATGGTGGATGGTATAAAATGTCAAATATACTTAAGTTTTTAGAACAATTAGCAATGTTTTATAAAATCTCATATGGTATCGGAGCGAGGAAGCTCTAAGTTCAAATCTTTCGAGTCCCATTTGTCTCCCCAATTAAATATCTTCTTATTTAGTACTAGGCAAAAGACCAGTCTAATCGTGAAGGGAAACGATTGAATATTTAAATGTTAAATCACGCCTTCAAAGAGAGAAGAAATAAAAGTTAGATGGAGCTTGACAATTCGCTTGGATTCACATCACTTTAGGGTATGTCAAGATTTTTTATTTTTGCAAATTCTCCTTTTGTCAATCCGTGAAAAAGAATTTTCCACGCCTTTATTTACTTGTCATCGTTTCACTCTCCATGATGAGTTGCACTGTGAAACTATCAAAAGCCATACTGAAATATCGAGTGTGACCTACAGCTACTTTAAATTCGGGCACTATCTCTATCACTATGTACGTGCTTGATTATGCAATCATGCATAGTTTGTATATTTCTTGTATTTAAAATCTTCTAAAGAGCAACGCTGAGCGTATTTACAGTGTGTTTTTTTACTTCTACGTAAATTCAGAGAGTCTTTCCATTATAAGCACGAGTGAGGATAAGGTACTACAGATATTGTAGCTTCAATAGGGCCCAATTAGAGCAGGATCTGCCACTGTAGCAGGGAAATTGTACGTTATTATGATCTACTTGATTACTATCGATTTTATCCCTTGATGCTGCTAGTGTTAGAAGAGAAGACTAGGAGTTGTTTTTATGTCTCAAGTTGTTGCCAGATCAATATGTTTGGATTGAAACATTGAGTCGAAGAGTAAAAAGGTCCGAGTCAAAACAGTGCTCAATACTCGATAGTTGTCAGGCGACCGGCCAAAGACCACTTACCTGGGCGGGCGCTCGGATAATGGTGAATCAACTTATGCAAACTTGGGACTTTCAAGCTTATTTCAAACTTATTTTAGCAAGATACATATGAAAGCATCTAAGAAGAATTCAGTGATATTTCTTTAGGAGATTGCGATGAAAGAATGTGAGATAGCATTTTGAGAATTGCTTAGGGTGTAATTGGGAGCAGGAAACACATGAGAAATCGTGCGATCGGTGCTTTTAATTCTTCTAATATAGTGGAACTAGTGCGGCCACTTTATTTGTGCGAAATCACAATCATGTATATATATGTATATAACGATTATGGTTATTTTTGAACGCCCAATAATTGTTTTTTTTTTTTGCCAGAATAAAAACAATTAAGCTGTGGTTGCAAGAAAGTGGTTAAGATCACTTATGACATCATGAAGTTCTCCAAAATTGAGCCACTGAAAAATTGAGACTAACTAGACACATGCACGTGACATGGGTAGCCAGCCGCCTCTTCCAATAGACAATCCCCCTCGTTGATAGAGATAGGACAACCAATCAAAAGCAACGTTCATCCGACTTGTGAGATCTCAATTATTATATGTGGACACATGTCTCTCTCTCTTTCTTTTTTTTTTCATTTCAGCAAGTAAAGTTCATCCATGACTCATTCAATTTTCGAAAAATGAGCTTATTACAAATATTGTAAGAAATGACAGTGGAGAGTCGGAAAATTTAGAGGGAAGTGGAAGCTATGGTGGAAAGTCATTAGTTATGTTAAGATTAAGAATTTGTCCACTCACGTGAACTCCGTCGTTTTACTTGTGTCCATTCCATTGTTTGTAATTTGAAAAATTAGTGATTTAGGGTAATTTGTGAAAAATGAACGAAAGAGAGATCACTTCAGACAAAGAGTATTTATTTCCTTATATATTAATTATAATTGGAAATTAATTAAAATGGTCAAAAGGGTTTGTTGTACTTTATCATCAAAATTAAAAATTTTCTACGTTATACAAGAAAAATCAAGAGAATGACTTGATGATAGTTAGTGTTAGATATTATTGTTATCATGATTGATTCCCAATATTCTGATTGATTTGGATATCATCCTGATTGATATGATTAATTGTGATATCATGATTGATATCATTCGATTGATTGTGTAATATTTAGTTACTTTATTTAGTCGTCTTGTAAAGCCTTGTTCACTTCTTTTGTGACAAGAAAAATCTTTCACCGAAATTCGTTCTTCGATTTTTATTAAAGGGGTTTCGTGGCTCAATTATCGAGGAGGGCTCAGGTGAAAAGTATGTAGCAAGAGATAGACTAAATGTAAATGGATCGAATATGGATTGTGAGATCAACAAAGGGTCAAATTTCTACAGTTTATAGTACTCCTAAGAAAGCAAGAGCTGAAAGGAAAACAAACTCGACTACTAGGAACGAAAGAGTACAAGAAATGCAAAGTGTAGAGAAAACTTGAACTACAATGAAGACAAGTGTGTTTCTTGTTGTGTGTCGATCTGTCTCTTCCCCTTCATCTTCACCGCATATTTGTAATCTTTTTCATCTTGTAATTGCTCAATCGATTATTCTCATATTTTTCGAATCTTGAATCTTGGCACATTCAATAACTTCCATTTTGCCCACGATCTTCATTGCTTGCCCACCAGCATTAAAATGATTCATCTTGATTTATAACTTCCACAATGGATTCAAATTTGAATATTCTCAAATAACTTCCCACGATCTGCTTCGTGTCCATTAATTTTGCTTTTGGCTTGTAACTCCCTTGAATCTTCTTAAATAAATTTTCATGATCTGCTCATGCCCATTACTTCGCTTTTGGCTTGTAATCCCCTTGCCGACATGGCTAACTCGGCAAACTCATGCTCAATAATATTCCTCGTATTTCCCTCTTCTTGACCTCTTATGATTCTAGCATCAAATTTCTGCATTACTCTTAACTCATCGAATCTCGGGGTTTAATAACCTTGCCTTCCACTTACCAAATCCCGAGGTCTAACGGCTCTGCAACCCCTTCGGTACATCACTCGTCACTTACCGAACCTTGAGATACAATGGCTTCACCATTCGTTACGTACTTTGCTTTTGACTTACCGAGTTTTGGGGCATTGTGATATTGTCGTCCATTAGGTATTTGTACTTGTTTTTTTTTGTCAACATATGCCCTCTTTTAAAAGAATTAAAAGAATTTTTAATTTTGTTAAATATCAAAGACTAATAGTCACTTTCTTTTTCACTTTGAGCTCCATCCGCTACTTCGTTTTGCGCACTTGCCTTTTCAACCTCTTTCACATCAATCCACGATGTATAGCTAGTTGTCCCCATGAAATCATATCGCTAGTATTCTGCTAGTTTCAAACTTGCTTTTCAAAGCTCGTCTTCTTCATCCTTTCTATCTCTGTATATTCTTCTCTCGACTCTGTGTTAACTCATTCTCTGCCTGTTCAACATCCATGGCTTACAAAGTTCCCTCCTTTTTAGCGTCCAAAGCCCTAGATCGATACCATACATTCGGGGATTTTGAATATTACACCGTTCGTCATCAATTTTCCGTGTTGAACGCCTACAAGGACTCCTACATCTTCGGCCCCACGACTACAATCACTTCTCTGTTCCTAAAAGTTTCTCCAGGTTTCTTCCGCGTTTCCAGGTCGAGGTACTTCCAATCCACCACTCATCTATCTTGGCGTATAACTAGCACTCTCGCCCTTCCCGTCTTAGGACTTTTTTCGAGTTTGAGCCGGCGTTCTATCAATAGTATCTCTGCCTCCTTCCTTTCAAGGGTTCTCTTTTGGATGATCTTTTAATCCACGACGCCTTGCGTCTCTCGTTGTTTTGAGTACCACCTAAACCGTGAGTTGGTCAATGTTCTGTCTTGTTTTTAGTCTTCCTCTACCAACTGCTTCTTATTTCCTTTTTCCGTTATGTCAGTAACTTTACTTGACATTTATTGTCTTACCGGCCTTAACCTTTAGGCGTAGACCTAGCCATCACCCCCCATAAAGACTTGCCTGGGGCTTCGTAAGTTGTCCGATCCCGAATTGGCCTATGGAGCCTTTATGAACAAGTATTTTAAGAGGGAGGGTGAAGTTACCGACGAGGAACACACCGCCTTTCTATTATATTTGCTGTCCAAATTTCATTTTTGTCATCTCGTCAAAAGTGTCTCCAAAGACTTTCTTGAGATTGCCTCTCGCTCTGGTCAGGGGACTAAGTTAGTTCTAGGGAAGATCACTCTTGCTCTCCTATACCGAAGCCTTTCTCATGCTGCCTTTTCCACTAGCTCGGATGAGAGTGGTGGATTTTTAGGTGGTCCTCTTTTGATTCTCCAAGCCCGGGCAGGTTTCTACTTCCCTTCTAGGTTCTCTCGGGACCAAGTCATCCAACCTCTTCCCCTCTCTATACCGAATCACCCTATCCGCCAAGCTTTGAGCGAGAGAGTTAGTTCTTATTTCGGGGGACCTTTTTTGTACCTTAGGTATTTTCTTGTCCCACCTCTTTTCTACCGAAGAGCAATAAGTTTCTTTTTTCCCTTTTCTCTCTTTCCAATTTAGTCGATATCTTCCTTCTTTTTATAAAAATAGGAGTGATTTACGCAAACGGTGATGACTTCTATAGATCTCCCTATTAGGATATCCATTAAAGGGAGATTCACTGCATGTTTCAAAATCTATTCTCCCCAATATTGTGCTAGATAATTTGGGTTAACTCGGGGAATCCCTTTTATTGCCCTCTATACTTTCTCATTTTTACTTCTTCATAAGGTCATCTGCAAATTAGGTAATATACAAGCCTTTGAGGAATTGAACAAGCTCATTTAGGATGTTTACCGAACATTCCGTGTTTTGGAGTTTGTGGGTCATCCCAATTGTTCTACTCCGAGTTCTTGTTTTGGTGGTAAGAGTACGGCTCAGAAGTCTTTTCGGAGTCTCTGGATATTATCTTGCTAAAGATAAAGGGCATGGCTCCTCTTACGCCTCGCGAAGGATCCGAAGATGCACCCATTGCCATATTGAAGGACTCGCCAAAGCTAACTCTATTCTTCTTGTTCTTTTTACCACATAATGTTATTCGGTATCTAATTGCTTATCATTGCGGAGAGCAAGAAAAGAAGGCTTTCGAAATTACCGCTCCCGCGAAGGCAACCAAAAGACAAGCGACCAAGAAGTTGGGTGCTCAACCTTTAGAGCCTTCTAGCTAAGGTAATTCAACAAGAAGTCTGCTCCCCGGCCCTAGGCTTCCTTCTCCTGGCCAAGCCTCACACGTCCAAGGGTAATTCCCAAAATACATCTTTTATCTTGGGCATGTATGTAATTGTTGACACTGATAAGTTTTCTTTAAATTGTTCATGAACTCTTAAAACCTACTAGTCGAAAGCAACATCAATCTTCTTTTCTCTGCCGGGCTTCTTCCATCGAGAGACAGTTTCGAGATCCCGTCTTGGTTACCCTTCCTTCTTCAAAAGAAACTAACACCGAATTGATGCTAGCCCCTCCTTCGGGGTCCAAGGCGGAAGAATCAATAAGGGATCCATCTTCCTCTTCGATCGATAAGTCGTTACTAGCCCCTGTCTTGTTCCTTTTGAGTGCTCCTTAAGTTTCAACTAATATGCATAATTATGTTTATAGGTACCGATGAGCCTTCATTATCATCAAAGAAAGTCTTGATTCCTGCTTGGGGTTTCTATTGAAGGCCCCTCATCTATTGATATGCCGTTGATTCCTCCTTCAACAATTCCTCTACCTCCTCAAGAAGCTTTGGTTACTATCTCTCTCGTTGTAGGTGATGTCCCACCTCTATCGAGATCGGGAAAAAGCTGATTTAGAGAAGATGATGCATGCCTAATCAACAACCGGCCAGCCTAGTGCTGATCAAACTTTGGACTCGTATCTTCCTCTCTGGACCCAACATCATTCTCTCTATTCCCAGACACATAGCTAAGGCCAAGTAAAGAGAATTTCTTCATCTGTTGGAGCCGGCTTACTAAAAGCCGATTCTTGACTCAAATAAGGAATGCCGAGTAAAGGCTCTCTTTCGGGAGATATGTTATGGTAATCCGTCTTTCATGATATCTCCGAACTTCCGAGGCTAGTCATGCCTTTGCCATCAGCTTTGCGGAGGCCATAGACACTATTGGAGTCAACACCCATCGGCTTCCTCACCTGATTCTTGGGGAACAACAAGGGTTGGCCCTTCAAGATGAATTGGCTCACAAGCACGAAGATGCGCTCATGTTTTATAATAATTACAAAGCTGAGGAGTGTGAGATCCAAAGCCTCACAAAGAGAAAGGAGGAACTTGAAGCAAAATCGAAGATGGTGTTGGACGGGCTTGACGAGCACAAAGCAAAAAGGAATAACCTTTGACTCTCGGTTCGGCAAAAACAAAAGAAGTGTCGGGAGAGCTGGAGAAAAAGTTTAACTCTCGACGTTGGGCAATTAAAGTTCAAGAGCGGCAAAGACAAGAAATCATGGAACAAAATTTCAATTTAGAATTTGAATTGCACTCTTTTGTAAACAAGGTTAAAGCCCAGTTAGCTAAATGGAATGTGAACATAATTTTCATGAGCATTCATTTTTGTGTTTCTCATCTCTCTGTCTTACCGACTATTGTTAATGCATTTTCTTAACTCGTCAAATCACCAACTCGGATGAATTAGTACACATTGCGAAGATAAGATTGACTTATCATTCTATCGAATCAATTACTTCATTTGATGAACTTCACCAAGTACTAATCATGATAACAATCCAATTCTTTATCCTTCTTTTCTTAAGTACTTAGAAGATATGGTGCCACAATTTTCAGTATCAACTTAACACTTTCCACATAGTGAATTTAGCAAAATGATCAAATAATCGACCTCTCCCACGCATGAAGCCACGTTCTTTTGCTTTATTTCACCTTTTTCGAAAAAAGTCTCAAGCACGATTTCATCCATTATTTACACTTATCTTCCATTTCTCTCTTTCTATAATTCTTGATAACTCCTTACCACAGCTTTCCCACTAAATACTCGGCTATTCCGACCTTTCTTGATTGTCATCATTAGCTCATTGTTTTCACTATGTCTTCACATGGTTCTTCATCACGTGTTCTCCTCCGGCTTTGTCCTAGGAAAAGCTCCCCCACGACGGAGATAACGGTCTCGTTGAATACTAACTTTTTGTCTTGTTTGCTTGGCTGACCTTTTCTTTTTCTTGCGAACTATCTTCTTTTAGTCGAACTCCCAATGATGATCACATTTTATGGAGACGGCTGCATGAATTACTAACACATGGATACCATGATTTATTGTTGAATCCCGAGAATGGGCTGGAAGTTACCGAACCGACATACATCCTCGGATCCAAACTATTTCGTATGCTTGACTCTTGTTACTTAGATCCGATATAGGAATTATGTTCTCTCTTTCCTTCTAGCTTAGATGAGTTCGAGATACAATGTTAAGGAGATATGGTGCCTTGAGCCTTTGATTGTTGAATTCAATATGCTTGACACTCGGATAATGGAGGAATCTTCGCAGTATCCGCTTTCAAGGAGGAATATGATTGGGTTATGGATATTTGCGTTTAGTCCAAACATGAAGTTGACATAGCATTTGGAATCCCGAACTTCCTTTCAAACTTCATCTCTATACGAGGTAGGGTGCGAAGGTTGGAAGAAGAACCGACTCATGCTGAAATCTTAGTTGAATACTCATTGAGTCGGCATCGTCAAAAGGCTCAAGATATTGAGGAAATGTTTGAGGTTCTTTGTGTCCATTCACGCTAACTAGTAGATCTCAAAAAGTACCGAGCTGGTCTCCAACATAGTCTTTGCTATCACTCTAATCTTGTAGCAAGAAATTCTAAACTAGTCGGCAATTTGGGAACTTTAGTAGCTAAGATTGGAATGTATTTTCACTTCTTGCAATAAATTCAAACTCCTTGGATTTCTCACACTGATAGATAATATTTCTTCAAGAGCTTCCCATTAATTGAACGAGGCAACTCTTTGTTATCCATATCCATCAACCGATACGCGGGCCTTCCCAATTCGATGACCATTTACCGAATTCTCGATCTTGGTGGTTAAGTAGTAAAATGGCTTTCCATACTAAATCACCAACATCAAATTGTTTAGTTTTAACTGTTTTTGTTGAAAACTCAAGCCACCCTTTTCTTTTGCACAATCAATTGATCCAAAGCGAACTACGAACGGATGTCGTATAATTCATCCAAATTGATATATATCCGGTCTCTATAGTCGCAGAGATCTCACTCTGCAATTGTACTCTTAGAGATTCCACAGCTTATCTCCATTTGCAGAGTCGCTTCTTGTCCATATGTGAGCATATAAGGACTAACACTTGTGCTTGATCTTCGCGAGGTTCGATATGCCCACAATATCAGTTGACAACAAAACAACCCATTCTCTTGGGTTGTCTTCCCGGATGCTTCTTAATCAAACCCACAACTATTTTATTTGTGGTTTCAGCTTGTCCATTTTGCTTGTGGATAATAAGGTGTGGAATGCATCATTTTAATTTCCTTCGATTTAGCAAACTTCATAACCTCACTACCAAAAAAACTGTTCCTTTATCTCGTGTGATAGACTTAGGCATGCCAAACCAATGAATGATATTCTCCCGAATGAATTTAATCACCGTCTTCAGTTAATATTTTTGTATGGGATGTCTTCCACCCATTTTGTGAAGTAATCTATAGCCGAAGGATGAAACTATGCTTATGGGACGAAGGTAGATAGATCTTACCTATTATATCTATTGCCCATCCTCCGAATGGCCATGGTTTTATGATTGGGTGAAGTTCAACAGCCGGTACATGTCGCAATGGTCCATGCTTTTGGCATGAATTACATGCCTTAGCGTAATCAATACAATCCCGCATCATTGTTGGCCAATAATATCCATACCTCTTCAATAACCACCTCATTTTAATCCTAGCTTGATGTGCTCCACATATTCCTTCATGTGCCTCTGCCATGACCAATTTCACATCATTTTTATTCAAACATCATAGCTACAGTCCATCATAAGACTTACGATACAATTCTTCCCCCATTGTTAAATACCTTTGAGCTTGTCTTCTTAACTTTCGATCTTGTGAATCATGCTTCTTCGATTCTCGCAATGGGTTGTCTCTAGTCTTTTTCTTGAACTCCCTCACTCACTCCTATCGATATCTCTTTTTGTTCAATGGAGGGTACCAAAAATATAATGGTGGTTGCAATGCTTGCCAATTCTTTTGATATTTTATATCCTGAAGCTATCTGTGCTAACTTGTTGGCTTCGTAGTTTGTTCTTCTTCGGGCATAATCCTTGAATTGGCTTAATTGCATTTTGGCTAAATAGTAATACCTAATAAGATTTTCATTCAAACATTGGTATTCTCCTCTCAATTGTTTAATAACTAATTGAGAATTACCAAATATCTTGACAAACTGTGCTCTCAATAAATATCCCCAATCCAATTGTCAATGCTTCATACTCGACTTGATTGTTAGAGCACTCAAAGTCTAACTTACAAACGCACCTTATATGTTCTCCTATGGGAGAAATCAACACCAATCTTGCTCCACTTGGATTATTGGCACATGATCTATCAAAGTACATAGCCCACGGTACTACTTGACTGAAATTTTGTTCATTTTCTTCAATTTGCAGACATGGATATTCGGTAAAAAAGTCAAGAATGGTCCAGCCTTTAACTACTTTTATTGGTATGTATATCAAATCAAACTATGACAAAATGAATGCCCATGTAGATATACGGCATTTCACAACTAGCCGTGACAACATATATTTTATTACATCGGTTTTACCAAGCACATGTACAATAATTGACAACAAATAATATCTTCACTTCATACATGCAAAGTATAAAGATAAACACAAATTTTCAATCGTGATATACCTCTTTTCAACATTAGTTAATGTTCTACTCAAATAGTATACCGCTTGTTCTTTTCCTTCGTCATTCTCTTGTGTCAACATACTTCCGATGGTTGTATCGACAGTGATAGATACAGTTTTAAAGGTTTGCCCACTCTAGGCGGACAAGAACATGATGAAATAAGACTTTATTGCATCAAATGTTGCTTGTTATCTTTCTCCCCAAAAAAATATCTCTTGGTCTTTAAGCCTTAAGAGCTATGACATTAGCTCTATCTTCCCAAATAAGTTGGCAATAAAACGCATGAGAAAATTGATCTTCCTAAGCACCATCCAAGTTGCTTGTTTGATGTAGGATGTGGGAGCTCCATAATAACTTTCGCCTTGTTTTTGTCAATCTCAATCCCCCTTTGATTAACCAAGAAGCCCAATAAGTTTCTCGCTCGGACACCAAAAGCATACTTGGCAGGATTCATTTTCAACTTGTATTTCCTCATCCTAATAAAAGCTTGTTCAATATAGTCTAAATGACTTACTTGGGCCAACTTTACCACAATATCATCAATGTAGACCTCCATAAATTTGCCAATCATGTTATGGAAGATAAAGTTCATTGCCCATTGATATGTTGCTCCTGCATTCTTCAATCCAAAAGGCATAACAATCCATTGGAAAGTCCCGATGGCTTCGGGACATCTAAATGCTGTTTTTAGGATGTCTTCTTTGGAAATAAATATCCGGTTGTATCCCGAATAACCATCCATTAGAGACAATATCTCACTACCGGATGCCGAATCAACTAACATATCTCGCTATTGATATTTGATATTCGTATTTCGGAGTAGCAAGTGTTGAGATCGCGAAAATCCATGCATACCCGCAATTTGCCATTCTTTTTCTTCATCGGCACAATGTTAGAAAGCCAATCCACATACTTGGCTGTCCCAATAAATCTTGCCTTCAAAGAACCTTTCTATTTCTTCTTTAACTTTGTCAACTATATCTAGGGCAAATTTCCTTGCCGGCTATTTGTATGGGCGGAATGTTTTTTTAATTGGCAAGCGATGCTCAATAATGTCTTTGGACAAGCCTCGACATCTCATGATAATCCCAAGCAAAACAATCTTTGTACTTTTTAATCAACTCAACTAGATCTTCTTTCATGCCCCCTTGCAAGAATGTACTTATATAAATGGGTCGGTGGCATCCAGATTCTCCAATGTTGATTTTCGATAAAGAATCCTCGGTCTCTATTGACTTGTCTTCCTTCTTAATTGGTGATTCCTCCCATTCTTCAATGCAATTTGAAGTTTCAAGATTTTGTTGAGTTGCTTCCGCCGTGTATGCGAAGTACCTTTCACTAATTTCTTTAACAAGGAATCACTTTCCATTCAAACTATCTAACTAGTCTAATGTCAAGCTTGACTTAGGGATCCATTTAGTCTTCCCATCGCTAAAGCAACAAAAGCAAAGGACGTGGGTCGGTCCTTAGTGGTTCAAAAACCCGATTACCACATTGGTAATCTTGATCATCTTGATGAATCTCGGTCCGACTTATTGGAGCCTATGTGGAATTAGCCCGAACATACCCCACATTTCCACCATTCCAAAAGGCTAGTACTTGGTGGAGGGTTGATGGCACGCACTAATTGGAATGTATCCAATCCCTTCCAAGCAATAAGTTTTGTGAGCCATCCGATTCTATCACAAAAAATGTAGTCTTTGAAGTCTTGGATTCTACTGCCGGTCTACCACAAGTGCCCCCTTGACTACGGTAACTTCTCCAAGAAAATCGATAACTGAACATTCGATGTTATTATTTCCCCTTCTCCCTTTCCAAGCTTCTTGAAATACTTGTATGACGTGAGGGTCAAAGTTTCCCCCTTATCTATAAATATCTTCTTGGGGGTCACCGACGACCCTTCCCGATATTACTAGAGATCTCAAATGTTCAGCGTCTTCTTCCAACACTAGACAAGCTCCAAACTCAGATGGGAGCCTCGCATTGACCATGTTGATTCTCATTGTAGAACCGTGTTCTTTCAAAGATCTTGGATTGCCCCCGCTCGGCAACTTTTGCTATTTTCTCGTGGTGACTTGGTATTACTCTGCTCTATCTCACTTCTATGCTTCGGGTTAAACGCTACAAGAAATTGGCCAAAGTTTATTGTCTACGGCACATCACGAATCATCATCTTTTTTGCTAATTCGGTATGAGAGTAACTTCTTTGGCGATCAGTAGAAACGATTGTCTTTACCTTGGCATCTTTTACCTCCAAAGGACTACGCCTCTAAACCCAATTACCTTTCTTTCTATAAGGTTCGATGCTAAAGCCTATGATGTCATTCCTTCTATTCGAGTAATCTTAAGATTTCTCTATCTACTCCTCATCCTTTAAAATCGCCTTTTGACAGTTCGATAAGATGCTTAACCAGGTGATTTGGCTATGACCACTTCTCCTTAGTAAGATCATGTGAAACTTTGATTTGTCTTCTTCTTCGTATTTCTGTGGAGCTGGGTCTAGGGGTGGATCATCAAACTCATCTCTCCAACTAGTTGGTTCCATCGGCAATGACGGAGGTGGGAAGTCCGACGAGTCTCCATAATATACCACGTAATCAAACTTACCACTAGGCTCCCAAAGCAGAGCCACCCTAGGATCTCCTTCCTTGTATCGTTGCACTATACTTTTCTTTTTGTCGGGCTTTCATGGGGTTTCATCGTCTCGCAAACTCGATTATCGGTTTCATTGACTATTGGCCCCGTATTTGCTGCCTCCGTTGTACCTCTTCTCTTGAGTGTAGGTAAGAGTATCTTGACGATACAATTTTAGACCTTAGCCGAGGCCTGCCTTCCCTTCGGACGAATGAACCCGATTGGTATCTTCCTCTTGTTCCTCTCATGAATTGGTAACTTGGAACATACCGATCCTAATTATCCAATTTTTGATGACAACGAGTGCAAAGCCTACTTTGTTACCATACCTTGATGAATCATGAACATTGACCATGCCGGTCATCTTTGGGAAAGTATCGTGGTCTACTTCCATAGGAGCATTGCCTTTTTCTTCGACAAATTTGATCTTGCCCCGCCGAATTACCTCTTCAATTGTCTTCCCGAGAACAATGCAATTCATCGTATTATGGCTCGTAGAATGATGCCATTTGTAATACTTTTTGTCGGCTAGTTCTTCCTTAGACGGGATTTTTTGTCCTTCAAAGAAACTCAATCAACCCATCTTTCTAACAAGTCTAATATTTCATTCAATTTGTAAATATCAAACAAATAATTGTTCGTTTCCTTAGCCTTAATTTTCATGCTTGGCTTGAGTGCGGGATACACATAAGGCTTCTCCAAAAACCATAGTTGTGATCGCTATTTCATTTTCTTCCTCTCCTTCGACTAATTATTGAATTCAGCACTTTCTACAAGAGCTACAAAGCTAACGATTATCTTTTATTGGTTCCTTATCTCTCTCCCTCAACAAATGCTCATACTTTGAAACTCGTGTAGTTAGTTGGAAGAGATCATCAAATGCCTATCCCTCAAACCTTTCCCGCAAATTGAACTTTAGCCCATTAAAGTCTAAGTCGGTAAACTCTCTTTTGGTGAGAGAGGTCAAACACTGTTTCTAGACTTCTTAAAACGAGCAATAAACTGATTAGTTGTCTCATTGCTATACTTGATACATCCTTACAAAGTCGGCCACTATCACTTCCGGTACTGATCGGTAAAATTGAGAATGAAATTGTCTCTCCATCTCAACCCACGTCTAAATTGAGTTTGCAGGAAGATTTATTTACCACGTGAATGCTATTCTTGACAAGGACAACGAGAATAACCTTAGCTTCAGATATTCATTAGTCCTGGCATCTCCACATTTTGCTAAAAAATGACCTATATGTTTCACCGTTAACTAATATCTTCTCCCGTGAATGCTCAAGTCTCAGTGTCTTGAATCACCTTTGATAAGGAATGTTGTCAACCCATTCGGGATGTGGCTTTCTATAAACAGTCTTAGTGCACCTCTGTTTGCTCCCAACTGTTGGACCACTAGTTTTGCCACTCGATCCAAGTTCCATGGTCTCAAATTTTATTGGCCAATCCAAGGATCCCGCCCCTAAGGTCAACTTGTGGGGTCTATCCATTCCCCGATTTTCCAAATTAAAATTCATTGACGGCATTGGCCTATACCGTGGGTTCCCCATGACTTGTGGATATGGCTGAATGCCGGAGGCCTTATGGGATCTACATTAGGCACATTCAATGCCGGTGGAGCTAGTTTGAGGACAATTATAACCGCTCACTCCATTTATCAAATTCATTGGAGTTGGATTCTCTCGCCTTGGGTATAATTCTCACAGCAGTTGGTGGTAAAGTCTGTCCCCATTACCATTATATCTAACGTTGAATGGTCCCGATGCTAGAGGGAATAGTGTAGTACCAAGAGAACTTACATGGAAAGGTAGAACTTGTAAGGACGAATCGGGACGCGACATGACCTCATTTATAGCATTGACTACCATGGGCCTTATCACATCGGTCACATCTCTCACCATGTGATTGGTGAATTCATCTTGCTTCTCTGTAAACATCCTTTCATCATGGCTACCAAGTAGCATTGGGTGCCAAAGCACGAGTCTGTTTCTTCGCTTAATTGTCATGGGATATCGGCATTTTGAAGGGGTACTTCTTCAACCAGGTTAGGCTGCGAATGCTCGATCGTGCGCCTTCGTCGGGGTTGTTGACGTTATTAGCTTGTACCTCTTCGGGTTGGTTCCTAGTTCTCACCATTTTCTTCCAAATTTCAGCACAAAAGATCCCACTAAGCTTGCCAAAAAGATGTTCGCTTGTTTTGTGACAAAGAAATTCTTTCATCGAAATTCGTTCTTCGATTTTTATTAAAGGGATTCCGTGGCTCGGTTATCGAGAAGGATTACGGTGAAAAGTATGTAGCAAGAGATGGATTGAATGTAAATGGATCAAATATGGATTGTGAGATCAACAAAGGGTCAAACTTCTACAGTTTACGGTACTCCTAAGAAAGCGATAGTGAAAGGGAAACAAACTCGACTACTAGGAATGAAAGAGTGCGGGAAATGTAAAGTGCGGAGAAAACTTGAACTACAATAAAGACAAGTGTGTTTCTTGTTATGTGTCGATATGCTTCTTCCCCTTCATCTTCACTATATATTTGTAATCTCTTACATCTTGTAATCGCTCAATCAGTTATTCTCATGTTTTTCAAATCTTGAATCTTGGCGTCTTAATAACTTCCCTTTTGCCCACGATCTTCAATGCTTGCCCGCCAGTATTTAAATGATTCCTCTTGATTTGTAACTTTCACAATGGATTCAAATTTGAATCTTCTCAAATAATTTTCCATGATCTGCTTGTGTCCATTAATTTTTCTTTTTGGCTGGTAACTCCCTTGCCGACATGATTAATTCGACAAACTCATGCTCAATGATATTCTTGTATTTCTCTCTTGTTGACCTCTTATGATTCTAGCAAAAACTTTCTGCATTACTCTTAACTCACTTGAATCTCAAGGTTTAATAGCATTGCATTCCACTTACCGAATCCCGAGGTCTAATGGCTCTGCAACCCCTTTGATACATTACTCGTCACTTACCGAACCTCGAGACATAATGGCTTCATCATTCGTTCGGTACATTGCTTTTGACTTACCGAGCCTTGAGGCATTGTGATGTTGTTGTCCATTCGATATTTGTACTTGTTATTTTTTTGGTGTCAACAAGCCTATAAATAGGCGCCTTCGTATACTATTTAGAATATCAAGCAATACACAAATTCCTCGGTTCCTTTCTTCTTCTTTATTTCTAACTTGGTATCAAAGACAAGTTTCGGCTTTGCAACACTAGCCATTTAGGCCATGTCCTGTCGAGGCCACATCATTCTTGTCTCCTACCAAACCCAATAATCTCACCAGCCTTCCTATTGACCTTCAATGAATCTAGTTGCATTATCCAAATGTGTGAGTTTCGACGATCCAAGTCACCGCATCGTCCCAAAATAAACCCAATTTTTCGAGTGAACTCCCGTGGTCGTCTCCGCACTCCCCCGCTTCGTTGGAAGCCCTTTGTTTGTCATAAACTTCTATCATCTTAAACATGTAGCCAGATTACTCACCCAAAGCACCACCGAGTTCTTGCGAAATTCGAAACATGTAGCGAAATTACTCACCTAGAGCACCACTAAGTTCTTGTGAGATCCTCCCGGTCATCTTCTTCATCCGTCCAAAGCTTCGGTTATCTTCGATCCGAAGCTTCCTCCGGCAACCAATGGTCGATTTTCTATATTGAACTTCATGTTGATCATTTGAGAGAATCTGCAGGGAAGCGATTATGGCAAAGGACCGATTCATGCCACCAAGAAGCCATTTTTCGCCGCTTGAGCGGAGCGGGGCTTTCCAACATCATTCTTTCTCGGGCCGTCGATCGTAAGTACACTTCCGAAATATTTCGCTGCTTGTTTTCACATTATAAGACCACCATATTCTTCGTTGCTTAACGAGTCCAACCACCTACTCTAGCTACTAACAAAGGCTTCACGTACTTCATTCACTTGCTAGAGATCCTGTGTGTAAGATCTATGCGTCCACATGAGCCGTACATGATTTGAATCTTCCGCAGTGTTCTACCGACACCATCATTATGTCACCCTAACATCATTTGCTCGGGTCGGCTTATCCATTTGCTACGTGTCTCCATGTTAGCAGTTGCGTCATCATCTACGTGTGGCCACATTAGTAACCTTGTATTGCCACATTATCATCCACATCGGCATTGACCATTGACTTGGACCCTTGACCTTAACCATTGATTGTTGACTTTGACCGTTGACTAAAAGTTGACCCTTCGATTCTCGAGGTATTTTACAGTGATGGTACCATTTTTTGGGTCATTTTTCTCCAATTGTACAGTCTCCTATTAGATTTTTTGGCATTTATCCTATAAATTATCTTTTCAATGGATAAAATGGATGTGCCAAGTACCCATGTAAACTATGTTGAATGGAACCAATTATATTTTATGGTCTCAAGAAATGTTAACTTTTTTGAGAGGATACAAACTTTGGCATTATGTCATCGGTGAAATTCACCTCTCTATGATAGCTACTAGGGAAACCGAAGATAAATTTAACGAGCGTTTAGAGGAATGTGATAGCAAGAATCATCGATTTTAAAATGATTTCAAAATATTTCAATTCCTTCCGTCGGGCTTCAATTTGGTCGCCTCGATACAAAGCAAAGGAAGCCTGGGATTTGCTTGCTAGTC
Source organism: Rhodamnia rubescens (assembly GCA_021437795.1). Taxonomy (NCBI): domain Eukaryota; kingdom Viridiplantae; phylum Streptophyta; class Magnoliopsida; order Myrtales; family Myrtaceae; genus Rhodamnia; species Rhodamnia rubescens. The sequence goes on along the minus strand of JAILYA010000032.1, from coordinate 120,104 downwards.
ATTTTTCCACCTTGAATATTGCTCATCAATGTCGGTTGTTAGGAAATTTGCATCTTATGCAACAAGGGACAAGTCAGTCCATTAACGATTTTTTATCCTCTATACATGCTATTTTGGATCAATTGGCTCTATCCGAGCCACAATGGGATGCTGATGCCAATGCTCTCAAATTCCCTAAATATCGTAATCGTATACGTGTTATGCAATTTCTAATGGTACTTGATGATGAGTATGAACCTGTTCGAGCTTCACTTCTACATCAAGATCCGTTCTCTCGTCTTAAGGGAGTTGTTTCGCATTATTGATCAAGAGACTCGACTTGCTACTTTAAAGGCGCATCACCCTATTCTTATCACTCCCGCATCTTCCTCATCAAATACGCCTTATTATACGTGTTGCCATTAAACCGGCCACCTTGCATCCACTTGCTATCAACGTCAACCTACGTAACCTACGAGGACAAACAAGCGATCTCGATATAGAGTCCCACCCGCACGTTACTACTACTGCTACTACCGAGGGTTCTCCTAACAACTTGTCTCATTACTTTATCTTTAGAGGATATTCACAGCATTCTTCGAGAATCGAATACTTCTAGTTCCTCTATCTCTAGCACCTCTAATCTATTTGTGACTCTAGGAGCTTCGATTCATAGTGCGTTAATTAAATCTGTTGTAATCACATGACTTCGAACATCAATTTAGTTAAATCAAAATTATTTCTTTCACAAACACCCATTATTCATACATCGAACAATTCTCATGTGCTAGTTAGCCATATAGGAAACATATCAATGTTCATATTATCATTACCTCGATACTTTTGTTGTTCCTAAGCTCGCTTGAATTTTATATATGTGGGTCAACTATGTGAACTTCTCTTTGATATTCACTTCTCTTCGATGGATGTTGTGTGCAAGATCCATGGACAGGATGAATAATTACGACAAGGCGTAAAGTGGGACGTCTATTCAGGCTAATATCTTTAAAGCTTCCAAATGCTCCAAGTAGTTATCTTTGCCACAAAGTATCATCCGAAACTTGGCATTCTCATTTGGGTTGTGCTTCTTCCTCTAGAATAGGCCATTTGATTTCTAGAGGTCATTTAGGTTCCATTAATAACAAACATTTCGATTGCTTGCCATGTAAGCTAGGAAAACATCACACCTTAGCTTTTGATCCTAGTGAATCACTTTCTCATGCCCCTTTTGATTTGATCCACTCGATATTTGGGGCTAACCTCCTATTCCCACCTTAGGAGGATCCTCGCTACTTTGTGATTTTTGTGGATGATCATTCACGGTATACGTGGATCTATATTATGACGTATCATTCGAACCGACTCGAATTGATTGAGATTTTGTTGCTATGGTTGAACCATAAGTTTCCAAAAGCATTAAGATCTCCTATACCGATAATGCCATGGAGTGTAGAAACACATAGTTTCTTAAAATTATTTCCCAAAATGGTACTATCATTTATCGTTCTTGTCTAGGAACTTCTCAACAAATTGGTCGAGTTGAGCGTAAACATCGACACATCTTAGATGTTGTTCACATTCTTCTAATCTCAACCTCTTGTCCGGATAATTTTGGAGAGAAGCTTTTCATACTTGCTATATACAATACAAATCGCACTCTATCACCTCCTATCGGTAATATTTCTCCTTATGAGCGGTTATGTAGCAATATTCTAATTATAATCTTCTTCAAGTCTTTAGCAAGTGCTAGTTTTATCCATCTTCTTTCAAATGAACGCACAAAGTTAGAACCTCATGCTCATTTATACTATTTTCTTGGATATGGAATTGAGCACAAAGGATATCGCATCGCTGTTGCGATCCTATCTTTGATCAACTTCGCATATCTCGTCATATTACCTTTTAGGAACACAATATGTTCTCTTTGCTTTATCCCCTGTAATTCCTATCCTACTTTGGTTCCTTTTTTACTAATCTTTCAAGTAGATCTTGTTGGGTTTATTATTATAGAATATTAGCCAGTTAGAGTTATATATGTAATTGTACTAGGCTTAACTCTAAGTCTATAAGTACTCCTTTCTTATCTCGAAGTAAAATAATTGCTCTTTTATCGATAACATGGTATCGGAGCTTTTGACCTTTATTTATGTTAATTGTAAGTCTAAATGGCTTGAAGAAGAACCGGTGAAGATTCAACCGGTCTAGAAGAATGGAAGTTCATTGATGCTACTTTATGTATACTATTATGGGGAAGTATAGTTGAATCTGTTTCTCCATTTTTTCATGGATTATGCAACAACCCATGAGGTATGGATAAAGTGCGCTTTACTATATTTTGGACAGAATAATACGAGTCGAGTTTGTGATATGTGGAAGGCTTTATTTGAAGCCAAAATTGGCGATGTGGGTTGGCAGGGTATTATGCTCATTTTGCGTTATTGTATCAACAACTCAAGTATTATTTTCCACCGCTATCACGATTACTCATATGTAGCAACGAGAAACGGACATGATAACGATGCTATTTCTCTATGGTCTTGGTGCAAATCACGGTGCTATTTGTCAACAGATTACCACTCAAAGCACTCTCTCTTTTATTGAAGAAGTATATTCTCGAGCTGCTCGTTATACTCCTAATCCTAAGACTTCAAATTGTCGGACAATAGTGCTATTGTTGCTTGGGGAGGTCTATTAACTCATGCTCATATTAGTAGTTGTAAACATTGAAATTCGGACAGCTCTTATGGTGGTTATGGTCATGGTTTTTAGGGCCGAAGTGTTGATTGTGGTAGTAGTAATAATGCTTCTAGAGGAGTTCAAGGTGGTGGTCGAGGCAACCGTTTTCATACTCATCGCCAGCTTTCTAGGCATACTATTGAGTATTGTTATGACTCGCATCTTGAGTTGCGGGATCTACATGCCTCTATTGATACTGGAGCCCTGGACTCCTTCACCTTAATCCCATTTTGGACATGCTATAGTAAACTTGACTCATGCAGAATATGATGAGTTGTTCAAAGCACGACAAAGTGCGAGTAGTGTTGTCTCTAGTCTCACCGCCACTTTAGCACAAAGACAATGATCCTACCCGTCTACTATCCAAGATGTACTACTCCTCATCCTTGGTTATTGATTCAGGGGCAACTCATCATATGACTAGTGATTTTCATCTTCTCACATCCACCTCATCTGTTCCTTCTACGTCAATCACTTTAGCAGATGGTTTTTAGTCCAAAGTAACTAGTACGGGTTGTGTATCATCTAGTTCCTCCGTCTCCTTACCTTCTATTTACCATATTCCATGCTTCCCTTACCATCTATCATCTGTTAGTTCTATTACTCGTGATCTTGATTGCGATATTATCTTTCGTTGTCTTCGTGTATTCTTGAGGATCTAAAGATTGACGCCGAATAGGTGGTGAATGTAAGGCATGGTGGATTGTACATCCTAGACCTTGAGATTATTATCGCTACTACAATAGTTCGAAATAAAGTCTGTGGATAATCCTTATCAATTAAATTGTCACCTTGGTCACCCATCGCTAGACGTACTCCGATGTTTTCCTTTTGTGTCTAGTTTAGGTTAATTGTGAAATTTGTCTGTTCGGTAAACACTATCGTGTGTCTTTTTCCCTCGTGTTTCGAGTCTTGTTTCCCAACCATTCGAGTTAATTCACTTTAATGTGTGAGGGTCCTAGTCGGGACTTCATTTGGTCTTCGTTATTTTGTTACCTTTATTGATGATTGTACTCATACAACTTAGTTATATTTAAGAAAACATCATACTTGAAGTTTTGATTCTTTACGCCGAGTTTATAATGAAGTTCGTACTCGGTATGATTATTCTGATAAGTGTTTGCGTACGAGACGATGTTCGTGAATACTTCACTTCTTCTATCTTCGTTTCATTTCTTGAATCTCATGGTATTTTGCATCGAGTTCTTGTGCTCAAACTCCACAACAAAATGGAGTTGTTGAACGTAAGAACCGTTATTTGTTACATGTTGCGCGTTGTCTACTTATTCACACTCATATGCCTTAGTTCTTCTAGAGCTATGCTCTTCTTACAGCATGTCATCTTATTAATTGTATTTCATCGAGTTATTCCTCGTGCTCTTCTTCATCTTGATCGTCCTTTGGGGTCTGTTCATCCTCGTACTTTTGGATGTGTCTATTTTATTCATTCTTTGCTTCTTGGATTAGATAAATTATCACCACGTGCTGAAAAATGTATATTTGTGGGTTACTCTTGTACTAAAAAAGGGTATGGTGTTATAGTCCTAGTCGTCATCTTGATCGTCCTTTGAGGATCAAGCATTTTTTGGCGATGATGATCCTTATGTGCCATTAACTATGGATCTTCCGCCACCCTCCGCATATACGTCTCAGCTAGAGCCACTTTTTTTTACTTCTAATGATGCTCCACTAGATCTAGGATCACCAGCACCAACTCCTCTTCAGGTCTATACACTTGGTCCTCGCCATATTTATGGTCATCCATCTCCACCAGCAAGTGTTCCACCACCACTACCTCCCCGTCCAGGCTTCGATCCTCTTTCACGATCTCCCGTCGGTTCTCCTATTGCTCACTTGTATAAGGTCTTGGTATCCTTTTTCTCATTTTATATCTTATCATAACTTAAGACCTCACATGTATGTATTTATATCATCTCTTGCATCTATGTCTATGCCGAGTAGTGTGCATGAGACTTTAGCCCATCTAGGTTGGGCTTATGGAGGAGGAGATGATCGCGATTATATCATAATAAGACATAGGAGTTGGTTCTTGCTGTCGGCTAATAAATAATTGGTAGGTTGTCGCTAGGTCTTTGTTGTCAAACATCATCCAAATGGTTCAGTTGAGTGCTTAAAAACGCGTCTTGTGGTAAATGGCTATAATCAAACTTATGGTATTGACTATGATGAGACTTTTTCTTCGATAGCCAAAATTCCTTTTGTTCGTATTGTTATTTCATTGGCTGCTAGGTCTCAATGGACTCTTTACCAGCTTGATGTAAAAATGCATTCTTCATGGTGATCTTCACGAGGAAGTATGTATCGAGCAACCACCTAGGTTTGTTGATTAGGGGAGAAGGTGTGCAGGTTGCGAAAAGCTCTTTATAGACTTAAGTAATTTCCTCGTACTTGGTTTAGTCGTTTCAATGATGCGGTTATCACTTTTGGCATGCATCGGTGCAATGCGAATCATTCAAGATTTAGTATGTCTTCTTCAAAAGGGTGTATTATTCTTGTTGTCAATGTTGATGATACCATTGTCATAGGAAGTGGTGTTAAAGGTATATAACGACTCATGCGGTTTCTCCATAAGGAGTTTAACACTAAAGACTTAGGCAATCTTCGATATTTCCTTGGCATTGAAGTTATTTATGCTAATGGCAATATTGCTCTCTCCCAAATGACAATATACTCTTGACATTCTTAAGGAGGTTAGCTTACATAATGCTAAGCTTGGTGACGTACCTATGGGCCCTAGAGTGAGGATGGATAATGAACATAGAGAATTTGTTCATGATCCAGGGAAGTATCATCGGTTAGTAGGCAAGTTAAATTATCTTACCATTATTTGTCCGGATATTTCATTTGTTGTTAGCTTGGCGAGTCAATTTACGAGCTCTTCTCGTACTACTCATTAGCAAGCCGCTCTACAAATTGTTCGATATTTGAAGGGAGCTCGAAGTCGAGGACTTGTGTTCCATAATCGTGGTCATCTTCGTATAGTGGGTTATTCCAACGCCGATTCTTTGGAGGTGACATGATATTTTGATGCGATTGGGCTAGTTGCCCTATGGATCGCCGGGTCTACTTCGGGATACCGTGTCTTCTTTGGTGGTAATCTTGTGTCATGGAAAAGTAAGAAGCAATTTGTTATTTCTTGGTCTAAAGCAGAGGCCGAGTATCATGCAATAGCTAATATTCGTGAACTTCAATGGGTTCGTTTGCTATTAGGTGAGATTGGACTAGCTATGAGCAAATTATATACTCTCTCTTGTGATAATCAGCTTGCTATTCATATTGCTAGCAATCCAAAGTGTTTCATGAGCGAACGAAGCATATAGATGTGGATTGTTATTTTGTTCTAGAAAAAGTGAACTATGGAGATATATGGTTGGTGCATACACATTCCAAGAGCAACTAGGAGACATTTTCATAAAGCCTCTTTGAAGTGGACGAGCTTCATATATTTGTCATAAGTTAGGTTTTTTTATATGTATGCACCAACTTGAGGGGAGTGTTGAGTTTATTACTTTATAAGATAAGCAAGTTGGGGTTATATATATAATTGCACTAGGCTTAACTCTAAGCCTATAAGTATTCATTTCTTATCTCGTAAATAAACTAATTGCTCTTTTATCGATAACATATCTTTTTCCTTAAGATACATCAATTGAATCTTCCTCTTCGAAGTTATCTTCCTCTAATCTTGATGCAAACACCTCTGGTGATCCCACTTCGGCAGCTCCCGAATTGTCCGCACCATCCGTGGATTCTCCAACCTTAGTCATTTTCTCCTCTCTTGCTCGTTGTTCCACTCGTGTAAGTCAACCTTATGTTCGGCTTCGTAGCTTCCATTGTTATTCCATTATTACTTATTTTCATGAGCCCCATACATATAGAGAAGCTCGAACTAATCCTCTTTGGCAGCAAGCAATGGTGGATGAGCTACGCATTACGACAAATCTCATACATGGGATTTGGTTGATTTGCCTCCCGAAAAATCTACTATAGGTTGTAAATGGGTGTATAAGATCAAAACTAAGGCAAATGGTACATTGGAACGCTATAGAGACTGACTGGCTAAAAAAGGTTTAACTCAAGAGTATGGGATTGACTATGATGAGAAATTTGCTCTAGTTGCTTGTCTCACTTCCGTTCGAAATCTTCTTGCTATTGTAGCCAATAAGTGATGGACGTAAAAACTGCCTTTCTTAATGGCGATCTTACTATGGAAGTTTATATGGAGCCTCTTCTTGGGTACACTACCGCTTATGATAAAGTATGTCGGTTACAAAGAGCTTTATGTGGATCGAAACAGTCTCCTCATGCATAGTATTCCAAGTTTAGTTCCACCATGGAGCATCTTGGTTTTCAAGCCACTCCCCATGACAATGCTCTATTTGTTCGAGAACGTCTCGTGGGAATATTTTACTACTATTATATGTGGATGATATGGTTATTACTGGTGATGATCATGACGGCATCAAAAAGTTTCAACAATACCTTAGTCAAGCAATTTGAAATGAAAGATATCGGCCATCTCGGTTACTTTCTTGGCTTAGAGGTTGCCTATGACTCCTTGGATTATTATCTTTCTCAATCAAAATGTGCCATTGATCTTCTTTCTCGTGCGTGACTCATTGATTCCAAGGTTGCTATAACTCCAATTGAGGCAAATGCCAAATTTAATGACAATGATGGAACTACTCTTTCATATCTAACACTTTATCAACAGTTAGTTGGCAACCTTGTATATCTTATTGTTCATCGTCCCGATATTAATTATACGGTTCACATTGTTAGCCAATTTATGGCTGCACCGCATACAATTCACTTTGTTGCTATTCTTCGTATTCTTTGATATGTCAAGGGTACCTTATTTCATGGACTTCATTTTTCTACCGACTCTACTCTAGAGTTGTCGCTTATTATACGCTCGATTGAGCAACAAAGCGGAATATCGTGCCCTTGCCGATACATCATCGGAATTACTTTGATTACGATGGTTATCGAAGACATGAGAGTCCGTCATAATGGTGAAATGTACCATTTATCATGACAACCGTAATGCTTTTCAAATAGCCCATAATGATGTTTTTCATGAGTGCACTAAACACATTGAGATTTACTATCATTTCATACGACATCACATGCTCCATGGAATTGTACGACTTGTTTCTACTTCATCTCGCGATCAAACTCGCGATATCTTCAAAAAGGCACATCCACCTAAGCTCTTCCAAGATCTTTTCTCCAAACTCCAATTGACTTCTTATACGTCACCTTGAGTTTGAGGGGGAATGTTAGATATTATTGTTACTATGATTGATTCCCAATAATATGATTGATTGGGATATCATGATTGATATCATTCCGATTGATTGTAATTGATTGTGTACTATTTAGTTAATGTATTTAATAGTTTTGTAAAGCCTATAAATAGCTTCCTTCCGGAATATCAAGTAATATATAAATTCCTCAATTCCTTTCGTTTCTTTATTTCCAACTGTTGCCATGTCTACATTTGCCTTTTGCAAAAACAAAACAAAACGGAATATAGCTGAAATAGGTATCCCTAGTCGACCTTTCAAAATAATTGCTGTGTGAAAACACTTAAAGAAAAACTCGAAAGGCACTATCTAGAAAGTCACTTCTCATAGTCCATTAGTATGATATAGATTAGTATGTCATAGATTAGATCATACTAGCCATAATTTATTACCGTATATGTAAATTTCTCCTATGCGTGTGCTAATATTGTTATTTAAGTGGGTCAACAAATGCCACCAGCAGTGAGAAAATCAGAGTAGATTGCTTTCTCATGATATTTAAACTATTCCTGGTCCTGTGACTAGATTCTGAGGAGAAACCAGCTAACAGACAAATCTACCGGTCAACAAATAATTCGAAGTGTGCACTTATCAAGTGTCCAAAATGAATATTTTCCTCGTATTTTTTTTTTTTATCTATATCTCACAAAGGGGAGGAGAGATTGTGCTGAAGAATAATTTTATTAGGCCCAATCAGTCCTACGTGATCTAATTTCCTAAAAAAATCTTAATTTTAGGTTCAATCTCAATCTGCCTCAAACTTTTTATTTGTAAAAAGAAATCACCAAGTTTCATTTTAATGAATCTACTCCGCATCGAACAATAGCCATCGGATTTTTTTTTCCATATTTATCAACATAAAAAAGCTATTATTGTTCCATACAAAGGTGAAAATATCAATGAAGACGTAAGTCTTGATAATGAATCTCTAACTTGCCCGAATGTTGATAATTTTGAAGAAATTAGTGACGATTTTTGGAAGCGGAGGCAGATTTGAGAATATAGTGGAAGTTTGTGGTTTCTTTTTAGACAAAAGAGAGAGAGAGAAAGAGAGAGAGGATAGAATTGGAATTAAATCCAAGTTAGAGGTCTTTTCGGGGACTTAAGTCATCATCATATACCACGAAGGGTATAGCTTTATGTACAGATATAGAATATGGCATACGTCATATAATAAGTTTACCGGCTAGCCTCCGGTTTCCTGTAATCACTGGGGAGGGCAACAACAATCCTTTCGCTTTCACGATACTCATTCAAACACCGATAAAGAGCACGCCATCTATCTTTTCTATTGTTATTGAGATCGAATCTTCCTTCCTTTCGGGAAATAAACTTCGACGAAGTAGCTTTAGACAAAATTAAGGAAAGCCCTCGGACTACCCATATGGAGATCGACGAATTGTTGAGGAAAAAAAACATACGGGGATAGACGGATACACGTACATACGTACCGTACAAAGGTGGATGAATGTGTGTGTTCTGAAATTTTTTGGGATACCATCGTGATGGTTGGTCGCGTGATCCATGATTTAATTTGCCGTTTTGTGCTCTGCCACCCCACACTAACTGACGCGCGATGCACAGTCGCTGTGTCGACCAGCACTAGGATGGCCACCACCGTCGTAGTGTCGACCATGACGACCCCCTTGTCGAGAGCTTGAGCTCTGTGCGGAAATCAGCCACGCGAGCTCTGTTCTAAGCTCCGCACAGTGTCGCGAGCTTGTAGCCATGTCGAGCTCCATGCAAGGCTGGCCATGGCCATGAGCTTGAGTTTTGCGTCCAGATCGAGATTGACATGACTTCATTCTTGCGATGGAGTGGGGGAGTGTCGATAATCTCTAACGCGAGGTCTATTTGCGACCACCGTGAAGTGATAGGCCGACCGCGAGGATAATTCCTAAAAAAATTATAAACCTATTACATTTATGTCAATTCATTTTTAAACGTTTTGAATTTGTGTCAATTCGGCCTTTTAGCCGATTTTGAGCGGCGATCGCCGACGTGGCAAGACCAAGCGTGATGTGACGATTTATTTTTTTTTTTGTTTAATTTGCTTTATTCTTTTCTTTTCTCTTTTTTTCCTTCTCCTCTTCCTCTAGTCGGTCGCCGGGTCTAGCTTTCGGCCGAGATGAGCCTTGCCCAGCCCTCGCGAGATCACCCAGCCACTAGCTAGGTCAACCTCGCTACCCCTCACCTTCTAGCCGGTCGCCGAGGTCCGACGACTGACTGGAAAAGAAGGGAAGAAAAAAATAATATTAAAATCTCATTAACCATTGTCACGCTATCAATTTTTAGCAAAAATTGGCCTTGGCTGAGTTGGCATGAAGGTAAAATATTCATGACTAAATTAGCAAAAAAAATTAAAATTAAATTGATATAATTATAATAAATTTATGATTTTTTTGGCTTTTTGGCACTTAATCCGCCGAGCGCAAGGGGAGAGTTTTCAAGTCCATGGCCAAGTGCTGATGACTTCTTGGGGGCTGTTCCCATTGCCCAAGGAGGAGCCACCAAAGACGACAGCTCCGACAAAGAAAGAACTGTCATGGCGGCGCTGGCAGAAGGTGGCAATCATGTAATTAAATAATTCGATAGATGGATTCATAACCTATTACTTACCTGACAGACTTTGAATTAAAAAAATACACCTTTAAGACTGCCTTTTCTTCTAAGATAGAGACAGCTCTAAAGAATCACGATCTCGTGAAAAAGAAAACAAAGTGCAAAGTATTCTCAAATAGATGCAAATTTGGGGATTTTTTTTGTGCTGAAGTTTTTTTTTTTAATCGAGATTTCCACGTGTAATAGATTATTTCCCGAGTGGTGGGATATGAACGTCAATGCTACCGATTAAGGCCTCCAAGACGCGGTCGGAAAGATTCGAACCTCGAAACATCATCAGTTTAACTTAAGGGCCTAAGGATCTCACCAATTCAGCCAACACCTTATTTTTTGTGCTGAAGTTTCTCTCTATCAATCTAAAAAAAAACTCACTTTTCTGACTAAGGAAAAACAAAAAAAGAAAATTGTTTTGATGATAATAGATCATGTTTATCCACAAACGAATTTCTCAAGCAAAGGCATCATCTCCCCGTAGGGTCAGTGCTTATGCATCTCGACCATGTTAACGATCTAATTGAGAAATTCAGGGAAAAACCTGTTGTAATTCCCAATAAGCTACGCTTCCATTTCTTGGTTAATTTGCTATTCATGAAAAGACTGGCGAGCGGCAGAACATGCAATCCATATCTGGTCTCTATTCCATATGCACACAAATTCGATGAATCGTCTGCTTTTTTGGAAATGTTCCGGGCTGGATGTTGACCTTATCATATCAGACGAAACGCAAGTTGGAGAGTGAGTTTAATTAGATTGTGATTATAATGACCAACGAATTAATTTAGGGATATCTTCTGGTTAGTTGTATTCGGATGTCCGGAGCTCTTTGAAAACCGAACTAATCAACATCGGATGTGACAGTCCCTCGGTCCGCCACGCATCGGATAATGACCGGAGACATCCGGATCTGCTCTCCCGGAGCGGGCTCGTGTATTGGAAATCAACACTATTTTCTTGCTAAGCATGGTTAATTAGTGTCCCAAGACCATTTTTTAACATGGCTCTTTGATGATGGAGCACTCTGTGGTTTAATGGTCTTGCAACATTATCAGCCTTCCTACTTCCTTATGGATAATCAATTAATTGCTCATTTAAAAGAAGATTGCATTCCCTTTTCTGATGAGCATATCTAACAAAATTATCATGAAGGAAAAATTGTCAAACAAGCCCCAAACTTATTGTTTTGGTGCCAATACAATCCTAAACCTTTTAATTGTGTCAATTTAGTCTTAAAATATTTTGCATTTATATCAATTGAGATCATACAGCCAATTTTGGCCGAAATCGATTATATGGATGCGGGTTGTCTTATGTGACATTGATGCACTATGTAGATAATTTTTGTTTTAAAATTGTTTTAAATTTTTTTGTTTTATAATATATATTTTTATTGGTTTTTTTTCTTTTTCTTCTCTTTACTCTTTTTTTTTTTCGATTGAGGGTCGACAAGGGCGACTCCGCCTCGCCAAGACCCCCCGAGTGCCGCGATGTCCTCTCTAGGGGCCGACAAGGGCCGCGGTGCCCTTGCCTGGCCCAGATCTAGCGAGGGCGTGTTGGTACAAAATGCAATAGGTTTAGAACTTTTTTTACACTTGTCTCAAATTATTCTGACGGCTTTGATAGTGTCCATTTGTATCTTTCCCAATTTGTGCCCTTCCTTTACACATCCCATACCTTTACTTGCAATTATTCCAAGGGCTTTTATATCCAAAATATCCAATCAGTCATATACATATTGTATACATTGACAATTCAATTCTAAACTTTTTAATTTTATCAATTTAGTCCCAACTTTTTGCTGACAATTTCAATATAGTCCGTCTTGCCAATTTCTTTCTCCACAAATCGTTGATGGTAACATGCCACTAAAGATGGCCGACGATACTGACCATCAGGAATGTCAGCAATTTAAATTGCCGTGAGTGCATGCCGCATATACAAAGCCAACGTTACATGCCCTGCTTTTTAAAATGAATGTGATGTTAGGTATAATCAGGACCGCTGTGTAGACAACGCGTCCCGTAGAGGATGCAAAAATTGAAAGATTTTACGTCGAACGAAGCCAAAGCTGTGGGCGCAAGCCGTTCTCCATGTTGACCACATTTATACTGTGTGAGAAGTTTTCTCCATTTTGGAACCAATCAAAGTATAGCCAGATGAAGAAATCCGCAATGGAAGGTGCGAACGTTTCTTTTTCCTCAGGTGAATGGAGGCTCCGGACTTTTTCTTCGTACCACCGACTCAGAAAGAATCTGTCCCTCAACCATGTTCTCCTTTCTACAGATGTTCTTCGAATGGTCCACATCCTCATGTAAGCACATACGTCATGGTGAACTGAAACTGTCAAGCATTGATCGCAAGATTAAAGATGACGATTCAAATGTGGTGCCCACTCTTAATTTAAACTTATTTCTTGCCTTTGTTTTCTTCTTGTTGTCGTTTGGTTTCTTCTTCTTTTTAACCATGCGGGACGAAACAGGTGACCCTCGTTTTCAAAGGAATAGTTGATTTGGCAAATCACCAACTAATTATTGGGTTAATGAGCTATACACACACATACACATACTTACATAAATAAAGGGCCGTAGTTTTTTCACTTCTCCTTTCACTTAGGCACTCTTTTGTTTACCATTCTATCTCTCATGTGGCCCGCCACTTCTATTACAACTCTACAAAAGTGGTTCGCTTTTTTGGGTTGGTCTAGCTCTTTGTATTTTCTTTCTTCTTTTTCTTTCCTTACGGGACCAACTCTCCTTTCCTTCTTTGCAGTTCTTGGCTCTTGAACATTGCTTTCTTCTCTCTTGCAACCCATTCTTTCTTTCTATGCCCTCCTACTCCTCAGGTCGCACGACATTAAGAAGGTCATCTATGATGCCAACCCCGCTATCCTCCACACTTTCGCTGGCCCGGGGGGATTTCGTCGGCGCCATGATTCACTATCTTAATTCCCTGCGACTTGGGGAGTAGGAAGGCAAGCCAGCGAAAGTGTGGAGGACGGCGGTGTTGGCATCATATATATTCACCTTATCAATGTCGTTCGACTTGAGGAGTAAGAAGGCATAGAAAGAAAGAATGGCTTGCAATGGAGAAAACTGAGAAATGAAAATGATGCTGCAAGAGCCAAAAACTGGAAAGAAGGAGAAGGAGAATGAGACCCATAAGGAAAGAAAAAAAATAAAAAATAGTTGAGGAAACAAAGAAAAGCGAACCACTTTTGTAGAGTTGTAACATAAGTAGTGAGCCACACAAGGGAGTGTCCAAACCAAAACAGGAGTGTAAAAAAAAACTCTCTAAAAATTTAACTCAATATAACTTTATTTACAATTAGATGTTATGGCATCCGTAGCCCTTGTATCACCCAAATTTTGAGATTCCTTGCCAAAATAAAAAATCACCGATTTTGAGCTCCGATTAACGGTCGATTGGGTCTTCGTGATTAAAGCGCAGTTGCCTTTTTCGATCCAATTGAGTGATTAGAGCATGAATCCAACATCTATTTTAGCAAACTCACAATACTAGCCCAATTGAATTGAATTACAATACGATAGATCACAATTCAATGAAGATTTGGTGCAATTGACCCAATTCAACTTAACCCATTCTAGAATATGATCCAATTTGAGAAATGAAAGTGCAATTTGATCAATTAGGCATGTCCAAAATTTGGTCTCGTAACTCATATGGCAATTTTGACAGAAATTGAGGGAATTCATATATTAATTGAGAATTTAACCAAACCAAGTTAATTTAGGTTATCCCAATTGCATTCAATATGATCCAATTCATTTAGAAATTTTTTAATTAATCATAATCGGACAAAATTAGAAAAAAAAAATAGATGAAAATGGGGCCTAGAACCGGACCATTCAACTTGGCTCAACTCAGTTCGGCCGAGTTCAACCAACGTTGATCTGCCGGCCATTTTGGGCTAATCTCGACGATTTTTCCGGCATCCAGTGATGCTGGTCGGCCATCTCAGGCCCTGGCCGGCGCCCACTCCCTTCCCCTTGGTGCAGAAAAATGTCCCCACTAACGACCAAAATGTCCTGAATCCATGTCCATTAAAATCAACCAATTGGAGCATTTCTTAATAGGTAAGCAAATAATCTTAGCCATCCATTGCCATGTCAATCTCAGGATAAACGTAAGGGCTATAGTTCAATATAGGGTTGATATATATCGAATTTTCCCTCCAAAACCAAGGGGGGTTGGCCATTTTGAGATATGAAAGTACCCTCCAAGATTAAAAAAGTCTCCCTCTCTCTCTCCCTCTTGCGAATCCTCTCGACCAATTTTGTGTTTGCGCTACCGAACTACTGTCAGCTACACTCGTTGACATCCCTCGGGGTTCCCCTAACCGATCGCAAGAGCTATTTCACCATAGCATCGCCTACTGTAGAAAAAATCGACGATTCCTTCTCAATTTTGAATACCGGCGCCCAAGTTGGTAACCTGTTTGGTGCATTCCATCCACTGTTCTGGCAGTCCGGAGACGATCTTTGCTGTTTCGATTGCTGCGACTAGCTTTCTCATCTGATCCATAAAGCCTTAGTGGCCAAAATTCAATTGAAGAATCATTGGATCCCACCGAATTTTTGTATTTCAACTAATTACTCGGTTCAAGTTCATTGTGTCGATTCTCACATTGATCTCGGTTTCACTAATTCAGATTTTGTCGAGCATCCGTCGGCCATTCGAAGAGTAGTGAGTCATGCACGCATAGAGTGTAATTTGAGCCAATTCCATTGAGCAGTTTGCAATCTACGACATCTTTTACTAATAGTCCTCATGTTGAGTTTTAGCTAGAAAACCAAAATTAAATGTATGTTTAAGATGCTTTTTTTTTGTTGAAAATGCATGCTGAAGATGATTAAACGTTGATGAAAGCATGTTGAATATGGCCTTTGGGGATAGAATTTAATTGTGTTTAGTCGAAATAAGCTTGTATGCTCATGATAGGCACTTAGAAAATCAAACAGGTTAAACTAGATTTTCGAAACGGTTTTGAACTTTCTCGTTCATCGATTTTTATGACATTTTATGTTTGTAATAAAGATAAATGATCTTCATAACAGTTGAAGCTAAGACCTATAGCTTTACATACATATAATTTCATGAAAATTGGACAATGTTTGATCAGTACGATGAACAACCCATGAAGACGTTCACATTCTGTATCTAGCTCGTGTTTTTGGCCCTTGCACTGACCCATTTTGTTTTTCAAATTTGACATAGTTCGAGTCCCATTTTACAAACATTCCAAACTAAAGGGTTGTTCATTATGTTCTTAAAATAGGATACTGCAGAATTTGCGGACTTGATAGCAAATTCTAGGGGGTTAATTTGACCAAAATCTCGAATAAGGTTAGTGTGGCCTATAAAATTGCTTTCAATTGAGTTATAGGGAAAATCGAGGTACTGGGAAATATCAGGGGGTTCTTAGCAAAAAGTCAAAACACGAAAATTGTTAGGATATGTTTTCCTAACATCCTATAATGACGTGTTTTTTACTTCGGTTACTATTTTTCCAGCACATTTGACAATCGAGTACAAAATCGGGTCATATTCTGAGTCTGGGGTCTAAATCGTGAAATTTGGGAAATTCGAGTCGGCACCATTCCAAATAGTCTAAAAAGACTTTGAACTGCACATCTAAGGTTTCTAATGGTGCTTAAATAATCTTAATTGGACCTTGTTTGCTAGGGGAACATAATCTGAACATAGTTGGTCAGAATTACAGCTTAATCGAACAAGTGATCCTTTGAGGCTCACTAACTGTTTGATGACTGCCCAAGGCTATTTAGCCTAAATGCATGTTTGATTAGTTCTTAATGCTTGTGATTGTTACATGAATGAATAGGATCGATGCATGACACGGCAGTTAGCTTTAGTGGGTTTGATTAGAAGATAATTAGGGATTAATGATATTGTCCACCGCTTTGTGCAAACAAGTGGTGACCCATTATCGTTAATCTTAATCAACGAACCATAGTCAATTGTCAAATGGGTTTGGCGATTGTCAAATGCTTGAATTTCAAAGTTTGATCCTGAGGCCATTCCTTGCTTGATGAATGATGTTGCTAATTGCTTTGATTTAATGGGTGCACATGTGGAATGAATAGAAACTGATACCACAGATGGTGGCCATGCGAGGCAATCCATGGAGGCAGCGGCCGAAGATCTCAAGACGGTGGAAGGTCAATGTCCATTTCAATCTTAATGCTTGTAATAGTTTAGATTAATTGGGTTAGACTAGTTGGTTAATAAACTTAGGTTAGGTTTTCGAATAACAAATGCTTTAGTTAGAAAGATCACACAAAATAAAATTTGGTTGTAGTCTTTAGCTTAGTTTAGGATTCGCTTTAATACTGAATAGGAGGTGCGGAGACCAACTTAACCTTGAGGCTCTTGATGACCCGATTGGATAAGAAAATATGATAGAGTTGCTCGTACTTCGGTTTTGATGGTCCATGTTTCCAAATGAGGATAGGTTTCAGTCCCAAAACAGCAAGCTCCCGAGGGCTCATGTATTGGGGCTTAATAACAAGACTTTGTATATTCTTTGCCGACATTGCATCGGGTTTTCATTTTTTGTAATACCTGATGAGTTGTGGGTTTTCGTTTGTCGTACTTATAATAGCTGGCTGTACATTTTATTGGGTGTTTAATTTCTTGCATCGCCTTCCAATACATTGATTTGTGATTTTTTTAACTAAACTAAGATAGGTTTAGTTTAGAATCTTAATGAAAAATCACAAAATTGATGTAATTAAGTCCCCGTTCCTAGAACTCTAATTGTATAGTGATCAAAATGATTCTCCTCATTTTTATCGAGTTGATAACCGACCCCAAAAAATGGTTTGTGGAGACTCCTACAACTAATTAGATAATAAAAACCCAAATTGAAATGTCTCAACCCGAGCCTAAAGTATGGGGTGTGGGAGCGCCCCGCCTCTTGAATAGATGAGCCTTTTGGATCATTTCAATGATTCAACCCGTCGCGACCTAAAAAAAAAAAATAAACAAAGTCATCTTTTTCGGCTAATGGATTATCGTGTTAATTAATTAACTAACCTAACTCGACTCTCCCAAGTCCATACCAAATCGCAACTTAAGGTTCGAATGATTAACATGCAATGTGATTTGAATTTGGAGTCGCCACTAATCATTTTCGGTAGGTCGATTAGAAACCTAAATAAAATAGCGGGAGAAAACTATCTTATTTCCGCGAACCGTAGATTAAAAGTCCGGGGACTTGGTTACATTAATTACAACTAATGCCCTTTCGGTACCTTAAAAATTCATGAAACAAATAATGGATTTGACAAATTTGATGAATTCTACTTGAAGATCAAAGAATCAATTTTTTTGGATTTTTCTTCCCATGACATTTTTTGAAATAAAAAAATTACATGAAATTAGGATGAAATAGGTTCAAGGTTACTCCCCAATTTGAACTCGCGCACCAAACTTGTGCTTCGGGCTTGTCTTAACCATTGGACCGATTTGGTGACTCGTTAGACCGAGAAATCTCTTGGTCCTATCTCTCCTTCACGCTTCTTTCTCAACTCGCTAGAATTTCATGAGACCGCAATCCGGGCGTTGATATTTTTCCCTTTTGCTCTCCTCCTATTCTCGTACCATTGATGTCTCATCGTTGATATGCAACCGTTATTTAACATAAAAACGTAGAGAAAATCAAAAGTAGAAAATCCGGGCTAATTTGTATTCGAAATTAAAGAAAGTTAGGGAATCACTTAACTTTCTTTTGCCGCGGCGAGCTCGAACGATGGCGATGGACCAAGAGCTTGTGTTGATCGGTGCAAAAATTGGCAATAGTAGTATCGGGCTTCAAAATTCTCATACCCTCTCAAAACTCTTTTCAAATTTTTTTTCTCAAGAGCTCTCTCTATTCTCCTTCTCCAAAAACTCTCTCAATTCTCTTTTCCTCCCAAAAAAAAAAAAACTCTCTCAATTCTCTCTTACTCCCCCAAAAAACTCTCCTATCTCTTCAAGAACTCTTCTTCTTTTATAGGCAAAGTTCTTCATCCTTCATTCTTCATTTTCATTTCCTCACCTTCCATTTTCATCTTCTTTTCTTCATCTTCATCTTCTTCATCTTCATTTCCCCACCTTCCATTTTCATCTTCTCTTCTCCATCCTCATCTTCTCTTCTCTTCATCTTCATCTTCTCTTCTCCACCTTCATTTCTCCATCTTCCATTTTCATCTTCTCTTCTTCATCTTCATCTTCCTTTCTTCATCTTCCATTTTCATCTTCTCTTCTTCATCTTCCTTTCACCATCTTCCTTTCCCCATCTTCTTTCGGTATTTGCAATGCAGCCCCCGAAGTTTCAAGTATTTGCAATACAGCCCCCGAAGTTTTGAGTATTTGCAATACAATCCCCGAAGTTCCGAGTATTTGCACACAATCCCCGAGAAAATATTTCTTTCAAGCCCGAATCTTCTCAAGGCATTTTTTCATCCCATGCCTAGTCCGCATGCCCCGTTAAATTAAGCTCAAATTATATGCCAATGCTAAATGAATATGTGAGATGATTTTTGTTTAGAACTAAAATTAGTTCTAATTTTTATGCAAAATATATATTAGTCAAAATTTAGGCGTCAACACGCCCCTCTTTGAGTGGAGGCTCGTAGAGGTTCCGCTCAAAGACAAAATTGAATCCCGAATTTTGACGATGCAAATTATGGATGAACTTTTTTTTTGGGGGAGTTTTAATCCCATTTTTTGTAATGAAGTGATGAATGATATGCAAGATCGAGAATAACATGTGTCATAATTTCTCTTTTCCATGTTAGAGAAACCTACACATGGATCGCATACGAGAATACCTGCTTTTACCAAATACCTCATAAGCCGGTGATTCCCTTAATTTCCAAGTTTCTTGCAAACACGAGGACCTTAAGGTATTCGGCCTATCTCGTTATCGCAGACTTCTCCCTAATGCGAGACAAACAAGAAGATATGCGTATCCTTCCGCATCACAAGAGCTACGTCGCTGTGAGTCGAAAGAAGTAGAATCAAGTTCACAAGAGCTACGTCGTTGCGAGTTGATTAAATGTCGAAATCGCCAAAGGCATACGCCTTCACGATTCGACAAAGGGGAACCAAAATCTTAAGAGCTACGCCGTTATGATTTGGTTTGGATCAAAATCACGGGTGCTTATGTCTTCGTGATTTGATAAAGGAGTCGAGAATCATAAGAGCTATGCCATTATGAGCCGACTAAAGGTCAAGATCACCAAAGGCATACGTCTTCGTGATCTCGACAAAGGGGAACCAAAATCTTAAGAGCTACGTCGTTATGATTTGGTTTGGATCAAAATCACGGGTGCTTATGTCTTCGTGATTTGATAAAGGAGCCGAGAATCATAAGAGCTATGTCATTATGAGCCGACTAAAGGTCAAGATCACCAAAGGCATATGTCTTCGTGATTCGAGACCGAAATCATAAGAGCTACGTCGCCATGATTTGATAAGATGTCAAGATCGCCAAACATATGTCTACACGACTCGACAGAGAGGCATATCGCCTGAATTGAATCGTAACAACTATCATCGTAGGAGTTGTTAATTTGAAAATGGGTTCGTAAAACTTACCCGGGTTCTCCGAACGATTAATCAAAGAACGAAATGCATCGCTCGTATCGTACATGGTAGGCATTTGCCAGGAGAACTTGCTCATTCAATAATCCTTGGATGAATTTCGAGACCTCGGGAGGGACATCGAACATCGGGAATGTATTACCCATCATAGAATGTCCGAGGTAACATGCGCAAACATATTCAACAATGAGCGAAAACCCACCGAGCTAAGATAGAAATAATGCGTATAATGCAATCACTCATACTATGGTTTATGCATAACCATTCTATCAAGTTTGCATTACCAATCCCGTCCCGGGATGTTCTCACATTATGAATACCTCGAATGCGAGCCGAATGGGGGGACTTCAAATCGAAAGGGTTTTCTCACTCTCAAGAAAAGTTATTTATCCCGTCTCAGGATTCAAAAGAAATCACTCAATCTTTCCATCATCGCATTCGATAAGGATCCGAGTAATCTCGCACTGATACGACCGAGCCGATCCGGGAGGTCTTGATTAGGACCGTAATGAGGGCTAGGTCAAAGGTTTACAAAGGGGACTCTAGTTGAGTCAAGGCCGCCGAAATGAATTCCTTCGCCATCTCTCCGGGTTTACAAGTCAAGAACCCCGCAAAATGAGAGAGAAGTAATCTTGCTCGAACTTCTTCGAGTGATGCTTAAAATCATTGAACTCCACATTAATTCAAGTGCCCTAGCCGAAAAGGCTTTTAAAGGGTTGTAATGGAGGTAATGATTTGGGGACCGAGAAACGAAAGGGTTCGCTTTGGCTTAAAGATGTTTGAGAAGGGGCTTGATGTCGGTGATCATTACAATCTTGTCACCGATCGCGGCCTTCTAGGATACCATCATTGCTCGAGGATGGTATGAACCGAAGATTGCATTTGCAATTTGACACTTCATGGAGATTTTTCTCTCAACCCTTTTAGGATATACAGAAAATTGCGCATTCAAGTTCGAAATATTCTACAAATGAACAATGAATTGAAAGGGCATCGGCCTTGCTTTTGGTAGGCACTTTGCTTTTTAAATGCCCAGAAATTTTTTGTGGAATCAGCCTTTTCCTCTTTCTTCTCCCTTTTTTTTTTTTTTTACTCCCAACTCTCTTTTACGATTGCATCTTGATGAGTTCATTGGGAGATTTTCTATGGATCCAGCTTTTCGCGTCCTTCTACTCAAAGATGGGCCATATTTGCTTTGGGACAACAATGATCACCAATAAGGGCTTTTAGAAACGAATTTGCAGGCTCAAATGGGTTGTGCAAATGGATATAGATGCGCGGGATAGAAAAAGAAATGCTCTTCGTCACCCTAAGGCACTTGAATTAAAGCGCAAGTACAATGCAAAGAACCACCCGAAGATTGATGTTAGTCCAAGCAAGAAGATTTCTAACCATTTGTCTCGTGATGCCGATGGAATTACCTCTCGCTTTGCCCCAATGTGGGGTGGTTCTCGACAGGGTCGTGGAAGTGAAATCTCCGCTCAAATGGGTTGATCAACGGATAACTTGCAAGTGTTTAGGGTAGAGAAATGAACGCCTCCATCACTTCGGTTATCGTACCTTTCGCGAGAAAACTCTTTTACCTCGGGAATGCGGAATTTTGCCACCGTTCATCTCGCCCGAAAAATTGGACGTGTTTGGGAAAGGATTGCCTTTCATCATCCTCGCCATGCCCCCTTCTATACATTCGATGTATCTTATGTAGTTCATGTTCCTTATTCAAAGTTGGTAAATTAAACATGAGGAACAATCATGCGCAAACTATGCAGCAGTGTTTTCGATATATAAAATGCAAGAACTTTTTATCTTGGCGGACAAAGTTCGCAAGTACATAAAAAATTTCTTAGGGCGCGGATCGTGAGTTGCCCCCGCTCATGCAAATGCATTGCAAAACTTCATTGTCTCGCTTCGAGACATGAGATTGTCAAAGGCTCCAAGAATTTCTCATTTCATTAATTTTTCACGGAGAAGGGATACTTCTCCTTTGGACAAGTAGTGACCCCCGTAAAAATCAAAAGGGAAAGCATCAATGTATGTCCTCATGTTCTAAAAGAGTTGAAACGATACCACTTTACCCATGTACGTATTCCTCGCGAACTTTGAATTGAAAAGATCGATTCATCTTGATCGGATTGTATGTCCAGGATGTTATCTCTCCAGGTTCTAGAACCGCCTGGGCCGAAGTTTCGATCCGCGAAGCAAAAAGTTTTTATTAATCTTTGTACATTGATGCCAAATCCCGGATCGACCCCCGGACGCCTCGACCACCGTCATTCCCCCAACCACTATGCTCAGCGGTGTTGTTGGCGTCCACGGGTGGTTCGCTTTTGTTATATTGTTCTCAAAGCAGCTGGCAATCCCCCGTGGAGAATAAAATAAGCTTAACTTAGAGTTTGAAACGACCGAGAGCCAATTGGGACGATACGGAGTTACCCATCTTTGAGCCCGCTTGGTCTTTTACTTGCATTCTCCCAAGTAAGGCTATTCGAATCTCTTCTTTACGGGCGTTCAGGGGCGTCGTCCACAAATTGATTTGCTACAGTGCCTAGCTTAATAAGGAACTTACGCATTTGATAAGAGAGGAGAAAAATTCGCCCTTTAACTCTAGGCAAATTCTAGACAACTAGAAAGTAAAAGTATCCCACGCAGGGAACTATACATGGAATTAAAGGAGTATTCATGCGAGATTGGTTCCACCTCTTTTGCCGGCCATTCCAATGATCGGCCGATTTTGTCTTGGATCATACACCAACGATCGTTGTTTGAGGATCCATAATCACTTGCTTCGGATCACAACTCGGAGGTCTTTCAGCCCGAACCGGGCCGACCAAGGCGGTGAGCTCATCATCAAAGTAACCTTTTGATTTTTCGGGCAATTGATACTCGAATTGGGCATTGTTACTTGCTAACACCGGCGACGCATTTTCCACTTTGTTTTTGCCGTGAGCGGTCCGACTCCTGAGCTTGAGCCTCCGCCGTCGCCGGGAACTCGTAGGGATGATCAACCGGTCCGCCGCTAGAACCACCAGCGGAAGGTCGGTATGGCCGCATTCTTGATTGGGAAGTGGTCGGGTACTTTTTGCTCCGTAGGTTTTCCCCGGGATTAATCTTCCAAATAACTTTGCTCCGGCCGCCTTGGTTCCAAGCTACATCGTGCTTCTTCAGCTTATCTCTAAATCCGTGAAGGTGATTTGTGACACTTCGTAGGGTGAGTCCGTCTATATTCATCATTTTGAGTACAGCCATTGGTCGTGGCCGAATTGATTCCTAGCCGTCGAACCGCCTCGATGAATATAGAATGAAGCTCGGCGGACCAAAGGGGCCTTTTCTTTCCGACAAAATCGTCGTAGTAAGTTTGGCCATAGTTCTTTTGTTCGAGTAATTGCTTCCTTACAAGGATGTCGCCAAATGTTTTGGAGCACTCGAACGCAGCACCGGCTTTTTAGGGATGCCCCGAGCACCATGCAATACGGCCCTCGTCATGAACCGCCGATCATCACTTGCCGATGTTATGATGACCGGTATATTCAACTCGAATCAATGATCTTTAAGAGACTCGAGACCGTCCATATCGATCCCTACCACGGCCGCGACGACGATGTCAAAATCATATTTGTACCGCCTGCCCCTCTAAGGCTTCCGTTGCTTTCACATAAGCTGAAATCCTATACATGCACTTTCTCAAAGATGGCAACGAGGATCGAGAGGGAAACGGGGTTGCCATCAATGGCCATGACTCGCAGATCCTCGGATATGAGGCTTCCCATACTTCCGCCCCGGAATGTACGCATACTTATTTTCCTTTCAAAACCTTCCATATGTAGACCGAAAAACGGGTGTTTCGACTAGAGACCGGGCTTTAGATGTTCTTTGGACTTGCAAAGATAAATTGCCGAAAATCACAAAAGCGATGATGGCCTTTCGTGACGAGTTCGAGGTGCATGGAGACTTCAAGTTCTTTATAAACTTTTTCGGATCCGTTGGTCTCGCAGACAGCCTTTTCTCTCCTTTTCGCCTTAGTGCCTTGGATCCATTTCGTAATAACTCTTACCTCTCGCTCAATCCGTCGTTCTTTTTTTTTCTTTCGACATGGAGGAGCCCTCAAATCTTTTCACTTTCTCTACGAACGAGGCAGCTTATTTCCCTTCCTCAAATCTTTTCGCTTCCTCCTACGAACGAGGCAAGCTTATTTGCCCTCCTCAAATCTTTTCGGTTCCTCCTACGAACGAGGCAGCTTATTTCCCTCCTCAAATCTTTTTCGCATTTACTTACGTGAAGGTTTTCAATGCTTAGTCAAATCAGCGAGGAATTCACGCATTTAAACATGATGATGTTCGTGGATAGTACTATTCTTTGCCCCCGGATTAAAAGAAGAATGTCTCACATGGGGATCTTGTAAAAAACAAGACATTCATTCATACATGTCACTACTTCTCTTGAGGATTCGTAAGGGCTGGCTAGTAATGCTCAAAAAAGAGATATTTTGAGAGCCCATAATAAAAAAACTAAAGCTTCATGTAGGCTACACATTCGGAGTTCCATCGCCGTTGAATTGGCTGGCTACGACATCAAGGAAACTCCAATTGTAGTGATGCATGTCTCTTCCTCGAAGGGCATCGGTTTCTACCTCGCAAGACCGACTTTCCCGGGATGTATCTCCAACGAAATCGGATTGTACGAGAACTTGCTCGGGGGATGAATCGGTGAATGAGCATTTTCAATGCTCGACGCGGCTCATCGAGGGACATGTCACCAAAGGAGATGGGGCCGCTACGTACATGGCAAACAACGTGTTGATAGCATCCCTATACCTCTTGTTCTCCCCGCTCGAAGCTTTTCACTTTCTTCCCTCAAAACGTAAGTTCATGACTTTCATTTTTAACCTTCAATCGGGTCCGCTTGTTTTGAAACCAAAACTTGACCTTCAAGGGCTCCATTCCTATCATCCGGCTCAATTCATTTTTGCGTCTCCTATTCACGTAAGAGCACTCCTCGAAGGCGCCTTCGAGCACTTTGATTTGATATTTTCTTTTCTGGGGTTGATCAGGCTGCCGCCGCCATTGTTGTTGTTGCTCGAGATCTTGAATTTCACCGCCAAGAGAGTTGGGTTTTACGGCTTCAGCGTTGGATCCGGTCTCGAAATCCAGCAGTTCGCTCGGGGATGTCTAGGTTGGTTGCCTCCAAAGAAGTGCCGATGGCCTCTAAACATGTTGGATTGAAATACCTCTTACCGCCTTTTGTTCACTCTATTCTCCAACGTATGCTTACTCTCTCCAAATTCTTTCGAGTAATCGGGTATGTTCCAAAGCCTCCCTTTAAACGCGGATGAAAATCACTAAGCCGACGTTTTTCCCAAGATTTCGTGTTTCCCGCCTTTGTCTTATTTTTTCAACGTGATGGGACCCCGAATCCATTCGCACCGATTTTCTTTTCTTGATAACCATGCTTGTCTCCCACTCGCTTTCAACATGGTGGGACTCCAACTCCTTTCGTAACTTTTTGAATTTGTGAGGCTCGAGATCACGGATTGACGATAGATCCAGGATCCAACGAACGAAACGCCCGTAGTTTCACCCGAGTAACTAACGCGGCTCCGCAAGAATTGCTGCTTCTCTCGAAAAATGCTGCCTCCCACTCGCTTTCAACATGGTGGGGTCCTCAAATCTTTTCGTAACTTTTTCGGATTTATGAGGCTCGAGATGGTAGATCCGTGATTCACGGATGAAACGTCCGTAGTTTTACCCGTATAATTGACTCGGCATCCACAATAATTATTGCTATAGCTTTTCTCGCCCTTTAAATTAGGATTTAACGCCGAGACAATTATCGCTTTCATATCTTCATCTCCAACCTTCTAAGCACTCTTTGCATCCACTCTTTTTTAGCCGCTTCAACAACAATGGCTTCCCCTCCCGCACACGCCTTCTCGGCCGAAGTTTTGGCCAAATGGGAGAAACTTTATAATCTCCTAGGCCAGGGCTACTCTTATATAGCCAACCATCCGGAGGCCGAAACCGAGATTCGTCTTATGTTTAGGGATATGGACACCGCTTCTATTGAAGGTACCAAGTTAGAAGAGGAATACAGGATCTTCCCCACCCTCTTCACTAACTTCCCGGGAGGCTTACCATGTTGCTCATCAAGATGTTACTTTGGCCCACCTTGTGAAGGCACGCTATCGGATCGGCCGGACAGCTTGGTGTCGCGGCCGCCCAGAGCCGACAATTATAAGAAGGCCCTCGACTACGGTAATGAACAAGTCTCCCCGCCGATTCGTGAGAGGAGAAACTTGGTAGAACGTTTGGCCACGTCCCAAATCATCTTCGAGCGCGATCCGCTCAACATTGTTTTAAAGTTCCAATGCACATGGCCGGAGGAAAGGCCGGACGATCTCGACCCCGGATATAGCCCGCGGGAGAATGCCGATCCATGACCCGGAATTTGCACGCCGAAGCATCACGAGGACAAGGTAGCCAACCTCAAAGAGAAATGTGAGCTCCTCCTCTTTAAGTTGGCGGATCTCGATTCTCGGAGCGATCACAGAAGGCGGAGCATCAACTCAGATGGAGAGTCGCTTAAACTCCTTTGTGATGCTCATTAGGGCTCAATTGGCTTTACGTTCCCACCCCGTTGATCTATTTGTAAGGCTTTCCGATGAATGAAATGAATGCAAGTTTTTACTCATTTCATCTTGGTCGTCATATTTGTTTCGCAAGATAACCCCTTTTACTCGCGAATATGTAAATCTCACGCTCCCGATGGTCAATTTAATTGGGCCGAGAGGCTCCCCCATTCGAAACAATCTCTCAACAAAGATTAGTAGCGAGGAAACAAACGAATGCTCAAAGGAATTTCCACTTCATCTTAACGAAAAATATCGAGTCAAGCATAACTTTTTTTAGTTGAATGATTTAGACAACTCTCCCTCGCCGATAAACACCACCAGGCACCTATATATATGACATACAGCAATTCCTTAAGTCTTTTTTTTCAAGTCGATCGAAAATATCGAAACTTTTTTGTGCTTTAGCAATCTCTCGCTAAACGGCATCACATTCACTTTTTTTCCGATCGCCTAGCTTGGATCCATTCATAGCTTGAGACAAGATACGTAAGGAAGGAATTTCCACTTCAACCGGTAGAACAACCTCCCATTCCATATACAAGAGAATACGGGGTTGCCCCAAGAGATGTCCGGATTGAGGTCCGATATGCCATAAGTGCAAATGGCAACCTCTCATGCCAATCGCGATAATTTTCAGCCGTCTTCGCTAAAATTTTCTTAATGTTCTTATTGGCGGCTTCTATCGCTCCATTCATCTCGAGGACGATATGGGGAAGAGTTCGATGCTTGATCTTGAATTCCTTGAACAATTCGGCCCATTAGTTTGTTGTTTAAGTTCGAGCCATTGTCGGATTATGGCTTCAGTGAACCGTATCGAGCAATGATATCCCGGCGGATAAATTTCGCGATATTTCGTGCCGAAATCGCTAAATAGGATGCGGCCTCGATCCATTTGGAGAAATAGTCAATCGCCACCAAGATGAATCGATGCCCATTGGATGCTTTAGGGTTGATCGGACCAATCACATCAATGCCCCACATAGAAAATGGCCATGGTTCCGATAACCGATGCAATTCATTTGGAGGGACATCGATCTTGTCTCCATGAATCCGACATTTGTGACAGCCTTCGAACATGCTGAATACAATCGCTTTCGAACGAGAGCCAATAATAACCTAACCTCGTGATTTTCTTAGCTAACATGCGACCGTTCATGCGCGGACCACGCATCCCTTCATGTACTTCCATCATCGACGAAACCGCTTCGGTTGAGTCAACGCACCTTAGTAAGAATCGAATGACCGCTTGTACAAATTCTCTCCATTCAAGAAGAACTTCGAGGCCATCTTCCTTATGTACTTTTGGTCGATACGGTACTTTTTTCAGGGAACTCCTACTTCGAATATAAGTCTTGATGTCATGGTACCATGGCTTACCATCGGGTTCATTGATCACGGCCATACAATATGCCGGCTTTTTTAGTACCTCGATCTTCAGTGGGTCAACCTCAAGTTTATTGGCGACTTGTAACATTGAGGACAAGGTAGCCAATGCATCGCCGAATCGATATGAGTCCCGGACGATACTCAAATGAGATATCTTCAAATTCCTCCACCAATTCATCTAGATACTCATGGTAGGGTAGCAATTTAGCATCTCTCGCCTTCCACTTTCCAACAATCCAAGGATAATCAAAGCGGAATCTCCGAACACCTTGAGTCGGGCTATCCCCATTTCAATCGCAGCCTGCAGACCGAGGATGCATGCCTCATATTCTACTACGTTATTTATGCAAGGGAATACCAATTTTGCTGCCACAGGATAATGCCGACCACCCGGAGATATCGTAACCGCGCCCGTGCTCGACCCCGATAAATTGACAGCCACAAAAAATACATAGTCCAGATGTAATCCTCCACCGACATGATTCGATTTTCAGAATGGTAGGCATCATCATCTCGCCCGAATTTTCAGCTAGGACATCTCGCTATAGTTCGTCCCTTGATTGACCTTTTGGGACAAATATTGAACATCAAACTCGGAGATGAGGATTTGTCATTTGGCAAGTTTACCAATCAAGGCGGGTTGATTAAGCAAGTATTTGACAGGATCGCACTCCGTCACCAGAAGCACCTAGTAATGCAAGGTATATTGCCGAAGCCTGTGCAAGACTGCACTAACGCCGCACATGTTTTCTCTACTTCGAGTACTTCATTTCCGAGTTGTGAATTTCTTGCTCGATAATAAATGGCTTGTTCTTTTCCATCCTCCCCGCTTCTCTTGGGCTAACATAGCACCCAATGATTCACTAAGGATTGTGAGGTAGAGGATTAAAGGTTGCCCCGGCGTTGGAGGAACAAGCACGGGTGGATTCATGAGATGCCGCTCGCTTCCCAAAAGCTTCTTCACATTCGCTATCCCATTGGACTAGCGCATTCTTCTTTAATAGCTTGAGGAATGGCTTAGCGGTTTCGATAACTGGGAGATGAATCGAGCAATATAGTTTAGCCTACCCATCAAACTTCGAACTTCTTTAACCGTCGTCGGCGGCTTAAGCTCACGAATAGCCTTGACTTTCGAAGGGTTGACTTCAATGCCCTTACTACTTATCACGAAACCGAGTAGCTTGCCCGAGCTGGTCCCAAAGACACACTTGGCGGGGTTAAGGCGTAACTTGTACTTTCGGAGTCCCGTCGAACAATTTCTTCAGCGTTTCGACGTGATCTTCTCCATGCCTTGTTTTTGCTATCATGTCATCGACGTAAACCTCATCATCAGTCGTGGAAAAGGGCAACCATGGCTCGTTGGTAAGTGGCTTCAGCTTTTCGAGACCGAACGGCATTACCCGGTAATGGAACATTCCCCATGGTGTGGTGAAAGTGGTTTTCAACTTGTCATTGACATTCATCAGATCCGATTGTACCCGGAGAAATCATCCATGAATGAAAACAAATCAAACCCCGCAAGATCGCAACAAGTACGTCGATATGCGGGAGGGGAAAATCATCTTTAGGACTCGGCCTTGTTCAAGTCTCGATAATCGACACAAACCCGAATGCGGCCGTCTTTTCTTCATGACAGGACTATGTTAGCGACCCAATCGGAATATTCTCGTAGTCTCAATGAATCCTACATCGAGAAGCTTCATGACCTCCTCTTTGATCTTCCGCACTAATTCCGGTCTAGCCCTCCTTAACTTTTGCACCACCGGCTTAGCCGAAGGATCGATCGGCAAACAATGCTCGACAATGGAACGGTCAAGACCGGGCATATTCGCATAGGACCAAAGCGAAAACGTCCCGGTAATCTTTCAAGAGTCTCGATCAAGCGCTCGACATTTCCGAGGAAAGGTTTTCCCCGATCTTAACTTCTTTAGGGTTTTCCGCATCGCCTAGGCTGACCGAGATAATTTGTTCACCGGTCAAGGGCTTGATCTCTTCATGTCGTTCGAAATCTTGACGAACTTCCTCATAATCTGGACCGAACTCATCTTGGTCGTATACTTCGAATCCACTAGGTTTCCTCCTCATGTATCCCCCATGATGACAAATTTGTTGGTCGTTGGTTATCGCCATCGGGTTGGTTTGGGGAGCCGGAATCGAGGGTGGTATGCTCGAACCCGGCCCGTTATAATAATATCTTCCAGCGGTGTAGTCGATAGGGAACACCTTCCGGGCCTTGCTGGAATTGCCTCGCCGAGGAAATTAGAGCTGGCACAACCGGGCGGAGGGCTTGAGCTGGACGGCTGAAGCTTGGCTATGAAGTTATCCATCATCTTGTGAGACATCATCCCTTCAAATCGCTCGGTTAGAGCACCGAGCCGTTCATTCAAAATCTCATGGACAACGGCGTTAATGTCGGCCATTGTCTTCACCACCAATCGAGTAATATGCGGAGGATCCGAGATAAATTTCCCGAAAAGCGACAAGTCAAGAGTAAGTACAACGAGCGAGGATAGAGAGCCGGTCCATGACTTCCTTCTAGACTCAATGAACGAACTAGACATGACCAAAAGATCGCATCATGCAATTTTCAGTTTCGTCGATTTTTACGAAAAAAATACGTATTAATTCGCACGTTGGTCAAAATACGTCCAAATTTTACGAGCTTATAGTTGAGAAGATGATGAACAACTTTTAAGTTGGCCAATCGGACTAGAAATGAGCGGATCAAATCAGTTTAATGTGTCTTTTCGAAAAATCGCATTCAAAAAACTGTTATAACCGCAAGTAGTTGAAAAAACGAAAAGCCATCTTAAACTATGAATTTAATTCTGAAATTTTGTAGGATATTAGTTGAAACATAGATCTACAACTTTCATGTTTGGCACTTACTCAAAACTCGATCATAGAATTTAGTAAAAATCGTACAATAGGAACAAGCCAAATCGGAATTGAGGACAACCGATGAAATTGTAAAAACTACTAAGCAAAGTGTGAAATTGGAAACAAGACAATGAGATTCATAAACAATCAACCTAAACCATGGACCAGCCCAAAATAAAAATGAGATAACATGGCGTGAGAGACAGGAAATTACCGCTCATAGGAAGAAAATGTCAATCACAAAGACATGCGCATGAATCGTGGATTCAAATTTTAGTTCTTTTAGCAAAATGAAATGAAGGACAGAACGACATGTCGCAGCCTCGCGCACGTTCATCATGACTAGTTGCCGCCTCGCATACATAGTCATGACTAGTCGGGTCCAATCATCTCGGCTTGGTTCGGTCGACAAGGGCAACTCTCATGCATCATAGCCTCACGCGCATGAGAACAACCCTTGAGCCATTTTTTGAAGAACTCGGGATCCAAGTGGGATAACCTTTAGCGAAGCCTTACCGCCAAGGTTAAAGAACCACATAAATACCATCCTGAAACTATCGGGTGACCCGGGTTCGGTCACAAGTCAAGGTGGTGTAGTGCAATTATATTAGCGGCATGCACGACATTTTAAGGGCAATCAAGACTCCGATAGTTCAAAAAATAAAATTCTCATCACCAAGCTCGCGCAAAATGAGGTTAGCCACGTACTCCTCCCCTTATAACTCCCTTTCCCGCAAAACCATTTAACACCTAGGGATTAAAATTCAACCAAGATTGTCAAATCAAGTAATTTTTCTTTTCATGAACTTATCCGGCTTAAGTCCTCTTTGGGTCCCCAAATGAGTCGCCAAGTCGCCGCGACCTAAAAAAAAAAAAATAAACAAAGTCATCTTTTTCGGGCTAATGGATTATCAGAGTTAATTAATTAACTAACCTAACTCGGACTCTCCCAAGTCCATACCAAATCGCAACTTAAGGTTCGAATGATTAACATGCAATGTGATTTGAATTTGGAGTCGCCACTAATCATTTTCGGTAGGTCGATTAGAAACCTAAATAAAATAGCGGGAGAAAACTATCTTATTTCGCGAACCGCAGATTAAAAGTCCGGGGACTTGGTTACATTAATTACAACTAATGCCCTTTCGGTACCTTAAAATTCATGAAACAAATAATGGATTTGACAAATTTGATGAATTCTACTTGAAGATCAAAGAATCAATTTTTTTGGATTTTTCTTCCCATGACATTTTTTGAAATAAAAAATTACATGAAATTAGGATGAAATAGGTTCAAGGTTACTCCCCAATTTGAACTCGTGCACCAAACTTGTGCTTCGGGCTTGTCTTAACCATTGGACCGATTTGGTGACTCGTTAGACCGAGAAATCTCTTGGTCCTATCTCTCCTTCACGCTTCTTTCTCAACTCGCTAGAATTTCATGAGACCGCAATCCGGGCGTTGATATTTTTCCCTTTTGCTCTCCTCCTATTCTCGTACCATTGATGTCTCATCGTTGATATGCAACTGTTATTTAACATAAAAACGTAGAGAAAATCAGCGTAGAAAATCCGGCTAATTTGTATTCGAAATTAAAGAAAGTTAGGGAATCACTTAACTTTCTTTTGCTGCGGCGAGCTCGAACGATGGCGATGGACCAAGCTTGTGTTGATGACGGTGCAAAAATTGGCAATAGTAGTATCGGGCTTCAAAATTCTCATACCCTCTCAAAACTCTTTTCAAATTTTTTTCTCAAGAGCTCTCTCTATTCTCCTTCTCCAAAAACTCTCTCAATTCTCTTTTCCTCCCAAAAAAAAAAACTCTCTCAATTCTCTCTTACTCCCCCAAAAAAAACTCTCCTATCTCTTCAAGAACTCTTCTTCTTTTATAGGCAAAGTTCTTCATCCTTCATTCTTCATTTTCATTTCCTCACCTTCCATTTTCATCTTCTTTTCTTCATCTTCATCTTCTCTTCTTCATCTTCATTTCCCCACCTTCCATTTTCATCTTCTCTTCTCCATCCTCATCTTCTCTTCTTCATCTTCATCTTCTCTTCTCCACCTTCATTTCTCCATCTTCCATTTTCATCTTCTCTTCTTCATCTTCATCTTCCTTTCTTCATCTTCCATTTTCATCTTCTCTTCTTCATCTTCCTTTCACCATCTTCCTTTCCCCATCTTCTTTCGGTATTTGCAATGCAGTCCCTAAAGTTTCAAGTATTTGCAATACAGTCCCTGAAGTTTTGAGTATTTGCAATACAATCCCCGAAGTTCGAGTATTTGCAATACACCCCCGAGAAAATATTTCTTTCAAGCCCGAATCTTCTCGGGCATTTTTTCATCCCATGCCTAGTCCAGATGCCTCGTTAAATTAAGCTCAAATTATATGCCAATGCTAAATGAATATGTGAGATGATTTTTGTTTAGAACTAAAATTAGTTCTAATTTTTATGCAATATATATATTAGTCAAAATTTAGGCGTCAACACAACCGATGTTCACATTCTTGGGAGAATACTTTCTTTGGATGAACTCACCGTCCTGGGAAGGTTGAGACAGCTTAGCGACTCTAATAGAGAGCAGATTAAGAACCATAGCAGACTTAGGTTGTGATAACTATGTTGGGCATTTTCTAATTTGGATTTATATTTGTAGCGCATGTCAAATACTTGTGAAAAACGATGTTAGTCTACTAGCACGTGTATGGTTTTATAGGTTGGGGGTTGTGGGGGGGGGGGGGTTTTTTTTTTTTTTTTTTTTTGGGGGGGGGGGGTTTTTTGTGTGTGTTGGGTGGGTTTTTTTTTTTTTTTTTGGGGGGGGGAGGGGTTTTTTTTTTTTTGTTTTTTTTTATTTTTTTAAAAAAGTGGGAAAATGGCGGCCCTTGTTTCGGATCCATCATTCTTGATGCGGAACTTGCAACAATCCAATGCTCAAGAGCTTCTCCTTTATGAGTCCTCTTTATTGCTAGCTTCAATGAGACGGCCCCTCACGTATCGTTTCCGACAACTCCTTATGTGAGGTTATGCGAACATTAGGGTATAGAAGATGGACTTGAGCTCTATTTATAGAGATTGAAACTTATCCCCTCATTACATATAAGGTTTATCTCGGCCCACACTATCCAACATCATGTCGACAAAATAGGAAACTGTACATATCTTTTATTTATTAGACCCATTAATATTTACAATAACAATTAATAAAACCCACATTGAATATTAAAAATATATTCTAACATTCTCCCAATTGGGCTAGATTAATTGAAATTGTATCGTATGTGCGCACTTTATATTGGTCTAGAGATCATTCCAAATAGTCAATCCGATCCCATAAAGTCTTAAGCATCGAATCATGGCGATGCATCGCATCAAAAGACATAGAACCATCCATTGTCACAAATGCTCTTGACTTTACTAATATTGATTTAATATGATAGTGTGGCAAATGGATAACATCTCAAATAATAGTGAAACCTTATGTTATCATTCTTGTCGACATCATTCTCTCACTATATGTGTCACGAAACTCCGATGTGCTACTAGAGAATATCCTTATGCTTCCAATGAACCAACATATGTCTTAACTTTATAGTTAACTATATTTTATGTGTAACAAGGCATATGTTTTTGGCTAAAAATAAATGCCCCAGCCATCAATCAAGGTTTACACGATGCCTTGAGATTTTTCTTTAGATGTATATTATATATGAAGACAATATATTCATAAATACTTTATTGAATACAAAACAGTCACCACATATCAAAAAATGTTACTAAATGCAACAAAACATAGATGTAAACCTTATTAGAGCAAAAATAAAAATAAAAAACAGCTCCCACTAAACAAAGCATATCATGATGCTACTTAGCCCATTAATTAACATGTCATAACAAAGATCTCATGATGCTTTTAAGTCTGTGACATGTCATTCAAATACGCAAGGGCAAAAACCTTTAGTTAGTGAGTCTACAACCATATCATCCGTGTAATAAACTCTACTATAGTGTCACCATTTTCATCTATTACCTTTATGGTAAAAAAATTTGACCACCGGATGCTTAGACCCCTTGGGACCTCGATGTTATTAATGAACAATACTTGCGAGTTATTGTCACACTACAACCGTATGTGTCTATCCATAAAATTAAATACGATCGACTCTTTAATGAGATTCTAGAGCCAAATAACCTAAGTAGTCGCCATAAAGCATATTACAAACTCGCTTTCTTGATAGAAGATGACATATATTTCTGTTCATGCTTTTCTATAATAATGCACTTCTCTTTAGACATACAAATGTCCGTAGTTGTCAACCTCACATCATCTTGACAACTAGCAAAGTCTAGATCTGAATGCCCTCTAGTGGTATGTTCTATATATGTCTGTAAACCAAGCATATAGTCTTTTGTCCTCTTTAAGTACCTCAAAACTTTCTTAGCGAAGTACCTCGGTAATCGTGTCCCGAATTTAACCGATATCTACCAAGAAATCTCATTGCAAAAATAACATCGATTCGGTGCAACTTGAGCATATATGATGCTTTCAAGTGCACTAACATATGGTACATTCTTTATTTGGGCTTATTTAATATTTGTATGAGGACATTATGATAAATTCAGTTTATTGCCCTTAATGACGAAGCAATTCCTAACTTGGAATAATGTATACTAAATCATGATTAACACATGTCCTCTAGAATTAACCCAATATACGACAAGAACGATCCATATGGATCTCAATGCCTTGGACAAAATACTCCTTACCAAGGTTAATTATGTCAAAATGCTTTGACAATGGCCGCTTCATCTTATGCAAGTAATTCAAGAAAGCTTGCTCTCATGCAAGATATCGTCTACATAAGACACAAGAAAATTAAATTTTCTCCCACTGACCTTGCAATATATGGACCAATTTACTTTGTTCTTGACATAACCGAATGAAGCAACAATACCATGAAACTTCAAGTACCATTGTCTAAAAGCTTACTTGAGTCCATTAATAGACTTTTCAGGTCCTAGAATCCCCATGAATATGATAGAACTTTATTCCATGGTATCTATATGGGATTCTTTTTCTCTATACACAAGCTTACCCGAATCATTTGCTGCAAAACCTTCGGGTTATATAAAAAGGCTTTCTTATTAAGATATCCATTTAGAAAAGAAGTTTTAACATATATATGGTGAAGCTCTTACCATAAGAGCTATTAACACCATAATCACTTTGAAAAAATCTTTAGGAGAGACTGAAGAAAAAATAATTATTTTAAGTCTACTCCTTCTTTATGAGTGAAAAAATAATCAAAGCGATGTCAAAATAATTAAAGGTATATTGAATTTCCTATTCAATACCATGAGGAAGTTTTTGGTATCTCCTCAATATACCTATTCGAAGGTACAATGTTCTGTGACACAGAACAAACGCTCACAAACTCTCTAAAAAAGGGGGGGGTTATCTCGTTCAAGACTCTCTATGGGTATCGATAACGAACGATGGGCAGATCCGGGTTCCTTCTCACCTGCGATTGTGGCTTCTAATCTGTGGCTATCAAGGTATGTTCGTCTTAGGTGATTTACCTCACAATCAGTGATTCAAGTCAATCTAGGGTTTACATTTTGGTGCAATCTGCTGCGTATTTGTACGTATTTTATCGGGATCCGTTCCCTTCACTTTGTCTTTCAGCAGACTCAGAAAGAATCTGTGTCTCCGATGCATAGACTCCTTACTACGAAGGTTCTTCTAAGCGTCTATAATCTCTTGTAAGCACAGACGTCATGATGAACCAAAACTGTCAATAACACGAGACATTTTCTACCTCGGACCAAGCTTTAATTATGGGCAAGAAGACGGAGCCACAACAGCATCTGTTTAGGGGAGACATATCCAAGGAGGTTTTTTAATACTTCAGGAATCATGGGGAATGAGACCGGAATCGGCGTTTTTGTTGCTTCTACCCTGGGGACTTTCTTTAAGATGCTGCGCCAATAGGAGTGACCCATTTGATTCAATTGCAGCCTTCTGGATTCCATGCGTTGCTCCATGATTTTGCTGGAACTGCATGGATTGGTCCACGCTAATCTTGGTCAGAGCACCTGTAAATGCTGATGCTGATTCATTTGGACCAGCAGCTATGGCAAACGAGTTCCCACTAGCTGGGAAGCTCTTTCTCCTTCTTCCGGTAGGCACCACGTCAAGCGAAATGTGCTTAAGCTCCTTCGAGTTGCTCAAGTATTGCCATGTGATTTTGCTGGCAGATGGCGGCGGTAGGTGATCGGGCAAGGGGTGGCGGGCAAGTTGGCAGCTGCAGGCGTCGCCAGTTGCCGTCCGCCGGTTGACAATTTAATATTGAAATGTTTTAGCAACATGAGTCGGATCGATAATGAATCCCTAGATTTGTTTTACATGAAAATAAGTCAAAACGAATTAAATGGGGTAATATGAATCGGATCATTTTCGTCGTCTCGACCCAATCCATCCCTTTGATGAATCTACTTTGACCCAAAACTAATGCTTGGATAGCCAAAAGATACAAAAGGCGACTTGACTGAGTACCACGCGAGCGCCAAATGGACAGCAAGCCTATGATTCTTGTCAAACGGTCTTCGCCCTCCAGTTAGCCGGTTATTGATAATCATCGACTTTGCATAACTTTTTTAAATGAAAAAACTAAAAACAAAAGTAGCACTCGTAATCACCAATTTTCAATTATTTTTTATTATTAAAAAAAAATAAAAAAAATAAAAAGTATTTTTTTCTTCTTTTCTATTCTTTCATCTCCGATTGGTCCCCAGCTACGGCAACGGTTGGCGACCGGTCGCAATGTCGAGTTCGTGTCGGATCCGGCGAGGCTCTAACTTCAAGCCTCACCCACGGCCTTGCTTAAGGCCGGCACGAGCTGGACCTTGCGGTCTCAAGTGCGAACAAGCGTCGCCATTGCCGAGAAAAACAATGCCCAAGGCCTTGCCCGATCGGTGACGCCCGAGGCCTCGCCCGATCGGCGGCGCTCGAGGGCATCCCCGATCGTCGAGACTCGAGGCTCCATCTCGTCCGGGGTCAACCGAAGAAGAAGTAAAAAGAAAAATAAAAAACTAATAACAATACAAGAAAAATTAAAAAGAAAATGAAAAATTTTGATTTAAAAAGAAAAGTCAAAATAAAAATAAAAATAATTAGAATGAGTGTATCCAAAAAAATCAAATTGAAATTTTCATACCAAATGACGGACAATATTTTCTAGTTCATTTTCAGATTTTAACTAAATATCGGAAAATATGATCATTTTTCCGAAGAGTGACATGCTTAAGACTAAGACTACTTTTTAGAAATGCCACATTTTTCACAAAACAGACGGAAGGTAAAAATAATTTCTATGTTCTCGGGTGAATGGAAATTTCGGACTTTGTCTTGTAAGCACAGACGTCATGATGAGCCAAAAGTGTCGATGACACGAGACATTTTCTACGTCGTACCAAACATTAATTACCATGAAAAGTCGTCTAAATCTCTGCTAAGCACCTACGTCACGAGGAGTACTAATTAAGCTGTTCCGCCATGGGACTCTTCCTTTTAAGGAAAGTGTTTACCCAGAAAAGAGACCGGCCAATCGACACGAAACTCTTTCTTTTGGCCGACATGCATAGTTCAAATTGTACTCTACTAAGAAGGCGACTTGGTCTGAATGCCGACAGGCCAAGTATCAATCTCACACGCCCAGCAATCGATCTCACAGCCCTAAACCCTCGGTCAAAAGCGGCATGGTAATCTTGTAAATCGAGGCAGGAGCCGCAAATTATGAGAAAAGAGCAGCAATGGCAATTATGGAGGTGGCGCCTGCCTACACCTGGGAATTTCGAGCATGTGACAAGCTTAAACTTACTAATAGATGGACTCTTATCACACATGCAAATAAGATCAGGAATTGCACCTGAAATTTGACGAATTAGGGCTTCCAACGCGAAATGGTGAACTAACTAGTTTCCCGTGTTCGAATGTCCAATAAAAAAATAAATTAAAGTGATAGGTGGAGGAAGATCATGTTTATATCAAAAAGCAAATAGAACCCGTAAACAAGCGATGTGGGATACTTTAACAAAATGAGCTTTGGATTTGGGAGAAATCATTCGATGTAGTTGCCTAATTGCTAAGGATTGTTAGATAAGCCAATCAACTTTGATTTTTACGTGATTTTGAGCTTCGACCCTTCTAGTGTAAAGGTCATAGTTTTGTTGCTTGGATCGAGTCAATTCGCTTTAAATTCTATTCAAAGTCTTGTCTTTAAGGGCGCTCATGATAACCATTTGGTTTCGTTTCTCTTCCAAACTTACAGGGTTTGAAATAGAAATCCGTTTGGTTATCCAATTTTATTTTTCTATTTTTTGGAAAAAAAAATTATTCTAGAAATAGGTTTGAAACATAAATGAGAAGGGCGCGTATGATAACCATTCTGTTTCTCTTCCAAATCTATTTGTTGGAACATAACTCTGTTTGATAATGCAATTTCATTTTTCTATCTCCCAAACAAATTTTTAGTCTAGAAATAGGTTTGGAACATAAATAATTCTCTAATTCTACAACAAAAATAAAAATAAGAATTCGTCTCATTGCTTCGCTCCCTCATTCTTGCGTGCGGTCTCCCTCTCTCTCCCACCCTTCTCTCGGCGGCCAATAGCCATAATAATTTTATCTTGTTATCAAACTAGTTTCCTGTTGAGGGTTGGCTTAATTGAAAGCGATTCATTTCATTAAGGGAAATATCAAATAAAGGCCTAAAGTGAAGGAGTTCTCTCCACAAAAAAAAAAAAAAAAAATCAAATAAGGACCTAAATTAACTTACCTAATTTCAAATAAGGGACGGAGCTAGCTGGCCGGCCAAATCACTGCCGACCGGCAACACACGCTTCTCACATGCCATTTTCCAAGAAATTGAGGGCATTTTCGTCTAGAAGCGTCTTGCTTTGTAGATTCCTTTCTTTTCATTTCTTCATTTGTCTCTTCATCATCTTCTTCCTTCTCTGTTCTTCTTTCCTTGCCGCTTCTTCGTCGGTCCCACGAGCTTGACGGCCATTATCGTTGGCTAGGGCTTGTGCGCTGGCCAGTAGCAAGCGATTAAAGGGCGTGGCGACACCTGCAAAGCAAAACCGAGCCCAACTTTCCAAACAATATGGATCGATTTTCTCGAAGAGCGTCGGGATAACATATCTATAGAAATCGATCGCTCTATTTCTTGCGGTGCCGGAAACCTTTTCTAACTTGATCTTTAAGGTGATATTAATCGATCAAGCCAAATGATAAACTTTCTAACACCTTATTATCGGATGAACGATCGAGATATGCAATATCTGAAGATTCGCCTGTCCAATTTGGGCAAATTGGTTATTGTTGGTGTAATGTAAGAGGCTTTACGACAAAACAAAAGAAAACTGCGTTTGTTTTTGGGTAAGCAAGAGCCCAACAAGAAAGAAAGATCCTTCGAAACGGTGCTGTTGGTACAAGGGCAAACCGCCCCTGTGACTGTCGCACGTGCGCCTATATATCTAAAATAAATAGACTTTTGACCTGACTTTGATCTCCCATTTTATCATGTATCCAATTGACCCGATTTTCACATGCACCAAAAGTTCGCAATCCGAACTTCTAGAAAATGCAATCCAATTTATGAAAACTGTTAAAATTGCAAACGATCGAGACCGAAAAGTTTCGATAGCTCACTTGAAAAGACTTGGAT
Organism: Rhodamnia rubescens; assembly: GCA_021437795.1. Taxonomy (NCBI): domain Eukaryota; kingdom Viridiplantae; phylum Streptophyta; class Magnoliopsida; order Myrtales; family Myrtaceae; genus Rhodamnia; species Rhodamnia rubescens. The sequence continues at coordinate 79,200 of JAILYA010000032.1, read as the reverse complement.
CGAAGTAATTCTCAAGATGTCCAAAAGCTATGATCATATCTTTGATATCCGATCAATCGATCTACCATAATTGTGATTTTCACAACACTTTTAAGAATGGACGATTACGATTAAAACTGGCTATCTAACCATCCAATTTTCACAAATCGGGTACAATTTTGAATTTCACGCAGAGCATGATCAAATTGTATCCTCCTATGGGAATTTTGATGAGGTCGACCTTTGGTCAAAGTTTGGTCAACCCCGGTAAAAGTTTGGGTGTCTATACTCTTTTTGATGGATGAATGTGTATTTAATTTATGTAATTAACTAGTTGTCGATTAACAAAAACAGTGTAGTGATCTTATCTGAGTTTTTTTTCTAACACTATCTCACTTTCAAAGTAAGTGGATTTTGGGAAACAATCATGTTCGTTTGTTCCTAAATAAATTTGCTTCAAATGAGGTAAGCTTTAATCAAAAAAGTGCACTTTAAAAGAAGCAAGTAAAACTGAACGAAATGTAAGCATACATTTTTCTAGTAAGTTGCAATTTTTATTTCTTTTTTCATTCTTTTGTTTAAATTCAGTGAAAAGTGAAACTCATCCAAATTATTTTAATGTAATATTAAATTGAATGAAAAAGTAATGCATTTATTCACGTAATTAACAAAAGCTATACTTCCAATTATGAGTATTGCTCAAGTAATTAGATAAGGGTATGTTTGTTTGAGTGAAAGTGTTTTCCAAGAATTAGTTTTACTAACTTTCACCGTCGAAAATAATCGGTCAACGGAAAATACTTTTCGATAAAAAATATATATATGAATACATAAAACTAGGAAAGTGAATTCGTAAATCTAAAGAGGTGAACATAGGTTTCGAATCTCTCGTCTCGAATTTTTCAATATTTTTTTATTTTATTTTTCCTTTTTCCTCCGCGCCGCTATGGTCCTTGGTGGCAATCGGCAGCCGCAGCAAATTTCTTGTTGCTCTTAGCTTTACAGACACTTGATCGTCACTTGAAAGGGTTGGTGAGAGAGGGAAGGGTCGAAAAAATCATTTTCCAAATGAGAAGGAAAAAGGAAAAGGAAAAGGAAATTTTTTTAAAATAAGATAAATAAGATAATAAATGTTAAATTTTAAAAAAAAATTGACTTGAGATAAAGTCTTGAGATTGAAATCATTTTACAAACGAGTTCCAAACATCAGAAAATTTTTTTAGCTAAATATCACCGAACAAAGAAAAGCTAACTATTCTCCCGAAAAATGATATTCCGATAAATATTTTCTTTTTTGCACGAAAGTTTCTCCCAAACAATCGCGCCCTTAACTATAAATTAAATGGATACAATACTTATTTGAGTATACTTTATCTTTATTTCTTTTTACTATCAGCTCCCACTTTAATTACATGGAACATAGATAGATTACAAGTGATCTCACTGAGCTAACCCAAGTCAAATCGGTCAGACAGGCAACATAAGCATATTTGGGCAAACAATTTCCTTCTTGAGCCCAAATGTCCGGGTCCGAGAAACAAATTTCGGCCCAATATTAGGCTTGGCCCGATCTGTCAAGACCCAATCATAAAACATGAGGGCTTTTTGTTGCAAGAAAACTTTCCGGTCTCAATCAACTCTACGAGCACGAGCTAATTTCTATAACAAAAACCACCTAAAATGGACAAAATTAGCAACTGTCTCATGTCCATCTCTAACTTTCGTCGGACAGGCTTAAGGATTGCCGGTCAATATCAGATCGGAATTTGTTAACGAGCTCCGGAGCACCGATTAAGCACACTGTATTCGAAGCAGCCCGAACTTGCGAGACACCATTTATGGCATGACGCGAAGGCAGCCTATGGACATTGAAGAATTGTAAAGTCCTGCTAAATTGACTCGACAGCAGCCGTTCCCCGAAGCCACGATCGTCCATTGAAGCTCATATAAAATTCCACCTCAATAAGCCAGCCTTCACATGGATCAAGTGAGGACAATGCCTAGCCTGGAAGCTATATGAATCTCCAAAATCATAAACAATCCAAGCAAAATGTGGAGGAAAGAGAGAGGGGAGGAGAGGATTTAGCTGGCAAAACTTTAACCGAGATGGGTCCATGACCGGTCTCGATTTGAACAAAGTCCCAACCCCCGATTTGATACCCTAATCACAGACACACCCACTTCACTTGCACGAGCACACCCTCACCAGTCCAACCTTCAACAAACATTATTTAATTTTCTGCTTCAAAAATAATAACAATAAATAAGATTTAAAAACGAAGAGAGAGAGAGAGAATATTTTTATTTTTCTAGATCTTCGCTCCCCACTTCTCTCAATTCCAATTCCAACATGCACAAGCCAAATTAAATACTCACTCACAAAAAAACAAATACAGAATAATTGCTCAGAAAAAATCGAAAAAAAAAAGGGGATAAAAATAATTATTAAAAAAAAAAAGAGGGACAGAGCCAGAGAGGCAGCCACTGTTCAGCTCCGCCACGTGCAGGAACATGATTGGGTGGGAGGCAAGAGAAAAAGCAGTCAAAGCAAAGACCGGATAAGCCCCACCACCACCACTACCGCCACCCGAGGCGTACAGTCAAAGCCAACAGAAGAAAAAAAAAACGGTCAAAGCTTTGCTTCGCTGGCACTTTTGGCCTCGAAAATTACTCACCCCCAAATTTTTTAAAAGAGAAACAAATAATTAAATAAAGCGGGGAAAAAAGGAATCCGGTGGGTCCCGCGTCCCCGTGGGGTTTTGAGGGGTGGGGAGGAGGAGCGATGATTAATAATTATTCGTTTAGATTTCTCGATTAATCCGAAAAAGGGCAAAAAGAAACGGGATCTCGGAATTTGAAATACTGAAATCGATTAGTAAATAATTAGGGCTATTATAATCAACATTTAGATTTGAGTAAAGTACTTAAACTACTTTGTCTAAATTCCGAAATATAAAATTCAAAAGTATTCTATGAGATAAAAGGAAAAAAAATATATTTTATCATAAATTTAGAAAGTGACGGTGGGAAAGGTCGACTCTACATTATCTTCAAAATTGCTACCTTCAATTAGGGCCATATATAATAGCGTATCACGTTTGAGGTGAATCATTAAAGTTTCGATTTCTACAAAGTCGATTTGTGTTTCGCACAATATTTTTAAATTAATTTATTCATGACGTATGGCTGATTTAAAGATACTGTGCATTTTTTTTTCTTAGGTCATGTAACATAGATTTTAACGACGAGGAAAAACTAAATTTGTTCCTGCCTCGTCCCCCCCGTGGGGGTCTCACGATGGACTTTAGAAAAACTTGGACCGTCCTTTTCTGCAATTTTCTTTTTGCCCTTTTTCGCTTCGTGCGGGTATAATAAACCCCCCACCCTTTTTTTTATGCCCCCCCCCCATCTTTTGAAAATTGCAGTTTCCATCAAAAGACGAGTTTGTCCCCCCCTCCCCCTCTCTCTCCCTCCTATCCTTTTTTCTTTTTTACCGTTTGGCGTAAGGCTTTTACGGTTTCTTTGCTTTGACCGAGCCTGGTTTGAATACAAGTCGGGACTTTACGAGCAGATGGGCTGTTGTTTGAACGCTTTCAGTGCTTTGATAATCTCGGGTGAAGACACGAGGAATGTCCGCCTATTCCAAAATCAATGAAATATTCGTTTCATATCTTATACGCCGACGAAGTTTAGGCTTTTGGCGAAAAAAAAGTGATCTCGATTCGGAACAGTTTGCGTGTAGTTGGCGGATTTTGAATTCGTGAGAATCTTTTAATTGTTTTTATAGCTTTTTTTTTTTTGTGGGAAAAACTTCTTAAGGGGCGATGTTGGCTTTAGAAACGCTCGTTTAAGTACGAAACAAGAAAAGAATTGTTGTTTCCAATATGTCGAACTTTCTCATTGTATGTGCTGATAATAATTTTTAGGTAGAATTGTTTCATGACTTTTGAACACGTCGTGTTGGCACTAATTGGTATGGCTGTCGTTTGTAATTTGTCGATTTTGGCTTGATTAGTAAATGGGATACTTTGGGCTCATATGCTCATGTGAAGGGGAATGCTCGGACTATATCTCAAATCATTTTATTGCCCACAAGAAGAAATTAGGGTTAGGCCTTGCTTTTTGGCCAAACTTTTAGAGAGGCATATGCGATATTGTTGAACTTGAAATTACCTTCGCTTTTCAAAGAAAAATGCCCGTAGTCTTCAATTGCCATTTTTTCTTTATATATATTTTCAAGTTACTTTACCTTAGCTTTTTGACCCAAGCTAGGGGTAGCAATTCGTGTTAGCGTGTTATAATCGTGTGAGTGATCATGTCACTCTAAAACATTTTGATTTTGATTATACCCGCAAAGTAGTTTAATTCCGATGAAGATGAATTAATTCATGTCGATTCACGTGAAAATGTAAAGCTACATGTTTTGTCATGTCATATTCGGGTTTGCTCTCTATAGTTTTAATGTTTTACCTCGTGTCGTGTTCTTGATCATGGAGAATCGGTAGTGTCCAACATTGCCAACCCTAGAGTCACTCTCACTAGTACATCTTTTACATCATTTCCCCTTTCTTTTGTGTGTTTGTCAAAATTATGTCCACAAATCTTATGTTAATCCGGTGTCTTTCAAGCGATTTATGTATATTTTGCATACCTTTCAAGTGAGTCGGCAGTGATCTTCTTATGAAAAGTAGCTTATGAGCTATATCGACGTTGTATTGTTCCGATTATGCCCGCCACAGGTTCGGCATGAGTATAGATAAATTTCGAACGAGCAAGACGAATTTGTCGGTGAAGAGTAGTGAGTCATACCAAATTTGAATTACGAAAATCGATAATCTACGGTTAAGGAATAAATTAATTTCTTACTTAATATAAGTAACAAGTATTGTGAAAGCACTTATTGAAGTGATCATAAACCAAATGATTAATGAGTCTTTGCGCAAATGACGAAAGCTATCTAACTCATTAATTTTTGTTCAATGCTTCTGGCCATCAACCTCATTGATTTTAGTTGATTGGCCACATAATGCTCCCTTCTCCTTCTTGGCACCAACCCTACCCAATCGAAACGCCTTTACTATGCTTTTCAATGCCGAGAAGAGATCCAAGACCCGCTTGGGAATCAAAGTGGGAATCGGGTCATAAGCAAAAGATCCGAAGTGCTTGGTCCAACTTTGCTTTATTTAAACATCCAATTAATTTAATTTAATTTAATCATGAATTTAAGGGTTAATCGTGGAGTAATAATGCTGGTAAACAGGGAAAGCGGGAGATTACGGCAAACAGGTGACATGACTGCACGTGTGGATCGCGGGCCGAGGGGGTTGATGACCGGCTACAGCCCGTGGTTCCCGGTCAGCCGGTATCTGAAAGCATAACCCCCCCACCCCCAAAAAAAAATAAAAAAAAAAAAAACAAGAGAAGAGAAAATTGAATTTTGTTTTTATTTCTTCTTTGGCTTCCTCTATTTCCGTGACAAAATTAAAATGATTTAAAGCGAACGGTGGTGTTTTATTTTCACTCCTAGTAAAACGACTGAGGCTGACCCGAAAAGAAGATCAGTAGAGAGAAGGGGGAGAGCCTTTTACAGGGATGGCTTCTTTTTCTCCCCTTGCGCCTTCGCCCTTTCTCTCTCTCCTAGGTCGGTATGGTGTTTCCTTGATACCCTCTTTAGCTCTTCCGAATTCTTCGTAGCATCACTTCTTTCTAATCGTGGGTCTCTGTTTTCTTGCTCAATTATTGAGGCTAATCGCTAGATTTTGAGGATCTTGTCGGAGTTGTCTTGAGGGGTCTCTGCTTCTTCTTCTTCTTCTTCTTCTTCCTTGCTTTGTTGTTATGGTCTTGGGTTGATGATTTGACCCTTTTGAAGCTTGTGGAGGAAGTGAAAGGGAATTGATTGCTTGTTTTTTGATGCGTATTATGATGGTAATGAGTCTTTTGACCGCAGAAAGAGATGAGTAGATAAAGCAGTTGGAAAAAAGCAAGCGCAGAGGGTGTAACACAACAAAGAGAGTGTCTTTTTTTTTTCTTTCTTCCTTTTTGGTTGTTGCTTGTGGTAGTCAATGAGTGAGAGAAACAGGGGGCTTCTATTTTCTCTCTCTCCCCCTCTCTACATATCTGATTTGCGACCTAGATGCAATGTGCCCACAGGGGTACCTGTAGTTGCTGTGATTCTGAAGGGGCTTCGTTGGGTTTCCTGTTCTTGGTTGGGTTTCCTTTGAGAGGGTTTCTGAAATGCCTATGTTTCAGCCCTCAAAACGAGAGGGGCTTGCTGGATATGAAGATGGGCATGTTCTAGATCTAGATACTGCGGTCAAAGATGGGGTTTTGGGTGGTTTGGGGGGCGGCGGCGGCGGCGGCGGAGTCCCCGGGGTGGAGTCGGGGAGAAACTGGATCTGAAGAAAATGATTGAGGAGCTCGATTTATCCGAAGTCCCTTCTGTGTTCATTTGCCCGATTTCGCTGGAGCCGATGCAAGACCCCGTGACTCTGTGCACGGGCCAAACCTATGAGAGGTCCAATATCCTCAAATGGTTCAGCTTGGGGCACCTCACTTGCCCCACCACAATGCAAGAGCTGTGGGACGATTCCGTCACTCCGAATAAGACCCTTTACCATCTGATATACACCTGGTTTTCCCATAAATACTTGCTCATGAAGAAGAGATCCGAGGATGTGCAGGGTCGCGCGTCAGAGCTAGTGGAGACCTTGAAGAAGGTGAAAGGTCAAGCCAGAGTCCAGGCCCTGAAGGAGCTCAGACAAGTGGTGGCATCTCATGCCACGGCCAGGAAGGCAGTCGTGGACGGAGGTGGGGTGGCCGTGGTCTCTGGCCTTTTGGGTCGGTTCACTTCCCACGCTGTGGGGTCCGAAGCAATCGCGATTCTTGTCAACTTGTCTCTTGATTCAGAATCGAGAACGAATCTTATGCAGCCTGCCAAGATCTCATTAGTGGTGGACATGCTAAATGAGGGGTCGATGGAGACGAAGATCAACTGTACCCGATTGATTGAAACGCTGATGGAAGAGAAGGATTTTCGATCAGAAATTGTCTCAAGCCATAGTTTGCTGGTGGGTTTGATGAGACTGGTGAAGGATAAGAGACATGCCAACGGAGCTTTACCTGGGCTTAGACTCCTCAGGACCATATGCTTGCACAAGCAAGTGCGGAGCTTGTTTGTGAGCGTTGGGGCTGTGCCCCAATTGGTCAATATGCTGCCCAATTTGGATTCGGATTGCTTGGAATTAGCTCTTTTCATATTGGAAACGCTGTCCTCATTGCCTGAAGGACAATTGGCTCTGAAGGATTGCCGAAGCACGATCCCAAGTATGGTCAGATTGCTAATGAGAGTCTCCGAGACGTGTACGCAGTATTCATTGTCGATCTTGTGGGCTGTGTGCAACCTTGCTCCCCAAGAATGCTCATCCGTTGCTGTAGATGCGGGCCTTGCTGCGAAGCTCCTCCTTGTGATCCAGAGCGGGTGCGATCCTGTCTTAAAGCAACGGTCATCGGAACTGTTGAAGCTCTGTAGTCTGAATTATTCGGACACAATCTTCATTTCCAAGTGTAAGCTCACGAGAACAATTCAATAACCGGAAGGTTGGGAGGAAAATTGTTTCCCGATGTGGCCGCCATGATGAGATTTTCAGGGGCGAGAGAGGTGTAAAGGGTTGGGCGCGTTCGTCGTACTTCAAGTGAACTTCCAAGGCAATTGAGGTTTATTTGGAGGGGAACGAATGGGAACATCGCCTTGTAAATATCCGGGTATCATCCATACCCAACAGTTCGATTCGGTAGATGTTGAAGGTTCATAAAATCTGAAAATCGCGCGGCATTGCTTCTTAATAAACCCCCAGTTGCGAAGAGCAGCGGATCCGTGCTCTAGGTTGTAACGAATGTGCTGCTTTATTTTCCGGAAGGAAGAAATTGCTTTTCATGGAGGATAGATAAGTATGCATTTCCTTGGTTGGCTGGGTGGAGAGCTTGGATCTGCATATGTAGCATGGTCAAGTGGTTGCTCTTATCCTCAGCTTCCTCCTGTCTTATATTTTTGTTTTTCCCCACCTTCAGATGTTTATGATGTCTCCATTTTTCCTTTGGGAGGTTTTTGGCTTTTGACCTTTCACAAATGTAGAGACGGGAGTTGGCGATGGCTTCCTCCTGCTGCCCAATGTTGTCCTATTCAATGTGTATAATGAAATTGACCATTCAAATTCGGCATCCTCCCTCTTATCTGCAGATTCTGCACTCTGCTCTCTCGATTCAGCTGCACGTGTTGATCCTGGTGTTCGAGGAGCCGTATGTTTTCTCTGCCTGCGAAGCCTCAGGACAGGAACGGATACGAGGGTTCCTCCCTCCGGCAGATGTGGTTTCGTGCGCTTGCGCACGTGTGAGTTTCCTGTGTTCGATTGTGGGGCTACTTTTTACTGAGTTTCACTGTATCTAGTGGGTACTGTTCGGGGATGACTGTGGGAGATGGGGACGTTGGTCGTGGTGCGGTACTTTTTCTTCGTAGTGAGTTCAGTCTTTTGAGGGCAAGATCCGTCCTTGTCTCTCACCCTATCGCTAAAGAAAGGGAAAAAGATTGGGATTTTGAGCGTCTTCCTTTTGGCTTTTGTGCACACGCCACGCCACAACAATCAATTGCTGTGCAAATCTTCGCTTCAGTGGAGGCTCCTTCGAAAGCAATTCTCGCCCCATTGCTAAACAAAATCAAATAAAAAAAAAAAGAAAGAAAGAAATGGAGAATATGCAGAATTTCCTCGACCGATATTAATTATGTTCCTCTCCTTTTTTTTTTTTTTTTTCAATTATCATTCGATTGCCTCTAATCATAATCGTGCTATAAAATGTCTAAATTACCCTCCCTCCGCAAATCTCGAAACTCCCCACTCTCGACGACCTAGCCATCAATCGTAGGCATCCATAGCTGCCTATTGCCGCCGCCGCCTACGATTGCCGGTGGCTTCTAGATTGCTGACCCCAAAGGGCTGTCACGAAGCTCGTCCCTATGTCTGCCTCGTCACAACAATTGGGCATTGTTGTTAATAATTGAACTTATGCTGTTAATTCTTCAATTTGTGGTGTTGTTTCTCCAACTATTTGTGTGTCTAACCATTCCACGTTCGAGTACCATAGGATGTATATCACCGTGATATAATGGGAGTGACAATCCGGTTTATTTATTAGCTCTTGCAAATTAGTACCAACATAGATGTCAAAAATACAACGTAATAACGAATTTTTTTTATATCTAGGGATCTTACAAGATTAGCTTAGAAACCAACCACTTTGGATATGAACCTCGTTTATTTAGACATATAAGTTCTGTTCATTTCGCAAAAGAAAACTTCAACGAATTTCCGAATTTTTCAGCATTCACTTCAACCAAAATAAATGAGTTAAGGAAAATATTTTCTGTCAATGGAAAATATTCCTTCAAAAGTGGAGAAAATAATTTTATTTTCTCTTTTTTTTCGGCGAGAGGCCAATCTCTGTCTTCTCTCTTCTCAATCTTTCTACATACTTCAAAATTTCAAATTATTTTATTTTGTTTTTTTTTTTTATTTTTTTTCTCTCTTCCTCCGTTGGTTGCTAGGCCTCAACAATGGCTGGCAACCCGCTGACCGACCACGTACACGACTTGCCAAGCCTCAACCTAGGTCGATCCCGGTGAGGTCAATGCTGGCAATCCCAGCGAGCTCGAGCTTGCATGTGGTCACAATGGCCGGATTACAACAGAGGAAAAAGGAAAAAGAAAAGGAAAAAAATAAAAAGAGAACATTAAAAAATAATTAAAAATTTAATTTTTTTTTAAAAGAATAGAAAAAATAGAAAATAAATATAAAATAAAATATTATCAAGAAAACATTATATTTTCCTGTGAAACAAACGGACCATAGAGTATGCAGCGGATTGGGTCGCTAAAGCCCAACTTTGCCGGTCTCTCCCTCCCTCGTTGCTGGGTTTCCACCCTCCCTCAACCCCCTTAGAAATTACATGTATTGATGACCAGTTGGGCTATTCTTTCTCTCTACCTCCTTCATGAAATGCACCGAAGATGAAAAGCAAAGGATGATGATCAGCCTCATGGACCGAATGGGCAAGTAGTTCTCTTAGATAGAGAAAGCATGCACTGAATATGATCGATTTTCTCGGGAAGATCGGTTCTCAAAGTTTGAATTCTTGTCTCCCTAGGTTGGCCTCTACAGATGCAATCTGATTGAATTGAGTGATCTTCACATGCTCTCTCATGTGATTTCTTGGAAAAATCGCCAGCATCTCTGCATCCATGAAGCTCGTCAGCTTTGGGATCTTCACTCGAGTTGACTATATGGGTTTTTGATGGGTTCGTGAATTTGGGAAAAAAAAATTTATCTGAAAAATTATAAATCCATTGCATAGCCTCCAATTCAATGTTAAACTTTTCAATTTGGTTAATTTAACACTAAACCGATGAATAAATGGAATCTAGCAGACCAATTTTGGCTAATAATCGCTCACGTGGATGCCGCCCATTTTATTTTCCACGATCGGCATTGATGTGAATAATTTGTGTTTGTGTGTGTGTGTTTTTGTTTACAATTTAATGTATTTTTTTGGTAAGTTTCTTGGATTTTTTTTTCTTTCCCATTGTTCATCTTTTCGGAATAGCCAAGCAACGCCGACGTCCACGTTAGTATCGCTCGTGCAACATGGTACAACCTGCCACTTAAGACGACCAATTTCCACATTAGCAATTTTCATCCAAAATTAATCGAATTGAGTAATTGGAAAATCATCAAAAGATCTAGGACTAAATTGGTCAAATTGAAAAGCTTAGGACTAAATTAGCCGTTAAAAACTCAAAATGCAAGGATTTTTTATGAAACAAACGAAGGATATTTTCCCAAGAAGAAAATGAATTCTCACCTTGGCTCGCCCCTCTCAAGTCGTTTTGTTCGTTGCCTCCTCAAGCAGACCTTTTTTTTTGGGGGATTAAGTGTAGTTTCAGTCCTCTTAAGTTTCGAAATTTGTGTGATTCGGTACTTCAGTTTTTATCTTATGCAATCGAGTCCTCCAGCTTTTTGTTGATTTGTGTTATTTGATTCCTCTAACTTTTTATTTTGCTCAAGCAAGTCTTCTAAGTTTCTTGATTTGTATAATCAAGTGCTTAAATTACCGATCACAACTAACATCCTGAAATTAGGGTTTCTTTTCTTCCATATTTAGTTTTCGCTAATTTTGGCACCACATTAGCATTGTGTGCCACATTCTGCCGCGTAGAATACCACACCATATTTGATAGTTTAGTGAGAGCCGTTGATCGAAGAATTTAATTGCACAATTCGAAAAAGTCAGAGGATGTAATTGCACGAAATAAAACTTAAGAGGACTAAATTGCACTAATCAAGAAATAGGATTCGGTTGTACGAAATAAAAGTTAGAGAACTAAATCGCATAAGTGCAAAAACTTAGAAGACTAAAACTGTACTTACCCTCATTGTTTTCTTTTATTGAAGAGGGGCAAGAAGCCCAAACAAAAATTAAGACTCCGTCTGTTTCGCCGAAAATGAATGTTTTAGAAAATATTTTTTCTAAAAAGGATCGGTTGTGTCAATTGAAATAACTAATAAATGAAAACCATTTTCATTATCGACACAATTTATGCCTAAACTTTTTTTTGGACGATGGAAATTTTTTCGTTCATTTATTTTTGTAAATGATATAATCGATCGTTTGTGAGAAACTATTTCCTAAATATTAATTTTCAGTGAAAAAAATGGAGCCTAGGTACAATAAATTCTCAACGGCATGGAAGTGCCATTTTTTTAAATATTGAAATATGCATTTCATTTATTATGATGAAAGGTTATCAAACAAGTGTATTTTTTTTTTTTTGGTCGAAACGAAAATCTTCATTTCATATGAAAGAAGGGTACAAAACAAACGTGCAAATCCCACAAAGTGAATAGGGCAAGTAAATCCGAAAAGTGGGATCAACTTGGTTCGTCACTTGATCCCCTAGAATCGGTGCAATTCATCCCGCGGGAGGATGGGATCATCACCTCGTTTGGTTTGTCATCGTGAAATTAACATAGGAAGTCCCTATTCCAATTCCTTTGAATGGGATTTTCTTGTTATTGGTTTTTTTTGGGGTCGAATCTTGTTATTGGTTGAATCGCTTAAACTTTATACATTGAAATGGCAATAGGGCATGATTCAAATGTTTGGTACACAATTTAAAAGGTTGACGTGGAATGAATATTGACTTATCCAACTACTTATATATTAATTTGTTTTATCCTTCGAAAAATGACTTTTAACGGTTTGTTCTTATATTATTTTAATGGAACAAACAACTAGCATTTTGGCAAAGAAAAAGAAGGGGAAATTTGTCTAAAAAATCTTAAATCTATTGCATTTTTGCCAATTCAGTCCTAAACCTTTTAATTTTGTCAAGTAAGTCTAAACTTTTCACTTTTGTCAATTGGTCCATTCAACCATTTTTGAATGAAAATCACCGATAGGGACGATGGCCGTCTTACGTGGCACAAGAATGGCCAACGCAGACATGACATTTTCTTTAATATTATTCAATATATTTTTTGTTTTTTTGTTACTTTATTATTTTTATTCACATTTTCTTCATTGTGGCCGGCGTGGGCTCCGATGAACCTCATTGGCCACATCAAACAAAAAGAGTGAAGAAAAAGTGGGGAAGAAAAGAAAAAATGGAGAAAGAAAACAAGGAATAAAAATATTCTAAAAATTTGCTAAAATATTATTAAAAATGATCAACATCGGCGCCAACAAGCGGCCGACGTCCATGCCAGGTGATTTTCGGTCAAGATTGGCGGATGAACTCAATTGACAAAATATGAAGAGGATCGAGACCGAATCGGGCCGAAAGGTTTATGATAGAATTGACAAAATGACAATATGTTTAGGACTTATGGATATTTTTCCCAAAAAAGAAGCATTCAGCTTGAAGTGCACTTTTAAAAGCATATTTAGCGGAAAAAAATCAAATCTGAAAATGTTACGTAGTCCTTTATAAGAAGGGCTGTGTTATTTTCAACCCAGTTTGAGATTTGACCCTCCCAAAAATTCTATTTTCACCATTTTGCCCCTTTCACTTGTATGTTTTAGTAAACTTTTTCTTTTTTTCCTTTTTTGTGGGTCCCACGTTACTCCTACTTCCTTTTTTTTTTTATGTCAATAGTATGTTGGACAAAACAGGAAAGAGGAAACTCCAGCTCCTCAACCTCTCCTTCAAGGCAAAAATCTGTTCAATATGAAATCTTCCATGGTTATAAAGAGAGAAAGAATCCTTGTGCACGCTCTCGCTCACGTGACATGAATTGTGCTCGCTCTTGCTTTGCTCAACCTTCTCCTCTGTCTCACGCGCGTCTCCATCGATGTGAAGAAGAAGAAGAAGAAGAGAATGAAGGCCAAATGCAGCTCGGAGTTGAAGTTTGGTTGTCCACGATTTTGCAGAAAATAAAAGAAGGAAGAACATGGGAACCGTACAAAAATAAAGGGATATATAAATAAAAAAAGAAGGAAAATTTGACCAAAGCATACAAGACAAGGTGGCAAAATGGTGAAAACGATACTTTGGGAGTGTTAAAGCCAAAACTTGATTGGAAATAGCGCAGCCCTATAAAAAATTATCAAAACTATGTAATCACGTTTCTCTATCTTCTTCTTTTTTTTTCCCCCCATTTTTGTACTCCGGTCTTTTTTCTACCAGAGAAAAAACACTGGTCTCGAGCCCCCGCCGTTGCGCCTCCATCCGCCCAAGTCGCGGGCCCTTTGCCTACTCAAGTCAGCGACCTCGATCCACGGTGAGTCGTCGGTGTCTCCGTCAGGCCGCCCCTCTCTCTCAAGTTCGATCGGTTCTACATGATTTACTTCAAATTTGCAAGCGTTTTGTGAGAAAAGCTTGAAACCCTAGACTTCAATCAATCGATCTGAAGGCTGAAGCAAGCGGAGTAATGACAAACGGGTCAAATTACAATGGGCATCCAAAATCGGGTATCAAAAGCAAATCTATGGACTGCCAAGCTCAATATCGAATTCATCACATTGGAAGGCCGTCTTGTCTCGGTCGGGCTTATTAAGTAGACAACGGGATGGGCCCATTTTATGTGGTCCGACAATTGGACCACCCCTCTAAAATTTCAAAATACTGTCCTGACCCTTGATGTGGAAAAAACAAAGCATAGTTCATTTATCATATGAAAATTTGATTTTTGAAATCGAATTGTATCTGCCCTCAAATCATTTAAAAGTAAAACTGGGTTGGGCTCATAATCAACCTTCATCATCTCAGCCCGCTTACTTTACATATTTGGGCCAATATTGGAAGCGAATAGATGGGCTGGGTTGGAAGTTGTTTTCTTTCGGGTGTTGAGACAAAAATGTGAACCTTATATGTTTTGGTTTGGGTTATACTCTTGAATAGTAGGGATGAGCAGTTTGAGTTGGTCCAAGTTCTACTTTGAACCTGCCATTCAAAATCGTTCTCCAATTTTTAAAACTTAAAACCTACTTTGCTTAATTTGAAACCTCAAAACCTATTCTCTCACATGTACCAATTTTACTCGGGTTCCACCTGTATTCATAATTGAACGATTGCAATGATCATCTTCTCTAATGACCATCATTTGCTGCTATAATTCACTAATCACAACTCATAATTAGACACGCGAGAAATATGAAATATTAACAACGTGAAAGTCTCAAATATGTATATCCTCGTAAATAAAAGCTCACATTAGTGGTTCCGAATTACACACTTATTATCGGATGTCATAGAATTCCATAAAATCTCACGAAAATATAGAATAAGGAAAAAAAACAAAATTTCTTATTCGTAGTACAAGAAACCTTGTTTGTTGGAACCGGTTCCTCATTTTTTGGAACTTGAAATCTACCATGTACACTCTAGAATATAGAATCGATCAGCATTCTAATTTTCTATTTTTTTGGAACCCTGAAACCTACTAGGTATAACCCAAAATATGGAATCAGACCGGCTCTCTAGTTCCTAGTTTACCTTGGACTGGAACTATACTATCCTCTACTAACTAGCCGAAACCAAAAACAGAGAACTTACTAAAGAGAACTCCTTACGAGCGGAACACAACTCTCCTCTTATCATCGATTTCTCAAGTGTCGTCCTCAACTTCTCCCTCGCCAAGCTCAGGCTCGTCGTCATTCGTGAGTTCATCTCCCTATCAATTGATGAACAAGGGCAAATCGATTGGCAGTTTGCAATGGTTTATCTCGCTCTTACTCCCCGCCATATGGAGCTTCCCTTCGAGCTCTCTCAAGGCCTTGCCTGTTCCGGTTGGGTGAGAGTGAGGGCTCCGGCGGCAAATCGGGCAAGACATTGAGAGGTCAGCAAGGAGAGGCCACGAGGGAGGAGTTGAAACGGCGAAGGACTTGGCCATGGTGGGTCGCCGGCGGCTACGAGAGCGACAAAAAAGAAGAGGAAGAAGCAGACCCCTTAAATGGAGTCGAACCACACGTTAGAGTCGGATTTATTTGGGTTTGGGTCAGAGATAAACACATTTCGAACATTGGGATCGGTTTTGAGTTTTGCTGATACTCTCTCATTCGGCCCAATCCACCCCACCGTGTCGCATGTCATTCCCTTTGGCCATCACCGTCGACATCATTATTTGCGGCCAACCCCATTGCGACGGAATTGACTCGTCTTTGTCGACATTGAATGCGTAATTTATTAATGGTTTATGCTATTTCTACCCTCTACATTGCTATAACACACCCTTACTAATTGAGTTGATGAAAATCATCTCAAGAGAACATATTAATAGAGATCACAAAGGGAAAGAGTGAAATTTGCTGTATATTGACATGCAAAAGACACACACCATTATTAAAGTACAAGACTATCCGCGTATCATTCAAAAAATTGATGTTTTATTCCACCACCTTACGTTATTTTCCATTCGTTTTTATATTGACTTCATTTCCTCTCTTCGATTATTAATGTGCTTAGGCTGATTTCGAGAAATGAACTTTTGAAATGAGTATGAACATTGTTTACAATCTTTGTTGCGTAAGCAAAAATTATAATCATAGAGACTTCACGAATTTAACCTAAGAGTTCTACACACACAAAAAAAAAACTAGAGAATCAAATATTACAAGGAGTTGTGAAAGATTAAATTTTAGAGAGACATTGTAAATAAGTGTACTTTATTAGTGTTCTTTTTTCTTTTCCATCGGCTCATTAAATTTATTAGTGCTAAAAACTTAGACGATTCTTATATATAAATAACGAACATATAAACAATCTCCGTTTTGAAACCACAAAAGAAGAAACAATAATCTAGAAAATCATTAGATTGATTGATATACATTAATATATGTATTTTTGCTTTTCCATCAATCTTACTACTAATATGCCCCCAATGACGGTACATTGCTTGTCCTTCCGATAATTATGTTATCGCCATTAACAAGAAAAAAAGAAAAAAAAAACAGCAAAGAAAGATTGATCACAACACAGGTTAGTTGATAAAGGTGGCAGGACTTTATTAAATTTGTCTTGGCAAAAATTCCAAGTGATTAGAAGAGTGATTATTTGGTAATTACACTACTAACTTTATAGATGAATATAATCACTTTCAAGGTGAACGTGGCCGTGTAATTGTGACTATTAGGTGTGTTGGATATTGGGATTTCAATTTGGGCCGTCTATAATAGGCTGCCCAAGCCCACCCACAATCTTTAAATGTTCCCCGGAGGCGGAAGACTTCTCTTCTAAAGCATGTACCCACGGTGCCTGTGGGATTCTTGTGGGGTTTGATCAATAGAAACAAAGATTCTCCAAAGTAAATTGCAAGCATTTGAAAGATTAGAGCGCGTATTGGCTGTGGAAGCACAAGTGTTACAATGGGGAAAGCACCAAAAGAAAATTCCAAACATATTGTAGTAATACCAACTCGGTCCTAAACTTTTTAATTGGACCAATTTAGTGCTAAACATTTTTACATTTATACCAATGGAGTCCATCCAAAGTTTGGGCTGGGAATTATTGACGTAGATATCGGCTGTCCTAAGTAGCACGGCTAGCGCTAACTTAGATAATCTTTTTAATTTTTAAAAATTATTTTCAATTTGTGGTAATTTTCATTTTATTTTTTTTTTTTTTTTCTTTTCCACTAAGCTCCAGGTGAGCTCTCCGACCACTAGGTGAGGGTCATCGAAGCTCGCCGGCCACTAGGGAGGACATGGCCGCCTTTGCCCATAGCCGGCGAGGCCGCCCGCCGATCTCTGTTTGAGATCGCCTCGCCCGCAGCCTAATTGTGCTTCGCCCAAAGCATTTACGCAAGACTAGGCAAGGGCCGTGACCCTCACGTGTGATAGGCAAGAGCTTTGCAAGCCTCACTCAATGGCCGACAAGCTCACTGGGGCTCGAAAAAAAAAAAAAAAGGAAGGAAAAGAGAAAAAAATAAAATTAAAAATTAAAAATTTTGAGAAAATTATTGAAAAAAAATGTCCAATTCAAGGTTAGTCGTGCCACGTAGGACTATTTTATCGAAATTTCTCTGTGAAAAAATAACTATGATAAGGGGTTCCGTCACGATTTTGGATAGGAGAGTTCAACATAATAAGAAGAATCAACGGGCGAAGTTAGTATAGAATCCAATAGAATTATACAAATATTATCTCGACCAGAATTTAGCTTGATGGTGAGAGTCTACTAGTACAAATCTACAGGAATGAATATAGATGGAATTGAAAGAAAGTGTAAAACGTAAACCAAACTAGAGTTTGACTCGATGGTATGGCCTTGCAAGCACGATTTCTTTCAATGATAACGAATCAACGCACCCAAAACAATGTCGAGTTTGACTCAATGACAATGCCTTGAATACGCTTTGATAATGCACCGGAGTTTGACTTGATGGCACAATATCTAGGATAAAGATAAACGCCGGAATTTGACTCGACGATGAGAATCGAAAGCTACAACTAAGAAAAGTAAATACAAGTATGATAAGTAAAGATAAGATAATTTTGTTGATTTGTTCGCGGGAGAGGGGCTCTTCGTTGATGCCTAGTGGTATTTATAATGATTAGAGTGGTAATCGCTCTTGACGTCGGCAGATCCTAGCGCACTAACAATTGCCGTTTTCCTTGGTCTTTTGAATCCCTTTTGGACCTAGTTTTTGCGCAAATAACTAACTTTGTTGGCGCCTTTCTTCAATGTCCATTGATATTAGTCATGTCCACGTTCATCTTAGGGCTTTGAAGTTCATCAACCCAATAACTATCGACGGAATACTTACAAGTTCTCTTTTGATCATGAGGGATCAGCCCATGTTCTCCACATTCACGAGACTCCTTAACCTTGTTCTTAGAGACTATTTGAACCTTAACCACCTCGAATCTATCTTCCCGCCACGAGATTCAAGGAGATAATTTCATCTTCTTTGGTGCTCCTTAAAAACTTTAACACCTGCGAGATTGTTTCTTGTTGGCACTCAGTTTACTAACTGGTTTGATGACTTCTTCAAATGACGCCTACCGGCCCGCTCTATGCTCTATCAAGGCATTTTCTCCCCACATGTTTATCACATGTGTCCATTTTTTATGTGTCCTACTTAAGTGTCGATTCCTCACGTGCTTCGAATATGTGTTGAATCTTTACGTGATCCGCACATGCATCGATTTCTCACATGTGCAGCACGTGTTTAAGCGGACGATTTATTTTAGTGCCAACAAGGACGAATGGCATTCACATCCACAATTTCCGCCCAAAATTTACTAGATAGACTTAATTGGTACTAATGTGAAAATATTTATGACTAAATTGATCTAATTGAAAAGTTTAATGCTGAATTGTTACCAATATAACAAGTTTATGGCTTTTTTGGTACTTCTTCCCTCTACAATCAACATCCATAATGCAATATTATGTGGTGTGATCTTGTTTTTGGGCTTTAAGATACCTTTTGCCGAAATTTATAATTATTGAGGTCCCAAATCTGATATTTGATAGGGTATGGTATGGAACCGTTAAGTCTCCCCGTTGATCTAGAATACATCATCATAAATTTTTGAGTGGAGATGAATCTTGATTAATATATTAATAGGTTCGAACTTTAACTTCCTTTTAGTGATATCTACAGATTGAAGGTATCGGATTACGCTACATCTCCCAAAACTTAATGTCGACATCACATAAATCTTTCAAACAAACCTACTTTGATATTATTCCAAAAGTTTGTACCCACAACGAATAAGGCTTATCAAAACAACAACAACAACAACAACAACAACAACAATAATAATAAGGCCAATTCACACAAAAATAAACAATATTTTTCAAACGTTGGAAATTAACACAAACAAATACACGCCTAAAAAACTTACACAACCTTTTTTCAATGTTGCAAATTCAATTTGAACTTTCAAAGGGGCAAAAAAATTCACAACCTCTTACAATTATTTCTAATTTATCGAATTAACATTCCATCTATTTTGCTATCATCTCTTTCTCTCTTTTAAAATTTAGAGTTTGCATTCATATATGCTACTTTCCTAAGCAATCTCATTTAGATAAAAAAAAACAAGTTGTCAATATAAATTTCAGATAAAAAGTAAAAATGCAAGAATACCTTAAAGACATGGAATTAGCTATGAATTCTAAACCTCATTTGCTATCGTAGGTGCGGGGGAATTGCAACTGTTGTGGAAGCAAAGTGGTTGAAAAGCAAAATAAATAAAATAAAAAAATTGATCGGACACCAGATTTATGAGGTTCGGTTAATGTGACCTACATCCACAAGGAGAGCAACAAAGAGTTTCACTATAGAACAAGCGATACAATGGAGATTACAACCAGACTCAAGTCACTCAAATAATTTTACTGTTTCTCGGCCTCCAATAACTCTTAATAACTCACACAATGTTTAGTCCTACAATTCATCACGCACTAATAGCTCAATCTTATAAAGGAATTCACAAATCTTACCCCAAGATTTATGGGCTTCAACACTAAAAGCTCCTAGGGTGTAATTCACGAAAAAGCCGCCTCTTTGATACTCTTGAAAAAGAGCATTCGCTTCTTATATATATTCAAGTATTGGATCAAAAATAGGAAATCTTCTTCAACTAGGAAACCATTCAAGCAAGAAACCTATTCAAAGTAGGAAACCTATTTGAATTAGAAAGTTTCTCCTTCATGCTCAAACTCGAGACATATTTTCAACAATATCCATCTTGACTCGGCGTTTGAACCAAGGCACAATTACTTCGCCGAACATCCGAACTTCGTTGGTACTCTCCCGTGACCTCCAATGAGCTCAACTGCTAAAGCTTAAGCCTCACTTGAATTTTGTTATAACCGTGGACCTCATTAGAATACCAACTCCGTAATCATAAATAAAGTAAAACAACCGTTGCATACATATTTGTGAGGAAAGCGGACAAGCACCTTGTCGAACTCGCTAGTTATAGCAACTATTGGCTCTATAGACTCTTGTTGACGCCTAAATTTTGACTAATATATTTTTTGCATAAAAATTAGAACTAATTTTAGTTCTAAACAAAAATCATCTCACATATTCATTTAGCATTGGCATATAATTTGAGCTTAATTTAACAGGGGTCTGGACTAGGCATGGGGTGGAAAAATGCACCAAGAAGATTTGGGTTTGAAAGAAATATTTTCTCAGGGACCGTATTGCAAATACTCGAGAACTTCAGGGATCAGATTGCAAATACTTGAAACTTCAGGGACTGCATTGCAAATACCAAAAGAAGATGGGAAAAGGAAGATGGTGAAAGGAAGATGAAGAAGAGAAGATGAAAATGGAAGATGAAGAAAGGAAGATGAAGATGAAGAAGAGAAGATGAAAATGAAAGATGGAGAAATGAAGGTGAAGAAGAGAAGATGAAGATGGAGAAAAGAAGATGAAAATGGAGGTGGGGAAATGAAGATGAAGAAAAGAAGATGAAGATGAAGAAAGGAAGATGAAAATGGAAGGTGAGGAAATGAAGATGAAGAATGAAGGATGAAGAACTTTGCCTTATAAAAGAATAAGAGTTCTTGAAGATAGAGATGAGTCTTTTTTTTGGGAGTAGGAGAGAATTGAGAGAGTTTTTGAGGAGAAAAGAATTGAGATAGTCCTTGAGAGGAAACCAGAAAGAAAATTTGAGAGTGAGAGAAAAGAGCTTTGGTCGAGCATCATATTCGACGAGTCCCGATACATACTTCGCCTCTCGCCACCCAACAACGTTATTGCTTGCCATTTTCGACGACAACCACGTTCTTCAAGCTTCGAGATCTTGAAAGAAACTATAACGTGTACGTGAGTAAGATTTTGTGTAATAGAAGGTAATCGTCTCCATCTTGATCTACAAAGATGTAATCATTTGATTTGAATATTTGATTGTTTATTTTAGACATGCCACGTGTTCCAAAGTTTAGTATTATTACAAGTTAATTTATTTTTGTAAATACTCGTGATTGACCGCGTTTTCTTTCTTTCTAAATCATCCATGGTGTATATCGCATAAAGCTCAATGTTTTACATTTTCAGAAAAAAAGGAGAAAAACAAAAAAAAAGAATAAAAAACTGCACCTTTGAAATTCAAGTAAATTACCAAATCAAATCATTTTTTTTACGAAAATGGTACCGAAAGGGCGTTAGAGTAATTTAGCGTAATCAAGTCTCCGAATTCAAAATCTCCGGTTCGTAGAAATAAGATAGTTTTCTCCCGCTATTTTATTTGGGTTTCTAGTCAACCTACCGAAAATGATTAGTGGCGACTCCAAATTCAAATCACATTATATGTTAATTTTTCGAACCTTAAGTTGCGGTTTGGTATGGACTTGGGAGAGTCCGAGTTAGGTTAGTTAATTAATTAACCTAATAATCCATTAGCCCGAATCTAACTTGTTTATTTTTTAGGTCGCGACAATGGCGACTCATTTGGGGACCAAAGAGGACTTAGGCCAGAAAATTTCATGAAAAAAATTTCTTAATTTGGCAATCTTGGTTGAATTTTAATCCCTATGTGTTAAATATTTTTGCAGACTTGGAGTGATAAGGGGATGAGTGTTTGCTAACATTTTTGTGTAGGTTGAAGGAGATTGTGTATGGTTTATATTGGAGTGTTGGATGCTATGAACTGCCGCGCATGTTTTTACTGTTTTTACATTTACACTTAGCACACACAACCCGCCATTGAACCCGAATGGCTAGGCTTAGGATGGTACTTGATTAGGGATACTTCGGCCATCGTCGTCCGGCCCGAGTCGCCCTTCTCGAGTCCCGAACTATTTCAAATCGGTGCCAAGAGCTAACACCTCCATCATTCGCCGTGTGATATGGGTCGTTACTTGGCCGAGCCGGATGTCTACGGGGGATCTTGATTCAATCGCAAGCCGATGTGGTTTAGTCCGGATATCCCCGGGGCTCCACCTTTGTCAAGCCATGATAGATAGAAATCGAACCTCACGAGCATTTTCATGCGCATGTCTATGTGTCCGTTTACTTTGGGCCTTCAAAGGTGGTATTCTCTTGAATCTTTTTTTTTCTCCTATTCATTTATATTTTTGGGTCGGTCCATGACGATTCTTTAGGAGAGTCATAATCTCGAGCTATATACTATGGGGAGGTTCGAGTCATAGCTCCGGCGAAGGATTAACAAGCGGTGGTGGCGTGAATTGCCCGAGGGTAGTGGAGAGATAGTCCGATTTCGCATTGGCCAAATGCTCCCTTTGATTCATATTCGACTTCGATTTGGCCTCATTCGTGCATTGGCGCATTTCGGAGCCCGATGCCTACTACTTTCATATTCGGTAAGCACGAGCTAACTCCAACTTTAGAAGAGTATAGCATTCTACTTGGAAAGTCACTTGATTCTCGGTTGATTACTCCGCCGATTGGAGAGGATCCGGTCTTGGTTCTATCTCGAATATTTGAATGTTAATCGAGATGAGGTAGCTATTGTTTTGAAAGCAAACCGGGAAGTTGCTCCTTGTCATTTTTGGATTCCTGTTTTGCAAAAGCACCATTCGAATATAATAAAGCTAAGGTTTTCATATTACTATTCTTCGGCTCAATCATTTTTCCGCATAAACAAAATGCAATCGATCCCATGATTGCATCTTTTGCTCAACAAGTAAACAATGGAAAAAATTTTGTCAATGCCATTTTGGCGAAACCCTCATTTGCCTTACAAAATTCAAAACAGGCCAAGATAAAGCATTTCGCGCTTCACCCGAACTTCTTCAAGTTTGGTTCCTTTCCCACTTTTCCAAATTTGGAAACCTTCTTGAAATCCCAAAAATTTCTGAACTTGAGTACCCTCTTTTGAAATATAAAGATGAACAAGACCATGTTCCCGATTATCATTACTCCCAATGGCTTGTTTTATTACAAGACCCAAGTCCCGTAACTTTCCTATGGAATGCTCCTTGGTTCAAAGTGGAGGAGGCCGGGTTTACAGTCGAGATGGAACACCTGTCCCTCTTTTGGGAGTTTCGGCATTATGGAGTATTATCCAATGAGGGTAGTTCGACAATATGGTGTGGTACGATCGATTCCTCCGAGTCCGAAAAGCGTGGAGATTCGCATTGACTTCGACCCGAGGAGCCGAGATTTGAGGAACATATCGCTCTTGCTCATGCTATGTGGGAGAGGTGCCGGCCAACCAAGCTAGTATTGCCCAAGGGAATTCTTATTGGGGAAGTCAAGACATATCATGCCTCGGTGAACTACATTCAAGGGCATGTTATCCCGAAGGAGTGGCTTCCGGTTATTCATCAAGCGGCCATACAAGACACGAAGGCGGTTCGAGGTCAATCGTCTCAAGCGTAAGCTTGCCAAAGCCAGGGAAGAAGCCAAGAAAAGCGAGGAAAAGTACAAGAAGCTCAAAGCTCGCCTTATCCCCCGTAAGTCTATAGCTCGAGCTAGCTAGAGTCTTTATTTACAAATTTTTGGTCGTTGTTAGGATGGTATTCTGGATTTTGCTATTTCTAGGTAGCCTCTCTACATGGTCTTAGTTTTTCGAGCTTCTTCTAGTCATTTTTGGATTTTAATGTTTGAATGGAAAATGCTCACCATGTCTTGAGCTATCATGTGTAAAATTTTGAGATTGATCCAAGGCATTTTCCATTTATTAGTGATTTTCCTTTGAGAACAAGTGTCACTGGAATTTTGACAGTTTTCTGAAACCAATTTTATTTCGCTGATTACGCCATTAAAATGAGTTCTTTTGTAAATCACAAAAAATGAAAGTTGTATGATGGTCTTTTAACTAGAATCCTGCAAACTTTCAGATCTTGAATGTCATTTTTAAGAGGTCTTTCGTTCTTTTTAAGGGGATCCGACGAAGTAGTTTTTTTTTAGACCAAGTTTTTCGGAAAAAGTATTAAACCGTATTGATCCATGAGAAACCCGTCTTAGCGTGAACCACGAAAGTCGTTCATCGTTGTATCATCTATCATCTCATAAAGTTTTACATCATTCTGATCAAGTTACGAATTAATAAGAATTTCTTCGTAAATGCCAACGAAATTGAAAATTTCCCGATTCGATTTTTTTGTCATACCCGTCATTCGTTGGGTCTAGAGGGACGTCATGGACCGGCTCGCTATTCTTGTTCATTGTACTTATTTTGGCTGGTTACTTTTGAAGGTAATTTATCACGGATCCTCCGCACATTACCCGGTCGGTGGCTAAGAAAATGGCGGACAAGGCCGAAATCAACAACGCAGCCTGCAGATCTGCGAGAGCAATTCGAGGCTATGAACCGAGGTTTGAGGGTATGATGAGCCGATGATGGAACGTATGATGGCTGCTACCGTTGCTTCGCTAAGCACCCGGCCGGTCCAACACCTCGTAACATCGTCTCTCCGACCCTTCCCGCAAGCAATCCCGAGAAAGCTACCGAGCATATACTTGGTATCACCATGCCGCTAGAGGATGTTGTCATTATCGGCGCTAGCTCGAGCGCCCCACCACCAGTTCTCATCTCCCAAGCCAGCCCCGTGACTATGGGACCGTCCGATGAAATGGCCAAGTTGTTGGCCCAAATGGAGCAAATGGATCCGTGAGGTGGAAGGAACGCACGGCATACCCCGTGATTGACTGCCTGTCTTTTCAAAGGTCACCGTACCGCAGAAGTTCAAGATGCCCGATTTCGAGAAGTATGATGGGACTTCCAACCCGGTCCAAAGACGTCCGGATGTATCGAGCAAGAATGAACAAGCATGCGACCAACGGCACCCTAATGGTTCAAACTTTCCAGGCTAGTCTAAAGGAAGCCGCCATGAGATGGTATACGATTACGAGATCTATCGGATGGATGATTGGGAGAAGGCAATAATGCTTTCGTCAAACATTTTAGCTTTAACTTGGACGTGCTCACCACCAGAGAAGATCTTGAGCAGCTTGAGATGAAGAAAGGAGAAACGATCAAGCAAATGCCACCAGGTGGAGGAACGTAGCATCTCAACTAAAACCGGTCCCACCGAAAGGGAGCTCATGAAATTGTTCGTTTCTACCCCGCCGCAAGTTGTGAGAACTCGAGTTTTGGGATCCGTCGCACGTCATTCAGCCCATCTCATCGCAATGGTCGAAGAAGTCGAGAACGGCATAAAGAAAGGTTGGTACGGTGATGCCGCCATGACAACCAAGAGGTTTGCAGTAAGGAAAGATAAAGAACCGGCCCCACAGTCAACATGACCTACACCCAAAAACCCATGACACGTACGCCGGTCGTGCGGACTCCTAATCGCCAGAGCTAATTTCGGCACACAACAACAAAGAGGGAATCTACGGTCCCCTCGGCGGTTTACCCCTCTACCAGGAACCCCGTCACAAGTACTCTCGGTTCTACGTAAGAGAGGCTTGCGACCTCCTCGAGCCTCGCGACCTAGTAATACGAGCTCGCCGAGATACGACCCGTCGAAGAAATGTGATTACCATTGTGGGGAGCTTGGACATGACACCGATGGTTGTTTCGTATTGAAGCATCGGATCCAAGATCTACTCGATTCTAAGGCATTCTCATTCCAGGGCAACAAACAGCCGAATGTCCAGAATAATCCTTTGCCGGATCATTCGTGGTAAAGTTAATGCTGTATTCGGGCAAGGAATCAAACATGTTGGTGCTTTGTTAAGGTTGAAGTAGCCGATGTCCTCGACGCTCCGATCGGAAGCGAGGATATTATAAGGTTGGTGAATTGATACCACTCAATCAGTTGAAGGAAAAAGTTTCCTGGTCTCGTAAAGAACGGATTCATAGTTTGGGCAAGTCAGTCGGGACGTGAAGCCACTATATCCCAAATTGTCATTGATCGGGATCGGGAGCTTGCAGCTTTGACCCAACCCGAGACCCTTCGAGAGTCTTAGGCGAAGATGCTCATGTGACCGACTTGATCAAGAATGACCCGAGTTTGGCGAGATATGCCCGCCTTGGAAGATGCAGAGGATGATGAACTTGGAATCCTCATTGCCTTGCCCCAGCCTTTTTCCGTATGACAATGACAAGCGGCCCTTGGTCCTACGATCTTGCCCTGTAACAAGATCGGGACGTGCTTATAACGATGACCAACCTACTAAGCAAGTCACCGAGAAAGATGCTAAGAAATTCTTGGCTGTAATCAAGGCAAGTGAGTATAGCGTTGTCGACCGGTTGCAGGAAGTCACCAGCTCAAGTATCCCTACTTGAACTTCGATCATCCGAGAAGCATCGAGAGTCCTTAATGAAGATACTCGGTGAAATTCACGTACCCGAGAATATTGAACGGGACAAACTAGAGAACTTTGTAGGAACGATCCTTCTAAATGATCGGGTCGCATTCGGCGATGATGAAATTCCGCTCGAAGGACGGGGTCATAACAAAGCTTTGCACATAACGTCAAACACAAGCAAACTCACGTAGCTCGGGTACTTATTGATAACGGGTCAGCATTGAATATCCGCCCATTAGCCACATTAAATCGTCCGGGGAATTGACTCGCCAGGTTGCAGACGGCTAAAACTTCCGTCCGCTCATTCGATGGCGTGAAGAAGGATGTCTTCGGGCAGGATCAACTTGGAGATTCAAATCGGGCCTTCTTTGTTTGACATTCTCTTCCAGTGTATCGGATATTCCTTCGGCCTTTAACCTTCTCCTAGGCCGACCTTGGATTCATAATGCCGGAGCTGTCCCATCGAGCCTTCATCGAAAATTAAATTCGTGGTCGAACAAGTTGGTGATTGTCCATGGAGAGGAAGATCACCAGATTTTCCATGAAACGGCAATCCCTTACATCGAGCCAGCTCACGATGAAGAAGATTCCTACCACGCTTTTGAGATAGTACACACCATCCATGCATCACCGGAAAGTCCTTCGGTTCCCCAAATCTCAACCACGTCTCTTATGGTAGCCAAGATAATGGTGGGCAATGGCTTTAAGCCCGGTATGGGTTTAGGTCGACATGGCCAAGGGATTCGCGCCCCAATTGAACCTAAAGGCCAATCTCACACAACCGGTCTAGGATGTCAAGGGCGTGGGCATAAAAAGGCGTAATGGGTCGCAGTAGCGTGCATGCGATCCTTTACCCCCACCTCTATATACCACTTTCCGATCACCGGAGTGGTCGGAGGCTACGATAATCCGATCCGACTTGAAGATGACTTGGGGATTGTGTTCCCCGACATACCGAAGGATCAAGGTATTGCAGTTGAGCCGTAGAGGGTCGAAGAGGATGAAGGGGTCTTCGATATTGCCGGTTGTTTTGATGGTGTAACCATTCTTGCTATATCTCAAGACGGAGCACATGAGGAGGAACCTTACTTGACGCTTAAACCTTCCAAATCATTCATTAATGCCATGTGTGATGATCCACTGGAGGGTTTAGATTCGAGTAACATCTTTATGTTTGTGCAATCCCCTACGTGGGACATTTTCTCGTTTCCTTTAGGTTTTGGGTCACGTTTGGATTTCTATTTTGTCTTGCACTCTTGGATTTTCTTTCCTAAAAGATGTAATCTCATATCAATAAAATTGTATTGTTTTTCGAATCTTGTTGAAGTATCCCAAACCAACCCGATGACGATAACCAACGACCAACAAGTTTGTCATCATGGTAAGAACCGAGGTTGGGCTTCTTCAAGAATTCATGTCCCACGGTTTTGAAAAATAAAAATAAAAAATAAAATAAATAATAAATAATAAATAAAGTTCTTCAAAATCACACCGCGATTAAGCCCCGTTTGTTCTTCTAATTTTGTTACTTTATGTTTCGGGGAGGATACATGAGGAGGGAAACCTAGTGGATTCGAAGTATACGACCTAGATGAGTTCACCCAGATTATGAGGAAGTTCGTCAAGATTTCGAACGACATGAGGAGATCAAGCCCTCGACCGGTGAACAAATTATCTCGGTCAACCTAGGCAATGCGAAAAACCCTAAAGAAGTTAAGATCGGGCAAGCCTTTCCTCGAAGTGTCCGAACGCCCGATTAGGCTCTTGAAGGATTACCGGACGTTTCGCACTGGTCTTATGCGAATATGCCCGGTCTTGACCGTTCCATCGTTGAGCATTGTTTGCCGATCGATTCTTCGGCTAAGCCGGTTGTGCAAAAGTCGAGGAGGGCCGGACCGGAATTAGTGCGGAAGATCAAAGAGGAGGTCATAAAGCTTCTCGATGTAGGATTCATTGAGACTATAGAATATTCCGATTGGGTCGCTAACATAGTCCCCGTCATGAAGAAAGACGGCCGCATTCGGGTTTGTGTTGATTACCAGAGCTTGAACAAGGCCAGTCCTAAAGATGATTTCCCCTCCCGCATATCGACGTACTTGTTGACAAATCTGCAGGGTTTGAATTGTTTTCATTCATGGATGGTTTCTCCGGGTACAATCGAGATCCCGATGAATGTCAATGACAAGTTGAAAACCACTTTCACCACACCATGGGGATTGTTCCATTACCGGGTAATGCCGTTCGGTCTCGAAACGCCTGGAGCCACTTACCAACGAGCCATGGTTGCCCTTTTCCATGACATGATGCATAATGAGATTGAGGTTTACGTCGATGACATGATAGCAAAAACAAGGCATGGAGAAGATCACGTCGAAACGCTGAAAAAATTGTTCGACGGGACTCCGAAAGTATAAGTTACGCCTCAACCCCGCCAAGTGTGTCTTTGGGACCAGCTCGGGCAAGCTACTCGGATTCGTGGTAAGCGAAGTAAGGGCATTGAAGTCGACCCTTCGAAAGTTAAGGCTATTCGTGAGCTTAAGCCACCGACGACGCTTAAAGAAGTTCGAAGTTTGATGGGTAGGCTAAACTATATTGCTCGATTCATCTCTCGCTTATCGAAACCGCTAAGCCATTCCTCAAGCTATTAAAGAAGAATGCGCTAGTCCAATGGGATAGCGAATGTGAAGAAGCTTTTGGAAGATCAAGAAAGATCTCATGAATCCACCCGTGCTTGTTCCTCCAACACCGGAGCAACCTTTAATCCTCTACCTCACAATCCTTAGTGAATCCTTGGGTGCTATGCTAGCCCAAGAGAAGCAGGAGGACGGAAGAGAACGAGCCATTTATTATCCGAGCAAGAAATTCACAACTTCGGAAATGAAGTACTCCGAAGTAGAGAAAACATGTGCGGCGTTAGTCTGGTACGCACGAGCTTCAGCAATATACCTTGCATTACCAAGTGCTTACGGTGACGAGAATGCAATCCCATCAAATATTTGCTTAATCAACCCGCCTTGATTGGTAGACTTGCTAAAATGGCAAATCCTCATCTCCGAGTTTGACGTTCAATATTTGTCCCAAAAGTCAATCAAGGGACGAGCTATAGCAAATGTCCTAGCTGAAAATCCGGGGCAAGATGATGATGCCTATCATTCCGAGGATCGAATCATGTCGGTGGAAGATTACATCTGGACTATGTATTTTGACGGAGCTGTCAATTTATCGGGATCGTGCACGGGCGCGGTTCTTATATCTCCAGGTGGTCAAGATTATCCCGTAGCAAATAAATTGGTATTCCCTTGCACAAATAACATAGCAGAATATGAGGCATGCATCCTCGGTCCGGTGCTGCAATTGAAATGGGGATAGCCCGACTCAAGGTGTTCGGAGATTCCGCTTTGATTATCCTTCGACCGTCGGAAAGTGGAAGACGAGAGATGCCAAATTGCTACCCTACCATGAGTATCTGGATGAATTGGTAGAAGAATTTGAGGATATCTCATTTGAGTATCTCGCCCATGACTCATAATCGATTCGCTGATGCATTAAGCTACCTTGTCTTCAATGTTACAAGTCGCCGATGGACTTGAGGTTGACCCACCGAAGATCGAGGTATTAAAAAACCCGGCATATTGTATGGCCGTGATCAATGAACCCGATGGTAAACCATGGTACCATGACATCAAGACTTATATTCGAAGCGGGAGTTCCCCGAAAAAGTACCGTATCCGACCAAAAGTACATAAGGAAGATGGCCTCGAAGTTCTTGTTGAATGGAGAGAATTTGTACAAGCGGTCATTCGATTCTGTCCCTACTAAGATGCGTTGACTCGACCGAAGAGCGCGTCTAATAATGGAAGTACATGAAGGGATCTCGTGGTCCACACATGAACGGCCACTTGTTAGCTAAGAAGATTATGAGGTTGGGTTATTATTGGTTCACGCTCGAAAGAGATTGTATTCAAGCATGTCCGGAGTCACAAATGTCAAATTCATGGTGACAAGATTAATGTCCCTCCAAATGAGTTGCATCGATTATCCGAACCATGGCCGTTTTCTATGTGGGGCATTGATGTTATCGGTCCTATCAACCCTAAAGCATCTAATGGGCATCGATTCATCTTGGTGGCGATTGACTATTTCTCCAAATGGATCGAGGCCGCATCCTATTTAGCGATTACGGCACGAAATATCGCAAAATTTATCCGCCGAGATATCATTGCTCGATACGGTTCACCCGAAGCCATAATCACCGACAATGGCTCGAACTTAAACAACAAACTAATGGACGAATTGTTCAAGGAATTCAAGATCAAACATCCGAACTCTTCCCCATATCGTCCTCAAATGAATGGAGCAAGAGAAGCCGCGAATAAGAACATTAAAAAATTTTAGCGAAGACGGCTGAAAATTATCGCGATTGGCATGAGAGATTGCCATTTGCACTTATGGCGTATCGGACCTCGATCCGGACATCTACTAGGGCAACCCCGTATTCTCTTGTATATGGAATGGAGGCCGTTTCTACCAATTGAAGTGGAAATTCCTTCCTTACGTATACTTGTCTCAAGCTAAGCTAACGGAAGTCGAATGGATCCAAAGAGAGAACAAGCCAATTGAATCGATCGACGAAAAAAGACTTAAGGCTGCATGTCATGGTCGTTGTTATCAGCAGAGGGTTGCTAAATCATTCAACAAAAAGTTCGGCCTCGATATTTTCAAATCAATGACCTGGTCTTGAGAAAATTATTGCCAATAGTCCCACTCCCGGAAGGGAAATTCGCTCCAAACTATGGTGGTCCATATATAGTGAAGAAGGTGCTCCCTGGTGGTGCTTTGATTCCCGCCGAGATGGATGGTCGTGTCTTTACTAATCCAATCCAATTCGACATGTAAAGAAATATTATGCTTGATTCACTCGATGTTTTCATAATCGAGTTATAATATTAATACGTACTCACGAGTTGTTCACATTTGAGCATTCGTTTGTCTCCTCACTACTAATCTTTGCTTTGAGAGATTGTTTTGAATGTGGGAGCCTCTCTAGCCCAATTGAACCGACCATCGTGAGCGTGAGATTTACATATTCGCAGAGTAAGAGGGGTTATCTTGCGAAAAAATATGACGACCAAGATGAAATGAGTAAAAACTTACATTCATTTCATTCATCGGAAAGCTTTACAAATAGATCAACGGGGTGGGAACGTAAAGCCAAACCGAGCCCTAATGAGCATCACAAAGGAGTTTAACCGACTCTCCATACGCTTGATGCTCCGCCTACACCGATCGCTCCGAGAATCGAGATCCGCCAACTTAAAGAGGAGGAGCTCACATTTCTCTTTGAGGTTGGCTACCTTGTCCTCGTGATGCTTAAGTCAGATTTCCAGTGTCATGGATCGGCATTCTCCCGCGGCTATATCCAGGGTCGATCGTCCAACCTTTCTTCCATCCATGTGCATTGAAATTTTAAAACAATATTGAGCGGATCGCGCTCGAAGATGGTCTGGGGACATGGCCAAACATCCCACCAAGTTTCCCCTCTCACGAATCAGCAGGGAGACTTGTTCGTTACCGTAGTCAAGGGCCTTCTTATAATTGTCGCTACAAGATCGGCAACACTAAGCTATCCGACCGATCCCGATAGCATGCGCTTCACAAGGTGGGCCAAAGTAACATTTTGATGAGCAACATGGTAAGCCTCCCGGGAAGTTAGTGAAGAGGGTGGGGAAGATCCTATATTCCTCCTCTATATTGGTACCTTCGATAGAAGCGGTGTCCATATCCCTAAACATAAGACGAATCTCGCTTTGACCTCCGGATGGTTGGCTATATAAGAGTAGCCCTGGCCTAGGAGATTATAAAGTTTCTCCCACTTGGCCAAAACTTCAGCCGAGAAGGCATGTGCTGGAAGGGAAGCCATTGTTGTTGAATGGGCTAAAAAAGAGTGGATGCAAAAGAGTGCTTAGAAGGTTGGAGATGAAGATATGAAAGCGATAATTGTCTCGGCGTTAAATCCTAATTTAAAGGGCAGGAAAAGCTATAGCAATAATTATTGTGGATGCCGAGTTAATTATCCGGGTAAAACTGAGACGTTTCATCCGTGAATCACGGATCTACCATATCAAGTCTCACAAATCCGAAAAAGTTACAAAAAGATTTGAGGACCCCACCATGTTGAAAACTGAGTGGGAGACAAGCGAGACTTTTCGAGAGAAAAAAATAGCAATTCTCACAGCCACGTTAGTTACTCGGGTGAAACTACAGGGCGTTTCGTTCGTTGGATCCTGGATCTGCGTCGTCAATCCGTGATCTCGAGCCTCACAAATTCGAAAAGTTACGAAAGGAGTTGGAGTCCCACCATGTTGAAAACTCGAGTGGGAGACAAGCACGGTTATCAAGAAAAGAAAATCGGTGCGAATGGATTCGGGTCCCATCACGTTGAAAAAATAAGACAATGCGGGAAACACGAAATCTTGGAAAAAACGTCGGCTTAGTGATTTTCATCCGCGTTTAAAGGGAGGCTTTGGAACATACCCGATTACTCGAAAGAATTTGGAGAGAGTAAGCATACAATGGAGAATAGAGTGAACAAAAGGCGGTAAGAGGTATTTCAATCCAACATGTTTAGAGGCCATCGAGCACTTACGGGAGGCAACCAACCTGGACATCCCCGAAAGCGAACCGCTGGATTTCGAGACCAGATCCAACGCCGGAGCCGTAAAACCCAACTCTCTTGCGGTGAAATTCAAGATCTCGACAAAGAATAACAATGGCAACGGCAAAAATGCAATGCCCCGAAAAAGAAAATATCAAATCAAAGTGCTTGAAGTCGCCTTCAAGGAGTGCTCTTACGTGAATAAGAGACGCAAAAATGAATTGAGCCGGATGATAGGAATGGAGCCCTTGAAGGTCAAGTTTTGGTTTCAAAACAAGCGGACCCGATTGAAGGTTAAAAATGAAAGTCATGAACTTACGTTTCGAGGGAAGAAAGCGAAAAGCTTCGAGCGAGAGAACAAGAGGTATAGGGATGCTATTAACACCGCTGTTTGCCATGTCCGTAGCGGCCCCATCTCCTTTGGTGACATGTCCCTCGATGAGCCACATCCGAGCATTGAAAATGCTTATTCACCAGTTCATCCCCCGAGCAAGTTCTCGTACAATCCGATCTCGTTGGAGATACATCCCGAAGTGTCGGTCTTGCAGAGGCGGAACCGATACCCTTCGAGGGAAGAGACATGCATCACTACAATTGGAGTTTCCTTGATGTCACAACCAGCCAATTCAACGCTGATGGAACTCCGAATGTGTAGCCTACATGAAGCTTTAGTTTTTTATTATGGGCTCTCAAAATATCTCTTTTTTGAGCATTACTAGCCAACTCTTACGAATCCTCAGGAGAAGTAGTGACATGTATGAATGAATGTACTGAAATCCCCATGTGAGACATTCTTCTTTTAATGCCTAGAGTTAATCCAGGGGCAAAGAACAAGACTATCCACGAACATCATCATGCTTAAATGCGTGAATTCCTCGCCAGTTTTGACTAAGCATTGAAAGCCTTCACGTAAGTAAATGCGAAAAGATTTGAGGAGGGAAATAATCGCCTCGTTCGTAGGGAGGAACCGAAAAGATTTGAGGAGGGAAATAACCGTCTCGTTCGTAGAGAAAGTGAAAAGATTTGAGGGCTCCTCCATGTCGAAAAAGTAAAAAAGAACGGCGGATTGAGCGAGAGGTAAAAGTTATTACGAAATGGATCCAAGGCACTAAGACTCGAAAAGGAGAGAAAAGCTGTCTCGAGACCAACAGATCCGAAAAAGTTTATAAAGAACTTGAAGTCTCCATGCACCTCCGTAACTCGTCACGAAAGGCCATCATCGCTTTTGTGATTTTCCGGG
This sequence comes from Rhodamnia rubescens, assembly GCA_021437795.1. NCBI lineage: Eukaryota > Viridiplantae > Streptophyta > Magnoliopsida > Myrtales > Myrtaceae > Rhodamnia > Rhodamnia rubescens. The sequence continues at coordinate 44,594 of JAILYA010000032.1, read as the reverse complement.
CAATTTATCTTTGCAAGTCCAAAGAACATCTAAAGCCCGGCTCTAGTCGAAACACCCATTTTTCGGTCTACATATGGAAGGTTTTGAAAGGAAAATAAGTATGCGTACATTCCAGAGGAAGTATGGGAAGCCTCATATTCCGAGGATCTCAGAGTCATGGTCATTGATGGCAACCCCGTTTCCCTCTCGATCCTTGTTGCCATGCTGAGAAAGTGCATGTACGGGATTTCAGCTTATGTGAAAGCAACGGAAGCCTTAGAGGAGCCGAGGCAAGATAAATATGATTTTGACGTCGTCGTCACAGCCATGGTAGGGATCGACATGGACGGTCTTAGTCTCTTAAAGATCATTGATTCCGAGTTGGATATACCGGTGATCATAACATCGCAAGTGATGATCGCGGTTCGTAGCGAAGGCCATATTGCATGGTGCTCGGGACATCCTAAAGAAGCCGGTCTGCGTTCAAGTGCTCCAAAACATTTGGCAACATGCTGTAAGGAAGCAATTACTCGAACAAAAGAACTATGGCCAAACTTACTACGACGATTTTGTCGGAAAGAAAAGGCCCCTTTGGTCCGCCGAGCTTCATTCTATATTCATCGAGGCAATTCGACAAACTAGGAATCAATTCAAGCACGACCAATGGTCAGTACTCAAAATAATGAATATAGACGGACTCACCCTACGAAGTGTCACAAATCACCTTCACGATTTAGAGATAAGCTGAAGAAGCACGATGTAGCTTGGAACCAAGGCGACCGGAGCAAAGTTGACTGGAAGATCAATCCCGGGAAAACCTACGGAGCAAAAAGTATCCGACCACTTCCCAATCAAGAATACCGGCCATACCGACCTTTCGTTGGTGGTTCTAGCAACGGACCGGGCTGATCATCCCTACGAGTTCCCGAGCGACGGCGGAGGCTCAAGCTCAAGGAGTCAAACCGCTCACGGCAAAAACAAAGTGGAAAATCACGCGCCGTGTTAGCAAGTAACAATGCCCAATCGAGTATCAATTGCCCGAAAAATCAAAAGGTTACTTTGATGATGAGCTCACCGCCTTGGTCGCCCGGTTCGGAGCCGAAAGACCTCCCGAGTTGTGATCCGAAGCAAGTGATTATGGATCCTCAAACAACGATCGTTGGTGTATGATCCAAGACAAAATCAGCCAATCATTTGAATAACCAAGCAAAAGAGGTGGAACCAATCTCGCATGAATACTCCTTTAATTCCATGTATAGTTCCCCGCGTGGGATACTTTTACTTTCTAGTTGTCTAGAATTTGCTTAGAGTTAAAGGGGCGAATTTTTCTCCTCTCTTATCAAATGCGTAAGTTCCTTATTAAGCTAGGCCCGTAGCAAATCAATTTGTGGACGACGTCCCCGAACGCCCGTAAAGAGAGATTCCGAATAGCCTTACTTGGGAGAATGCAAGTAAAACACCAAGCGGGCTCAAAGATCGGTAACTCCGTATCGTTCCAATTGGCTCTCGGTCGTTTCAAACTCTAAGTTAAGCTTATTTTATTCTCCACAGGGAGATTGCCAACTGCTTTGAGAACAATATAACAAAAGCGAACCACCCGTGGACGCCAACAACACCGCAAAGATAGTGGTTGGGGAATGACAAAGGTCCGAGGCGTCCCCAGGGTCGATCCGGGATTTGGCATCAATGTACAAAGATTAATAAAAACTTTTTGCTTCGCGAGATCGAAACTCAGCCCGGACGGTTATAGAACCTAGAGAGATGACATTCCGGACATACAATCCGATCCAGATGAATCGATCTTTTCAATTCAAAGTTCGCGAGGAATACGTACATGGGTAAAGTGGTATCGTTTCAACTCTTTTAGAACATGAGGACATACATTGATGCTTTCCCTTTTGATTTTTACAGGGTTCACTACTGTCCAAACAGAGAAGTATCCCTTCTCCATGAAAAATTAATGAAATGAGAAATTCTTGGAGCCTTTGACAATCTCATGTCTCGAAGCGCACAATGAAGTTTTGCAACGCATTTGCATGAGCAAGGGCAACTCACGATCCACGCCCCTAAGAAATTTTTTATGTACTTGCGAACTTTGTCCGCCAAGATAAAAAGTCGCTACATTTTATATGCTCGAAAACACTCATACACTGCATAGTTTGCACATGATTATTCCTCATGCTTAATTTACCAACTCGAATAAGGAACATGAACTACATAAGATACATCGAATGTACGAAGGGGGCATGACAGGATGATGAAAGGCAATCCTTTCCCAAACACGTCCAATTTTTTCAGGCGAGATGAACGGTGGCAAATTCCACATTCCCCGAGGTAAAAAGTTTTCTCGAAAGGTACGATAACCGAAGTGATGGAGGCATTCATTTCTCTACCCTAAACACTGCAAGTTATCCGTTGATCAACCCATTTGAGCGGAGATTTCACTTCCACAACCCCTGTCAAGAACCACCCCACATTGGGGCAAAACAGAGGTAATTCCATCAGCATCACGAGACAAATGGTTAGAAATCTTCTTGCTTGGACTAACATCAATCTTCGGGTGGTTCTTTGCATTGTACTTGCGCTTTAATTCAAGTGCCTTAGGGTGACGAAGAGCATTTCTTTTTCTATCCCACACATCTATATCCATTTGCAGAATCCATTTGAGCCCGCAAATTCGTTTCTAAAAGCCCTTATTGGTGATCATTGTTGTCCCAAAAACAAATATGGCCCATCTTTGAGTAGAAGGACACGAAAAGCTGGATCCATAGAAAATCTCCCAATGAATTCATCAAGATACAATCGTAAAAGAGAGTTGGGAGTAAAAAAAAAAAAAGGAGAAGAAAGAGGAAAAGCTGATTCCACAAAAAAACTCCCGGGCATTTAAAAAGCAAAGTGCCTACCAAAAGCAAGGCCAATGCCCTTTCAATTCATTGTTCATTTGTAGAATATTTCGAACTTGAATGCACAATTTTCCCGTATATCCTAAAAGGGTTGAGAGAAAAATCTCCATGAAGTGTCAAATTGCAAATGCAATCTTCAGTTCATACCATCCTCGAGCAATGATGGTATCATAGAAGGCCACGATCGGTGACAAGATTGTAATGATCACCAACATCAAGCCCCTTCTCAAATATCTTCGAGCCAAAACGAACCCTTTCGTTTCTCACTCCCCAAATCATTACCTCCATTACAACCCTTTAAAAGCCTTTTCTCGACTAGGGCACTTGAATTAATGTGGAGTTCCATGATTTTAAGCATCACTCGAAGAAGTTCGAGCAAGATTACTTCTCTCTCATTTTTGCGAGTTCTTGACTTGTAAACCCGGAGAGATGACGAAGAAATTCATTTCAAGCAGCCTTGACTCAACTAGAGTCCCCTTTGTAAACCTTTGACCTAGCCCTCATTACGGTCCTAATCAAGACCTCCCGGATCGGCTCGGTCGTATCAATTGCGAGATTACTCGGATCCTTATCGAATGCGATGATGGAAAGATTGAGTGATTTCTTTTGAATCCCGCAGACAGGATAAATAACTTTTCTTGAGAGTGAGAAAAAACCGTTTGGACCGGAAGTCCCCCATTCAGCTCACATTCGAGGTATTCATAATGTGAGAACATCCCTGGACAGGATTGGTAACACAAACTTGATAGAATGGTTATGCATAAACCATGGTATGAGTGATTGCATTATATACATCATTGCAAGCTCGGTAGGATAGTTTTGCATGAACTCATTGTTGGATATGTTTGCGCATGTTGCCTTTGACATTTCTATGATGGGTAATACATTCCCGATGTTCGATGTCCCTCCCAAGGTCTCGAAATTCATCCAAGGATTATTGAATGAGTAAGTTCTCCTGGCAAATGCCTACCATGTATGATATGAGCGATCTGTTTCGTTCTTTGATTAATCGTTCGGAGAACCCGGGTAAGTTTTCGAACCCATTTTCAAATCAACAACTCCTCCGATGATAGTTGTTACGATTCAATCGTGCAATATGCCTCTCTGTCGGTCGTGTAGACATATGCACTAGCGATCTTGACATCTTATCAAATCATGACGACGCAGCTCTTATGATTTCGGTCTCGAATCACGAAGACATATGCACTGGTGATCTTGACCTTTAGTCGGCTCATAATGACATAACTCTTATGATTCTCGGCTCCTTTATCAAATCACGAAGACATAAGCACCCGTGATTTTGATCCAAACCAAATCATAACGACGTAGCTCTTAAGATTTTGGTTCCCTTTGTCGATCACGAAGACATATGCACCGGTGATCTTGACCTTTAATCGGCTCATAATGACATAGCTCTTATGATTTTCGGCTCCTTTATCAAATCACGAAGACATAAGCACCCGTGATTTTGATCCAAGCCAAATCATAACGACGTAGCTCTTAAGATTTTGGTTCCCCTTTGTCGAATCGTGAAGACATATGCACTGGCGATTTCGACATTTAATCAACTCACAACGACGTAGCTTTTGTGAACTTGATTCTACTTCTTTCGACTCACAACGACGTAGCTCTTGTGATCCGGAAGGATATATATATCTTGCGTTGTCTCGCATTAGGGAGAAGTCTCCGATAACAAATAGGCCAAATACCTTAAGGTCCTCGTGTTTGCAAGAAACTTGGAAATTAAGGGAATCACCAGCTTATGAGGTATTTGGTAAAACAGGTATTCTCGTATGCGATCCATGTGTAGGTTTCTCTAACATGGAAAAGAGAAATTATGACACATGTTATTCTGATCTTGCATATCACGCATCACTTCATTACAAAAAATGGGATTAAAACTCCCGCAAAAAAAAAGTTCATCCATAATTTGCACCGTCAAAATTCAGGATTCAATTCTGTCTTTGAGCGGAACCTCTACGAGCCTCCACTCAAAGAGGGGCAGTGATGACGCCTAAATTTTGACTAATATATTTTTTGCATAAAAATTAGAACTAATTTTAGTTCTAAACAAAAATCATCTCACATATTCATTTAGCATTGGCATATAATTTGAGCTTAATTTAACAGGGTCTGGACTAGGCATGGGGTGAAAAAATGCACCAAGAAGATTTGGGTTTGAAAGAAATATTTTCTCGGGGACCGTATTGCAAATACTCGAACTTCGGGGACCGTATTGCAAATACTTGAAACTTCGGGGACTGCATTGCAAATACCAAAAGAAGATGGGAAAAGGAAGATGGTGAAAGGAAGATGAAGAAGAGAAGATGAAAATGGAAGATGAAGAAAGGAAGATGAAGATGAAGAAGAGAAGATGAAAATGGAAGATGGAGAAATGAAGGTGAAGAAGAGAAGATGAAGATGAAGAAGAAAGATGAAGATGGAGAAAAGAAGATGAAAATGGAAGGTGGGGAAATGAAGATGAAGAAAAGAAGATGAAGATGAAGAAAGGAAGATGAAAATGGAAGGTGAGGAAATGAAGATGAAGAATGAAGGATGAAGAACTTTGCCTATAAAAGAATAAGAGTTCTTGAAAAGAGAGAGAGAGTCTTTTTTTGGGAGTAGGAGAGAATTGAGAGAGTTTTTGAGGAGAAAAGAATTGAGTAGTCCTTGAGAGGAAACCAGAAAAGAAAATTTGAGAGTGAGAGAAAAGAGCTTTGGTCGAGCATCATATTCGACGAGTCCCGATACATACTTCGCCTCTCGCCACCCAACAACGTTATCGCTTTGCCATTTTCGACGACAGCCACGTTCTTCAAGCTTCGAGATCTTGAAAGAAACTATAACGTGTACGTGAGTAAGATTTTGTGTAATAGAAGGTAATCGTCTCCATCTTGATCTACAAAGATGTAATCATTTGATTTGAATATTTGATTGTTTATTTTAGACATGCCACGTGTTCCAAAGTTTAGTATTATTACAAGTTAATTTATTTTTGTAAATACTCGTGATTGACCGCGTTTTCTTTCTTTCTAAATCATCCATGGTGTATATCGCATAAAGCTCAATGTTTTACATTTTCAGAAAAAAAAGAGAAAAACAAAAAAAAGAATAAAAAACTGCACCTTTGAAATTCAAGTAAATTACCAAATCAAATCATTTTTTTTTTACGAAAATGGTACCGAAAGGGCGTTAGAGTAATTTAGCGTAATCAAGTCTCCGAATTCAAAATCTCTCGGTTCGTAGAAATAAGATAGTTTTCTCCCGCTATTTTATTTGGGTTTCTAGTCAACCTACCGAAAATGATTAGTGGCGACTCCAAATTCAAATCACATTATATGTTAATTTTTCGAACCTTAAGTTGCGGTTTGGTATGGACTTGGGAGAGTCCGAGTTAGGTTAGTTAATTAATTAACCCGATAATCCATTAGCCCGAATCTAACTTGTTTATTTTTTAGGTCGCGACAACTCTACTTTGCTATAAGCATCATTTGGGTCGATTACTTTGCTAGTATCGGTTGCCTCGGGAGTTTATGAGGCGGTTGAGTTGAACACTTGTTTAGATCCGTATAACCATTGCCACTAACACAACTAGCTAGAAGTACTAGAGATTCGTCAAATGTAATTTCTCTGCTGATAATAAGTGAATTTAATTTTGGGCACCAAAACGATCACCTTGTGCATAACCTAGACACATCCACTTTATTGCCGTCCCATTGAGTTTACGATTACTCAATCGAACATAACACACACAACCAAATATTTTATACAAGAATAATCAACAATGTTATATGACCACATTTCTTCGGAGTCCGACATTCAATCGTAATCGATGGGAATCTATTTACAAGGTAGCTCACCGTACTAAGTGCATTCGTTAAGAATCTCCTAGCCATACTAGCATTAGAGAGCATTTTATGGATTGTCTCTAGTAGCATTATGCTTATGAACTCTACGACATCTTTGTGGTTCACTAGCACTATTCTTTGTGTCTCACTATGCCTTACTTCATTACAAAATTTGTTTAACCACTCGAGTAAAACTCCATGCTATTTTTAGTATGTACATGCTTGATCGTCTTATCAATCTCCTTTTCGATTAAAGCTTTCAATTTTGATCTTGACAACATTATCAAACTTGTGCCTCAAGCATAAATGCCTAGTTCCTCACCGAGTAATCATCAATAACAGTTAGCATAAATCCGACACTCTTTCTTGAAGGAAACCACGATAACCTATGAACATTCAAGTAAATTAGCTCTGTCATCTCCATGGTTTCTCTAATAGTTGAACTAAGCTGCACTTTCCACTATTTACTTAAGTTACATCCCCGCATATATTTAGTTTATCAATAACATAACCACACAACGGATTCCTTTTATGTTGAACCTTCAAGCTTCTCTCGCTAAACCGCCCCAAATAAATATTCCATAATTCAAACTCTCGGATAGATGCATCGACTTCTCCATGGAGAAATTTGTTCTTGTCTCACCTTGAAGCTCACACAGGCCATTACGTTTGATTCTTTTCATTATTATCAAGACACATCGAACGACTTTCGAACTCCTCATTCCAAGTATATCGACACCTAGCTAAATCTAGGGCACTAAAAAAAAAGTGTCTCACTCCGATCAATGTTTTCACGATACCATAATGCATTCCGATTCGACATCACCAAGCATCCACAATATCTCTATTAGCGTGGTTCCCCATCTATACTTTATCACTATTCGTGCACTAATAAGTTATAAACCGATTCTTATTTAGTGTAGAATGAAATGAACAATCAATATCCATAATCTATCCATCAAATGATGAATCCTTAGTGATAAAAAAAACATAATCAACACTATTCGAATTAATATCATGCAACATCATCAACAACCTCAATTCTAATTCCCTTACCCTTCTCATTCTTCAGGGTAAGGTACACCTTCTCCGATGCCCCCCACTTGCCACAACTCTAATAGACATCATCACTAGTCCTAGACCGATTACATTTGTTTAGGTTTATTATACTTATGTTAACACAAGTATTAGTATTTTCTCTACTTTCACCTACTAAAGCAAGTAGACATCGGTTTACCAAATCATCTTCTACGGATGTCCTCACTTAAAATTTATTTGGAACCCTATAAAAGTCAAGCTTGTTGACATTGAGGAATAACAAAAGCAGGAACAATAGTATTCAAACTATCGGGCAATGTGGATAATAATATCAAAGCACATACTTCATCTTCAAAGTCAATCTCAACTAAACTCATTGACTAACAACCACATTGAATTCATTGATGTGATCAAGAATCGACGTACCTTTGAACAACTTTAAACAAAACAAACATCGTATCAAATAAATTTTGTTGATTGTAGATGGCCTCTTGCACATATCCGATAAGGTTTTCAGGAAAATTATTAGTGTTCTTCACTTTCATGATATAAGCCGCAACGTTGCGAGCTAACATTAGTGGAGTAACACCTAACACTTTGTCTATCCATCAATTCCAATTCATCTTGCTTCATTGGCTTTGGTTTCATCCCGATAGGGGTAAGTGCATCGACTCAAATAAAAAGGATCATTTATCTAGTAAAAGCAATCAAAGAATTTTATTATTTATATAATATAGATAATCCTCAATCTGCATATTTTAGAAACCAAAATAAGTCAAAACAAATGTGTGGATTTTCACTTTTTCTTCTTCTCAGGTCATCAATTCACTTCAATTCAACTAAACCTAGTTTTGATATCAATTGTTACGGAAGCAAGATATTGAATTGTAAAATAGAGAGAAAAAAATAGACCAGACATTAGATCTTATGTGGTTCAGTCGGTGTAACCTACGTCCACAAGGGGGAGAATTATAGAATTCCACTAAAGATTAAGCGACGCAATGAAGATTACAATCACATTCAAGTCACTCAAGCACTCTTAGTGTTTTCTAGCTTCAAATTACACCAAATAACTCATACAATGTTTAGCCCCACAAATCTTCAAGAAATAATATCTCAATTTCACAAAAGAATTCACAAATATTACCACAAGATTTATTGGCTTCAATACTAAAAGCTCTCAAGGTGTAATTCAGGAAAAATTTGCGACCTTTTATACTCTTTAGGAAGAACATCTACGTTTTTTTTTTAAGTAGGAGAATGTCTTCTATTTTGGATCCAATTCATGCTCAGAGTCGGGACTTATTTTCAACAGCAACTTTGGTCAAATGAGTTGTTTACACAGTGAAAACAAAAAATATTATCCTGTCATGTGAAAATGACGCATGCCGATAATTATTATTATACTCTTTGGGGTCCTGCAAGACTTGAACTCAAGGCCACAAGGAGATGAGTAGTAAACTCCCTCACTATCTAACCCGACCTCTTGTTCGGTTCATCACTCAAAAGAGTTGAATATATCATCTCTAAGTTTGCATGCGTGAATTCTGGCAATTTTGCATGCGCACAGATAATGCAATTATTGTTACGACAATGTTGTCTGATTTAATCCAAAAGAAAGGAACACTATTGAGTACAACTAGTGAAAGAGAGTTGTAGCACGACTTCTGAAGAAATCGCACCCATCGGTCCTGAAGCTCGACGTTTGTTACAGTTTAGTCAGTAAACTTTAAAAACAGAAGTTTTTCGTCCATAAACTTTACTATTGTATAGCTCATTCATAGGTATTTGGACAAAGATTATGGATAGGTGCTAATACAGTATTTCACACAAAATGGTACATATCGAGCCACATGTTAAAGGCAACTATTATATTACATATTTTTTTTTAACGATGACATTTTTTTAATGACCAAACTTTATTGCTTCCACTTAAAGAATCTACTGCTGATGTTGGCCTCCCCAAGATGACAAAAACAAAAGGGGGAAAAGTACAATTCAAAATCTTTTGTGGGGCAATTAATTTAGTGCCTCAATTTTTCAATCACTCATTTGAGTTTCTTATCATTAAAAAAATCTCGTCATCGAATTTTCTAGAAAACCATGTAGAAGCGATTTCATCGATAAAATAATGCCATATGCTATACAACGAGTGAAGGATGACGGAATTCAAACTGAGGCTAGTCCCAATTGAAAATGATCTCTTTGTTTACTGATAGTAGCTAAAATAACTTATATAAACGAAATTTCAATGTTAAGGAACTTAAAAGAGCTATTAAAAAATTGCGAACTGAATGGAGCACCGTATGAACACATTTGAAACTTCGGATGTACTTTTCCCTAGAAGAGCAAAAGAATAGAAGAGAAACTATCTATGTCAACATCTTATTCTCATTCTTCTATATGCGGATTGGCACTGGAACAAAGTTGGAGATCGCGTAAGCTCATCTTGATTATATATAATATTGCTATTAGTTAGGGCAATCATCTTTATCAACTCCTCATCACAAAAGTGGGAGATCACTGTTTCTTACGCTTTAAATGATTTGGTCTGGCATGAAGAATTTGTTTGTTGATAGCTCGTGTCATTAAGCTTCTTGAAATGATAGATAATTTATTTCTTTGAGACATAATATTTTTGCTTTCTCTGTAAAAGGATAATAGGCTTTTCAAGAGATGCAATGAGGCAAAGAGCTTTTTAGAAAAATTGCACGAGCACCTCTTAAAACTTCGTTTCCGTAGAAGTGTTTGTAAAGGATACAGAGATCACAAGTAGAAAAATTGCATCACAAGTCCTAACCTTATGTTCGGAATTTAATTTGAGTCTTAAACCTTCTTTCAAAAAGTGTAATCAGTTTCTAAGCATTTCAAGGTTCAATTAAGTCCTCAACCTTTATAAAAAAAAAGATAGAATTAAGTCCTAATATCATATTTAAAGTTCAATTTAAAGATCTCAACAAAAGCACTTTTTGACTAACAGATAGACAAGGTCATCTAAAGGACTTCATTACACTTTCGAGGGAAGGTTTAGAACTTGATTGAACCATGAAAGATTTCCGATTCAATCACAATCTGTACGTAAGGTTCAACACTTTCTGTGCAATCTTTCCCAAAAAAAAGGCAATGGCTATTCGAACAAAAAAGGGCAATGAGTATGTAAACATAAATAGTCAAATTACACACTTCCAAACATGAATGAAATCTTTGGAAGAGTTGCTACTCATTAAGGTTGAATGATGAAGTTCGATGCACCACAGCATTTATGTACATTTGGGACTTCTTGGTCCTCAAATGGGGTAAGCCTCATGCCAAATTACTCATGCATATAATACACCCAATACTTCTCTAGAAACGAGAAAAGTGCTACCATCAACTTGTCAAAAAGTTCATCGTTATGCTAATAGTTTCTCGAGATAATAATTCGTCGGGGTTCAGCAAACAAGCCGGTTCAATCCGATACCGAATGGAATCGAACCGGCCTTTCCAAATTATTTTTAGGTTGGTTCACGCTGGGATGGAAAGTTTTCGAGGAAAAAATAATGGAAACATTTCGATTAAGAGTCGGAGGTGCCCTCATTATTTCAAAGAAGAGCATGAAGTGGCTATATCGATCTCAAAAAAGCACCTCTCACCAATCGATTAAGTGCATTTTCGTCATTTAATTTTTAAAATTATTTTTAATTTTTTTTCTTTATTTATTCCTTTTTACTTTTCTAAAATTAAAAACAAAAAACAAAAAACACAAAGGCGGGAGGGGCTGTGGATGTCGCCCCACCACCGATGGGGTGACGGCGATTGTCATCGGGGTTGTTGGTGACCACTAGTGGCGTGGGCTAGCAGGCCCTCGCCAAAGCCGGGAGAGGGCCTCGACCCTCGTCCCAGATTTGGGAGAGGGTCTTAACCCTCTCCTAAACCTACTAGCCCTCCCCACTAGTCGGTGAGGTCACCGACCCTCGCCAAAGCGCTAGCAACCCGGACAGCAATCATAGGCGGGAGGCGACCCTCCTCGTGTTTCCTCTTTTTTTTTTTGTATTTTAATTTTTAGTTTTTAATTTATTTTTTCTTTAAATTGAATTAAAATTACATTTTGATGAAAATGCCCTTGACCGGCGGGAATATTTAGCCGGCCGGTGAGGTGAAACCCTTATTTGAAACAAATATAACCATTTCAAGCCCTTGTTTGAAACAAGGAGGGCACTTGGGGCCCTTATTTGAAGCAAGGATTACTTCATGCTCTTATTTAAGAAAATGAGAATACTTTGGGCCCTTAATTGAAATTTTCCCAAAAACAATTGAAGAACCGCCCTTGATCGGTTTGGTTCCGATTTTATACTGAAAACTGTCGATTCTACTCAGGCGATCTTAAACCTGCTTCCTTTTTTTTTTTTTTATAGCTTTTTTGTTTTTTTATTTGCTTTGTTTTAGAAAATGATAAATAAGTTTTGCACCGGGAAACTTGGGAAACCCATCAATGCCTTAACAACGTGGCTACAAATTATTCACATAGTATGAATTCCTAAAATAATAGTTATGTTACTTAAAATTGGGCTCGATTCTCGGATCAACCTTAGAACAAGTCTGGATATAGCTGGTTCAGTTTTAGGTCAGTTTCTAATGGAATCGAGAACCAATTCTGACCAAGTAAATTCCAAGTTCTTAGTATGAAACCAACGCACCACAAAATTGATCATCTTTAACTTACGAAAGTAATAAGCATATAAGAATTGAGAAAATTGTCAAAAAGTCCTAAACCATTCACACTTTTACCAATTCAAGTGTTAAACTTTTTAAATTTGCCGATTTAGTCCTAAACTATTTCACCTTTTGACGATTTAGTTTTATTTGCTGGAAATTGTTGACGTGGACGCGAGACGCCCTACGTGGCACCGCCGCCGCCGACATGGATAATTTTCAATAATTTTTAAATACTTTTATAAAAAAATCCAAATTTTTTATTTTTTTCCCCCTTTTTTTCTTCTCTAGCTACAAGGCCAGCGGCCCCTTGTTGCCGCGGGCGAGGGGCCGCCGGCCCCGTTGGTCCTAATCAGGCGGCCGTGGCCTTTGGTTCGAAAGTAAAGAAAACAAAGAAAAAACATTCAAATTTTTTTAAAAAAATCGAAGAAGTTATTAAAAAGTAATAAAAATTTTTTATCAACGTCGGTGCTAGTGATGCCACGTCAACGATTTCCGGTGAATAGGACTGAACTAGCAAAAGGTGAAGAGGTTTTAGACTAAATCGGCAAATTTAAAAGGTTTATGATTGAATTGACAAAAGTACGAAAGGTTTATAACTTTTTCGACAATTTTTCCTCTAAGAATTGTTTATCCAACCAGAATCGTCTAGTATACTATAACATGGGTATCTTAACATTTGTCCACACTGCAGCAATTGCTCCCATCTTTATATATATTCCAGCATATCTATACCTTTCACTTTACAAAATGAAATTCATGAAACTATGCCCAACGTGGTAGATCGGCTTCGTTTATATTAGTACACCGCGGTGGGCATTTACCCGCCAGGAAAATCAATTAAACAAAATTGTGGGTCCTACTCAATACTGTTGAGGATTAATCCGAAGGTAATAGACTATGATTCTACTATGATTCTATCGCCTTTAAACAAGAGCAAATGCCGATCACGCCGACAGTGATTGCAATAATTGAATAATCATTTCTATTGCAGCCAAATCTTATTACAATAGAAACTCGAATTTCTCAATGATCTTGGGTTAAAAGATGGCGATTATCTTGGATGCCCGAGCGACAGCTTAAGTAATACTCCACACGTCCTTGTCAGGTCCAGAAATCATGCACTTGGGTAAAATGTTTTAAGTAATGATTTTAGTGACATGTGGTGAGCGAAATCGTATCCGTTTTAACGGTTCAAAAATCAAGGCGAATTAGAATACCATTATCTTCTATATCGAAGGATGTAATTGGACCGCTTTCCTAAAACAGCATCGATTCTCGATGGGGATTTTGTTTTATCTTTAAGTAAACCGGTAAACCACCAAAATTAACTCATGAAGAACTATGGTCTAGGTTTATGTGTCGTCCCATTTCCGAGGAAAATTACCGAAAAAATCATAAACCTATTGTAATAATACGCCAATTCAGTCCATCCATTTAATTTTGGCTGGTTGACGATGATGATGTATCGCCGGTCGTCCGACGACATAATCCTTTTAATATATTTATTTTTTTGTTTTATTTTTCCTTTTTTTTTTTCTTCTCTTCTTTCTCTAGCGGTCGCCTCGATGACCAGCCGCTAAAGACCTCCCGGTCGCTAAGCGAGGTCGGCCTCACCAAGGGCTGGAGAGGGTGATCTCGCTAGCCTAGATCTAGCAAGGTCGGGCAAGGCTCGGCGGACCTCGCCCATCGATGGCGAGATCGAGCCTCGCCGGATCTAGGCTAGCGAGGCTCGGTCTCACCCAGCCACAGTGAGGTCGAGCCTCAACTTTGCGATGGCCGAGTGAGGTGAGCCTTGCTAGGGGCGGGCGATGCACGCTCTTGTTAGTGTCCGGCAGGGGGGGACCTTTTCATGACGCCGGTGAGGTCAAACTCGTCAAGGTTCGGCAAGCACCTAGTGAAAGAAGAGGGAAGAGAAAAAAAATAAAAATTCAAAAAAAATTTATTAAAATATTATGTTGCCAGGACGGTATGTGCCCGCATTAGCGCCTTGCCTGTTAAAATTGATCGAATGGTGAATTGACACGGTTGCAAAAAGTTTAGGACTAAAGTAGCCAAAAAAAAATTAAGACTAAATTGTCATAATTCCAATAGATTTAGGATTTTTTCGTTGATTTTCCCTTCCATTTTTTGTAATAAATGGGCATGTTTGTTTTGGCTTTTTTTTTTTTTCAAGCTAACGATTACTTATTAACTTTTCCGTCAATACCCTAAATATGTTAATGCTTACAAGTTTTAAATGTTTCGAGGATTTCCCATTCAGTAAAATTCACGCCGTGAAAGCTACACGGTATTGAGAAAATTAAAAATTAAAAAGTAGAAGACGATCCGACTGGATTTTTCTGATTTGGGGTATCCTAGAATTGGATCTTACGTTTGTCGTAATACTAGACATCAATTCTGCCGTCCGTGTCGCCTGCAGCTTGACGCTTTGGCGAAAGAAACCAGTTTTGTGCAATAAAATGTCCGTAATGTTGCATTAGGTTTGACCCGCAATTCGAACCAATGATTTAGGAAAATTAATAGAGCCGCTACGATGTCATTTCATGTATTAATCTCGCTTGATCATCTACAGTTAAGATCTCGGACCGGCCTAATGAGCTAATTAACTCTATCTAGTATGGTAATTGGTAGTACGACAATGCCCACTTCTACTTTGTCAGTGTGAATTAAGAAAACCAAAACAGAAGCACAGCTAGAATTCCTAAGATTGTACTGTTGACTCATGCATGGACCAGTTGATACTTAGTGGGCATTCCACATTAGCAGATTCTAGGGTTTACCCAATATAATAATAGTTGCGTCTTCATTGTTGAATAGGCGGGGGTTGAAAAATAATGCCTTACTTATTGTGGTGGACAATATTTTGATACGAGAATGGGTACGCCATCAATGTCAACTTGATTTAGAATAAGGCAGGCAGGCAAAAGAAATATTTTTCTCTCCAAAGAATTTAGACGGTCTAAAATCTCACAATTGGCTCGGTTCGTCTCTTCGGTTACAATTAGGCGAAGCATATTTCAAAAATATCATATGATTGTACAAAGATTGTGGTTGACTGAAATCCATGAAAATGCGTTGAGGGAAAGATTTTGTATACTCTATGGTGATTTTATTGTCTCGAAGTTGGAATTGTTTTCGGTCTATTTTTATTTCTAAAAGTTGACCCTTTCACATTGCTTTTGCTTTAGCTTTGACGCAGTCCACATATAAATCCACCGAACTTTCTGATCGTATAGAACATTTAAATCCACGTTCTCTCAATCTAAATTCTGAACCCCATCACTTTCAGTTTTTGCAATTAGTGAATCCATCTCGTCAATCCTTCATCGACACCATGCCTAACACCAAGAGAAACTCTAGCAAGGAAGCCACCAAATTGAGCAAATTATTGAAGGCGCCCATTAGGATTCTTGTCAAGGCCCGCGACTTCTACGTGCGGAGCCTGACCGATTGCTCGGGCCACATCGCGTACGGCAGCGTCATGGGCTGCCCGACCGGCCAGATCGACACCCTGCCCCGGAGCTTCAGCGTCAGCTCGGCCCAGTCGGGCGGCGCCACCGCAGACGAGGACTTCCGGGAGCTTGTGAGGGTCGCCTCCCTCAGGAGCCTAAGCAACAGAGTCGGGTCGGACCTCACGGAGAGGAAGCATGTTGCCGGGCCGTCGCCGATGGCGGCAATGAAGAATAAGGCGGCGATGGCGATGCCGAGGAGTTTCAGCACCGGAATCGGGAGGATCGACGAAGACAAGCCGTGTGAATTCGGCGAGGACGTGGTGGTGAAGGCCGACCTGTACACGAGAAGCCGAAGCTACGCGCCTCCGAAGAGAACTTCTGGGTTGGTTTGAGAACCGGGAGACGCTGAAGAAGGCGAAAGTGGGGCGGCTTCATTTTCTCTATTTTTCATATCAAAGTCTGGAGGAGGTTTTTTCCACTTTTCTTTTAATTTTCTATTTTGTTTGGCGCATGATGATCTTGTCCATATTGCCAGGCCAATGTTCTGTCGATGATTTGAGAAAGTCTAGAGTGACATGGTTATGTTCCAGCTCAAATCCATGATGCTAATGAATTTCTCTCTCCCCTCTCTGCTTTTCGTTGCCAATAGATATGGACCGTCTCGGCTCTTGATCGATCTTTGTTTTGATCATTCAATGGTGTCATTAGATTTCACAAGATCAACTTACATGATCGGCTCAAATTCGCTAGGGTCTAAATAATAGGCCCGTTCTCACGTTGGTCCGGGTAAAAATTGTTCATCCTTCTCGAATTCAAGGGAATTGGTGTGATCACGAACACCCGATAGTTTCGAGCAGAAGCATAACATATAGCAAGAGAAAGACTCTTTTTGTACGAATTTTCGACTCCGAGATGCTGGAAATTAAATAATTCGTCTCTTGTGCGAATACCCATGTCTATCTTTGCAAGACTATGTGAAATTAGTTGACCACGAAATCAGTCGACCATCATGATGAGTTCTTCTTTGGTTACATCAAGAGTAGTGGGAATCAGTTTCTTGAAAGATTGCAAGAAAGCTCAGTGGAAGAAGGATTTTGCTTTTCCCCTTTAGGGGGCCACTTGGTAGGATAAGAAAACGCTTTGTCAATCCGGTTTTGTCAAAGTTTGAAGCTGGCAAGCTTTGGTTTGAGCAATCTGGACTCGCATGCCTAGTTCGCTCTCAGATAATCATGCAAAACAAGGGTTTGTGGCTTGCGAGTTCGACTTCTTGAAGACCCACCGCCACTCACGAGAACTCCGGCGCCAAAAAAAAAGAAAAGAAGAGAAACTGACCCTACCACGACTCCTGTGAATGTGATTAGACTAAGAATGGACACCTCTAGAATCGCTTGGGAAGATACGATAACGAGAAAAAAAGACATTTTTATGGCCAACTACAATCTGGACATATGTCGTGTGAAACGACCTATGCATCGCACAAACGTTACTTCTTTAATCTGAAATCCAACTCGAGGGATGGGCTCCCGATGTCGGCGCTTGGACCAGATATCCAGACGACCGAGCCCAAGGCCTTAGCGAATAATTGCAATGAAACATGTTTCGTCGGAGTTTCTCTGCGACAAAATATCTTTTACCGAAATTCGCTCTTCGGCTTTTAAATGTGATAAATGATCCTGTTGCGATTTCGGACAGGAGAGATCCAGATAGTCAGAAAATCAACGCACGAATAAGATTCCAATATAATGACCCAAACGCGATCCCAACCGGAGTTTGACTCAACGGAGAGGCTCGGTGGTTACACAAACGTATAACAAACTAGAGTTTGACTCAATGGAATGGCCTAGTGAGCACAACTCCTACCAAAATAACGAACCACCACATCCAAAACTATGTCGGAGTTTGACTCGACGAAAGAGCTTGAATATGCTTCAATACTACACCGGAGTTTGACTCGACAGCGCAAAATTTAGGATAAAAATAAACGTCGGAGTCCGACTTAACGACGAGAACTTGAAAGCTACATCTAAAGAAAGTAAAGTGCAATGCGAAAAATAAAGATAAGATAAATTTGTTGATTTGTTTACAGTGGGGGGCCTCTTCCTGTGGATGCTTGATTGTATTTATAATAGTTGAATAGGTAACTACCCTTCGATGGTTATAGCTTTTGGTGCGTCAATAGTTGCCACGTCTATTACTTCACATGAACTCATTTGACTAGATCTTCAAGTAGTTATTTCATCTTACACAGGCTCCGTATAATTGTTGACCACCTTCAAACCTTTGTATCGGTTCAATCCTCTTCTCTTATTGTTCGGATGAATCAAGCCCACACTTTCCATTTTTTAAGATCCTTTGATCCGAATCTCCAGGAAGTTGTTTCAATGCTTAAGTAACTGTTGATAGCTTATGAATTGCTTGTGTCAGTTCAATTGCCTTTTCATTTGCTCTTATGGGCATTATTCACGTCTTCCACCCTTTAAGGACTTCAAGCCGAATCTTTAGGAGGCTGTTTTAATACTCAGATAATTGTGGATAACTATTCTCCTGCCGAGTATTCAAAGGCAAACATTTGTCTTTTCTGGCGCGCCTTTGGAAAATATTTGCATCCTTGGTGGGATAACTCTTCATCGGCACCAATATTCATAGTTGCTTTGTCCATCTTTAACATATGTTTCTAATTTAGACATGTGGCATTAACCCATACCGGTGTCGATAATTTGTCCAAAGTTTCCTCATTGATCGATACCTATAGGAATTGTCACGTGCTTTGCACATGACCTCTTTTTGCCTTGACACTACCTTTCTCTCACGTATGCAACACGTGTATCCATAGTTAGGTTATTTTGGGTGCCAACATATGCCCCTTTTTCGTTTTAATTCTTTTATACTTGGACTTCGTGCGATTTCTTCACGGCCAGGTCTTGAGTATCGTTTGTGCTCGATGCTTTGTAATCCGTGCTCCGTCGGCTAAGGTGTTATCGCGTAATATTTTGACACACCTCCTATTCTCTCACGGTTTTCAAATCACTCTAATCATGGCGATCTCAAATCACTTGTCTTTTGGGTTTCGATTTCAAGAAGATTAAAAATCAGACCATTTTGTTGGAGAAACATATCGTAAAACAATTTGGAAACATTTTGATGATTTTCAAATTGTCCTTTGGTATTTTATTTACTTTTGGTGTGCCAATTTTTAATATCCATGGCAAATGATCACGTTATGGCCATCGAGTAAAAATCGTGTGAAGTCTCGACGCACTTTTATGAAAACATTTGCTGAGAACCACAAAAGATTTGGTCAACGATTGTTTAATATGGGAGCTTGAAAGATCAAGTCGGTTAAGGTGTATAAAGTCCATACAAGTTGGGGTTTGAGAAAGATCGGCTGAAGTGACCAATGTTTGATGGAAAAGGCCAATGGGAGGCTTTCTATCTTCTCGAGAATGGTATATTTGCTGTATTAGAGTCCAAGAGAAAGCTTGCATGTGGAACAATAGTTTAGCACCTATTTTAGGCAGTACTAGTTTGACTTGGAAAAAGCTGCTCTAGCATGAGGACAAAATGTCCTATCAATCTCCAATGGCTCTTTTACTTCTTCAAGAATGTTCAAACAGTTAGAATGCTGAGGCTTACAAAAGGAGGAAGTCATGAAACCTAAGGAGTATTAAAGCTGAATTGAATATCTAAAGTTATTCTAAAAATTGTTCTAGTGGAGAAGCTTAACTATTGAAAGATATTATGATCTATTGTTGCTTCGTATTCATGCAAAATCAAGTGTACATTTTTGTCTAGTGAAGCTGCATCAAAATTGTATGATCTATTGCATGAAAAATCAGCTCACGTACAATTTGTAACTTGTGAAGTAGTTTACTAATACATTCCAACCAAGTGTTATGACTACTAGTTGTATACAATGGACGTAGGCTTGGTGGATAAGTCGAACCACTATATATCTAGTGTGCTAATCTTTTACTAACTCTATCTTCTCGTGCATATTCTTAGATATTATTTTATCAAATATTTGCTCACCCAATCTTTTTCATGTCACTTACTATTTTTCACATAATCTAAAAAAGTTTCGAAATAACCTATTCATCCTCTCTAGATTGCATTGTCGGTCCCAACAATTGGTATCGAGTTCCGTTGCTTGTTATTTGAAGTGTATTTCTTCATAGCATAAAGATCCTTATTGTGGTCGACTTTGGTGATTTTCCGAGTAATGAATCTGCAGCACCTTGCAAGTCTCCGTACTTTGATGGGAGCAACTACAACTACTAGAAGGATAGAATGTTTGCTTACCTTGATGCCTTTGATCAAGACATGTGGGACGTGATTCAAAATGATGTAGAAGTTCCAACCGCTGCTTGCTTACATTCTTGTTGCCTGAAGAACTAGGCTGCTAATCCAACTACTACTGCAGTTGCTCAACAAATTCTGAAAAGAGTTGCTCTCAACTCTAAAGTGATACATCTTCTCTATTGTGCTTTATCTCCATTTGAATTTGATGGTATATCTTCTTGCGGTTCAACTAATAAATGTGGGATTGTGTCCAAATGATCATGAAGGCGCCAATCGTGTGAAAGAAACCAAGATGAACATCCTGCTTGGTCGTTACGAGACGTTTATGATGAAATGAGATGAAATAGTAAGAGAAATGTACACAATATTCAATGAGATAGTGAATGGTATAGCCATCGGGGAAAAATCTTCATAGGTGCTGAAAAAGTAAACAAGATACTTAGGTCGCGCATGGTAACCATTCGATTCGGAAAATTGATTCTCGTTAAAATGACTTTTTTGTTATTCTGTTCCTGGATAAGTTTTAGAGAACCGGAACGTGTTTGATAAATGCATAAAGTTTCTGTTTCAAAAAATTGCTTCTTTTCCTATTTTTTCATTTAAGTCAAATAACTATGTAGTTAATTTGTAAAATTTCATCCTAAATTGAAGACTAATTTCTAATGAACACTAAAATAACTTAAAATACATTATTTTTTAGCATGTCATAAATGAAACACAAATTTTAATGTATGATGTTTGAAATTCCATGAAGCATGGGTCGGGTTCCCATATTAAGGACTCATTTTTTCTCTAAAAGTTGCATTGTCTAAATACATAGAAATTCTTGTGATGCACGGCTACGAATATGCGTGTTGGATGCCCTCATCTTCTCGCAATATTTTTTGTAAAAAAGTGAAATCTATGAAATTTAGGCCCAAATTTATGAAAATAAGGTCAAACTAGCCTAATCTAAGCTTCTTCTATTTTTTTGGGATTTTCTAAATTTTTGGTTATTTTAAAAAAAATTTCTATTTTTTATTTTATTTTATTTTATTTTTATTAGTTAGATGGAAAAGTGACGAGAACATTAAAAAGAAAAAGTGATAAATGTGAGACTTCATTCTGTTTTGTTATTTTCAAAAGTGATTCTTTTTTGAAACCAATTTTTTTTGTTCTAGATTTTGCTCTAAAAGTTATTCGATTCTCTAAAACCGATTTTGGGAACAGAATCGGAATTATTTACGTTACCAAACAACATTCTCATCTTTTACTATTTCGAAATGAGAATCGAGAGAATCGGAATGGTTACCATCCAGGCCCTTAAAGCACTTCCAGAAGAATGAATCACTATGAAGACCTCGGTCCGCAAAACCATGAGAATTCAACCTATCACCATGGATGAACTCATAGGCACACTAATATTCTATGAAGCTGAAGGTGTAAACAAGCACAACTTTGTCCAAAGGTAAGAAAGTAATTGCCTTTAATACTAACGATGAAAATGCAGGAGATGAGACATCCGCTAAAGAGGATAAAGACAACAAATTGGCCTTGTTCACTAGAAGGTTGAAGACTCTTATGAAAAAAGGTGGAAACTTCAGATGAAGAAAGAATCCAAAATTCTTAGAAAAAAAAGATCTTTAAATGGAAAGGAAGAAAGTAAAGGTAAAGATATTGTGTGTTTTGAGTGCAGAAAATCAGGGCATATTAATCCCAATTGCCCACTCCTAAAGAAAAGAGGAGGAAGGTTTGAAAAAAAAAAAGAGCACTCAAAGCCGAAACATGGAGTGATACCGAATACGAATCAAGTGACAACAATGAAGTAAATCTTTGTCTTATAGCAGAATATGAAAGAAAAGAAGAAGATGAGGCAAATGATTCCGAACTTCCATATGAAGAAATGCAAGATTTTTCAAAAGAAATGTTTTCGCAACATAAAAAGTCTCAAGAAGAATTGCAAAACTGAAAAAGGAAGTTTCAAAACGATTGAACAAAATCTTTCTAAAAAAAATGAGTTTGAGAAACTGTAGAAAGATCTAGTCATTACTTAGAATGAATGTCATCTTTCTCAGGAATAAAGCAAATATCTAAAATAAAATATTTCAAAAATCAGCACAAAATTATTCTTTAATTCAAAAGCTCTGCAGCACATTCTATCTATTCAAGTTCCTTATTACGATAAGTCTGGAGTTGGATGTGAAAGGAAACATGAAAAGAAGAATCCTTTTCCAAATGTTAAAATGAGATTGAAACAAATAGCTTCTTTTCGGTCTTACAAAGATCACTTTGCACAACAATTCACTATATCTACTGGCAAGCAATTCACTTGTTCAATTTGCCATGAACCCGATCATAATAAACAAACATGTCCATTCGAGAAAATGAAGCCCAAAAATATTTACTGGAGACACGACCCAAGACCTAAGATTAACATGAAAGAACCCAAGTTTGTGTGGGTACCAAAGAAAATGTGAAAATCTTCTTGATTGTAGGTGATACTTGAAGAAGAATAAGTAGTAATTGAACAGCAGATGTTCACATCATATGACAAGTGAAAGAAACATATTCATAAATCGCAAATAGGTGGACGGTGGAAATGTCACCTTTGGAGGAAAAGGAAAAGGAAAGATCATCAAGTATAGAAAACATCAAGTTAGAAAACTTGGTCATTGAAGGTGTTTCATTGGTTCAAGGACTTGGATACGAGTGTACTCAGGCATAAGTCAATTGTTTCGATAAAGTGTACAAGATCAACTTCGAAGAAAACATGTACACTTGGCACCAACAAGGATCCGACTCAATCTTTTACAAGTAAACGGCATGGTAACATTTATCTATTGATTGTTGAACTTGATGAAATGCGAGTGCATGATGTCTATCGAAGAAGAGTGTGATAGAAGCTAGGCCATATCGACGTGAAGCACATTTCCAAGATTGCATCGAAAGATCTAGTACGTAGTCTACCAAAGATCAACAACGGTAAATGCCACTCTTGCAATGCATGCTCTTTGGGAAAATAGGTCAAATCATCTTTCAAGTCCATCAGTAATATTGCTATTAATAGATCTCTCGCAACTGTTGCATATGTATTCATTGGGTCCTACTCGAATTGCAAGTCTGGGAAGAAGAAAATATTACCTAGTGGTGGTTGATGATTATTCATGTTTCTCATGGATAATTTTTTTAACTCACAAGCATGAAGCATTTCATTCCTTTTAATTTCTTTCATTTTTGTCCCACCTTTTAACAATCGCCAGCCATGGTGACCGGCCGCAAGCGAACTTGAGCTCGCAAAGGAGCTTGGCCTTGCTTAAGGTAGGCAATGCCCTACCTTGCTCTCTTGTGGCCGGTCAAGAAAGAAGGAAATAGAAAAATAGGAAAAAATTTAAAAAAAGGAGAAAAATTGAAAATTATGAATTGTTAAAAATAAATAAAAAAATAAAATAAAATAAAAAAATAATTAAAAAAATGTGAAAGAGAGAACGAGGAAAGTGTTTTCCTTTTCTAAAAAAGTGAAAAAAAAAAATTCCCCACTTTTGAAAGAGTTTTTTCCTTGGGTGGAAAAGGTTTTCTTTACTAGCTTATTTTCCGTGAATCAAATATCGAAAAATCCGAAAAATATTTTTCTAAAAATTATTTTTCGCGAAATAAATAGGGCCTTAGTAATCTACTACTTGAAACTAGATTTGAGGGTTGTTAATCATTATTTTCACTTGTCAAATCCAAAACTGTATGGTAATCTGTAAAATCAGTATCTCATTGTACGAATTTTTTTGTTAATTAATGATTTTGTAAGTACCTTGAACGAACGAGCAAGTTGCCAGTCCAATTGTGCTTGCTAACTCCACAAGAGATTTACTAGTGCTTCTTAAAATTTACCGGGAAGGACCTCATCTTACGACCAAGACATATGCGCTTTCATAATTACTTCTCGTGCACGAGACAAAGGACAGTGAAACCCAGGTCCTCTGGGCAGACCAGCAGTTGTGTGCCATGCGGTGCCTAGGCTTACACATGGGGACATGGCCAAGCACCGCTTCGGACCACGCAAGATCTGTCCGTTCTTCGCCCCTTCTTATTTGCAAGCTCTCCACCCGGTGGAGAAGAACAGAAGCACAATACAAATGATGACCATGCTTCAGAGTCAATTCTTCAAGTGGCTGTGTGTTTCCGCGATCTTTCTTGATCGGCTCCTACTTTCTTCTGAAGTCTCGGCGCCAGTCGTCGAGTCTCTGCCCGGGTTCGGGCCTCTTCCGTTCAAACTAGAAACGGGGTGAGCAATGCTAAGGTTATGAACTCACAATTTACCATTAGATGATCAAGTAGATTCTACGACTCATGCGACATGACATGAGCTGGGTGGTTAGTTTGTGTTCGTCGCAACTCCCAAGGTTGGCAATAGTTGATTTGGGTTGCGGCGAATTTCTGACATCGGTGTTAAATCTCATTGCGTGTAAATTGCTAAGGATCAAGGTGACTTGCGTAGGTGATCAGATCTTTGCTGTCGTGCCTCTCAGGTACGAAGAAAGGATCCCTATTTATCATTGTACTTTGTGTCAACGTAGATCAAGTAGGATGAAGTTTAAGAATGGGTCAAGACCTGGCAAGTCGCGTTAGTTTCAAACTTCAAGTTAGTCCTTTGGGAAGAAAAGTTGGTTAATGTTGGGTACTGTCGGATATTGCTACTACTCCTAGACATGGGCCTTTGCAGCATTGCTCTGAGTTTTTTCCACGACTAAAATGAAACTTGTCACTTTTTATTGTTGTAGATACATAGGAGTGGATGAGAAAGATGATGTGCAACTGTTCTACTACTTCATCCCATCAGAAGGCAACCCACAAGATGATCCCCTGGTGCTCTGGCTCACCGGAGGCCCCGGTTGCTCCGCTCTCTCTGGAGTCGTTTACGAGATAGGTGATTGATGCTTTATTATCCTTTCAAGCTATTTTTTAGAAACAGGAACTTAGAAGTGCATTCAACATGTAGATTTAGTACCTAAATGTGGTCGGATGCCACCTATGATTGCGTAACTTGTGGTAATTCCGACACTCCTAGCTCGATCTTTCGTTGTGTCACCCAATTTTTCTTTTTTCAAAGGAAGCTTCATTTGCCGCAGGATGACTATCATTTCTCAGATGGCTTGAATTAGTTTTGTGGATCGATCCTAGATATTGCCAGTTTTTCCTCATCTTTTCAACTGAGTGCGAAATTGCCTTGCATCAGCCGATCTGATCTATGATTTGTTCTGGTTTAGGCCCTCTACGATTTAAAAAAGACCAGGTATGATGGCAGATTACCATCCTTAATGCTGAATCCGTACTCTTGGACGAAGGTCTGTTTGAATCTTGGACCGTAAAATTTTTCGTCGAATAACAGGTGCATTTTGGGCATTTTTTTCAAAGTATCTCTTTCATATTGCACTCATGCCTGCCAAGAAATAACAGGTCTCCAGCATAATCTTCCTAGACGCGCCTATTGGCACGGGTTTCTCTTATTCAGCAAGCGCGGAAGGTTACGACACGGGAGACAAAGTTCATGCTCACCAGAGTAGTATTTTCCTGGAAAAGGTGAAAAAACCATCTATACTTTACCACATTCAGCTACTGACATTGGCCATTAAATGGTTGAGAGGTAATATGTGAGATTTGGGCTGAGGACAATGCAATCACATAAGATGAAGTTTCATTGATGGATGGACCAAATTGAATTTGTTAGTTAAATATTGGCAGATGACCGATTTTCGTAATATTTTCTGGCATGTGACAGTGGCTGCTCAGTCATCCAAGTTTCATTGAAAATGATGTATATGTCGCCGGTGACTCCTACTCAGGCAAGGTCGTTCCGTTAATTGCTCGAGAAATATTAGAAGGTATACTCCCTATTCGTTGCCTTAACTCGGTCCTGTTCCTTTCCTTCTTTTTTTTTTTTCAGGCTAATGACATCTTCTGGGTACCTAATGCAGCGAGTAACAGCATTTTGGAGAGACCTCTGATAAATCTCAAAGTAAAAGTATCTGGCACTATAAGTTTGAGTCACTTGGTTAAATTCCATTTTATCTGTCTCTCCCGGGCCTCGGATTAATTTTGCGAAGGCCCTTAATCTGTTTCAGGGATATGTGCTGGGAAATCTTGTAACAGACTCGGTATTCGACGAAGGTTCAAGAATTCCCTTTGCTTACCATAAAGCGCTAATACCGAAAGAGCTTTACGAGGTGATTCTCTTCCACTGTATTTGCTCCATTTTGTTGTTCCCGGAACTTGTGACGATTCATCTCCGTGATTCTAATATTTGCATATCAGTCAGCTAAAAGGAACTGCCGAGGAGAATATGTCCGATTCAACCGAACTCATCTCAAGTGTGCAGAGGATCTTCAAGCTATCTCAGAAGTAAGCACTTGCGGATCTTTCCTTTTAACTGATGTTCCTAGGTTGTGTTTCCATCACTGAATGAAGGTTGTCTTCAACTTTCTTGGATCTTGCAGTGCACTAGTGGAGTAAATAAGGCACACATTCTTGAGCCAAAATGTGACATCTACAAGCCATCACATAAACTTCTTGAAAGCCGGAGATATATGGCGGAGATATACGACGATACTTGGCGGGCGCCACCAGAAATTCCCGCATTCCATTGTCGGGTAATTACTTAAGGCTTAAGCCTGCTCTAGAATGTGAAGTATACTTACTATGGCAATGATATTCATCCCTAGAACAGGAATATTTTGACCTGTTATGCGACGTTTGGGCGAACGATCCCGCCGTTCAAGAGGCCCTTCACGTTAGACAGGTACGAGACGCTCCTTACATTAGAAAGAGGATGTCATACGATGGCCTTCCTGGTAACTGCATCTTGCGACGATGGCCAGGGTATATTAAGGTCTTGGGTGAGATGCAACAGAAGCTTAGCTTACGCCTACAATGTCCGCAGCACTGTGAGCCATCACCTATATTTGACTAATAGAGGATGCCGTGCCCTAATATACAGGTTTCTTTGTCCCTGGCTCTTTCCTTTTTCCTTTTTAGCTGTACCATCTTCTTTCAGAGTGATGTTTCATCAGATCAGACAACAAAACGAGCAATAAATAGATAAGGACTAGGGGACTGAAAAGGTTCAAGCATGTTGGCCAAATGTGTTCAATCGAGAAGATGGCCGAGACTCGAAACAACCAAGCAATGATCCCGACTCATTTCTCACGTGTTCTAACGGAGCGAGTACATGTATTCTACAGTGGAGATCATGACATGGCAATCCCGTACTTGGGTACACAGTCCTGGATCAAGTCCCTTAATCTATCCATCACGGAAGATTGGCGGCCATGGATGGTCGGCGATCAAGTTGCCGGGTACATTCTGAATAAGCACATATTCTCAGACGGTTCTGAACCTTCAACCGGCATTTTCCTTTTTTCTCTTCTTGACTGGTGTCGCTTATACTGCTTGAGCAGATTCACGAGGGAGTACTCAAACGGCTTTACTTTCGCGACGGTGAAGGTAAGCATCTGGAAATCCCCGAAATGGTTAATTCCCCGAAGTAGAAAGCAGGTTGATTGGAATGTGAAGAAACGGCATTTGCAGGGCGGAGGTCACACGGCTCCGGAGTACCTGCCTGAGGAGTGCTTTGCAATGTACAGAAGATGGATCTATCAAGAGCCATTGTAGCCAAGTACACATGAACTGAGATACCTTATATTTATAGTTTTCAGCAAGGGTTTGCTTGTGTCGACTTCTTAAGTGTTGCGGTACTGAAATACCATCGAAATTGTAGAAAGGCAATGAGAAAGAAATTATATATCAATCTACATGCCAGTATAAGCTCGCTTTGAAAGGTTTCAAATATTTTACACGGACAATATGCCAAGTGCGTGCACAGTAAGAACTGTGAAAAGTCAAAAGTAAAACACAATTTGGACAGATTGTAAATCCATGAGCAAGCCAGGCTTCGAAGCCCTTGCCTAGGCCCAGTCCACCCATTCAACCGGCATGGTAACTTTTTTTTTTTTTTGCCTATCGTATATGGTATCTTAAGTTGATCTCAAATGCACAAGTCAAGACCGACTCATCTTTTAGGGCGGGATTAAGACTTCGTTTGGTTAAACTTTTGAGTTAGTATTTGGCCAAATATTGGCTTGGACAAAGCTGAAAGCCCAAAACTGATCCACACGAGCTTTGGCTTTCTGTATTTACAAAAACTCATTTCTAAATTTAAATGATCTTTTTTTTTCAAAAATTATCCTCATTATTTTTTGTTCCTTCATTTTTTGATTTTTCCCTTACTGTTACTGTTCGGCCGACCCCGACGACGGCTACCTGAGGTTGCAACTCTAATTGCCCTCATTGGGGTTGCACGACCTCAGCGAGGACCGCTTGGTGTTGGTGTGTCGACCTTGACCAGAGCAGCCCAAGGTCGCACGACCCCAATCGGGGGTGGGTCACTAGAAGGTTTAAGTTTCCAACTTTTGTATTTTCCAAGGCCCATGTGAGAACAGAAACTAACCGCATCCTAATTCGCTCGATGTTACTCATTCTCACCTTTAGAATTTTATTTTATTTTTAAATTTTTGGGGTCAAACACCTTGGGATGGACATCCCATTGTTCGTTCTTTGAGGACTGAACCGGAATGAACAGAACCGAGGGAGAGTCCTGTCCAGACACAAATCACGCGCTCCGAGTCTCCGACAAATCCATGGAAGCAGATGATCCCATCGGTATACAATTCAGATTCAGCAATTCGGGTTCTGCACACTGAAACTAGGAAAGGGCATCATGCGCCGGCAAGAGAAGAAGCGCAAGTTCCACGAAGCCGTCCTCAACATGCTTTACCCTCCGCCACCTTCTCCTCCCAGCCCTCAGGTACAACCCCTCTCTCTCCCTCTCCCCCTCTCTCTCTCTCTCATGTTGAACTTGAATCTCTGCAATGACAGGAAGGAGATGGAGATGGGGCGCAAGGCGCTGCATCCGGAGGACTTCAAGGGGACAGAATTCCAGGTTCGAAGACTTGCGTCCACGCCAAATTGTGATGTATTCGTTCATGTGCTTAATCACGGAGTTGAGCTATGGTTCGACTGTGTTTGACGTTTCTTGAACTGCAGATGAAGGGGGAAACGAAGTCGGTGGTTCCTCGGCAAGTGATGTTGATCCCGAGGACAATGAGGGCGGATGTGGGGAGCAGAAACTGACTAGGGCTCAGAGGAAGAGGGTTCGCAAGAATAAACTCAAAGAGGAGATCGCCCGCCGCCGGAAAATCGTCGGGCCCTTGTTGCCTTCGAGCAGCAGTGGCGGATGCAGCACGAAGGAGGACGATCCTGGCGGCGTCGAAGAGAAAGAGCCGCCAGATGTTCGACGAAACGCCGAGCTGGGATCTGACGATGTGCCTCACGACCGTGGTATTGGTTTCTCTTCCTTATCTGAGTACTTTTGCCCTTTGGTTGTGTTATACTCGTTGGAATTAGATGAAGGGTTAGATGTTCTCGGGGAAAATCGGAGACAATAGGTTGGTTTAGCTGATCATGTTTAGCTTTTGGTTTGTTGGAGGCCACATAGATTTCCAGGTATCAAGTCGAAACATGAGTGTGAGTTCTTTTGCTGAATTCTAAATCAATGTGCTTGTTCTAAGGCATAGGTAGCATTTCGTGCGAGTTCAACAACAGTAGGAATTAGCTATTAATTTGCCAACATGATAGACAACTGGAGAGTTCTCTTGAATTTTGAAGAGCAGAGTGTGGGCTAGATGTTTCTTCAGCCACTTTTGTTCTCACTAGGAGAGTAGACAGAATCCAACAAGAGTCTAGAAAATCCAAATTCCGCTTTAGAAATCCCAGGAAGTCAAAACTCTATGGGAGCTAATGATTTGTTTTTGTTGTTATTATTATTTCTTTACATCTTTTAGCAATAAGGTACGTCTCTCATAAGAAATGCTTTGGATTTTCACTTTCATGAAAACAACTTGAAAACGTGTTTGTTTACATGCTGAAGATTATTCCCGAGTGAAAATAAGGAAATGTGCTCTCTTTCTGCAAACGTAAACCAAAAGAAAGTGAGTTTGCAAAATTCTCAGACCAGACGAGAACATAATCTACTATTGTTTTGCATGAAGCATACTTCTTAACTTTGAAAGAAGCACAACTAAACAGGTTTTCAAAATCCTTTTGCAAACAAAATTTTTAAAACGAAACCAGAAAATCGCTTTCATTTTCATTTTTACTGAAAAGGGAAAATCGAAGCATATTCATGAACTGACAGGGCCCTAGGATTCTCCATTTCATATTCATCAGTTTGTTGCAAAATTTTCTTCCTCGTTTATTAGCGTGATTAAGCTCATAATTTCTTTGTGCGATTCTTTTGGATAGTACAAAAGATAGGCATCTGAGGAACATAATACAATCAAACCAATATGCAATATTTCCAACTAACAAATAGGATCATCTTCATCAATGGAGCTTGCAACATTCAAGCTTTATGTGCACTATCTAGTGGACTTGCATGAAGCGGTCCATTGACCAGGTGTAGGAAAGAAGTTTACCCAATTTCCAGTCAGCTGCAGTTATTGCGGTGAACAGAATCCTTATGTGACTTGGTCAAATAGATTGATTGCTTTGAGATTGTAGTACACAAAATCAGTGACAATTTTTGGTTATGGAACGGTATCTCAGTATAGAACTTCTATATAGCTCTTCGATTTCCCTGATTCTAGTGGGAATTTAGGCAGTTCTCTTTTTTGGATATGTAGGAAATTGCACAGTTACTCGAACCAACCAAGAATGATACACATTGTCATGCATTATTGTTTGAATTTGTGAACTGCTGTTTTTGTAGAGGAGTCAGCTGCCTTTATCAACCAGAAGAGACTCAACCACAGGAGGGCTGCAAAAAAGCTAGCCACAGACAGGTTGAAATTATCTGAGCAACAGAACAGTAATTGAGGTGATTAGAACATCTCATGCGCAATCCTTATCCGGCGTTTGAGCATGAATTGGACAGCTTATGCAAAGGTTAATGCGAGAGTCGCCATTAAGTTGAGTAACATGGCGCGTTCTGCTCTCAAGCCAAGAATAGCATGTGCAGAAAGGACCTATGGGCAAGGATTCTTGTGGCACCAGGTATTCTACAAAATAGGCATGGAAAACATGTGCCACCGCAAATAAGAACCACCCCGGCGAAATCTCTTATTTTCCCTAAGAGTCCCTGAGTAGGCCATCGATTTGGACGTCATGCTCTGAAATTCCAAGGAGGACGTGATGGAGGTGGACCGTTCAATCGTGTTATGCCTCAATGCGGTGGTATTAATGCTCGTCATGCTACATTACTATCAGTAACGACGCTACCTATGTAACTACGAAATATTGTGTTTCAGTGACCAAAATACGTGACAGTCCAAGGCTCCTTTATAACTATAACGGTCGCCGATCTTCAGCAGACCGTACTGAAATTGGTGAGTCCTCATGGTTTCTGCCTTTATTTCATGGTGGGTATTTTGGTCATTCGTGACAAGGGCACGTCCTCGTACTGCTCGTGTGATGAGGGCAGGGCCGCGGAGCCCAGCACACGAGGGAGCTGCGGTGACCGGTGGCTCTGGAGGTGCAAAGTGCGCTTCGACGCCACGACCTGGGTCAACATGCCCATGGAAGAAGGGTTGCCTTCTATAGACATGCTGGCTTTTTTTTATCAGGATCATATTCGATCCGATCTAAATTCGATCCAATTCACTCGTTTGACACTTCTAAAAGCGAAGGCTTAGCCCCGCTTATTGTCAGTGACCAATAGAGGGAAAATGTTTTTCCCTTTTCAAAAGGAGAAAATCAATTTCCCCATCTTTGAAAGTATTTTTTGCATGGGTAGAAAATATTTTTATTGACTCATTTATTTTTGTGAACCGAATATTGAAAAATTCAAAAATATTTTTTGACATTTAATTTTTCACTAAACGAGTAGAGCTAAATTAAAGCATGGTTTTGATCTGCGCTTTGGAGCCGACAGCCTATCTATAGTGGATAGACTGGCTGGCTTATCACCTAGTCCATGGGCCCTTCAAAGTCCGGTGGAGTACAAGGATTCTGTCCCCATGTTGTGAATCAAGTTCCGGATTGGATTGCCAAAAAATCATCGGAACGGATTCCTCCCCTAATTAGCTTATTAAACCCCTAATCCCTTTGAAATGTACTTAATTCAGATGTTGATCAGATATGTTCTGCTTGTGATGTTTGCTAAATGAAAATGAATTTGTTTCGAAAAAGATAGATAAAAAGAAGATTGTGACTCTTATTTGTTTCACAAAAAGTATTTTTCTAGAAATGATATTTATATCACTTACAAAAATTAATACATAGAAAATATTTTCATCATCAATAAAAATATTTAGGCATAAATTATTATTAATTATAAAAATTTCGGTTTTTTAATTAATAATTTCAAGTAATTATTTTAAAAAATATGTTTCTTAAATAGTTTTTATTTTCACGTAAAAAAAAACGCAACTTAGGTAGGCCTCCTCGTTCAACGAAGCTCCCGAGCTTTCCATTCCCTCTCAAAACCCTAAACCCTGATCGTCGGAAGCTCCCCTCGCTCTCTCTCATCTCTTTCTCTGTCTGGTGCTGTCTCTCTGTCGCCATGGCGGAGCTGAAGCTCTCAGAAACCCGGGACCTGACCCGAATCGAGCGCATAGGCGCCCACTCTCACATCCGCGGCCTCGGCCTCGACTCATCCCTCGAGCCCCGCGCCGTCTCCGAGGGCATGGTCGGCCAGACCGCGGCCCGCAAAGCGGCCGGCGTCATCCTGCAGATGATCAAGGACGGCAAGATCGCCGGACGCGCTGTGCTCCTCGCTGGCCAACCGGGCACCGGCAAGACTGCCATCGCCATGGGCATGGCCAAGTCCCTCGGCCTTGAGACCCCCTTTGCGATGCTCGCGGGAAGCGAGCTCTTCTCTCTCGAGATGTCCAAGACCGAGGCCCTTATGCAGGCATTTCGAAAGGCAATCGGGGTGAGAATCAAAGAGGAAGCTGAAGTGATTGAAGGCGAGGTTGTTGAGGTCCAAATTGACCGCCCTGCCGTGGCGGGGGCGGCCTCGAAGACTGGGAAGTTGACACTGAAGACAACAGAGATGGAGACGGTGTACGACTTGGGGGCGAAGATGATCGAGGCGCTGGGGAAGGAGAAGGTGCAGAGTGGGGACGTTATCGCCATCGATAAGGCGTCAGGGAAGATCACGAAGCTTGGAAGGTCGTTCGCGCGGTCGAGGGACTATGACGCAATGGGGCCGCAGACGAAGTTCGTGCAGTGCCCAGACGGCGAGTTACAGAAACGGAAGGAGGTGGTGCATTGTGTCACTCTCCATGAGATTGATGTTATCAATAGCAGGTATGTAAGGAGCTCACTCCTTCATGTTGTTTATGGGTAGTTTTAAAGCATTTCAATTAAGGATTTTAGTTTTCAGAAGGAGCTTATTTCATGATTGGGCAATTCGGGATTGTCTTGTTGGTGTTAGGTATCTATTATGTAGAGCTTTTACTTGTCTGATTGATATCTAGAAATTCCTAGACGCATTTGCAAGATTATGAGACTGAACATGTGGAATGCATCAAATGGTGTCTTGTGGCTGATAGGATAATCTTTAGTTGTGTTTGTAATTCCACTTCTTGGGTGTTTAATGATCACATTGTACTTCTACAAAAACAGTGGTTTGGTTTTCAAGGATTGGGTAGCGGGTCATCTTTAGATCCTCGCGAGCACAAGTTCATCTTGTCTTTGTTGGTTCCTAGTTTATGGTCCTTTCTACTGTATTACTGAAAATATTACAATCTCCTTCCCATATTTCGTTCAATCTTTCGTGGGATGAGTTGCTGCAGATTTGTTCCATATTTTTATTTGTTCTATCCCTGGATTTTGTATTTGGGAACCAAAGTTCTCCCCTAGATGAGTTGCTTCAGATTTATCTTAAACTGAACTGAGGAGCTTTTCTTACTTGTTGCCTGGTCGTTCAGATGCTAAAATTTCCTAAATTAGGGCATGTGGCGGATGGTGAACTGCGTTTGCTTTCTTTGTAGTCCAATCTGGCTGTGCAATTTGGCTTGTCTCTACCCATTTAGTATTGAAAGTAAGGAAATACATCGTGTGGCAACTAAGGCGGATTTTGTGAAGTGGTGGTGCATGTGCAGACATCGTGTATTCACAATACTTTGATGTTTGCTCTGACTTTATAGTTCAGCTTGTTTTTCATGCTGGTCTAGGATTACGGGCAGTAATTTAACTATGGTCTAGGATTTCAGGCAGTATTTTAACTAATATTCTCCTAAAAAATCCTTCTTTACTTCTCAATTTTTGTATAATGGGGCTTCATTTGTCCATTAAATCATCTATTCCTTACGTAACCTCTCAGAATACCTCTCTTAATTTCAGGACACAAGGATTTCTGGCTCTGTTCACTGGTGATACTGGTGAAATCCGTGCAGAAGTGAGGGAGCAGATAGACACCAAAGTGGCAGAGTGGAGGGAGGAAGGAAAAGCTGAGATAGTGCCTGGAGTCCTCTTCATTGATGAAGTGCACATGCTCGATATAGAGTGCTTCTCTTTCTTAAATCGTGCTTTGGAGAATGAGATGGCTCCTATATTGGTTGTTGCTACCAACAGAGGGATCACCACCATTCGAGGCACAAACTACAAATCCCCGCATGGAATTCCCATTGACCTTCTGGACCGGCTTCTTATCATCACCACTCAGCCCTATACTGAAGATGAAATCCGCAAGATTATAGACATTAGGTGCCAAGAGGAGGATGTCGAAATGTCTGAAGAGGCAAAACTCTTGTTGACAAAGATTGGAGTGGATACATCCTTGAGGTACGCTATCCATCTCATTACGGCTGCTGCTTTGGCGTGCCAAAAGCGGAAGGGGAAGATTGTGGAGGTGGAGGACATCACGCGAGTCTACGCACTCTTTCTGGATGTGAAGAGATCAACACAGTACTTGATGGAGTATCAAAGTCAGTATATGTTCAGCGAATTTGGTAATGCTGAGGAAGATGAAGCCAATGTGATGATTTCCTGAGGTAGTACCTCATCAGTAATGATGTAAGTTCTTGTTTTCGCAAATGTTGAGCTGCTTGAAAACTATGGTGGTTCTTTCTGTTTTATAGTCCAAAAACTGTTGTAGCTTTAGAGATTCAGGAGTTGCATTTTTTTGCATGATCTTTAATTGCTGTAAAGTTTAATTGAGCCCATTTGGTCATAAGTCGTGAGTTTAGGTCAGGAAGCTAAACATTAACGACCTGGTCTTCTATCCTTGTGAAGGGAGGAACTATAAAAAGAACAAAAAGGGAAGACGTTCCTCTTTGCTAGCTTTCAACACCTGATTTGGGCTTCTGAAGAGGTGTTCTCAAAGTCAAAGCCACTAGACAGGGAAAGTGGGCAGAAAATTAGGAGCCTCATTTCACCATGAAGTGGAACTTATCCTTCTATTATATTGGCACTTCGTTGCTTCTCTTAGAAATGCCAATCGTATTGATCATCCTTCTTTATCTACTTTCGATATCCAGAATTCTCATGCAAACCTCAGAGCCACCTGGGTTAATTTTTTGGTCTATTTGTTTCACTGGGTTTATGCCCTGGGAACTTACATGTGGAATGTTGTCGAGGCTCCCTTTCAAGCTAATTTTGACCCTAGTCTGAGTTAAAAAGCTCATGCATTATTTTTATCAGCTCATGAAACCTCATTCTGTTATGATATGAATCATTCTGCATTTCCTTTCTTCTGCTACATTATTTTCTCAGGTTGAGAGAAGCTTCTTTCCTCGTGTTTGGTTTTAATATGATTCACCAGATGGTTAGGTTGATAGGATTGTTACCAGACCCTCTCTGTTCTTAATCACGACCTGGTGGACTTGCAATGTGACAGCCAATATGTTCTGATCATGCACAAAATGATTCTGCCTTTGGAAACCCCGCTAATTGCACAGCGGATTCGAATACGTTGTTTCTGCAAATGGTTTCGAGCCTATGTTGCTCGGCGATTTTTCCTTTTTGATCTCGAAATTGTTTGTACGTTGATTATGTTCTATAGCTAATTATTTTAAACGATATATGAGATTATTTTTTAGATAAATATTTTTTAAATAATTTATTTTTTTTCACGAAATAAACGAAGGTCAAGAAGACAAAACATTTTGTTATCTAATCGATCATGGGCCTAAACAGTAGATGGGTATGATTATGAAAAGAAAAGTGTTAGCAAGAGAGCCAGGACATATGTACGTTCTAATGATGTTATTATACTTGCGAAATTAGCAATTTAACAATAAGATAAATCGTGGGGTCAGGGGTCATAATCACCAGGAGGGTTCGACCATATCTCTAGGGAGACCAATATGAGGCTTGGAGTATCGGTCTTAGTCTTGTCCGCAGGAACGTGAAAGCGACTCATCATAACTAGCATTAATTTAAAAAAACGATGAACCAAAAAAATGAAATGGAAATAAAAAAAATAAAAAATAAAGGAGTTGGTGATAGCCAGTCTGTCTAATCTTGCCTTCGCTCTACGTAAACTCATAATGCAAATTCGAGAATCCGATTCTCGGAAACTTAATAATGTTATCTGGAAGAAATCCTAATTAATTAGATAATAATTGCGGTCGTACAAAATACTAAAAATCAAAGGTAACGCCAGTTCTGCTCACATCGTGGCGATTTATCGAACGGGGCTCTTGAAAGCGAAAAATCACCCACCAATCATGCAATTAATTTGTGATGCAAAATGGGTCATACGTGTTTGCCTTTTGTGCATAGGGAGGAGGAAAAAAGCAGTCAAAGAGATTCATTTAAATCCGTTGAATTTTGAAATATGGGAAAAGAGAATGATGGAACACATTTGAAGTGGGGTGTCCACTTGTATCATGTGCTTTTTATCGTGTGTGACGGAACGACGCATGAAATTTGCCGTAACAGGGGAGGGCAGGGACAAGACCCGACTCTAATACACGTCAGAATAAATAATGCAAATGTTTAGACTGATAAATCAAGAGAGTTTTTTTTTTTCACGTGTATATAACGAGCATGAAAACTCCGCAAAAAGGCGTGGCGATACCTTAACAAGGTGAAAACTCAGATGTTACTTCCGAACCCGATAGGAATTCTGGACCTAGCATGTCGGGATGCGGTGAATCTGAATGTCATATGAATTGTACTAGCGATATGATAATTGATTAATGACTAATTACGGTATTAATAAGATATGGGAATTTGTGCTTTTCTTGGGGCGTTGGACTAGTAGGGCATTCATAAACTTTTGCTCTATAAAAAAACTGGAAAAAGTTAGGGAAAAACTGAGGTTATGTGATGTCTACTACACACTTTGCCAGGAGTACATGTTTCTGTGAAATCCAGACCACCCTTTCGTTTCTTTTTCTCTTTGAGCTCCATTAATTAATGAAATCTTCATGGAACCAGCAGAGCCTCCATTATTAGACTTGTCCATAGAGGCAAGAGAAGCAAAGCTTCCATTATCACATCCCAATTTCGCCAAATCCAAAAGCGGACAACCTATCCATCTTAAGGAGCATAAAGCATGCTTCTGGCATATGCACAACTAGGTCCAATGTAAACCCACGCCAGCTCTTGCTAGCCTAGCTCTTACAACATGACAATCTAATGTCCAATAGGGCCAATGCCATCAATAGTTCCAAACTAGTACCTTAAAACATAATCACTCCAAATTAACTTTCGTCTTGTAAAAAAACTTGAACTGGTACCCTTGATCCGAAATTATACTCTTCATTAACATTGCGTCCAATGTCCCGCTACAATGCGTGCGAGTCGACACACGTGATAGGCGCGATCGCAAAGACGGAAGAAATGGGTAATAACTAACATCAGGTTATAAAAAAAAAAAGAAGGACCACGTGTCTATGCACGTAAACATTTTAAGGGAGGTTGATGGCGGTTGAAATGTTTAATGATATTTAACTCTATCTTATAATAATGGCATTTTTTTTTAAATGTAAAGCCGTGCATCGGGAATCAAAACACGGAGGACGAATTAAATGCTTGACCCAGCAGATAAAGTACACTTCATAACGGGAGATATTAAAGCTTTAGCTCCGGGACATTAATTTTTCCCCACCATGGAAAAGAAAAGAATAAAAGAGACAATACTTAGAAATCCGGCGAAGCTGATTTCTAGAAGACAGCAAAGCAAAGCAAACCTCAGATTAACCAACAGCCAACATCGACAAATACACTCTTTCCCCTGACCCAACAAAGATACTTCCTCTGCTTCCTTTCGTTGTTATTATTTTTTTTAACCTATTTGTACTGTTCTATCTCCTGTTTGGTTTTCTTTTTCCTCGCTCCCTAGCCGCCGCCGCCGCCGCCTGCAGGGTAATCGAACGGGATGGGCTTCACGACGGCGGAGTCCATCAGATCCGGGCGGACGTACCCGTACCGGCGGAGGACCTGGTTGTCGGCGAAGTTCAGCGCCTTCACCATCCCGTTCCAGCACGACTCGCCGGAGTACATCTGGTTGTAGGCCCCACTGCACGGCTGGCACCCTGTGAAGTGGGTCACGAACGGCCTCTTCCGCGCAGCCTCCGCCCGCCGCGCCGCGTAGTATCCGCTCGCCTTCTCCGCGTGCCTCCGCCGCAGCGCCTGGGGGCCCCGCCGCTCCATGTCTTCGTACTCGCGGGTGATGTTGGGCAACGTGCCCACAATCTCCTCCCAGTAGCCCTCGAAGTAGTACTCGCTCTCGACGTAAATCTTGTCGCCGTACCGGTCCTTCTGCGTTAACAGCAAGTAGACCAGTGCCGACTGGTCGTCGGACTCCGGGAATAGCTTGTCGGCGAAGGTGGAACTGAGGACGTGGCCCCACCGCTCGTACTCCGGGCTCTGCGGGCCCGTCCCGGCCCACACCTCCATGAAGTCCATCGACCACTGGCAGTTACGGATGAGGAACACCCCGGCGTTGATGCTCGTCCAGCTCTTCTTCTCGTAGATCAGGTCCGGCCAACCGTGGACGACGAGGTTGTGGCCCTTGTACCGATCGAGGGGGAGCTCGAAGTCCATGTCGGTGAAGAGGGCATCGGAGTCGACCCACCAGATCCACTCGGCCTCCGGGTGGGCGAGCATGGCGGCGCGGACGACGGGGTACTTGGCCCAGTAGGAGAACATCTGGGGCTGGAGGAGGACGTTGTTGTAGAAGACGTCGCATCCGTGGAGGCGGCAGTAGTCGACCTTGTTCTTGAAGAAGCGGAGGAGGAGGTGGTCGCCGATCTTGTTCTTGCACGGCGACGGCTGCGACCCCGTCACCAGCAGGACCCGCTCGCGGCCGC
Organism: Rhodamnia rubescens; assembly: GCA_021437795.1. Taxonomy (NCBI): domain Eukaryota; kingdom Viridiplantae; phylum Streptophyta; class Magnoliopsida; order Myrtales; family Myrtaceae; genus Rhodamnia; species Rhodamnia rubescens. The sequence goes on along the minus strand of JAILYA010000032.1, from coordinate 5,091 downwards.
CGCCGGAGACCAGCGACGGGTGCTGCCGCAGCCACTCCCGCCGCTTCCCGTCCCAGCCCCTCACCGGCCTCCCGATCGAGTAGCTCACCTCCGGGTCGTCGTAGAAGTTGCCGCTCTCCTCGGAGTCGCGGGGCGGCGCGGCAACGGGGGCGCATTGCGGCGGACCCTCGTCGGCGGCGGAGGGGGAGGAGGAGGCTAGGGTCTGCGAGGGGCTGCTGGTCGGGGGTTGACGAAGGAGGAGAAGGACCAGACGAGGAGGAGGGCCATGAGGACGCCGCCGAGGAAGAGGCAGCCGTCGCTGAAGCAGAGGGAGGCTCTGTTGCGGAGGGCGTGCTTGGCCATCGTCGAGGACGAGTACTGAGTCAGAGACTCGGGAGGCCCCATTGTTGACCTCTAATCAGGCGTCCTCCTTAGGCTGGGGTCGCATTGAAGCGTTCTTCTCACTTGGGTCTGCTCTGCTCAGAGACACCGTGACTATGTCGTCGTCTTGCGCAGAGGTGCCGCCATGTGTAAAGAACTCAAGCTTTGGCCTGATAAGTATCAACGAGGATGCAGGTGGGTGGTCAATTAAGGAGGCGAATCGGGTCGATTTTGCTTCGCTCCCTTTCTTCTTCTTCGCGACGCGACTGATGAGGAAATCCAGAGAAGGAAGACACAGACTAGCGCAGCTTTTTGAAATGTCTTCTTCTCGAGGATTTGTGAAACGGGAAAGCGTCGGCTCGGTGCGCCGGTTCGCCTAAATTGCGCCTGGTGGGTAGGGTTTCTACCTGCGCGAAAGGGGAAAAATAATTAGTCGCCCCGGGCGCGCATGGGCCCAGTTGATCTCCACCGTTCAATCGTGTGATCTCCACCTTGGGACCCACTTGACCGACTTGATCCAGCGGTACGGGTTAACTGGGCTCATGTATACCGGGCCCGCGTTGGTGGGGTTGTATACTGTGGTCTTTACACGTGGAGACCGACCGACACGACACCGTTTGCGAAAAATGCGTGCTTTAACATCTTTTTGGAGCTGCGCGCTAAATTCCCGTGCTTTGTCAGGTTCCGAGTGTTACTTCGGCTGAGACTCCACTAATTACGTTGGACCAACCGAGACTTTCGTGAGATTGGCTTTTCTTTTTCTTTTTTTTTTTTTAAATAAACTTCTTAAAAGATATATATATATATATCTATATATGGTTTATTTTAAGTAAAGAACAATGCTATATGTAATGAAATTCTATTTTGCCAATAAAACATTAGAGCATACAAAGTGTTAAAAAAAAAAATTTCCTTTGTCGGTTTTATCTCGTGAAAGGTTTGCGGGAAACGAATCACTAGTATAAAGGGAGGATAGGGATGGGGACATCGCTACTTTTGAATGATCGGTGTAAGTTGCTCTAGCAGCTCCTTCTTGGCATTCACCTGCAAAGAGAGAGCTGGTGTTTTTACCAGAAATCTCTAACCCAATTATGCCAAGCATGGGCATTCATACCAACCCAATGTGCCACCGCATTGGAAAATGAATGCTCTCACTGCAAAAAAGTCTTTTGAGTATTGTATTGCGAAGAAATAGGACATAAATCAAATGATCAAATTCACGTTTCAATTTCGAATTCATAAAACAAACTTGATAGTAGACATGATCGACTTTCTAGGTCAGTGAGACAATGCTTCGACGCTGCTCTCGAGGGCCGTGACCCAATCCCGCTCGTGCAACTGACTATAAAACTTCCCAAAGACGTTTGCCGATGTTCATGTGCAGTGAAATGCAGAAAGTGTGACGATCCTTTCGTTTTGAAGTTGGTAAGTAATCCATCATTAACTTTGGGGGATGGAGATTCTCTGGTTCTGATCTTAAATGCTCGTCATTTCTCTCTTTCTTTCTTTTCTCACTTGTGCGTATTGCTCACTTGACTCCAAGCCGACACGCCTCAAGCTACCATCAACGACGACAGCTCTTCTTCGCTACCGCCATCGTCACCGCCACTTGCTTCCATCATTCATGTCGGTCCGGCGGCTTCCAGTAGCTTAGACGGTTGCTTCTAAATTCCATGTGAAACTTATTAAAGAAGTTGAATTTCACAATCTAATTTCGCTGAGCTTAATTCATTTCCGCCCTAAAAGAAGAAGAAGAAGCAATGGAGCAATGATCGGGGAGTCCGACTGTATTGATAGAAACAGTGAATCGACCCCTCATAATTTTGCATGAAGATTAGTTTTTTCAAACTCTTTAAGGCATTTATTCTTACTGAGAGATTCGGACCACTTTCGGATCAGAACGGTGGGACTCCGGCACTAGGGCTGGCAAAGACAGACAGATTCCACATTTTGTTTAGCAAAAGAGGATTCCGTCCCATCTTTCCTTAAACAAAACTAAAATGCCCCGATGCGATTATGGGCTTTTTTGTTTGGATCAATATTACGGAAAATTTCAAACCGATATATACGTGACAAATCTACCCCAAACAATTTTCTTGACAAAAAAAAATCATTTAATTGATACACTTGTGACAAATTAATCTTAAATTGATACGAGATGTGATAAATTTACCATCCGTTAATTTTCGTTAAATGTAACCATCAAAGTCTTGAGTCACATGATACACGGCAGTTCATGAGTATACTAGTTTGGGATTTTTACCTTATGTTTGTCATAGGTGTATCAATTTGAAAGTTTTGGAGGTATTAACCCAATTTAATGGAGCATAAATTTGTCAAGTATACTAGTTTGAGATTTTTCATGGTAAAAGAATTAGTTCATGGTAAATTTGTCATATATGTACCAGGTTTAGGATTTTTTTTATATAAAAAAAATAGTTTACATGGTAGATTTGTCATAGGTGTATCAATTTGAGATTTTTCATGGTAAAAAAAATAATTTAGGGTAAATCGCACATCAGGTGTACTGGTTTAGAGCTTTTCGTGGTATTAACCCTTTTTGTTTTGGCTTTTATCAGCCGGCACTTGCTTCTTTCGGGGTCAATGTGGTCATTTTCCTACCTTTTATCTAACATTTGGGGGATTACACGTAAAATCAAGCAAACTAAACAATAAATCTCAATCTCAATTTTTTTTTATATCTAAAAACTAGTTGAGAACATAACTGTTACCTAATTTTTTTTTTTTTTTTTGGAACAAGTACTGTTACCCAAGTTCAAGTGTTGCACGACATGATGCCTGTGCTTTCTTCACTTTAATATATAAAGACACGCTAGAGTTTGTGGCTGAAGTTCCGGCGGTTGGATCGACCGAGACAAGTCGGAGACCGTGTCGGGAGCCAAGGTCCCCCGGTAAATGATTCGGAAGTGATGCATCCTAGTTTTATTTCTTAACGTGTATTTAAAGTACAAAATAGCTAATAATTTATGGACAGACATTAGCTAGGATAAATTCAATAAAATAAATTGTTTAATCTATGACCTCTATTCAAGGAAAGATAAAGGTGTGATCCTTCTTTATTTAATGGGTTTGTCAATTTAAACACCCGCAGGATTTGCCGAGAAAACAAAAATTGCTTTACTGGTCTTGATCTGATTTAGAGCAATTGCAGAAATTTCTTGGCTGTAGGGAGGTATTTGTTGTCGTAATTGTTCGTTCGTGTAAGTTCGTATAAACAGAAAAATAAGATTGGAAGACGAACCTTTAGCCAAATGAAAAAACGAGTATGCGAAAGATTGATCCGAGCCCAACGTTATTTCGTTGTGTCCTTAAGACAAATTTACCCCCTCGATCGGTACCCAAGGACGTTGAACAATTGTCTCCCAGGGATAGAACGGATCGCGTTCCTGCAAGGCGGTACTTCTCCAAAGGACTCCGCGAACGTAACTTTGCGAAATAATCGCGAGAGAAAGTATGAGGGGATGCAAGTTCGAAGAGAATTTTCAATGGAAAAAACGCGTCGAAATAACTCTTTTGAAGACTTTTACATTGAAAAAAACTTGGAAGAAACGAAGAGTCACGAAGCTTGACTTTGGACGAAGGTTCACAAATCACCCGAACGACTTCCTGTGAACAGGTTGCATTTATTCGTTAATTGCTTTTACGAACAAACGCATCTGTTCGTTATTCTTTATTGAACAAACATAATTGTTCAAAAAAATTTCTGAACAAACGCATACGTTCGTTATTCTTTATTGAACAAACATAATTGTTCAAAGAATTGTTTCGAACCAATGCGTACGTTCGTTCGGCAAAAAATAAACAACCGATAGGAAAAAAAATAAAAAATGGAACACAAGAAGCCCAAGCCCGACCCGACGGCGGCGGCGCGGCGTGCGCGTGGGTCGAAATCCATTTGCGTAGGGTCCTCCCTCCTCCGCAAAAGTGGGGTGCCCCTTGGGGCCCAAACCCATTTGTGAGGTTCCACTTAATAAACCCATCTCCCATCTACTTCTCATCCCATGTGGGACTCCCACATTTCCTTCTCATTCACTCTCGAGGGATAAATTCCCCAACAATCCCCCACATGAATGAGATATTCGGACATCACGACTCTTCGTATATGCATGAAATGCAATGTGCGATTATTCCTTGAGAGATAGTTACATCGGGATAAGTTAGTCCGAAACTTTGAACTTTCCCTAGTGAAATCTATCGGACTTACTCGGTCAATCAGTAGACTTAATGTCTTTGGAACTGTCTACCTTTGGTGTAAGCCTAGACAATAAAAATCACATAACTTTCTCTCGAACAAAGTTAGTTCTCACTATTGTGTTCGTTTTGGCCATGAACACCTCCCCGGTCTCATGAGTGTTTTAGAGAATTCGGCCTTTTCAATTCTCACGAGCGGCCCTCACTTCACACTCACATAGGTGATTTCGAACATATAGTATATCACATACTCAATTCATAATCATTAAAAGCTTTTCGCCTAAACCTCACATATTAGTCTTTGTCTTCATCTAGAAATGAGTAATAAATTACGATACTCTGCTACGTCTTCATAACTTGGTTGTCCCTTTGAACCTAGATCTTGGGATCTCCAGTCAACAAGGTAGGGTATCCGCTATGTGGACTTATTTATAGGCCTTAAACCCATTCCTTTCGATGTTTTCACAACTATCTCTCTAGTTAGGCCTTTTGTTAGTGGATCCGCAATATTATCTTTTG